>CM061063.1:205637525-206837525 GCA_030762895.1 Sophora flavescens | reverse complement strand
CGGTAAGTTTCTAATATGTGCTGAAAACGGTTCCTTACCCGGCCCTTTACTTATGCAAACCCTTTTTCTCTCATCTCTCCTCCCTCTCCTCACCGGCGACCTGAGTCGCGGTGCCACCTCCCACTCCTCTCCGGCCACCCGAAACCCACACCCACCACCTAGACCTTTCCCCTTTCTCTTCTTCTTCTTTTCTCTTTCTCTCCCTCTCTTACCTTTCTCTTTTCCCTCTTTCTTCTCCACCCGAGACCACAACCGTGCGTCACCACTGCCACCACCTTCTCCGCCGCACGCCACCGTGGTGAGGTAAGCAGTCACCTTCTTCTCCAACTCTCTTCTCCCCACTACCGCGAAAACCCTCCACCCTCTCCGTGTCTCTGCCGCCGTCGGCCACCCACCACCAGCGCCCCCCACCACCACCTGCTCTCTTCCTTCCCTGTCTCTGTTCCTCCTATAATGCGCGAACGACCCTCATCTTCGCGGTTCTGCCTCCACCAGACCGACTCGGACCACCGCACGTCGCCCCCTACAACTTCACTCCCTCGTCGGTTCTGCCACCTGCACCACCCATGTGAGCCACCTCCAACCCTCTTCCTCTCTACCTCCTCCTCATTGATTTTTATTTTTTATGCTTTGTTTTAAAAAAAAAAATTGGTTTATGCTGTAGGGTCTGTTTGATTTATGAAAACATTTCATATTTTCATTTTCAATTTTCATTTCTGGCAACTCATTTTTTTTCTTATTTCTACTTTTAATGAAAATATGTTTGGTTAATATATCTAAAAGTTTGTTATTTCTATTTCCAAACAGACTGTTAGGTTTGGTAATGTTGTAGGGTGGGTAGTTGTTTGGACCGGGTTTGGTAATTTTCATTTGTAAGGTGCAATAGTCGAATTGGGGATGGAGTTAGTGTTCAACTTTGTAGCTTGATATGGCTTTAGGTTGAAAATATACCTCTTGGTCTTTTTCTAGTTCTTGGTTGTAATTATCACTTGTGTAAATAGGTTGGAGTACCCTTTTTACTCAATTAATACAGTCTTTGCTTATTAAAAACTCTTAGGTTTTTGTATATGAAAATAAGAAATGGTAGGAAATGTTCAAAGTAAACAGGCTCGTAGGTTTTTGTATATTGTCTAATATGAAAATGGTTTTATTTTTGGTTTTAGTTTTAGTTTTCTGTTTGTTGAGTGCTGCCGAGGTTGACACCGCCACCATCGTTAGTGGCGTACACTTTCTTGGGCTGCTAGAGGTACTGGAGATTTTTTTATTTTGAGATATTTAAATTGTTCGGTGCATGCTAAGATATTGTGTAAATTAATTTGTGTAATTAGTTGTAATTTCTATATGTATGTCTAATTGTATACATGGGTGTATTTTTTGATATATTTGTCTAGCTTGTAATTAAATTTTGTATCTTAGTTGTAAAATTGTTTTGTTTGAAACAATTTGTAAAGTTATTAATGTATTGTTTGTGCTAATTGTGTAAATTAGTTAATAAATTTACTGAATAATATAAATTCATAAGGACAAAATTTAGTGTAGCTAGGATTAGTTAACCGGTAAAATAGTTTTCCTCCCATATATATATATATATATATATATATATATATATATATATATATACACACTTGCATACGTGATGGAGCCGATATTAGCGGTGGTGATCGATTAAGCGTAAGCAATATCGTTTGTACGTACATAAGCTTTAATTAATCAATAAATTAATAACATAATAATTAGTAATTAGGTTTTTTAAAGAATAAATAATAATTAATTAATAAGTTATTTAAATCGTTAATTTAAAAAGAAAATTTAAAAATTAGGACCCCTGGTGGTTATTCCTCTAATTTGGCACGATGTGCTGATATAAGGACAGGGAGGCTTCATGGGATGAAAAGTCATGATTATCATGTATTCATGGAGTGTTTGCTTCCTATTGTTTTCGGCTCGCTGCCCCAACATGTTTCGAACCCGCTTACAGAAATCAGTCATTTCTTTAAAGATATATGCTCTGCAACTTTAAGAGCGGATGGTCTGACGAAGATGGAAGAAAACATTCCAATAATTCTGTGCAAGATGGAGAGGGTTTTTCCGCCAGGATTTTTTGACTCAATTGAACATCTCCCTGTCCATCTTGCATATGAAGCGAGGCTTGGTGGACCAGTACAATATAGGTGGATGTATCCGTTTGAAAGGTAATTTTGTTATATTTTGACATTTAAATAATCAGCGACCATTGAATAATTAGCGACCATTAAATATTCTTTTGTATAATGCTATTATTAATTTTTTCTTTGTTAACAGGAGCTTGTGCACTGGTTACCGGAGCATACCTCAGAGATACGTGCTATCTTTGACGACCGAGCAGCTGCTCGACTGACGGTGATGATCCGGGAGCGTAGGGAGAGCCGGGTACGTCCAGATTACATCGGGCCCAACTGTGTGTGTACTGGGACACTCCAGCTTACAAGCTAAAGTGTGAATAGGCGAAGAGAAATCGGGCTTCCTAGAAGGGTGGGAGCATGCACACTGGTGGTTGTATTAGCCATATGCAGCATGTCATTTACATGGTATGCATATATAAATAACATTATTTATAAACTGTATATTTTTATTAAAAATTTGTTTTATAACTAATTGATTTTATTGGTGTGTCGGTTGCAGGTTGGAGAGCTAGCTCGGTCTGTTGATGTCCCTACGGTCTTTGAGCAGACACATATTCGCTCGGACATCGGCGAGTTTGTTGATGAGAGGTCGAGGCAAACAGTGGTGAGCTAAAATGTTTTTTTTATATTTAAACTATTGGTAATTATTATATATATATATATATATATATATATAGTTTAATACATATTGATTGTAATGTATTGATCGCAAGCGAAGTACAACGCCAGGTTTAGTCAGGTAGCATCTGAGGCTGCCTCCTGCTCTGGTGCCTCGGATCCTTCTCAGTTGGACCCCACCGAGGTTGAGCGACTACAGACCCAGGCCTGGATGGATGTGGCGGGCGGGAAGAACAAGGGACGGATTTAAGGTACTGCGACCCTAGCCAGGTCAATTCGTTGGGGGTCGATGCCAAGCATAACCATTAGGGAGCCTACATCCTCCGACTCACAGGACACGGAGGAGGTGCACTGACTGAGGTAGGAGGTGCAGCAGCAAAGGGAGACGAACGAGCGCATCATGCAGCAGATGGAGACATTCTCTACGGTCATGACCGCTGTGCTCGATTTCCTCCCACCAGAGAGACGCAGGTCTCTGCAGGGGGTCCTCTATGCCACCCGGCCCCAGCCCCAGCCCCAGCCCCAGCCCTCCACTACTACTACTGATCCACCACCGCAGCAAATGATGATGACTGCCTCTTTCATCGAGTCGCAGCTTGATGGTCATGTGACGTCGGCAGACTCCCCCCGACAGGACGATGATGACGAATATTATGGTGATGGGTATTAGGATACTTATAGTTGTAGTAGAGATTTGTAGATAGACGGATATTTTATTTATGAATTATATGTGGAGTATGTTTTTATTTTTAATTAATTTTAATTTAATTGCTTTTTAAATTTTATTTTTAATTTCAATTTTGTTTTGTAATTGATAATATAAAATATAAATTAATAACTAAATTATAATTAATTATAATAAAATATAAATTAATAAATAAGTTATAATAGTAATTAATAAATAAAATATAATTAATTAAAATATAATATAATAATAACTAATAAATAAAATAAAATATTTAATTTTTAATATATAAATTTTAATAAAAATAATTAATAATTAATTAATAATATAAAACAAAATAAATAAAAAATTAAAAAACCTTATTTCCGAAGGAAAATTCCATCGGTAACTTCCACAGAGAGTTACCAACGGAATTTCCGTCGGTAATTAAGGGTTCTGTGTGACAAGTTTTCCCACGGTTAAGGTCGTCGGAAATTTCCGACGGACGCACTAGATCCGTCGTAAAGGCTTTCCTACGCGCCTATTACCGACGGAACCGTGTCTGTCGGACAGTCCGTCAGTAATGTAGTTTTCCGACGGATTCTTAGTGTTTCCGACGGTTTTTGGTCGTCGGTAATTGGCCTTTTTTTTTAGTGAAAAAGATGATGAATAGCAAACTTGAAAATTTTGCAAGAGTTTACGAGCAAAATAAAGGATGAAGTAAATGAGTAGAAGAGGTGGTGAGGGGTATTTATGGGGGAGGGGGGGTTGCCTATCTAGAAAATTTTGGGATTTTTTTTAAAAAAATTAACAATTTTTTTATTCGATTTTATTTTGAAACTTAAAAGGATGCATTTTCAAGTAAATTGAAATCAATAATTACACTATGTCATGAATAGTGATAAATAGTGACAAGGGTCACTATTCACATCAAATAAAATCTATGCCAAATCTTGAAAAAATCTGAATTAAATAAATTTGGCTCGTTCCGGTACCAATTGTTACGTAACATAAAAACCGATCGTATTTTTATTCGCAAAATTTTACCTGAAAAATTCATATAAAACTAGATATAACTGGGTTAGAAAAATAAATTTTTGAAATTTTAAAATTATTTTCGGGTCAGTAGAGCTTAACTGACAGTAAAAACTCAAACCGTAAACGTCTGAAATTTTCTAATTCTAATATAAAATAAATAAAAATTGACTTAATTTGGTCTATCAAAATAATTCATCACCAACTATGAAAATAAAATCTTAAATATTCATATAATCACAATTTACAGACAAGTAGAAAAATCAGGGTGTTACAAACTGCACTTTTAATAAAACAAATTATGAGCATGAAATTTGGTTTGTTAAAATAATTCTTTACAAATTATAAAAATAAACACTCAATTATAAACACTTATCTCTTTATGACACTTGTATCACTTGCATCCTTACACTTGGCACACATGCACTTGGTGTTGGTGACACCCTTACACTTGGAACACATGCACCCTTACACTTTGCACACTTGCACTCTTGCCCTTCACACTTGCACTCTTACACTTGGCACACGTGCACCTTCACACTTTGCACTCACACACCCTATTATCTTTGAACCGGTTTTAACTAAATTCCGACGAGCAAAATGGTCCATCATACGATCTTCACTTTCGGATGATACAACCCCTTTCAACCTCTTTATACTTAATTAATTAGTTAATTAATTACAGTGTCCCCTTACTGTAATTTTTGGGGCGTGACAGTATCAGAGCGGCACCTCTCCCAGTATGGTGTGGTTTGGGGACGAACCAAGCGGAAGCTGGTGGGCATGTGACACCCGGGGCTGATGAGGGCGGAGAGCGGTTGCCGGTGCAAGAAGGCACGGACAAGGAGAGGCTTTTGGCAGGCTTCTAGACGAAGGGACACATGAATGAATCGATTACACATCGGAATGAGAGGGATCCTGAGACTGTGTAGGTATGGGACTATACAGTTAAGGATGACTTATATGAATTGATTGATACTACCTATACTAATAAGATGCATCTTCTTTTCGGTAGCCCATCACTTAAGAACTCCACAATTAGCGTGCTTGACTTCAGAAAGCGTGTGAGTGAAGACAAAGCACGCTGAAAAGACTGTGTTAGTTTGTGGGAACAGTCGTCAATCCATAGAGCAGCCAAGGATGTTTCATGGTCAGTGATAACGATTGATTATGAATTTAACCAAGCAAAAGGTTTGTATCAATTAAATTATCATCAAATTGTTTGAAAATATTAGCAATTAATAAAGGGAAACAATTTTGATTTGTGATAAGTGTCTAGAAGTTATATTTCAAAATAAATATGGGCGGTGATGCGATTTGATTGATAATGAAGGTAACAAGCAAAAGGTTTGCATTAATTGAATTGCCATAAGGGAATCCAGGGATCAGGATCCCCTGACTTTTTGGTGGATAAAGTCAGGTTACTTTAGTATATTTTGGGAGAGAAAAAGGTGAGAGAAAATGGGAGATAAGATGAGAGAAAATAATATATGAGAGATATAGAGAGAAAGTCATGTGACTTTTCCCACCAAAAAGTCAGGGGATTGGACGGATGGATAGGTAGACTTTCTAAGTTTCTATCATATCTGATTTGATGAAATATTTTATTCTCGATGTTAGAAAATCAGAGAAATATCTGATAATATATTTTCATATCTTAGCATATCTTAGAGTATCCTAGATAATCTCTTAGGATTTATTTCTTATTTATATTTTATGATTTGATTCTCCATTTGATTAAGATAGGACTATTAGGTTGTCTTTTGCAATCACCTAATCACTACGTCAAATCAATATCATTCTTATTATTTCTTAGTGTGTTTCTCTCTTTTCCTCCTTCCCTACCTAAAACCTTCCAATTCAACATGGTATCTAGAGCCAGACAAAGGTACCATCCTCCGTGACCTGTCCCATCACTATTCCGTTAAGGTGTTCCGCTAAATATGAAGGAACTCTAATCATCTTCCTAACCATACAAAAACAAATCATTTTTTCTCCTCCGTTGTGTTCTTTTGCACGTCCTTCTTATTTCCGACCTGCGTTCTGTCCCTCATTAGCCGCGGCTTCCATCCGCCTTCGTCTGCCGTCATCTCCGACTGCTAACACCACCGTCGGACTCGCCTGCAGCCGATCTTTCCTGCCGTTCAAACAGCACCACCGTAAGCCTCCAGATACGCCCACACGCACGTGTCCTCTGATCAGCGCGTAGCAGCATGCGCTTCCCTTTCACCAGCGCGTGACACAGCGCCTTCGTCCACTGTTCCGGCTATCATTTCCAACGAACTAATCGTTCCCTGGTCTATCATACCAGTGTGGCTTCTCTTCCCACCGACGATCATTCCGGTGGTAACCCCTTCCCCTGGATGAATCATATTAGTGGTGACTTTTGTTCCCACCAACGATCATTCCGGTGGTAACCCCTTTCCCATGGATGAATCATATCAGTGGTGACTTTTGTTCCCACCGACGATCATTCTGATGGTGACTCTTTTACCACATATGAATCATATTAGTCGTGACTTCTATATTTGTCGATGATTGACTTATGTTGGATATGACTCACACTAGCCCAACTCATTGTCCCAGATGCTCTGGACCGGCTCTTTTTCCTAGATGCATTGGCCTGTCTTTCTCCCAGATGCACTAGCCTTGGCCCCTTGTCCCAGATGCATTGGCCTCGTCTCAGTCCCGGAAGTAGTTGTCTGTCTTAATTTCAATTTTAAAAAAATTTGGGTCTCTGATATTGTTGTTGAAGCTTCCAAATGCGGTTTTGAGGAGTTCGGACCTTGCTTTGTTAGATTGCTTGCAAAGGAATTTCTATCAGGCTGATGATAATTCCAGCTATCTTGCTAAGTTAAATTTCCAGCAACTCTCTCCGGCATCTCCAACATTCTTGAGTTGCCTTCCAACCATTATTTTCGTGGAGCTCGGTTTTTTTTTTTTAATTTGAGGGGAAATACATTGTTTTCATATAACAAGCTTAAAGCTTAGTAAGCTTTAGCTTGAGGGGGAGTGTTAGAAAATCAGAGAATATCTGATAATATCTTTTCATATCTTAGAGTATCCTAGATAATCTCTTAGGATTTATTTCTTATTTATATTTTATGATTTGATTCACTATTTGATTAAGATTAGGATTCTACTTTTAGTATAAATAGGACTATTAGGTTGTCTTTTGTAATCACCTTATCACTACATCAAATCAATATCATTCTTATTATTTCTTAGTTTGTTTCTCTCTTTTCCTCGTTCCCTACCTAAAACCTTCCAATTCAACACTCAAATAAACAATATTTTTTAGAATCTCATTCTTTTTTTCTTATTCTTAAGAATATATTTTTTCACTCTCTTACATGAGAAATAATTTTTTAAATTTTCTTTTTTTGTACAATAATTTTTTAATTTTATTCATTAATTTTATTTTCATACATATTTTATGTTGTAAAATGGTTTTTTTATTCATTGTACTATACATAAAAACCTTTAATTATCATTTTTTTATAGGGACAAAACTTAGGTGCAGTTGCATATGTACAGTTTTTACTGTTTTCCAATTATAATTGTTATAGTGTCTTCAAAATCAGTTAGTAGTTAAGTTGGTTAAATCATGTTTTCTGGTATATGTTAGTTACTGATCACAACTAACATCACATGGGTTTTGAAACTGATCTAACTAACTTCTATTCTAGCTGAGTTTGGTGAGTGTGCCTATATATATGATGTCGACTAATTGTATAGACACATTAAGAGAGACTATGCCGGATACATTCTGCAACTTGTTGAAATCAGTGAGAAGGAAAAGATCGAGAGAGAATTAGAAAGAGTTCTTGTGAGAAAAATAGAAACAGAGAGTTAGAACTTGGGTGTGAAAAATCTTGGTTGTAAAAGGGGCTAAGGGTAGAACACTCAAGGGGTGTGGCTCTGTTTGTAAAAGAACTCTGGTTCTTGTTTCTTTTTGGTTGATCATAGTGAAGAAAGACTGCTCCCCTCACATGGACGTAGGCTATATGAAAATATAGCTGAACCATCAAATTCCTGGTGTCACTCTTTTCTGTTTAATTTCTGTTATTTCTGTTTGTGTTTCTTTGATCTTTGCTTGCAACCTTTGTGCTTCCTGTCAAGGTTTGAGGCCACGAATCCTTACAATTGGTGCCGTCTGTGGGGAGGTTGCTGAAAGAGGAAGCTGGAAAAATGGGATCAACAAGATTTGACATAGAGAAGTTTTCGGGCTCAAATGATTTTGGCCTATGGCCAATCAAGATGCAAGCCATCTTGGTGCATAATGGTTTGGCTGATGCTTAGAAGGGGGATGCTGCTCTTCCCAAAACTTTGTCTAAAAGGGAAAAGAAGGAACTGATAGAAAATGCCAGGAGTGCGATAATACTATGCCTAGGAGACAAAGCTCTAAGGGAGGTAGCCAGGGAGCAAACTGCTGCAACACTCTGGCTCAAACTAGAGTCCCTTTATATGACCAAATCGGTTGCTAATCGGTTGTTCTTGAAGCAGCAACTATACTCATTCAAGATGATTGATGAATTGCCCCTATCAGAACAGATATCTGATTTCAATAAGATCTTGGATAATTTGGAAAATCTTGATGTGAGATTGGATGATGAGGATAAAGCACTCATACTGCTTAGTGCATTACCAAACAGTTTTGAGCATTTTAAAGATGCAATCTTGTTTGGAAGGGACAAGGATCAAACCATCTCACTTGAAGAGGTTCAATCCTCCATCAGAACCAAAGAGCTGCAGAGAAGGCAAGAAATGAAGACTCGACAAAATGCGAAAAGTTTGAATGTTTCTAGAGGAAGATTAGATAAAAGGAATGGCAAGACATCCAAGAATAGAACGAAGTCCAAAGGCCAAAGCAAGTTTAAATGCTTCCACTATCATCAAAGGGGCCATTTCAAAAGGAACTGTCCAGAAAGAAAGAACAAAGGTTTCAAGAAACCTCTGGAATTAGGTGATGCAACTATAGCATCTGAGGGATATGAAACTGCAGAAAGCTTGGTGGTCTCAAACACTGAAAGTGAGAAAGACTGGGTTATGGACTCGGGCTGCACATATCACATGTGTCCCAGTAAGGACTACTTTGAGTCCCTACACATCAAAGAAGGTGGAGTGGTTCTACTTGGCAACAACAAACCATGCAAGGTACAAGGTATTGGATCTATTAGACTAAAAATGTTCAATGGACAAGAAACTGTTATGCAGGGTGTCAGGTATGTGCCAGAACTCAAAAGGAATCTAATATCTTTAAGCATGTTTGATTGTTTAGGTTATGTGACTAAAATTGAACATGGAAATATGATGATCCTTAATCGAAAACAGATCATAGCTAAGGGAAATCTAAGAAATGGCTTATACATTTTAAGTGGTTCAACAATAATTGCACAGGCAGCTGTTGCTAGCCAAATGCAACCTAATAAAACTCAATTGTGGCATATGAGGTTAGGTCATGTCAGTGAAAAGGGATTAGTCCAGTTAGCTAAACAAAATCTTCTGAATGGTGATCAAATAGAGAAACTGGATCTATGTGATCACTGTGTAGCAGGCAAGGCAAAAAGAATCTCTTTTGGTTCTGCTTTCTATAGCACTAGTAAACCTTTTGAATATGCACATTCAGATTTTTGGGGGCCTGCTAGGACAATGACACATGGAAGAGGCCTCTATTTCCTCACCATAATAGATGACTACTCTAGGAAGGTTTGGATTTATATTCTAAAACATAAGAGTGACACCTTTGACAAGTTTAAGGAGTGGCATACTCTAATAAGCAATCAGTTAGGGGCTAATCTAAAGTATCTAAGAACTGACAATGGCCTGGAATTCGTTTCAGAGCAATTTAACAGATTCTACAGGAAAATGGTATCTCTAGGCACAGAACAGTTGCTGGAACACCTCGGCAAAACGACATTGCAGAGAGGATGAACAGAACCATCCTTGAGAGAGTCAGATGCATGCTCCTTAGCTCAGGATTATCAAAAAGCTTCTGGGGTGAAGCTGCCACTACGGTAGTCTACCTAATTAATAGGTGTCCTTCCTCAGCAGTAGGCTTTAAGACACCAATTGAACTTTGGAGTGGCAAGCCTGCAGATTATTCGAAACTCAGTTTTTGGAGCATTAGCTTTTTCTCATATAAAGCAAGACAAGCTTGAAGCCAGAGCTATCAAATGTGCCTTTATTGGCTATCCTCATGGCATCAAAGGTTATAAACTTTGGAGGATGGAGCCAAGAGAGCCTAAATGCTTAATCAGTAGAGATGTTATATTTGATGAATCAAGAATGGCTAGCAGAGATAAAAATCAGAATCAGCAAGTCAAGAGTTCTGATGATACTCAAATCGAGGTGGAGCTGCTACCTAATCAGAGAAGTGATGAAGCAGTCCAGACAAATGAAGCAGTTGATGATTATTCCACTCAACATGCAGAAAATGACTACAACCTTGTCAGAGATAGAGCAAGAAGAGTCATTGTCCCACCCAAGAAATTTGGCTATGCTGACCTAATCTACTATGCTCTCACAGTAGCAGATGAATTCCTAGAAACCGAGCCATGTAACTATAAGGAGGCCTTGAGTAGCACTCACAACAAGGAATGGCTGGAAGCAATGACTGAAGAATTGAGATCATTGGAGATGAACAGAACCTGGATACTTGTAGATCCACCTAAAACCCAGAAAATTATTGGTTGTAAGTGGATCTATAAGAGAAAGGAGGGAATCCCAGGCATTGAAAGTGCAAGATTTAAAGCTAGACTTGTGGCCAAAGGTTTCACACAAGTTGAGGGAGTGGACTTCCATGAAATCTTCTCACCCGTTGTGAAGCATTGTTCCATCAGAATCCTTCTTAGCATAGTAACTCAGTTTGACTTGAATCTAGAACAATTAGATGTAAAAACAACATTTCTTCATGGTGATCTTGAGGAAACTGTCTATATGCATCAACCAGAGGGCTTTGTGGAAGACAGAAACAAAGTATGTCTTCTTAAAAAATCCCTATATGGCCTTAAACAAAGTCCCAGACAATGGTATAAAAGGTTTGATGACTTCTTGATGAAACTAAGCTTTCAAAGGTGCAGTTATGATAGCTGTGTTTACACATTAAGAAAGCATGGTGAACTCATTTTATACTTACTTCTTTATGTTGATGACATATTGATAGCATGCTCAAGTGATGAAGAACTGGACAATCTTAAATCAAGATTGAATGCAGAATTTGAAATGAAAAACCTGGGTGAAGCTAAGAGGATTTTGGGAATGGACATTATCAGAAATAGATCAAGAGGGGAATTGTTCCTAAGTCAAGAAGGCTACATGAAGAAGGTAGTCAGAAAGGTTAAGAATGCATAAAGCTAAACCAGTTACCACACCTCTTGGACAAAGATGATAAGCTCCGCATGATGCAAGGTCCTCGGTCTCAAGAAGGAAGAGTAGAAATGGCATCGGTTCCTCATGCAAGTGGATTTGGCAAGATAATGTATGGCATGGTATGCAGCGACCTGATTTGGCACATGCGATAAGTGTCATTAGCGAGGTTCATGGCAGATCCTGGACAGCCCCCACTGGAAAGCTTTAAAGTGGACTCTTAGATACCTGAATGGAACCTTGGCAAATGGTTTGAAGTTCAAAAGGAAACAACAAGGAGAAGTAGCAGTAAAAGGTTATGTGGACTCAGATTATGCAGGGAACATAGACACAAGGAAGTCCTTAACAGGATATGTGTTCACTTTGTATGGTACTCGCTTTGTGCCGGAAATCGCTTCTTCAATCGTAGTAACCTTGTCAACAACACAGGCAGAATACATAGCTCTTGCGAGAAAATCCAAGGAAGCTATGTGGTTCTGAGGAATTATTGGTGAACTTGGAATAACTCAAGACAGTATAACAATATACTGTGATAGCCAAAGTGCTATACACTTATCAAAACATCAAGTCTATCATGAAAGGTCAAAGCACATTGATGTGAGGCTGCATTTCATAAGAGATGTGATTGAATCTAAAGAGGTCAAGGTGGAGAAAATTGCTTCGGAGGAGAATCCAGCTGATGCTTTAACAAAGTCACTGCCTCTTGGAAAGTTCAAGCATTGCTTGGACTTGATTGGTTTTGAAGAGAAGTGAGGAGCATTGAGGTGAGCAGGGATAGTCTATGATCATGCTTCCACTGATTTATGAGACAAGGTGGAGAATTGTTATAGTGTCTTCAAAATCAGTTAGTAGTTAAGTTGGTTAAATCATGTTTTCTGGTATATGTTAGTTACTGATCACAACTAACATCACATGGGTTTTGAAACTGATCTAACTAACTTCTATGCTAGTTGAGTTTGGTGAGTGTGCCTATATATATGGTGTCGACTAATTGTATAGACACATTGAGAGAGACTATGCTGGATACATTCTGCAACTTGTTGAAATCAGTGAGAAGGAAAAGATCGAGAGAGAATTAGAAAGAGTTCTTGTGAGAAAAACAGAAACAGAGAGTTAGAACTTGGGTGTGAAAAATCTTGGTTGTAAAAGGGGCTAAGGGTAGAACACTCAAGGGGTGTGGCTCTGTTTGTAAAAGAACTCTGGTTCTTGTTTCTTTTTGGTTGATCATAGTGAAGAAAGATCTCCTCCTCACATGGACGTAGGCTATATGAAAATATAGCTGAACCATCAAATTCCTGGTGTCACTCTTTTCTGTTTAATTTCTGTTATTTCTGTTTGTGTTTCTTTGATCTTTGCTTGCAACCTTTGTGCTTCCTGTCAAGGTTTGAGGCCACGAATCCTTACAATAATTCAACACATGAGTTAACCGACCAATAGAAAAAAATAGGAACATTTTAAATTTAAATTTGAATGAAAATTTTAATCTATGTAGCATGTTATGATTGGTGAACAACACAAACAGTATCGGTTAAACAACACCTAAGTTTTTTCCTTTTTATTGGCCAATGTTAATAAATTAAATATTATGTTAATTTTATCCTTTCTCAGTGTTTGAACTTTGGAACTCCTTCTTCTTAACACTTTAACTCGGCTTCGTCTTCTATGCACCCCCAAATCAGGGTGTAAGGTTCTCCTCGTGTGGTGGACATATCCTGATCGGTGGATCTTGTTTGAGAAATGATAAATGTACACATTTTTAAGACATCATGTATAGACATCACATGGTGGTGGGTTGTTTTGAAACGTTAAATACATATGATGAGAGAGAAAAAATAATAAACAAGTATATATATATATATATATATATATATATACACACACACATACGATGTTAGACATCAAAAGTGTATACAACTATCATTACTCATCTTGTTTTGATCTAGAATCTTCTAACTTGTGACCATATGAGCAGGTAATTTAAGCTAAGTTCATTAATTGCAATTGAATCCTTGGATTTGCAATTATTTATTAAGTAACCCATTATTGTAGTAAGCCCAGTTGGCATTTTCTTGATTAAAATATTAATATACATTAATTAATAAAAAATGTTGAAGCCCTTCTTCTTCCGTCGTCTGAAACCTTTGTGTGAGGGGAAGAGCTTGTAATTTTTAATTGTTGGACCAAACAAAGAGACACAACAATCCCAAGTTTCCGATCTGCTTGTCAATATCTACTAGTGCGTGATACATTACAGGCCTTAACTTAAAAGCCTTTTATTTGGTTTCTTCCATGATCTTCCTACCCCTTTTCCATCTCACCACCATTGGAATAACCACACATAAGAATAGTATCAGTGTTTGGTGTTGCGGCTTGCAGTCGTGATGCGCGATCTGGGTAGAGAAGATAGGTGTGGATGGCGTGAAGATCCGCTGCAAAAATCGCGATCGTTGTTTCCTTTCCTCCCCTCTCTAATGTTTTTTTTGTTTTTGTTTTTGCGGTGGTTGGATTGTGTTTTGGTGTTGCTGTTGTTTGAAGGTGAATGAATGGGATGGTGAGAGGTGTTGGTTCAGGGAGAAGAGGTAAAACCAGGGAAGAAGAAATAAAGAGAAATGGTAAGAAGAATGATGAGAAAAATGAAGAGTGAGGTGTATGTTGAAACAAATTAGGACATGTGTTTACTGGTGAAGAAGATGAAGATGGCGTGGAGCAGAATCACCCACATGTGGACTTGCGAGGGATGCGCTAGGTGGAGCTGGGCGCCGAATGGGGAAGAAGAAACTGACAAAGAAAAGGTGATTTCGGACAAAAGTAAAAAGTGTTTTAAATTTTTTTTGGAAATATGGACTAATTTGCAAATGAAAATAATTTAGAGAGTTATTTTTAATTATTGAAAGAAACTTACAAACTTAGGTCAATTCTCATCTTACTTTACTTTTTCGAAAATGTCAAAGCATATATACCAAACTCTACCTAAGGAGAAAATTGGACCTCTTGCTTTGCCCACAAGCCCTTTGCCCAACTTATTAAATGTGGTGAAGGAAAGAAAACTCACTTAACGAGTGCCTTAGAAACTTCTTAAGAAACCAAAAGAATAAAATAAAGAATAAATATTTCATGCGAAATTAATATATTTAATATTTGAAAAGTGAAATATTTAAGACTTGTTTGTTTTGTTTTCAGTTTGTTATTTCTATTTTCTGTTTTCGAAAATTTGTACTACAAATTTTTGGAAACAATAAACAAAATGAAAACAAGGTGACAGTTTTGTAATTATTTTTGAAAACAGGAAAATGAAAACAAAGCAAACAGGTCGTTAACTTTCTAATAAAAACTTACTTTTCTTCGTTCCGTCCTTAGACTACTTGTTAGCAACCCTTAATAGAATTTCTAAATTCTCGTTTAAGTCGGGATAACAACTATTTACTTATTATTCTTCTTTCTTGGTTTTCTGAGGGTAAAACCAGATAAATTAGCCTATGAAAATATCTGCTCTTCCTGGTTCTATCATCCTAAAACCCTGTTGTTAAATCTAGCCAACATCTCATACTACAATGAAGCTAACATCTTTGTTCTTCCTGCTGCTTTTTGTTCTTTGCTCTTTTATCTTTCCCTCTGTTCTGCTCTTGAATGGCAGAGCTTGTAAAAAAATATTGAGAGCGCCAAAATATAAAAAGGTAAAGTAAGATTATAAATATTGTTATATTTAAGATTTGAAGAGATTTTTCTCAATTATTAAGAAATTATAAAATTTTAACACGTCATGAGAGTGAGAGAGAAAAAATTTTGTTTACACAAAGGTTTGAGTCAAATTAAAAAAATGACATTTCAATATTAAATATCGATGCATGTGTTGTTTATATTTTCTTTTTCAACTCATTCACTCATTCAGTGCAAACTACAAAGTCAAGTAAAACAACTCATTTATTGGATACCTATCTTTATTCATACAGCAATTGACATGCTATAGTTATCTCTTTTTCTTATACTCTAGTTACAATGGTAGATACACATATATGGTACATTTGGGTAAACAACTTAATTAAGAGTTTATCACATAAGATTTTATCGCGTGAGAGCTTATGCCATAAGCGCTTAAAGAAAGAAAAAAAAAAGAAAGTGACATGAGAGGATTCGAATAGTGAAAAACACGGAGAGGGTGTTTAGTGCATAAGCTCTTATGATAATTCCATAAGCTTCTTCCAGTGACTTATGAAAATAAGTCAAAAACTCCTTATGGAATGACATAAGTTATTTTTATAAGCTCTGCCAAATACACTGCATAAGAGCTTATATCATCAAATAAGTCAAAAGGAGCTTAAATAAGCTCTTCCAAACGTCACCACAGTCAATATGAATACTTTTACTTTTATATTCATATTTCCCATTGATCAATTTTTTTAAAGAAATATTTCCCATTAATCATATTTTTTAAGAAAAAACTAAAATTTTAATTAATTATCAATTAAGAGTGCTTGGGGGAGCCATGACTCCCACCCGTCACAAGGAAGATGTGCACTCTTGGTACGGAGGTAAACTATATCATTGGGCACAGCTCTAACACTTCGTTTGGAACGAGGGAATCAAGAAGGAAAGAGAAAGCCACGAAAAACACACATATCAATGCATTTCCATCATGGTGCTCATAAGAAAGAAAAGGGTACGAAAAACATACACCTGGGGCCCACATGTTTCATTTTCATCCCAAATTGGATGGAAAACTTACAATGCACAAGGATTGTTGAGGCGGCAAAAGACTGGATACATGTAAAGACCGTAGATAGATGTATAAAAAGACAAAAAAAAAAATTTAAAAAATTATTATACAAGGGTATTTATGTAATTTTAAAATATGTTTCTTTCTTTCCTCTCACTTTCTACTCAACCAAGTAAAAGGAGAGAAAAATTGATTTTCTTTCCTCTCATTTTCTCTTCTACCAAACAACTAAACAATTCACTTATTTCTATTCTCTTTCTTTCTTTTCCCTTTCTTTCCTCTTACTTTCTTTCCTCTCGCTTTCTCCCTATAACCAAACGAAGTGTAATGGTACGATGTACTACCCATAAGTAAAAGAAATATTCAAAACGATTTGACATGTAAAATAGTTAGTTTAATTATATAAATATTTAATTATATCATTTTAGCAAATAGTCAATTCATATCTAGAAAATATTTATTTTAGTTTGGGGCTAATTATAAGCAAATAAGTAATTAATTCAATTTGGCATGCTATATGTTTTTTCTTCTTCTTTTTTATAAACTTGACATGATCTATTATAATTGAAGGTACATAAATCAACATTACGCAATACGCATAGATGCAATTTTTAAATATTGAAAATGCTATGGACCTATGGCATCAATAACAAATATTGCACTGTTGTAACATATATATATATATATATATATATTGCACTTGAGGAGTTATTAAAGATTTATGGTAAGAAAGTAATTCCCTTTTGATATTGGTAATTTTTTTTCGTAATATTATTCGTTGTTCACACTTTATCTTAAATGTGTGTTACTTATCATACAACTTAAGAATTCTTATGAAAAGAGGGAGGGTGATCAGAAGCATTAACACTTTCTAGGACGCGGATTCGTTCCTGCTGGGAATGGTCTGGCGCCCCTCCTGTGGTTGAATCTGGATCATTCGTCCAGATCGGATGATCCAGATTAAATGGGCTTTTAAAAAATAAAAAAATAATAAAGAAAAACAAAAAAACACCATTTGTTTTTGAAAACCTCATTGACATCCTTCCCCTCCCCAAACGCGCCGCACACCCCACCCCATACACCCATCTCCGTCGTACTTTGATTCACCGCCGCCACCAACCACCATCACGTTGCCATCTCGCCTCCGATTCCGGCAAGCCCTTCATCTCTCTCCCGTCGATTCTCTCCGCGGTGGTTGTATTCACGCTGCCGCTGCTTCGCCTTCGCTGTCGCGCCTTCAAGCCTCACGTCGTCCACCACATCCGCCACCGCCACTGCTTCTCCTGCCCAGTTTACCCCCTCTGTTAGTGATGCTTTTTCTTGGTTTTTTTTGTTGAGTTTTTTGGGTAAAAGTATGCTTCTGAAATTTGGGGTTTTTGGGTTACCCCCACATATGTGATTTGCTTCTGAAATCATAAGTCCCTTGAATAAATATCATGCAATTTTCGTGTACCTACTTAGAATTTCTTGTTTTCTGGTTCACAGAATGAGGCATGAACCAATGAAAATGCAAACTGAAGTTTTTAACATAATCGTGTGTTTCAGTTGCATAGATGAAGAATTGCTATGTGGTGGCTGACTTTGTCTCGTGGCGGTTGTGGTTTCGAACTGCGGCGGTTTCAGCCTTTAAGGCACGACGGCGATGTGAATACGAACTAGGTGCGATGGGAGAGAGAGGCGGACGGGATGGAGCGGGCGGCACTGATAAGTGATGGAGCGGCGGCCCTCCGACGATGGCGGTAGCGGCGGCGATGGGCTGTCACTACAGGGGGGTGCGAAGGATGGGGGAAGAAGGGTACCGAGGGAGGGAAGGGTCGGAAATAACAAAAGAATTGGGCTTTTTTATTATTTATTTTTTCATTTTTTAAATACCCATTTAATATGGACCGTCCGATCTGGACGGACGGTCCAGATTCAACCGCAGGAGGGGCGCTGGACCATTCCCAACAAGAGCGAATCCGCGTCCCACTTTCTAAAGGGGTAGTACGTATCCAGTGTGTCCCTCTCTGTTCAGCTGCTGTTCTTTGGTATTTAAAGCGACGATTTGGACAACTAGCTGAAGGAATTTGGTGGATTAAGTCTCTTTTTCTTTACCTAGTGTGTATGGGTAAAAGACTTAATTAAATATTTATCATATAAACACTTATGAATATACGTCTTAATTACGTCATTTCTATAATCAACAAGAGAAAATATAGTTAAATTATTTTCATACAAACTATAATCTATTTTCTTAAGTTATCCTTGAAAGCTTATCAAAATAAGTTGTTCTCCTAAACATTCTGATAAATGTTTATGCCAGTAGATAAATCCAAATAAACTTATTATAAGCTAATCCAAAACATGCCCTTTATTTTTATTTAAGTTTTTTTGATGAATTCTTGTATATGGTTTAAATATCACATGTACTCCTTATTCTTTTATCAATATATGTTTACTTATAAATAAAAATTAACACTTTCAAAAAATCCGTGGAAGATTTGGTGGTTGGGTGGGAGGACCCCATAGAGAACATTTTTATATAAAGTCCACCCAAAGTCTCAACCATTTCCGTTTCATCATACAAGATGTGAACTACTCTTAACTACATACATAATTGGATGCAAATTCATATCTATATTTTGACCCGAGAAAAAGAAAAAGGAGAAAGCGATGGAAATAAAGATTCTACTCACACACGGGGGAAATAAGATTGAAAGTGATGCATGCATAGATTCTAGTAATATACATGAATAGGGGGCAGTTCTGGTGCTTTTTAGGTTATTGCTCAGTCCTGAGTTGCATTGCTGGGATTGGAACAAGTTATTGCTGCGACTTTAAATTAAGGTTTGACGCATTATAGATAGTGAGTTGAGTACACACGAAAATTCCCCCTTATGAGATCAAGGTAGAATTGATCAAAAATGATCGTAATTCTTCTAACTCTTACGCTATAGTATTTATAGAAGAATGACTCTGCATTAGACTTGAAATCCATTAAGTATAAAACATTTTTTTTTAATAAAATCAACTTATATTATCCTTGTATAATTAATCTAAAGTACTAAACATGCTCTACCAACAAGTTCAAACACCATTGGTAAATAGTTGGGTTCCCTAACCATACTATCATGTATATGAAAAAGATCATATTGAAAAAGGCAAAACTCATTCACTTTAGTGATGTATACGTCTCGAAGGGAATTGATCCTTGGTTATCTGTCGGAAGATATCCTTGGTGTGCACAAAAAAAAAAAATTTGCTCTAAAATTTAAGAGGGAAAAAAAGAGAAAATTTAGTATACTTTTTATATTTTAATAAATTAATATTTAATATTTAACTAATTAAATTAATTATTAAATCATTTTTAAATTATAATCCTTAAACATTTTCAAATTTTTAAATAATTTTTATTTTATGTAATAAAAAAGGACAAATGATAATTAGTGTCCTTAGAATATTTGTTAAGAAATAAAAAATAGAAAGTTTGTATTGAAAATTTGTGTACTCAATTTTGAATTCTTTTACCAATATCCTAATATTAGCAACACCCATAATAAAGATAGGAGAATGTTAATCAATACCTTAAGTGCACTAATTAAATAGTAAAAAATATTTTTTTATGAAAACTTATGTATTTAATATTTGGAAGAGTGATATACTTAATTTTTTAATAAAATATATATATTTTTACTTTCATTAAAGACATTAGTTAGAATAATAAAAAAAATATGGATTTGGATATTTTCTTTTATTCTCTCTTTTCTCCTGTTAGAGAGGGAAAATAAAACATCAATTTTGCTTTTATACTCCCTACTTAAATTCAACAATTATTCTCTACTTAAATTCAACAATTATTCTCTACTTAAATTCAATCATAAATATTAGTACTTGTTGTAAAACAAAAGTCATATGAATGTACATTTTTTTTGACTAATAAATATGCACATTGAGTGCTTATTAATGACAAGTGGAATGTGGAGTAAATATGGTTAGAATATGTAAATGATTAATGATATTATAAATAAGAGTAATTTGGTATAAATGTAAATAAATTAATGCTTTCTTAATCTGTGTGTAGAAATCTTAAATTACCATAGAAATGGATCGGAGGGAGTATTATCTAGAAGTTTATTACTGGCCGGTGTTTGTGTGTGGAGTGGCATCCACAAAGGAATAGGAATTTGGATCCCTAGTATTTACGTATTTACAAAGTTATAAGATATATTATTGGATCAATCTTATTTTTTATTTTATTTTTATTTTTTTTAATACATACTCATCTAACGATCTATATCAAATAAATAATACAAGGAATATCGGCATGAATGAGGGGTCCAAGACGCCCAGTGAAAACTGAGAAGTGGAGAGTCACGTGGGAACACGTAGGAACTCATGTCTCGAAACATGCCTGTTGTGCCACGTGCTCTCGTGATTGTATGTCAGTTTGTCTCTTCGTAACAAGACACAAGATAGTATACACGATATCTACAATCATCGGATACGCTCTTCTTTACTTTTTGTTTAGAGAAAGTGGATAGATAGACCAGGGACGGATCTAGGTTATAGCAAATGGGGGCAACTATTTTTTTTTTCTTTCCTTTTTTAGTTTTGAATAAAATTTTGTTGCTCTCGTTAAAAAAATAATGTTATCCTCGTTGTGCTATCATTTTACTCTATATAATATTTTTGAATCTATTTTTAACTTGCATTCGATGAAAA
The DNA here is from genome assembly GCA_030762895.1 of Sophora flavescens. NCBI lineage: Eukaryota > Viridiplantae > Streptophyta > Magnoliopsida > Fabales > Fabaceae > Sophora > Sophora flavescens. The sequence goes on along the minus strand of CM061063.1, from coordinate 206,816,263 downwards.
ATATATATATTGAGAATTACTAATGAGTTGTTTTATGCATTATAAAAAGGTGATCAAGATATTACAAATGCTATGACATTTGTTAGAGTGTCAAAATGAAAGAATGTAAAGTATGAGAGATGATCGTTGACATTATTTCCTCGTTAAAATAACATTGTTTTTTTATGTACTCGATGACATTATTTCCTCGTTGAAGTATCATTAGTTAAGGATGAAGCAAAATATGAAGACACATCAAGACCAATTATAATTTGTAGAAGTTGATGTGTCTTCAATTTTTTTTATTATACAATGATATGATAAGAATATTTATAGCATATAGTTTTGCCCCCCATTAACTAAAATTTCTGGGTCCGTCCCTGAGATAGACTATCAATTATTTTTTTAAACACATGTTGGAGATACCATACGGTATCTTCTTTTTTTTGTGTGGTATTTTTGAAATATGTGTATATAAATATGATAAAAAATAAGTGAAAAATAGAAACAAATACATACGATATCATATACGGTATCTAAATTTTGTGTTCAAATAATACAACTCATAAACTATTGCTCTCCATTTCTTTTTCTTTTTTTTTTCCTTTTTTGTAAAAATTGGACAAAACTAATCAATTAAGAGTGATTCTTGTGCTGATTAGATGACCAATTGGAGTCTCTATTAAGATCTCGAATCTCATATCTTAGACTCGCCTCTTTTGGAGCCAGCTAAGCTTAGAATGATTTTTCTGGGGTCTCCATATCTCGCATAGTGTCTTCTTGTAATTATGTTTAGTTTTTTCCTTTTGGGCTTGTAGCCCCTTTAAGCGCAAAAAAAAAAAGAAGAAGAAAAAAGACAAAAAGAGTTAGTTGAGTGATAAGTATCTTGGTTTTATAAGGAAACAAAAATTCGAATCTTAGTGATAGACACTCCATTTGAGAGATTACGAAAACTAAGGGTTAATTTTTTATTCTAAGCAGTCCATCCAGGATTAATCTCATAACTGATCCAAAAGGTCATAGCTTGCCAAAGGCCTAATTATGGTTGTCCATAAAAAGAAATAGAACAAAAATTGTTTTCCAATAAGTTTATTTTAAATAAATAAATAATAAAATCCATTCATATCTGTTAATCTTTTAATTGTTTAATAAGTGAAGATCGTAATATATTTTATCAAATTCTTGTAAAAAAATATATTTTATTAAATTAAAAGTGGATGGTTATATGTTTTTTTTAACTTTAAAAGCAAATTCATTTTAAAAGTGATAATTTTTTTTAAAAAAAAACTCATACTCGGTATTATAGGCAGAGATTGTTAAGAGTCTGTTTATTATAGTTTTTTTTTGTGAAAAATAAATTATTTTGAAAAAAAAAATCTCTTTAAATAATTGTTTAACTATTTGTTTCAAATTTTATAAAATCATCACCCCTAAAAAATATGAAGTTATTTTGTGTAGTTTCTCACAATAATATATTTTTCTTCAAGTAAAAAGTAATTTTTAATAATTGTAAATGAATACATATTAATTTATGTTATACTTTAATTTTTTTTTAAAAATAATCACTAAATTATTTTATATAAAAAATATTATTTTTAATATTAAACAGAGAAAATGTACTTGAAGGCGACCTCTAACATCCTCATAAACGAGATAAAGGATGGATCTTTTATCAAAATAATTGGGTTTAAATAAGTTTTTACTCCTTGAAAATTGTAAAGTGTGTGTATTTTGGTTTGAGTCCCTACAATTTTTTTCATAGGTTTTGATCTCTACAATTTCAAAAGTTTAGGAATTGATCCTATAGGCAATTAGATAGTGGCTTGCAGCAGCAACAACGTGGTGGTGGGTGGAGCTCGTGCTCGAGGATCACCGTCGTTCCAGATCTTGTGCTTGGTACGACTCTAGCAGAGGGTGGAGTTCGTTTCAGATGAAGGAGATTTTGGAGAAAAAGATATAAAAAGCAGGGCCTGGGTTAACCTATAAAAAATATAACATAATAACATTCAAAACAATTATTAGTTGAATTATGACATGGATATAATTATAATTTTGTTGTAAAATTAACAGTATGCATTCTGTGATTGAATTAAACACAAATCAGAGGATGACAAGTTGCATCCGTGATGGCGGCATAGTGGATCGGAGAGGTGTCTCGAAATTTGAACAACAGTGAGTTTTTTTTTAAAAATAAAAAGGATAAAAACTCTAAAATAACCCTGGACTATTGATCCTCCAACTCAAAGTTAGGATGTTAGTTTTTGTTTGTTTGTTACAGTTAGGATGTTAGTTGTTGATTTTATAGTATGTTTATTTGGAATTTTTTAAATATAATAATTCATCTAATCGTTCCATCCAAGTTCAAGTAGCCATAATGGGACTTTTCTAATGCCTCAGCAACATCTTTTTCTGGACTATTAGTGCACTAATAATATGGCTTTGAATTTCTAATAAAGATCTTCTAAAGTTAATTACTATCTTGGTAATTAACTAGATTTGTATTGAAAATTCAAAGTCATGTTACTGAGCTCAACGATGGAGCAATACGGTCCAATGATACTTGCAAATCGTGATTTGCACCTTGTCATACACCATCCCAGAAGGTGTTTATTACGAGAGACAGCTAAATATTAAAGTCTTAAATGATTTATTGATGCATTATTTTATTAGGAAAAGATAATTTTGTTTTTTACAAAAATGATATATGATACGTCAAATCAGATTTCACTCGAAATACTAGACACTTATTCCCACCATGACCTTTTAAATCCGTGATTATTATCATTGTTATTAAAACCGGATGGGTCACCACGTCATCGATCCGTGATTGAACCGGCTAACCCAGTCGGTTGAATCGCAACTACACCCGAACCGGTTCTTGACGGGCGTGCGCGGGTTTCTGAAATCAGGATGAATTTGCAAAAATCCACCAAATTGTACGCTGGTGGGAATCGACCACGGATTTGGAAGTATAGTAGGCGACTGGAGTGCCACTAAGACAACAATGCTGTCTGCTTTTTATCTCAAAAATATAATATATATACATGTTGTATTATTAATTTAATATATACCGGTTCATCCGGTTTAACCATTAAAGTCTAACTTTATTTTTTATTTTTATGAACTATATTTATATTATAATGATATATTGATTTTTGATACTGATAATATTCAAGTAATATATTGATACTGATTTGAACTGATATAATACTGATACTATACTATATTATACTATACTATACTATACTCAATATTACTCTAATAATATTGAATTGTTTTTTAGTCAGAGATGTCTTCTACTGAATCTGAACCACAATCTGAACATGTTAAATTATGTTGGCTTGTGTATTAATATTTTTAAAAAAATTAATGTATATCGAGTCAACTCCTGCCAAATACTATATATATACATAAGTCAATCATAATAATTTATATATTCAATATATACTGGTTCATCCGGTTCAACCAGTGACCTTGATTGGTATTCGTTTGATTAGATATTTTTTTTATGATAATGATTTTGAATTTAGAGTATGAACATGTTGAATTATGTTGTCATATATATGAATATTTTAGAATTTTTTAATATATACCGGTTCAAACCGAGTCAACCAGTGACCCTGGTTGAACCCGATTGAACCAGTGACCTATTAACCTAGTACCCTGATCGAGTCGATCATCGGTTCGGTTTTAATAACATTGATTATTATCTTAAAATTAAATGTGCAGTAGCCAATTTTATTTTCTTCATAAAATAAATAGTTGAAAGGCACCAAATTTCTTACCGTGGATAACTCATACTCAAGAGTTATAAGGTAGTTAAAATGGTTTGAGATGTGGAACAAATGTTTTGGGGTACAATGTGTAAAGTTCATTCCACCCTCTACTAGCACAACAAACTAACAACTAGCATTTGCCTATTTAAAAAAGAAAAAAAATACATACTCATCTTTCAGTAGTGATCATGCTAGCAACAATAAGGTGAACCAAAATCCATATTCATGAATGTAATGAAGACGACTTGAGATGCTTTTTGGCCATGAAACAAGATCATGCAAGGGTTGGATTGGTGGAATGTAGAGAACTCAGGAGTGACCACAAGGGGGAAACGTGGGCACGAGTAATGGTGATAAAAGGAGTCATTTGAAATTGTTTTAAACTAGAAAAATATTCTATCAAAATAATTTTGAAAACATTGATCCAAACGAAACATTATAACAAAAAGTCATTATAAAAATCCTTTAAAAAAAGTACGTAAATTTGACCTCAAACACACTGTTAGGGGATTTCCCTAAGTTCTCCATCATGGTTGTATGAGATTTTTAAACTTAAGGCTATTAATGTCACGTATTGATTAAACACCAAAACTGGAAGGGGAAAGAATAAATGATTATGGACTTGTTAAACATGGCAGCTCTTACTTGAAAATAATAAACTAATTATACTATTCCTTCTTCCAAACAATCAAAACACTATCTGATATTAATTATACAATATTTTTTGGTGCACCAAGGGTATCCTCCGGCCATAGCTAGAGACCAATCTCTTTCGAGACATAGAGACCATCGAAGTGAATTTTACCTCTCCCAACAAAATATTTTCCATACACAAGACAGAGTCGAACCTCTTAAGAAACTCAATCATCTACCAACTATGCTGGCACTTGTTGGTTAATTATATAAATTTAATTATCGTTAGAATAAAACTTAGTAAAATTTAAAACAAGACATGTACATTTTGTTAATTCTTTGGTATATAAGAATTATCGCTACTAAAGTAAGGGATTAATTGTTATTAGGAATTGGGATCTTTGCGCATCATATTCACATAATATCCGACGACAATGAGACCCAAATCCACGGGTATCCAACTAAACCCACTCCAACTAGGAATGGGGATGAGGATACTGATACCCGTCCCGACCCCGAACCCGTCCATTGTTTACGTAATTACAACAATACCATCATATATCTATTTAGGGAATCAAATTTGAAAGGTTTCATTTTGTATAAAAGGATACTTTTTTTTTTGTTGAAAATTTACAAAACATTTGATTGTGCTTTGATTTTGGTATTTTAATACTATCAACATTATTTGAAACATAATAAAGTGCTTCTAAAACACTAATTCCTTTTTAATTTATAGCTGAAAGAAAACTAAGTTCTAATTCCCAGTTGATTATTTCAATTGTTTGAAAGTTTTATTTGCTTTTTTTTAGAAAATACAAATTTTGAGTTGTTAATTTCAATTAAAACGAAATAGTTTTAAAATTTAGTTCCTCATTGACGGGGGCGGGAAAACCCAACCCCCTTGGAGGCGGGGATGGGGAAGGAAAACCCACCCTCAACGGGGAGCAGGGAGGGGTCAGGAAAGGTAAAACCTGCCCCACCCCATTGCCAACCCTAATCCTCTATTTGATTTCCGGGAATTATTAGTTAAAATCAACGATGAACAAAGTAGGAGCTAAACTGATTTCAAGGCCTCAGCCATACTCTTTCACTCGACTTATCACTTACATTACGAGAAAGAAACCCATCCACCATTTTTAAGATAATTGTAAAAGTTTAACATCAGATAGTAAGACGACATAAAACCACTTGAAATTCATCATAGGCTCCTAAAACCTCTCGTAAATGCCATTACATTTATACATACGATCATATTATTTAGAATGAAAAACATATATACTACCTTCTACTATATTAAAACTACCTTCTACTATATTAAAACCGTTGAAATACACAATTTTCAACATCAATAACCCAATCTCACTACAATAATATGGCAAACAAACGTTACCCATCTAAGTCAACATCCTAAAGGTGAAGCAACACAGCTGGACTCAGCAGAAGATTGACTACTAGGGATTCTGGCTTTCCAGGTTTGTCATCTTTGGAAACTGAATATACCAGAAATCTATTAATTTCAGAACATAGCACAGTAGATGTTTAACGAGAAAGCATATAAATTTGTGCAACTCTACCCAGCCCAAAAGGGTTGGGAACCCAAGAAAGGATACACATTTATGCATTAAGCATCGCTTGACTGATCCATCTTCAATATTTATCATGGTTTGGCTAATTTAGACGTAAACTCGAGCTGTAACTTCCTTTGCAATTATCTACTTTGGTAGCAAGCAAAGAGGCACAAAAGAATGTAAGCTAGACAAGAATATTACATTTCAAGTTTATGTAATCTCACCCTAAAGCATCTGTAAAAACTCATTTAGAAGGAAATAATTTTAATCCACCAGCAGGTCAACAATTTTATACTATTAGAGAACCATTTAAAATCTTATACATAAAATGAAGAATCTTAGTTATTACAATGATGTGGCAGGTTCTTGATTACTAATACTATAAAAACTGTTACAATTCCAATTTACCAAATTCTTAACACAAAATACTTACGCTGATTGTTGGGTGCCAGCTTGTTGTATCAACTGAGAGTATATATATTCATCAACCCTCTGTTTTGCCAATGCAACCTGTTTAAAAATTAGCGTTTCAGCAGGAAGTATGTAGCATTGTAACAGTCCAAAAGTAATAAACAAGGGGTGAAAGACCATGTGACGGGTTTCACAAAAGGTAGCACTCAGCCTATGATATAAAACTTCAATCAAATCGTTGTTAACACCTATGAAGCAGAAGGGTTTGATCCAACCGTTAAAGGAGAGAAAGTGAGATACTACTTACTAGTATGTCTCAAAAGGAAGAGAGTGGGTTTTTCAGAATGGCTTCCCTAAACTGGCGAGGCTGGCTAACCTTTTGGTCAATAAGTAGTTCCCCAACTTCTAAAGAGTTAGACAAAAGCCAAACATACATTTTGAAAGGGCTGTCTGTTATTCGTGAATGATTATTCATATATTATAAAGTTACCCTCTAAAATAGACATTCACTTTAGAGGACACGTAAGTTCTGAACTGAACCCCAGCTAAGGAAAGCATCAAGCAAAATGTCCACAAATTGAGTTAGCGCTATTAGGTTAAGTCACGTGTTCAAGCAAAAATCCCAGCCTAAAGAAATAATCAGATACATCACAACTATTTTGCTTATTCTACCAAAATCAATAAAAACTAAAAAACAATAATAAATAAGATCACCTGTTGGGCACTACCACCAAATTGAATTTGCCTGTGCTTCTGTTCGCCTTTTCCACCATAAACCTGTAACATTTTCCAATAGGTGAAGAGATAAATGAGATGAAAACAATTCTGGGAATTCAATAATTTAATAATCGATATTTCTAACCTGTCACATGTTAAGAAATCAAAAATAGAAATGTTGTGTTGAAAGTTGTGAATTAAATTCTTTGAAAGTTTAAAAGCTACTCTTTCCAACACAACACTTCTATTTTTTGATTCCTTAACATGTGCAAGGTTGTACAGGTTAGAAAAATCTTTTATAATAAGAATTATGATAAACAGGAGTTTAATTCCACGACAATCATGTTAAGAATAATGACATATGTTCAATGTGCTAATGTATAGGGGTTCTCAATCTCTCTCTCTAAAGTCTCAACACACACACGCACATGCCTGGCATAATTGTGTCAATCGTGTTGTGGCCTACCAATCCTTTTCTATTCTCTTAACAGGGTATCAGTGGCTATAGAGAGAGAGAGAGAAACCCTAACTCTTTTTTTCTCATACAAAACCTAATTTTCCCCTTCTCCATGTCCTCTCTCTCTCTCCTGCAGGTGACTGTTTAATGGTTGCACTGTGTTTGAGTCTTCATGAACATATGTGAGTAGCTACAGGCTAGCTATGCAAGGTGGACGAACAGAGATCACTGTGGCACTGTGGTAGTGGGTCATGCTTTCCAGCAGTGTCTGTGATTGGCAGTAATATTTTTGGCGATGTTTGTGGACAGAGACATGTTTTCTGGCAGCGGGTGGTGTTTTCGAGTGCTGTATGAAAAGGTTCTCTGAATGGATATGATTCCATGATTCCTCCTCCTTCAAGTGTTTTCTTCTCCTTCGTTTGGTTTCCTTGGTGCGAGTACAGTAGAGACTATGGCAACCAATAATCGCAAGACCATTGAGAACAATAGTGGGGCAGCAAAAATTGATGCTGTTGGTGACTGGAAAATTGAAATAATAACCTCTAAAAGAACTGATTGGACTTTGACTGGAAGAGAGGATTATCTCCAATGGCCGCGCATGCCATTATTTGAATAATGTTGAGACGAGGCAACATTGACCTTTTGAGGACTATAAGTTGCATAATTAGATTAAGAAGACGATGTCTGAGTTGGTTTGGGTCACTACCAATAATTTGGTAACTGACTCGCCTACTTCAGTCCCAATCATCTAATAACTACCACATTGGCTTAGACAGGTAACCCTAAAGCTTGCCTCTCTACCACCTCTATGCCACTTGATCATTCAGGAGTGATAGACCATATGATTGGTGATAGAGGTAGCCCTCCCTGCTTTACTCCTTCTCTTCCTTACCCAGTGTCACGGTAGCTGATAACTCGACAACTACCATTGACAGAAGTGGCATAGCTCATCCCACCGAGTCTTAAGTTCCCTTATAGACTTCCCTCATTTCCTTAATTGTGCTATTCATTTTTATCCTTACTGTGTCTTTCAGGATATTCAATTGAAACAGATTATTGGTAGGGGTCAAGTCTAGTGGTTTATACATCTCGGATACCTCAGTTTGTGCCACACTCTGTTGCTTGTATTGGAGCTCGTGACCCTTCCATGCTTCAGTTTCACTACTCATCCTTCTTTGGTGACCCTGAAAAAATTGTCCATTTTTACAGTCGTTGTCCCACTAAGAATGTGAGTCATGTCAATTTGCCAAAAATCACGAGTTACTCTATTTACCTAGGATCAATAAGCAGGTTTCACTCTAATGTTTGGGGCCCATGTTCCATTTCATCTAAACTTGGCTATGAATATTATGTTACTTTTGTCAATGATCACTCTCGAGTAGCTTGGTTTTACTTTATGAAGCATAGCTCTGAATTATTCTCCATTTTTTAATCTTTTTGTGATGAAGTTAAAACGCAACTTAGGTGTTCTGTTCATATCTTACACAATGACAATGCTAAAGAATATTTCTCTACTACATCTTCTAATTTTCTTTCAAAGTAGGGTATTGTCCATCAATCCTTTGGCGCCGTCACTGCTCAAAAAAATAGGGTGGCAGAACGTATGTATTGTCATTTACTTGAGGCAGCTGGAGCATTGTTACTTAACAAGCATGCTCCTAAGGTTTTTTGGTCGGAGGCTGTGGCAAACACCTATTACATGATTAATCGTCTCCCCTACTCTGTCCTCAATGGTAATATTCCTTACTGTCTTGTTTCCCTCACACACCTTGTTTCCTCTATCTCCTTGCATTTTTTGCTGTACTTGAGAATAATGACATCTGTTCAATGTGCTAAATGTATAAGGGTACTCTAGTCTTTTAGGAATTATGCCTGACGCAATTGAGTTATGTCCTACCAATCCTTTTTTATTTTCTCTCTTAACAAATCATTTAATTTATATCATATATATAATGGAATGGAATACACGCTCTGGAACTTATAAAGTGCCAACAACAATAGAATCTAAGTTTAGCTAAAACAGATCAAGTGACCAAACATGCTAAATGCTATTATAAAAAGTTAAATGTAGTCAAAAAATCCTCTACGGCTTTGCATAATATTCATTCAAGAAATTCAAGAAATGCAAAGTTAACAATTCTCTTGGTATACTTTTAACTAATGCATATCTTTTATGTGGCGCACTCAAAAGTTAACATAGATCCAACAACCTTGTTCCTTGCAAAAAAGGTAGGGGGAAAAAACAAATACAGGTCCAGCATCTGTATCAGGGTGTCTATGTTTTACAAAAAAATAAACAAAAATCCTAACATTGTTTCAAATACAAATATATTGTCTCCCCTTTGTCATACATATTTCTGATCCTGTACTAATATCAAACTTAGTGGCACTTGAACATGAATCCACAAAGTGAAATAGACTTTCTATAGGACACAAATATTCTAATTGATAACATATTTCATACATGACTTTGATTCAACCCAAGAAGTAGAAGACAAACCTTGATCATTGCTCCAGACTCATTTCTGATCCTTGATATGTTTGAGCCGCATCTGCCGATCAACCCACCAACCATTGTTTCCGAAATCAGCATCTCGAATGTAACATAATCAACTGCAAGATTGGTTGTCCTAGAGATGAAGTGGTTGTAAGACAATATTCAAAACTGGATATAACTGCTAAATGGCAGCAAAAAGTTGTTCTAATATAGAAAACATTAAATAACCTGAAGTTGGGTCAAGATATGGTTGGGATGGTCGAATTGCAGCATAATTGTAAGTTGGGCTAATTGAAATCACTTGTCTTGGGGGGTTTTCCCTAAACAAAAATTGAGTTGATATATAGGTTTAGATAAAATTACGAACTAAATTTCAAAAGTAACTTGGACCCAAGTTCAAAATCATACAAAAGTTCACTACCAGACCTTAGCTGACAACCTATCTCCTCCAAAGCCTTCATTACTGCAAGAACATCTCCTGATAACTAAATTCAACAAGAATGTTGATTAAAATTCAGCAGTAAATTTAAAACAGCAGCAAAAGAAGATAATAGCAAGAAAGCCAGACAAAAGCATCTAGAAAAAATGAAAAAAGAAGGGAAATTATCTTCAAACTAAATAGAAAAATGGTATGGTCTGTCTCATAACTAGCATTGAAAACTATAATCAAATTCAATTAGACAGAATATCATCAACTCTGTAAAAGATTATAGCATGATTTGAATATGGATACTATTAATACTTATGCACTTGAGAGAATGTACCAACACTTCGATGCAAGAATAATTCATGATAACTGTTACAAGACTAATAACGTAGTTATTTTTTTAATCCATTTTGTACATTAAACCATGAAAGTTGTCAATCAGGCATGGTACATGAAAATTCAAATATCAAAATAAGTTCCTTGTCATCTTGGTCAAAAAGGTAAAGTCACATTAATAATGAAAGCAAAGTTACATAATAGTCTAGAAATATCTAAAATCTTTCGTACTCAAGATTGATGAGCATCATTTTAGACATCCCACCTGTACTACTCTATCAGATTCATGGGCAGAAGCACATAGAGGCAATTGGTTTGGTGCAAGAACTGTAACTATGGCACCAGAGGAGTTCCTCAACTTCTCAATGTTTTGACCAGACATCCCAATCAGTCCACCAGCCTGGGACCCAGCAATCAAAAGTCTTATTGTGTTGGCAGCAACATGTCCTGCAGTAAGTTTTGATGCATCAAGACTGCTATCATCTTCCTGTAATATGGAGCATAACTTTATTAATTCATCTCAGAAGTAGCAACAAACAAAAGTAACACTCAACAGGGCCACTCGAATATTAACTTTAGTCTCTTAAATAGTAGTCTATAAAAACTAACAGCGGCCATGTGCAAGTCAGAATTACAGGGCAATGAATAGGTTAAGAGTCTCAGGTTTATAATTAAATCAAGCATAAAAAATGTTTCACTGTGATGCATGGATACAGGGACGTGTATCATACCCAAAACATATAATGGAGGGATACAGCAATTACAGGTATGACAAGGTATTGTCAATGAAATATTGAAATTAAATATATATATAATATAATATATAAATAATTATTAGATTTAACATTAAAATATTATTCAAAGTGAATTCATTAAAATTAGAATTTGACATGTTTTAGTATTTTAGAGATTAAGATTTTTATGTCCTGTGTGTATATTATTGTCTGTCAGTACATTTCAAGGACGCTTTCTAAAATTTTTAGGTATTTCAACTCATTCCTAATCTGTTTAAGCATTTAGCAAAATGATTTGCCACATTTTTTTCTCAAAATAGATGGACATATAAGGGCAGGACTAGATTAAAAGGAAGTATCAGTGATTAGGTTTCAAAGCTAGAACATTAACAACAATAAACCATATTATTTGATTTTTTTTTAAAAAAAAAAATCTACTGACTAAATAGTTTTAGCATAAATTATGAAAGATAATGACACAATCAGAAATTCAGAGGTCACAACAATCTTCAAAGCTCGTGTCTTACTGTGCATTTTATAGAAAGTATGCGAGTAAAAGGTATGACAATGTTCAAACAATCAGGACCATCTTACCTTCAAAATTAAATTGGCTATTTGCTCTAGAGCTTTCTCTGCATCAGTAAACTTTTCATCGTTGTCTTTAGAGCTAATAATGATAACACGTTCTTCATGTCTCTGCCCAGAAGGAAAACATGAGATCAGATTCAGTAAATACCAGTTGGGGGTGGTAAAAGGCAGGTTCCTGTCAATACTACAAGCTACTAGAAGCTAGTGGGGAACTCATCTACCTATCTCACGCTAGATTGGACATAACTTTCACAGTTAGTGTATTAAGTCAGTTCGTGTGTTACCCCCACGAAGAAAACCTTGAAGCTATCTACAGAATTTTGAGGTATTTAAAGACGATCCGGGGAAAGGGATATTTTTTAAGAAAAATGTGCAGCAAGAAGTTAACGTCTACACGGATTTTCCCCTGATAGGAAGTCAACCTTGATGGAATAATGTATTAAGGCATTCGACTTGTTATCCCAAATTCCCAATCTTTAGGCAAAGGATGATGAAAGTAATATTTATAGTCTTGCTAAAGATAGAGAAAGGGAGACATGAGACTTAGATCAAGTGAAATGTATTAAGGACGAAGAGGATAAAGTTTTGGTTATGGTCTATGGAACAAGATATCAATGAATGATGGAAGGGTTATATTTTCCCAAGTTACTTAATGAGGGACATGCGACATTATTGGATAGATATTCTAAACGCAAGAGAAGAAGACCAAAAGTACACCTTTTAACTAGAATTCATGAGTTTCAGATAAAAGAGGCGCTAAAGAGAATGGACAATGGAAAAGCAGCTGGACAGATAATTTACCTAATAAGCTACGGAGGTGCCTAGGAGAGAAAGGTATAAATTAGACTACAAAGTTGTTTCATGAAATAATAAGGACTAAGAAAATCCCGAATGAATGAAGAAGAAGCACCTTGATGGCTTGATCCCTAGTTATAAGAACGAGGGAGATACACAGAACTGTGCTAATTACAGAGGAATTAAGCTCATGATCAATACAATGAAGCTACAAAAAAGAGTAATTGGATGAAGATTAACATAAGAGAAACATTTTAGAGAACCAATTTGACAGGGAAGTCAACCATGGAAGCAATTTACTTCCTACGAAGATGATGGGGTTGTATTGGAGGAAGCAAAAAGATCTAATATATGGTTTGTAATAATTTGGAAACGATATCTGATAGGGTGCCAGGAGAGGTCCTATGGAAGGCTCTAGAGAAGAAAGGAGTTTGCAGCACATATATTTGTCCAATCAAAGACAAGTTAGTTAATCGCGCCATGTCACCATTGCGGTGCCGAGCATCCTCTAGTCAATACAAACTCCGCTGATAGTGCATACCATTTTTGTGTCACACCAGTTGTGAATGAAATAGTGACCTACTGAAGCCAGCAACTATAGCTAACAAGGGAACCATCTGAAGCTTTTCTTGTCTGTCTACTCCATTTCCACCCACATTTTCCAACGAATTAACCTATTTCATCTTCAGACCAGAATTTTTAAAACACAAGAAAAGAAAAAAAAACAAAGTCCATATTTTTTTTCTCTCAGATATTAAACAGAACCACAGATACCACAAAAATAAAAAATCAATAAGCTACCCACAAGCTCCAAAACCCAAATTATATACAGAAGATTAGTAAAACCCAAAATTAAAGCAAAAATTCAAAAACAAATAGAAAAAGAAACAAGAAACTCCCTAACTTTTTATCACTTTCTCAGCTACCAAACAGATTCCTCCAAAAAAAAAAGTAAACCCCTAATCACGGACTTACAGCAATTGCGTCAGCGATTTTGATGGTGGCCCTGGTCGCTTCTCGGATCCTCTGTATCCGGCAACCTTCCTTCCCGATGACCTTCCCGATCTGCCGCGACGGCACGATAATCCTGAATATCACGTCCTGGCCCTTCACTCGCTTCGCAGCCGAAAGCTCCGCCTCGGCAGCGGTGCCGGGGGCCTCATCCTCGCGGCGACGCTTGCCAGACGAGACGGGGTTTCCGGCGGCGGCGTCGTCGTCATGGACGGAGAAGGGGATCTGGAGAGGAACGTGAAAGGGCATCTGCATATGCATGGGGATGGGCATGTTGGGCATCTGCATCTGCATGTGCATGTGCATGGGGAACTGCATGGGGATTTGTTGAGCCATTGGGTTCTGCGGTGGAACCATGGGGTTTATCGGAATTTGACCTTGCTGCGACATTGGTGATGGTGGTTTTGTTTCGGAGAAGAAAAGGGGTATTGAGTAATGCAGGGGAGGAACATATAGGGTTTTGAGGATGTGGATTTACCAACATACCCTTTTTTTTTTTTTTTGTTATTATTTTATTTTAATTCGTTTTATAACAAACACTCATTCTGGTTTTTTTTTTTAAAAATAAATAAATAATAAGTTGATATGTTTTTAATTAAAGACTAAAGGTCTAAAATGGTCCATGAAATTTTCGAGGACCCAATTTTAATCCCTGAAGAAAATTAATTATTTATTTAATCCCCCAAATTTATGCCGCAAGGCAAGTTAATCCATGTGTCAGTCAACACCCATTAACCTTTGTTAATTGCTCAGTTGGCCTGTTAAGTATTTTCCACCGTGACACTTTTTTAAAGTCAAAATATGTATGTTATTTGGGCCCAAAATTGCTGAATGAAAATCTCCACTGTGCAATGTCGTTTATGGAGAGGATGATTTGCTCATTTGTGAGAACAAGAACCCTAACTACGATTTGGGCGAAGCTGGTTCGAGAGGCGCACTCAAAACAGAGAAACCCAAGGTCTTTTCAAGGTCAACATGAACAAGCACAACAACCAGCTGCTACTTTTACTGATGTAAGTTCTAGTTTTAGTTTAGGTAAATAGTGAGTGAAATTCTGGTTAATTTATGGTGCTTCCTGACCTGTCATTACACGTAGGGACTGAACTATCCCACGATCAAAATAAATAAGGACTGATATGGCTCACTTAAAAATAAATAAGGGACTAATAAAGGATGCACCAAATATTTCCCACCACCAGCATGCCACCAAGATTGGCTGCTCAACAAGATCATGCCACCAAGATCTGCTGCTCAACAAGACTGGATATATGATGCTTTTTGGATTGTAAAGTGTTTTTTGGAAGTATGTAATTTTGGAAGTCTGTACTTTTGGGAGTTCATCTAAATGACTCACCTTGCATCTTCACCTTCCCAACCCATTAAATGACAATAACTTAGGACCAGAGCAAAAATAATTCGAAGAACTTGGAAATTTCAAACTCAACAATGAGCAATGGGGTTAGGGTTTCAGAAATTGAAATGGGGAAGAAGATATAAAGAAAAGGAGATGTTGGGATGATGTTTTAATAATTTTTTTCATTTTTAATTAGAGTGCCATGGTGGAAATTATTCAACGAGCCAGTTGTGCACTTAACGGTCCACGTGTGCAGTTTAATGGAGGTCAATGTGTGTTGACTGATGGAGGGACTAACTCGTCTCACGGTAGAAATTTGGGGGACTAAATGGATAATTAATTTTTTTTTCAGGAATTAAAAGTGGGTCATCGAAAAATTTCGGGGACCAATATTTAGTCTTAATTAATTAAAAATGAAAAATTTCAAATATCTTATAATTAATATATTGAATTTTTTAATGACCGGGTTGGGATAATATTTGTTACTCTACAAGGTATTATAGAATTATGTGTCATAAAATACACCATTTGAAGAAAAAAAAAACAACTCTAATCTTCTAGAACTTAATGTTTTATGATGAAAGCATATTGTTAGCCATGGCTTTTGCGGTAGGTAATCTTATCAAAGTGGATGAACACACATTTCGAGTGAAACAAAGAAGATTTGCTAGGGCATATGTGAAGATTGATTTGAGTAAACCTGTTATGGGTCAGATGCACATGGTACAAAGTTGAATATGAGAGTCTTCATGTCATCACTTGTGGCTGGTGTTGTAGCATCCTAGTTTTTACACATATGGTTAATTATTTTATTTGGATATTTATGTTTATTTTGTTACGTGGTTTAGTTTGAGTAATTAAATTACTCTCTTCAAATTATTTTATCGAGTGCGTTAGTACTGACTTATTTCAATGAATGCACGCTTACTAGACAATAATTTGCGTTATTGTCACTATTATTACCAGTACAGAAAAATGTGTTAAATAATGTGATTAAGTGAAAACATTTTCATATTTTCATTCTATCTAATTTTAGATTTGAAAATAAATTGGTTTGACATTAATCGGAGATTAAATGTTGGACCGTGGATTTTCTTAGTTGATCAATCCAACTATCAATCTCTACTTTATTTCAAAATTTGAAATTATATGTTTGTCACCCTTTATTTTTGGATTCAAAAACTAAAAACATGTTTATTTTTAGGCTTAATATCTATCACTCATTTTGTACCAAATAATACAAAAAACTAGAATTCTCTCTCCTCTCTCTCTCTTAGAAACCCGTAAACCCCCCACCCCCCACCCCTCTCCCTCACTTTCTCTTTAATTTCTTTCTGTATTTTCTTCTTCCTACCCTTCTTTATCTCTTCTTCTTCTTCTTCTTCCTCCCTCTCACCCTCCATTTCTTCTCCTTCCTTCTTGCTGCTTGGACGCACGTCGCCCCTAAGAGCCCGCTGGCCGCAGCTCGCCGCTCACCGACTCGAGGAGACGATTGTGTCTCGTTTCTGCACGCATCCTTCGCCACGAAACGCGTCAGCCGCCGTGTGAAACGCCACCCTCCGTAGCGGAGAACTTCTCTGGCCGTCGATCATGGAGGTTCTTCGCCGTTCATGGAGCTTTTCTCTTCTTGTTTATGGCTTGTTCTTCGTTTGGTTGTGGGTTGTTGATGAGTGTGATTTCACCTCATTTTCCATGTACATTTTTGCATGCATTTGCATATAGTTTAGGCATTTTTAGTTTGTTTTTATTAGATTTTCCCTTGGAACGGGTGAAGGTGGGTTTTGTTGTTGTTTTTTGAGTAATTGAAGGAAAACTGTGCATATTTGGCTATAATGAAGCTTGGATGATTTTGGAGCTTAAAAAGAGAAGAATATGAGCTAAACAAATTACCCCATTGGCACTATGATGACCATCACTCCGTGATCAAGGCAGAAGAAGGCAAAAGTCGAGAACGCATGGCGCGTGAGGGTCAGGCATCTCATTGGACCAACCGGAAAATGAGGGCTCGCGTTCGGGATTCCCCTCCCCTCGATCGGAGTCAAAAACCTGAAGACACGCCTATGAAGCGTCACGGGCTGATGTGAATTCAACATCCGGCATGACATTGGTCGGGATCTATAAATAACAGACCAAAAAGAAAAAGGGGACTTTTTTGCAGGGGTTGGAAACCCTAAAGAGGCTGATGGTGGGGAAGGCTGGGACCTTAAAGATGACATCTCTCTGCTCTTGGATTGGAAGGAGATTGAAGGATTCGTCATGAAGTTTTCTTCCTCTCTTCTCTCTCTTTCTCTTTTGTAGAATTTATCATGTATAGCTAATTCCCCCTTGTTGGGGTTTAGATGTAGTTTTTCAACTTGATTGTTAATTGATTTGATTTCAATACAAGTTTCTATTTCTTTATGAGTATGTGATTCGTGCTTGAATGCTTTCCTTGGATTAGCTACCCATAGGAATGATTTGTTGCTTTGATAGATAACTGAAAGGTTGGTGTTAAGGCATGCTCATGAATCATATGCCAAGTAGTTCAAGAATCTAGACATAGGTGTTGGCTGCTTGCAATCTTATAAGTCTTGACTTAATGCAAAATCCCAGATTATTCCACCTAAGACATTAGGGCTTAATTTGGGGTTTTAGGCTCAATGCACCTAAGACATTAGGCTTGAGTACTTTAGAAAAGGCTTGATTGGCATAATTGAATTAGGACTTGTGTTGTTAGCTATTTCATTGCAATCAAGGGAGGATTAGTGTAGTCTAAACCTGACAATCTCAACCATTTGTAAATTCTGCACTCCAAGTGTTTGTTAAAAGTCCAAAAAGACAAAAAATATTGTATTGCTTTGTTTTCTGTTTTAATCTCTCATACTTTAGTTTAGTCTAAATAGTTGTTGAGTTTGTGAATTGGTAATTGGCAACCGATCCCTGTGGATACGATAACCGGTCTCACCACCATATTACTTGATTGCGACGAGGTGCACTTGCCTTTATATCTTAAAAATCACGCAACAAGTTTTTGGCGCCGTTGCCGGGGATTGGCTTTGCCAATATCAGTAGTAACAAATGAGACAACTAATTTAAACATTTTCTTAATTTTTATTTCCTGTGTATATTTGATATTTTTCTGTATATATTTGATCTTTTTGTTTTGAGTTCTGTTTTGTAAGGTGGACAAAAGTCATGGAAAATTTTTATTATCCACTTGATGAGGAAGCTTCCAGTCATGTTTTAGAGGACAACTTGTGGTGGGAAGACGATATAAATTTGGGAGAATTCTTCGAGGAGTTTTCTCTATCTCATAACATCCCATCACGAGTCGATCCTATGACTGGTGAGCTTATATATATATATATACCGAGGAGGATTGGGAAACCTTTTGTTCTTATTTACCACCTCCACCACCATGTATGATTCCCATAGAGCCACATGAAGTGGAAGTTGAGAAAAATCTGGTTGTGGGAATGGATCAAATTGAAAATGAAGTGGTGGTGGTAAGTGAACCACAACAAGAGGAATTACCTTCCACAAATCCTTGGGAAACAACAAGTGAGAAGGCGGGGCATTTGGAAAGCACTCCCTCCACCATGCATGTTGAGCAATCTGATTTTACTGCATTAGATAATTATGTTGGCTTGCATGCATGTGTGGACAATGGTAAGTTAGCCCCTTCCACTTGTATGTCACACTTCCTCTTGAAAATTCCACTTGACCCAAGAGGAAGTGAGTTTATAATTGTAAAGGTCAATGGAATTTCCACCCAATGGTTGGGTGGAATTGAAAATAAATTTATATTACTGTTGCAATCACCACCCCAATTTCCATTTGATCCGGGAGGAGGATCCAGGTGAATGCTTTTCAATAAGTCAAGCTAGTGACATTAAAGAAGCGCTTATTGGGAGGCAACCCAATTTTTCTTTTCCTTTTCCTTTTTTCCTTTTTGTTTAGTTAGATTTGATTTTTGATTTTAAACTCTTGAATAATTTGAGAAGATCAAGAGTTTTCTTTTACTAATAAAATTGCCAAGTGATTTCAGGGAAAGAAGGAAGGAGGGAAGAGCAAGATGACAAGAAAAAAGTACCCAATTCTCAGGCAGTTTCTGACTGTAATGTTAACCAACACTTGTTGCCACCTCGGTAAGCCGTTCCAATTTTTTGTTTTATTTTATTTTTCTTCTCCTCTCTCCAACTTGATTGTTTACATTGGGGACAATGTAAATTCTTAAGCTTGGGGTAGGGGTATTTTGCATTTGCATTTTTTTTCATGTTGCATTCATATAGTCTTGCATGATAGTTTGCATGATCACACATTAGATTGCCCTTGCTTAGATTTTGTATCCGATTGTGAGAACTAAGTGCCAAATAACTTGTGATAGTGAATTTTTGAACCCAATTTTTTTTCATTCTTGTGATGTGGCTGCAAATGAAAATGTTTGAGATAACCTTGGATAGTTGATAATTAGCATATGGTTCTGAAGATTTTTGTTTTTCATTGATTCTGAACTAAAATGTGAGGTTTTGAGCCAAAGGGGTACTCACAAAATATACCCCATTCTTTGTGTTAGAGTGTTATTCCTCCTGGCTTGTTATTCTCTAGAACTTGACTTGAAACCATTTTGAAGCTTAAAAAATTTTTGAAAAAATTTTTGAAAATGATTGAGGCAATAGGTATTTTTTTTTGGCCTTCTGAGCTTTGAATGATGAAATGCTACCCCTTAGTTGCCCAATTTTGAGCCTACAAAAGAAAAAAAATGCTTTTCTTGGTACCTGGGAATATATTGTTGAATGATGTTTGATAAGGGACCTTCTAAAGTATTACAAAAGGGTAAAAAGGTAGTTGAAAAAAGTTTGGGAAAAGAATCAGAAAAAAAAAAATAATTCTCTTGAGTTAAAAAAAATCTCCCCTTCTCCAAAAAAAAGAAAAAAAAAAGAAAAGAAAAATAAATAGAGAAGGGGATGACAAAAAGAAAAGTGAAAAATAAAAATGAAAAGAAAGAAAAGAAAGGTGGAAAAATGAATTGAAAATCCAAGAAGGTATTTTAGAAGGTCATGTTTGAAATGTTGATACTTTGTCTAACCTTTTGAAATGTCCTTTTCTTGTTATCCCCACCTAACGATTAATCCCATGGCCATGTTACAACCAAATAAAAGACCTCTTGATTCTAATTTGTTTCCATTAATAAAGTAAAGATTTGGTTGATAGTCAAGCCTATGGTAGGATTCATTCCTTGAGGAAAATTGAGCGAAATGTCTTATCCCCTAAACACTTGAGTGAGGTAGAAAGAGAACCAAGCAAATGAACAAGCTTGGGGTGAGCTTCAAGTGAGAAAGAGTGCCCAAATCAGTGAGAATATGAGTCTAAGGAACCTAAGCCTCTAATTGGATTTGAATTGATTGTCTCTTGCTGAATTGTTTGATTTGCCTATTGCTTGGATCATTTACTCGGGTTCTTAGTTCACTATCAATGTTCTGTTTATTCTTCTGGCCTTGGTTTTTGCTTGAGGACAAGCAAAGTCTTAAGCTTGGGGTGAGTTGTCACATGAAATGGAGCTCCGCCACCGTCCTCAGACGCGCCACCGTTGCTACTGTAACATCCTAGTTTTTACACATATGATTAATTATTTTATTTGGATGTTTATGTTTATTTTGTTATGTAGTTTAGTTTGAGTAATTGAATTACCCTCTTCAAATTATTTTATTGGGTGCGTTAGCACTGACTTATTTCAGTGAATGCACGCTTACTAGACAATAATTTATGTTATTGTCACTGTTATTACCAGTACAGAAAAATGTTTTAAATAATATGATTAAGAGAAAACCATTTCCATATTTTCATTCTATTTAATTTTAGATTCAAAAATAAATTGGTTTGACATTAATCGGAGATTAAATTTTGGACCGAGTATTTTCTTAGTTGATCACTTCAACTATTAATCTTTACTCTAATTTGAATTTCAAAATCATATATTTATCAATCTTTAATTTTAGATTCCAAAAAGTAAAAGCAGGTCTATTTTAGATTTAATATCTATCACTCATTTTGTACCCACTAGTACAAAAAATCAGAAATTCTCTCTCCTCTCTCCTTTACACTCAACGCCCCCAACACAATTTCTTCTTTTATTTTCTTTCTTCTTCCTCTTGTGGTAGACCCATCCCCTCTTCTTTTATTTTTTTTTCATTTCCTTCTTTCTTTATCACAACCCACTTCTCACCCATCTTCTTCTTCCTTCTCCCCAACTTCATCTTCTATCTCCTTCCACCTTGCTTGTCCAACCAATCACCACCACCTCAACCTTAATTATGGAGCCGCCCCCTAAGCTTTGACCGCACCTGCTCACGTTTGGTTCGCGTTACTGAATTAAATGCGTGGTTTCTTTTGATTATATGTTTTGAGAATGAAAATTGGATTGGTGAGTTTATTTGTTTGTTATCATGCTTGGTTTGTGTCTCTGTGATGTTGAACACGGCTATGCTTACTTGGTGGAGTAGAGTTTGCACTCTTGGAGCTAACGTGAGCATTAAGATGAGGATCCTTTACTTGTCTTCAAAGGTAAGGGGAGCTTGCCTAGGGATATTCAATAACTATATGCATGTGTGTATGTGTGTAATTGAGTGTTGTGAATATTATTGTGATATTGAGCCAATACTTGAATAACTTGTTTACTTGAACTATTGTGGTTATTACTTGAAGTTGAATATTTCTTGCTTTAAAGTGTTATGAATTATATATATGTGATGAACTGTCATTAACTGTGATATTATTATTGTTGTGAATATATTACAGTTGATTGAAGTTTGAGAAGCCGGACTTGAGTCTGTGTCCAATGACTATAAGGATTAAAAGCCTTAATAAGCCTTGAATAGAACTTTGAAAGTTTTGGGTTCATTTATAAAAGTTCCTTGTTTAAAGTGCTTACTTCAGAAGAACAAGATCTTTGTTTTTAGAAAAATGTTGAAGTGATTTTAAGTCCAAGGAAACTGCCTTTTTATGATCAAAAGTTTAGTACGAGAGAAAACCTTTTTCGAACTATGTGTTCTATGAAGAAAAAACCCCATTGAAAATATTTAACCTTATTCCATCAAGGATTTCAACAGCAAACGAATTTCTTAAAGGTTTTATAAAAGAATTTGTAAAGGAAAATATTTTCTCCTAAATGATTTAGAAACGTTCTGGTTACTTGAATAAGTGACCGAGGTTTTGTTTTGGTTTTTGATTTTTGATTTTCACTGAGCGAAAAGTAAGCACATATGAAAGAGAATACTAGTTCGCGAGACGTCGCCTCTAGTATTCAGTTGTATGCACGCGATCTGGGATCCGTGTCAAGAATTATGGACCAAGGGTCCTATTCGTGATATTATGGGCTAGGAGTCCTAATTTTGGAATTGAGGACCGTGTGTCCTAATTTCGTTGTTATGGGCTCGGAGTCCTTATCATGTTGAAATAAAACATGGATAAAATCATAATTGTTTCTACGACAACAACCTTGGACTGCGGCATCGGACTAAGGTGTTGTAATTGAGCACTCGGACTGCGCGTCTTGAGTTATTGATTTTCAAGTAATTAAAATTGTGAATAGTAGTTAGCTTTGGCCTTCGACAACGGAAAAGAGTGAACACAAAAAACAGTCTCGATAATAAAAAATCTTTTATTCATATGCATTTCCCTTTAGCAGATGTGCTTGAGTTAACTGAATACCCGCTTAAAATGTGGTATTCGATGAGGTATACATCCGAATGGTCGTTATAAGGGATTCGTGATGATGTTGATCCGGGTGCATGAGGTGATGGAGACAACTTGCCAAACGGGGCGTATGAGCCTGATCAACTCTTTCTTTCTTAATGATAAAATTGTGTCGGTATCTCATGAGATTAAGTTTAAAGCCTAATTATTGAAGTGTCATGCATTCTCTTTATAAAACTGATTGTTCGGGTATGAGACCCATTGATATAACACTTGTCATTTGATCTCTGAATAATAATTAAATGTTAATGTGCTAAGGCGATGTATGTATCGTGTATATGATTGTTGTGTGATATATCCATTTGTCGGTAACTCACCCTTACAAATATATCAGGTTTCTTCTGGTTCGCTATTGTACCATGGGTACTTTAGTATAGATGGTGCAGAGGAGTCTTCCTAAGTCACCCGGAGACTTAGATCTAGTTGTTTGATGAAGTACTTGATTGTGGAATGACCACGTGAGTTTTCCTCAGGAATAACTTTTAGAACGACCAGTTTAGGGTTTGAGACTTAGATTTTTGATAAGTATGTATGAGTATGGCTCAGAGAGTCTTTATTTTAAAATGAAATGTTTATGGCCCGGCGAGCATCTCTTTTGAATGAAAACCTAAGTTTTTCCTTTTGGTCATGTATAACTTATTGATGAAACTATTTTTAGTATATTAATGCCTGGTGGTATTCGGTGTAACTGGAATTATGGAATGAAAATATAATTATTTTAGCAGGTGTTCTTTTACCTGAGATGTTCGAATTACAGAGGAGACTCTGTCGAAATTTTTGTAAAAATGTTAGCTTTTATTCAAGTATATCTCTGAATCAAATAGACTTGTTAGGCTAGGATTGTAAACCGATGTGCCGATGAATGCTTAGGTTTGGAGTCGTGACAAATTTTTATATCCAATTTCAGACGCTTATGTATTTATATAAATTATTTTTCGAAAGCAACCAGTAAATTATCTTTTTAATTTAAATTTTGCATATGTTACATAATAATACCTGGTGGGGATATTTAAGGTGTGGGTGTTATGGATACATCACGAAGAACTGTACTATAAAATCACAAGTGAAAATGATGGAGACGGTGGCTAGATGTGGCGGCAACCCTGTCGTCGAGAGTAGCCATGTGGAAGGTGACTCTCAAACCTTTGTTGCGTGCGAGAATCTTGCCAAATCAATTGATGAAAGCAATAATGAGGATGCTAAAATTTCACCTAATCATAGGGAGCCATTACATGGAGATTTGTTAGTGGTTTCAAAAAAAACAAAGAAAACCACCCAAGGGAAAATTGAATGCAAGAGAGAATATTTAGGATACTGCTCTTCAATTAACGTCTTATGTTCTGAATTTTGTTTGGTGCTTTGAAAACTCTTATTTATAAAAATATTATTCAACCTCCTTCTAGTGTTGTTTTGTGTTATTTCATAATCTCTATTTTTCTTTTGCAATATTTCTCACTTTCTTTATTTCAGATGTTTCTTCTTTTCGGATTTAATTATTTTGCTTATGCATTTTTTTATTAGATTGAGTTGTTGATTAAATGAACTTTTAATAAATTGTTATATAATTAATTTCATATGTTTTATGAGTGGTATAATGTTTTGAAAAGAAAAAATGGTTAAACATATGAAAATTGATGTATTTTTTCAAAGACTTCAGTTGCTGTGCATTGACAGTGTAACTATCAATTTATTAGAAATCATGACATAGGTGACTTTTGAGGTAATTAAGATATGAATATTTGGAACAACGATTCATAATCGCTTCCCAAAATCATAGTATCACATATTTTCTCTTCTTTTTATTTTCAAATCATTAGAAGGGAGGAGAAGAGATGAGAAAGAAATCGAGTGAAAGAGAGGGTGAGTGGACCTTGGTGAGATCAATAAAAAGGAAAGCAACATGGTCGGATGTCAGCAAAAAAAGGTACGACTAAATGACAAACTGCAAAAGTCAATGACAATGATAGGTACGTGCGAAAAATAAGAATGGGTGCAGTTAGCTTCTTTTCCACAAATTTTCCGGAAGATTGGAATGAACAGGCGTTATGGAAGATGTTCTTTCGTCGGGGGAAATTTGTTGATGTTTTCATTCTAAAAAACCGGACAAAGAAAGGAGGTTTGGCTTTGTACGATTCATCAATGTAGCAAACACAAAGGTGTTGGAGAGGGAGTTAGACCAAATTTGGATTGGGACTTTCAAGTTGCCTGTTAATATTTCCAAATTATGTGAGATGAAAAAGCAGCCCTAACGAACGTTATTGCCTCTACTGAGAAGGTGGATATGGGCAAGTCAACCCATATTCAGGGGGTCCGATATGTTGATGTGGTTAAGAACAAGCCGAGATTGCTAAAAGCTGGGTGGAGGCCTAAAGGAAGTTTTGAGAAAAGGAAGGACACTGTTGAGAATTGGTGTGGTTTGGAATATGAGGTAAAGGAGGTGGAATTGGTTTGACTGACCAAGTGCTATGTAGGCCAACTTCATAATCTGGATGCAATGTTCCTTCTATAGAGGCAGGATTGTCCTCAGTAACAGTGAAACCAATGGGAGGGGACCTAGTGTTCATCTCTATGGAGGAGGGTGAAGAATTTCCAGAGTTGGTTAGAGATGTGAATGGCCTATTTGAAACCTAGTTCTGTGATTTACGACCATCGACACAGATGGAGGTAGCGAAGGAATGTTATGCATGGATCAAATGTCAGGGGGTGCCATTGCAAGTGTGGAATGGAGGGTTTTTTTTAGAAGATAGTGACTGGTTTGGGTCGTTATGTAACGATG
Source organism: Sophora flavescens (assembly GCA_030762895.1). Lineage (NCBI taxonomy): Eukaryota > Viridiplantae > Streptophyta > Magnoliopsida > Fabales > Fabaceae > Sophora > Sophora flavescens. The sequence continues at coordinate 206,790,470 of CM061063.1, read as the reverse complement.
GACTCTACCGTGATGACAAAAAAAAAAGTTTTGACGTGGCAAGGGTGATGATACAAACCAGTGCCTTGGAATCTGTTAGCACAATTATTCGGGTGAAAATTAATGGTATCATTTTTGCAATTAGATTGGTGGGAGAACCTTTCACTGATTCTTTGATATCACCATTTAGTCATGAAGAAAGGAGGATTCAACATCGGAGACGGGGTCAGAGTTTGGGTGGTTTTCTGATGATAGTTTTCCAATGGGGGTCAACGAATTTAAATTTGAAAAATGCATTGAAGATGGCAGTATACTCAGCGGGTGTTACAGAGGAAAGGATTTGATGGTAGCGGATTTGGTGGCAACATATAGGGGTGTAAGTGGATTTAATCCGACCCGCGAACCCGACCGATCCGAACCGAACCGATCCGTTTTTGTGGTTCGGTTCAGGTCATTGGTTTAGTTCGGGTCAAAATCAATGGACCCAACCATGGTTTGGTTTGGTTCTCGGTTCTAGGAAAAGTGAACCCGCTAGAATCGAACCGAACCCCTAAATTTTTTTTATTATATATTAATATATTAGACACTGTGACAGACAGGCACTATCTCAGTCCAATTCTCCATCTCGCACGAGTGCGTCTTCTCTAGTTCAAACCCTACTTCACCTCTCACCATCCAGGTCAGCGGCGGCGGCGTACCTTCCAGCACTGCTCGCCACCGCGACCAGCACCCTCCATCACCGTGACATCTCTCCACCTCTTCACCTCGCTCCATCACCGCGACCTCTTCACCTCACTGACTCGCTCAGTCGCTCCATCACCTTAACCTCTTCACCTCGCTCAGTAGCTCCATCACTGGCACCGTGACACCTCCCTCCGGCCTCCACCACTCCATCACCGCGAGTCCGCGACACCTCTCCACCTCTTCACCTCGCTCTATCACTGAGATACTTCTCCACCTCTTCGGCTTCGCCTCGCTCAGTTGCTCCATCACCGGCTCCGCGACATCTCCCTCCGGCCTCCACCTCTCCACCACACTCCATCACCGCGAGTCTGCGACTTCCTCTGAGATTGGTTCCCAATTTGTGCATTTAGGGATTTTTGATTTTAGGGTTTTTAAATTTTTTATTTTGGGATTTTTTATTTTATGGTTATTTGAATCATTGATTCTTTCTTTTTGATCTATGCTTCCTGTGTGCATTCCTTAATTCCTTAGGTTTGGTGCAAAATGACTGAGAATCATGATACAGATGGGACTCAAATTTCTAGTGCACCTACTCCTCCAACAGAAACAACTTTCAGTGTCAGTGAGATACCTCAGGTTGAAGGTCAATCTGCACAGCCTGCACCAGAGGTACGTGTCAAACAAAAACCCAGTAGACCTCCATCCATGACTTGGAATCATTTTAAGAAAGAGGGTGATAAGTCTATCTGTATCTATTGTGGCAAACATTATGCTTGCAATAGTAGTAATCATGGGACTTCCAACCTCAACAAACATATGAATAAGTGTACTAAAAACCCAAGTAACATCGATAAGAAGCAAAAAATGATTGCCGTAGGAAAACAAAGTGAGAATGATAACACTGTATCTATGAGGCTTGTTGAGTTTAAGCAAGATGAATGCAGAGAGGCTTTGGCTAAGTTGCTAATAATGGATGAGCTCCCTTTTAAGTTTGTCGATAACCCCGGGTTTAGAGCTTTCATGAGTGTGGCTCAACCTCGATTTAAAATCCCTAGTCGTGTGACCATGGCAAAGGATTGCATGCAACTCTTTATGGGTGAGAAAGTACTTTTGAAATCTTTCTTGGAACAAAACTATCAAATGGTTTCCCTTACAACTGATACTTGGACTTCCATTCAAAACATGAATTATATGTGTGTGACTGCCCATTTTATTGATGAGGGGTGGGAATTGCAAAAGAAGATAGTGAGTTTTGGTTTGATTGCAGACCATAGGGGGGAAACCATAGGAAAAGCTTTAGAGAAATGCATAAAAGATTGGGGTATTACCAAGATTTGCACTTAGAATCGTAGATAATGCTAGTGCTAACACCACAGCCATGTCATATTTGGTTAGAGGCATGGATGATTGGAAAGGTACTACCATATTGAAAGGGGAGTATTTGCATATGAGATGTAGTGCTCACATCTTGAACTTAATTTTAAGTGATGGGTTGAAGGAACTAGATAGTTCTATTTCAAAGATAAGGGCTTCTTGCAAGTATGTGAGGTCATCTCCACAAAGATTGACCTCTTTTAAGAGGTGTGTCGATGAGGCAAACATAACCATGGGTCAAATGGTTGTGCTTGATGTGCCAACTAGGTGGAATTCCATTTATTTGATGTTGGACATAGCTGAAAAGTATGAAAAGGCGTTTGTTCGCTTACAATTTGATGACCACTCTTATGTAGCATTTGTTGATAGTGAAGGGGGTGCTCCTCTTATTGATGATTGGAATCGTGCTCGTGTTTTCACTAAATTTTTAAAGATTTTCTATGATGCTACCCTTACTTTTTCTGCATCATTGCATGTCACTTCTAATGGCTTCTTTGATAAGTGGTGTGAAATCCAGGCTACATTGAATAAGTGGATGCAAAGTGATGATGAGGTGCTGTATAGGATGTCATCAAATATGAAAATAAAATTTGACAAATATTGGGACATTGAGCATTTGAATTATCTGTTGTTGGTGGCTATTTTCCTTGACCCTATATATAAATTGGAGTATTTTGAGTGCTGTTTGGATCAGGTATTCAGTTCGGATATGGCTATTGTGTTGGAAGTATTAAAAAAATTGAAAGATCTTATAAAAAAAATATTTTCTCAGTGTGTTGTTTGGTATCCTATTCCCAATGATTCTTGTGATTCTAATGCCCAACCCTCGATAGTACTCTTCAAGCACAAGGTGGTCAAAACGACGAGAGTGAAATATCATGTAAAGGTGCGTTCATACGAAAGGTAAGGAGGAAGCAAGGTGAGCTGAAGAGAAATGAGTTGGAAAGATATATTGAAGATGATGTGGAAGACTATTGTGATGATTTTGATATTCTCAAATGGTGGAGAGGTAAGACGGTGAAGTATCATGTTCTTTCTCGAATGGCTAGGGACATATTAGCTATCCCGGTGTCTACTGTGTCATCTGAGTCCGCATTTAGTACCGGGGGTCTTGTTCTTGACCCATACCGTAGTTCATTGCATCCCTCCACAGTAGAGGCTTTGATTTGTACTCAAAATTGGTTGAGGAGTAAAGCTGAAAAAGTTGATAATCTACAAAGTCATATGGCTGAAGATGATTCAGGTAAAAAGTTTATTAATTATTTTATCATTGAATTTGATATCTTTCAGACTTTCTAATATATTTTTTGTATTATTATATTATTAGAGCTTCCAGAGATAAATGTATTGCATCAGGATATTGGGAACACTAGTAGTCAGTTTATGGCCTTGGATTAAGGTAACTTATTATTTTGTTGTTTTACACTTCATTCATTATAAACATGTATTTAGTGTTTCCCTTTTTTTTGTTCAGGTACAACTTGTTTCAAAGCAACCGTTTCTTGAAGGGACAACTTGAGTTTTTGTTCAGAGGTACAACTTGAGTTTCATTGCAAAATTTAGTTTAACAAGTTGTTGATACTTAATGAGTATTTCGATTTGAAATTAGATGAGCTCATGGTACTCTTTCCTCTTGACCAGGACACATTACTGTTTGGATCTTGATGTGTTCATATATTGCAGGAGTTAGGTTACTTCTTGAAAGGTTGTTTTAAATGTAGCCTTTTGGGTTTGAAGTTCTTGAAGCCAAGTTAAATCTTTTTCTGCTGCTTTGTTGCACTCCTTACACGCCTTATAGTTGAAAAAGACAACTCCAACTTTGGCAGCCATGTGATTAAGAATAGCTTGTTGAGCTTCAATGCTATTGGTCACCTTGGCTAAATTTTATGTATTTTGGTTTGGTGAACACTTTGATTTTAGTATTGCATTTCCCTGCTTTTATGTTTGGACTATTTGTGCAATGTAATGCCACAACTATAACAGCATATGGTGCTGTGCCACAGTTCTGCAATTCTGGAATCATATGGTGCTGTTTTGATTTTTGTTTTGGAATTCTATCATTCTGGAATCATATGGTGTTGTGGATTTTTTGTGTTATATGTTGTGTTGATTTTTGGGGAGTAAACTAGATTTGATGTGGGATATGTAATTTGCATTCAGGAGAAATGGAAATCGAAATAGGTGAAACAGGAATAATGGGAGAAAACTGTTTTTTTTAAAAAGGCGGGAACCCGACGATCCGATCCGATCCGAACATGATCGGTTCAGATTGGTTCGGGTCTGCTAACAGAAAATGTCAAAAACCGAACCGAACAATTTTGATTGGTTCGGACACTGTTTTCCCTCAAATCTGAACCAAACCGATCCGATTACACCCCTAACAGATAATAAGGTGATTTTGGAGAATTGTATGGGGGCGGACAAACAACTATTGTGACACTCGGGGCTGACGAGGGTGGGGAGTGGTCGTCGGTGCAAGAATGCACGGACAAGGAGCGGCTCCTGACAGGCTTCTAGGCAGAGGGACGCATGAATGAACCAATTACACACCGGAATGAGAAGGATCTTGAGACTGTGTAGGTATGGGACTATACAGTTGAGGATGACTTATATGAATTGATTGGTACTACCTATACCAATAAGATGCATCTTCTTTTCGGGAGCCCATCACTTAAGAACTCCACAGTTAAGCGTGCTTGGCTTGGAGCAATTCTGGGATGGGTGACCTCCTGAAAAGTTTTCCCAAGATGCGTGTGAGTGAGGACAAAGCACACTGAAAAGACCCGTGTTAGTTTGTGGGGACAGTCGTCAATCCATAAAGCAGCCAGGGATGTTACAACTATGGGTGAGGAGGGAATTAAGGAAATAAAAGCTGGAATGGAGAATGATTGTTGTAATCAGGTGTTGGGTAAAAATATTTCGTTGGACGATGGTTTAAGGATAGATTCAATTTTGGGCTTAAGTGAACAAGTAGTAAGCCCAAATGAGCATGAGAAGCAAACAGTTTCTTTGGACTGGAATAGTGGTGAGCCAAACCCAATTGATTTGCTTCTTATGGAACATCAAAATATCCTTTTCAAACATGTTCAAAGTAATGAAGGAGAACACACAAAACATGTGGAAGGTTTAGGAAATATGGGCTTGGATAAGGATAAAAAAAACCGAGTCATGTGGAAGGTTCAGGAAATATGGGCTTGGATAAGGATCAGACTTTACCGAGTGGTCAGAGCAAAGATTTCACCCATGATTTGTGCGAAGGTGTTGTGGAATCTGAATTGCTTCCTCAACCCGTTGAAGAACTTTTGGATCGAGATTTCTTAGAGATGGAATGTAAAGGAGGAGGAGATAAGGAGGATACATAGAAAAAAGATTTATCTCAAAGGAAAGGTGTAACACCCGGGTACCGACGAGGGCGGGGAGTGGTCGCCGGTGCAAGAATGTACGGACAAGGAGCGGCTCCTGGCAGGCTTCTAGGCGGAGGGACACATGAATGAACCGATAACACACCCGAATGAGAGGGATCCTGAGACTGTGTAGATATGGGACTATACAGTTGAGGAAGGCTTATATGAATTGATTGGTACTACCTATACTAACAAGATGCATCTTCTTTTAGGTAGCCCATCACTTAAGAACTCCATGGGAAGTATTCCCAGGAAGCGTGTGAGTGAGGACAAAGCATGCTGAAAAGACCCGTGCTGGTTTGTGGGGACAGTCGTCAATCCATAAAGCAGCTAGGGGTGTTACAAATGGTATCAGAGCGACACCTATCCCAGTACGGTGTGGTTCGGGGACGAACCAAGCGGAAGCTGGTGGGCATGTAACACTCGGGTGCCGACAAGGGCGATGATTGGTCGCCGGTGCAAGAAGGCACGAACAAGGAGCAACTCCTGGCAGGCTTCTAGGCGGAGGGACATATGAATGAACTGATAACACACCCGAATGAGAGGGATCCTGAGACTGTGTAGGTATGTGACTATACAGTTGAGGAAGGCTTATATGAATTGATTGGTACTACCTATACTAACAAGATGCATCTTCTTTTCAGTAGCCAATCACTTAAGAACTCCACAGTTAAGCGTGCTTGATTTGGAGCAATTCTGGGATGGGTGACCTCCTGGGAAGTTTTCCTAGGAAGCTTGTGAGTGAGGACAAAGCACGCTGAAAAGACCCGTGTTGGTTTGTGGGGACAGTCGTCAATCCATAAAGCAGCCATGGATGTTACAAAAGGGGGTTCCAACTTCCAAGCTTATTTACTAGAGGAAGAAGAGGAGTAGGCGGAAGAAAAAGTTATCTTTCGGGGGAAACGAGATACAGGAAAAAATGTGAAGAAGTTACAAGAAGTTACAGACACCTCAATCTCGGATAGCAACATCAAGTGGCGTAATTGGCTCTTATGTCACAATCAGACTGAAGAGGTTGCTAAGGAGGTTTGGGAATTTTGGAAGGAATTGGGTATGAAGGATAATGGGAAGGAAAATTTCATTATCGGTCATTTGACACTATTGGAGAACAGGGATAGAGAAGCTTTGGGTGGTAAAGGTGGGAAGGATGAGGGAACTTCGAAGGTTTATATGTTCAGTTGGAAGTAAGGTGCAAGTGTAAATGATCAATGCATTTGTGCACATATAATATTAGGGGGACTAGTGATAATGCTAAAAAAAAGAAGGAAGTAAGTCAACTGGTGAAAGAAAATAATTTAGACATGATATGTATTCAAGAGACTAAGGCTGAGATGATTGATTCAGGTATGTATAAGATGCTGTGGGGAGATGAAGATTTTGGGTGGTGCTTCGAACCACCCATTGGTAGAGCTGGTGGTCTGTTAGTTCTGTGGCGCAGTAACATCTTCAGTCTTGAAGAAAGCTTTAGTAAGAGCAGTTTTTTGGGTGTTATATGCTGGTGGGGTGTTAATAGAGCTACGGTGTCTATTATCAATGGTTATGCACCTTGTGATAGATTGAGAAAGTTGGAGCTATGGCAGGAGATTACTGATGTAATGAAGTTGAAGGGGGTGGTCTGTGGTGTGTGCTGGGAGACTTTAACATAGTGCTCTCTAACAATGAAAAGAAAAGGGACAGTAACTAGTGAATACAATGATGATATATCAAGATTCCAAGACTTCACCTCAGGTATTCCTTTGGTTGATTTGCCTCTAATTGGGAGAAGATACACATGGTATAGACTAAATGGTTCCTTTACGAGCAGGTTAGATTGCTTTCTTTTATCAGAAGAATGGCTGGACAAATGGCCTTCTTTATCTCAGTGGGCTTGAAAAAGAGGTCTTTCTGATGATTGTCCTTTAATTCTAAAGGAAAAGGAAGTAAATTAGGGTCATAAGTCATTTAGAATGTTTAGTTGCTTGAAACAGGTACTAGATTTTTCGTATTTTGTAACCAGCTAGTGGTGCCCTTTTTCAGTTGAAGGAAGATGATACCGATGGATAGGTCCGTTGGTAACTCTGAATACTAAAAGTCACAATAATTGTTGGCGGACTGCCCGTCGGTAACCACTACAAAAAAAAGGTCAAATAGCAACCGAATTTTGAAATTGCTATTAGCGACCGAAATAGCGACGAAATTTAGGATCTTTTTGAAAGTTGGTAATTTTGTCATCAGCGACCGAATTACTTGGTAGCAAACCAATCGGTCTCTAAATGAAAAAATTTAAAATTCAAAATTTGTTGACTTTTTGGCGACCGAAATAGCGATTGATAAAAGTTTACAAAGGTTGCGACCGATATCCATTTCGGTCGCTAACACGCACTGTAGTTAAAAATAAAATGGAGCCCAGTAGCGACTGAATCCTATTCGGTCGCTAAAGTAAGTTAATAAAATTAACATTAAATTATTACGACGGAGCCCAGTAGCGACCGAATTATTACGACGGAGCCCAGTAGCGACCGAATTTAACATTAAATTATTACAACGGATTCGCGACCGAAAATTTCGGTTGCTAAAACATAAATCCCTAAATCGCGTAGAGCCCTCTTTCCTTCCTCATTTCTGTGTTTTTCTTCTCTGTTGCCTCAAGCCTCTCTATTCCCTCAACCCCTTCACGCCTACCTCTCTCCGTCACAATTCAGCCGTCTCCACCACCACCACTCTGCACCTCCTCCCTTTCAATTTGCCTCTTCCCATTTGCCCCCCTCTCTCCCTGCGCCCCATCTTCGCCACCACCCCTCCTCCCTCCTCCGGTCACTGTTCGCGTCGGCAAAGCCACCACCGCAACGCCACCACCAAGGTAAGTTAAACCCCCCTTCTTCCTCTCCCCATCTCCCTCTCCCCACCGTGCACAACCCCCTCCCATCTCCCTGTTTTTTCCTTTTCTCTGACTTCTCTGGCTTGTGTTTTCAGTTCTCCCCCACTCTTTGCATTGGTGATTCATTGTGACTCCATTTCTCTTCAAAGGGTATGCTTCCATTTCTCTTTTATTTGCTAAACCCTAAATTCTCTATTGCTTCCACTGCCCTGCTATCATATTCTGTTTTGTCAAATTACAGAATTGTTGTTGTGTGGGTTTTGATTAGTACATTGATGTTTGCAACAACTTGTTTATATGTTGTGTCAGTATTTATCAGTTAGGGGTAATGTATATAAACATGAGTTAGTGTCAATGTCAATTTGGGTTGTTTGCACATTTGAAAAATTGAGTTTTATACTTGAGGATTTAATTAGAAATGAGACTGTAGTAATTGATTTATGTTTTTAAATATTTTAATGTTAAAACAGTGTTCAAAAGTGTTAATGTGATTTTGATTGTGTCATTCGAATTGATTTAAGCGAATATGAGAAGGGATTAATTTTTAAGGCTACTGTGGTAAGAGTAGAGGAGTTGAAAAACTCGAACCGAGTTTTGACAAAACACATAAATAACAAATTTTTGCTTCTATCCATAAGTGAGTTTAGGACTCAAAATGGGTTTGCAGTCATGTTTGAACATATAACCAAAGTTTAAGGATCAAAAATTACGTTTCAATCATATAACCAATTCATTGCCTTTTCATTTGTTTTCATTAGTACATTGATGTTTGCAACAACTTACTTTGTCTGGAAATTTGGTGCAATCCATTTTACTAAGTACTGAGATGAGAAACTAAGAATACACCAAAAAGATAGATAGATTTATATATTTTGAGTAGCTTCAGCTTCTTCAAACTTCATGAAATTATGTTAAAGATCAGTAATAATTCAACTTTTTTGGTGCTCAGATTATGTTTTTATATATATTATTGCTATTATTATTTTCAATGTGCCCTTCCTTGTCTCTCTGGTTAGAGACTTAAGTAGGAGGATCAATTAACCATATGTGTTTGTTGTTGTTGTAAGTTGAGTATGCTTATTGCTTGGTGCTTTGGATTATGTGCTTCAGTTAGGTATATCTTTATTTGTGATTTTTTCCCCATGTTTGTTACCCAGATAACAACTGCTCCTGCTCCTCTCTCCTTTGTGAAGGCCTCCTTTACTTTTTTCATTTTTTTTCTTAGAGTTGAGGTAAGTCAATTCCTTTGTCTTATTCGTTATTTGTGTGGAATATGTAATATGTTTCAAGAATTGTGGTGTTTGTTTGTTAGTGGAGAGATGAGCTCAGTAGGATGTGATGTTGTCCGATAGGCAGAATGTTGGTTATGTGCTGATAATTTATAAAATATGCATGTGTTTGCAATTATGTGTTGTTTGTTAGTGGAGAGCTGAGCTCAGTAGGATGTGATGTTGTCCGATAGGCAGAATGCTGGTTGTGTGCTGATAATTTAGAAGTTATGCATGCATTTGATAATTATGTGTTACTTGTTAGTGGAGAGCGGAGCTCAATAGGATGTTTGCTATAATATTTTATCTAAGTTTGTATTGATTTACGTTGCAATATATAAGCTCAACTATATATGCTGCAATATTTATAGGTTAATGGTTTTATTTTCTGTTAGAGTTAATTATTAATTTACAAAAGTCTTAGTTTCCTGTTTGCTATAATATTTATACGCATGCTGATTGTATTGAATCTTGAATTGTCCAAGTGGGATAGTTTGGGAAAAAACCTTTTACACACTCGTACAATAGTCATTTCCATGTTCAAATGCCTTATATACTTGACGAAATCTTGGTCTGATGCATTTCCTTTTGTTCTCCGGGTGCATACTTGATCGTGGTGGATCCCATTGAGCTCGAGTCATGTACTTGGAGACAAATGGGAAATGCTGCCGAAATTTCGTTAAGTATAAGGCATCTGAATAAGGGAGTAACTATTACTAACCGAGTGTGGTAAAGGTTTCTTCTCGAATGGGATAGGTTCATACCTTGTCATAAGAAGGAGATTGATGGAGTTATTGGAATGCACCGTAATATATAAGTGTCGTTGTAGGGTTGCTCAGGCTATTTAATTGGTAGCAATGGAGATTCCGGAGAATCGGAAATGGATGTATCATAGGTTGGATCGAAATAAACGTCTCAGGGAAGAGTTTAGAGTCGGAGTGGGTGAGTTTATAGAGTTTGTTGTTAGCTAGAAGAGATTTATAAGGCGGGGCGATGATCATTTGAGGTGTCCTTGCAAAAGATGCAAGTGTAAATCTTTCAAAAGCGTGGATGGAGTTGTGGCCGATCTTTATGAGAAGGGCATCATGCCTGATTACTATTGGTGGAGTAACCATGGTGAGACGTTTCCAGATTTTAACCCGACTGCGTTTGAAGGTTCGTACTATGGAAGTGGTGAGCGGAGGGAAGAATTGAATCCATACGAGCATATGATAATGGATCATGCTGGACCCTCGGTTGGTGTTGCACTAGAAGAAGATGGGGGAGAAGATGGTGGAATGGGTTCCCAATACATAGAGGAGAATCCGAATCCCGAAGCTCAAAGATTCTATGACATGCTGAGTACTGCAAGATCTCCGTTGTGGGAAGGTTGTCAAGAGTACACGGAGTTATTGATGTGTATGAAATGGTTGACTATCAAATCTGATTACAATATGCAATAAGGATGTTTTAATCGCCTCGCCATGTCAATGTCCAAGGCATTGCCGGAAGACAATCGGATGCCTACTAGTTTTTATCATGCTAAGAAGTCTGTGGAGAATTTGGGTCTGGGGTCTTTGAGAATTGATTGTTGCCCAAATGGATGCATATTGTACTACAAGGATGATTCAGCGGATATCGTAACATGTTGTCGATTTTGTGGTGCGGATCGGTACAAGACAACCACTAGGAGGGACATGGAGAAGAAGACTGCTTTAAAAAAGATGTGGTACTTTCCGCTCGTGCCAAGACTTTCAAGATTGTACTCTTCAATGGCCACTGCATTTCACATGAGGTGGCATAGTGAGCATTAGAGAGGGCAAGACGTCTTGTGTCATCCGTCGGATGGAGAAGCTTGGAAGCATTTTGATAGGGTTCATTTGTCATTTTCGCAGGACCCTCGGAACATTCGATTGAGATTATGTAGGGATGGATTTAATTCTATCGGGCAATTTGGAAAATACTACTTTTGTTGACCGGTTATCCTGACTCCGTACAATCTTCCCCTAGGGATGTGCATGAAGTGGGAGTTTATGTTCCTGACAGTCATAATTCCAGGTCCGTCTAATCCAAAAGGGAATATTGATGTGTACTTGCAGCCGCTGATAGATGAGTTGTCAATGTTGTGGAATGATGGTGTGTTGACTTATGACGTATCTTTGAGGCAGAATTTCATGATGAAAACAGCTTTGATGTGGACGATCAATGACTTCCCAGCCTATGGGATGATGTCGGGTTGGATGACCGCAGGGAAGCTTGGTTGCCCAATATGTATGGAGCGATCGAAGGCATTCACGTTTAAAAACAATCAAAAGATCTCATATTTTGATTGTCATCATCAATTCCTTCCACAAGATCTTCCTTATTGGAGGAACAAGAATGCATTCAAGAAGCATTGTACGGAGACCCCTCCCCCTCCCCCTCCCCCACGTTTGTCTGGTCCTAATTTATGACGGAGAGCAGAGAATTTACCGCTCGTCCATGAATCCCACTGAGAACATGTTCTTGATTATGGCGTTAAGAATAATTAGACAAAACAAAGTATATTTTGGAGGTTACCGTACTGAAGAACGCACCTATTCCATCACAACATTGATGTCATGCATACTGAGAGGAATGTGTTTATGAATGTGTTTGACACTGTGATGGACATCAAGGGGAGGACAAAGGATACAAATAAAGCCCGATTGGATTTGGCCGAAATTTGTAATCGGAAGGAGCTTGAGTTGCAAGACGGTGGTCATGGTAGACTTATCAAATCGAAGGCAAGTTATACACTAAGCTAACCACAGAAAGTAGCTGTCTATAAGTGGGTTAAAGAACTAAAGTTGCCCGATGGGTATGCTTCCAATCTGGGTAGATGTGTTGACATTAAGGAAGCAAAGTTATATTGAATGAAGAGTCATGATTGTCACGTGTTCATGCAACTGTTGCTTCCAATTGCGTTCGGTGCGTTACCGAAACCAATTTGGAACCCACTTGTTGAGCTTAGCCACTTTTTCAGGGAGCTTACTTCGACAACACTAAATGTGAAACAATTGAAGGATATGGGGGAGAAGATACCCGTGTTGTTATGTAAGTTGGAACAAATCTTCCCGCCAAGTTTCTTTGATTCAATAGAACACCTTCCAGTTCATCTACCTTACGAAGCAAGAATTGGTGGTCCAGTCCAATATCGCTGGATGTAACCATTTGAGAGGTATACAACATCAATTATTTTAATTAATTATTTGTATGTATCCAAATGCGGGGTATCCATTTTAGCTTTTCTTAAAATTAGTAATTATTTGTATGTATCCCTCTTTAATAGGTTTTTGCACTCCTTTAAACACAAAGTCAAGAACAAGGCACGAGTAGAGGGTTCCATTTGTGAAGCATACTTAGTAGAGGAGACTTCCACTTTTGCCTCTTATTACTATCCGGATGAAGTTGACACGAGAAGGACTAGGATGCCTCGAAATGTTGATTCGGGTGAAGGATGTTAAACTAGTCCTCCTATATCGATATTCAACTATCCGGGCAGATTTAGCGGCAAATCTCAAAGATATTTCTTGGAGTAGCGTGACATTAATGCCGCTCATCTGTACATCCTTCAAATTTTGATGAGGTGGCACCATATTTAAAGTAAGTGTCTACAATGTCTTTTATAAGTTCAATTGTCATTTATGGTTATTAATCGTCCTGATGTTAACCTCCCATGTGTAGGATGTATGGAAATTTTATAAGGGAAATCCAACTTGACATTTCGAACGCTCAGGTTGATCGAGAAATTACTTCTCACTTTGCATGCATGGTTCAGTAAATATGTAGGTTAAGCATATTCATTTGTTACAATACTTTTTCTCTCCTTAAATATATATGGTGTATAAGTTGGATATATTATTAAAATTTGTAGGTACTAGATCCAGTAAACAATGTTCAAAATCCATTGTTGACTAATTTGGTATTGGGGCTTAAAGATGGGTTACAACATGGAACACTTACATTGTAAATGGATATAAATTTAACACAAAACAATGGAGTGAAGGAATGTAGTCGTGTAACTATGGTGTTTGTGTGCGAGCCACTGATGGCAATGTAGAGGATGATTTCTATGGGGTTTTAACAGACATTCTTGAACTTGAGTATACCGGTTTCCCCGTGATAAAGTTAGTTCTCTTCAAGTGTGATTGGTTTGGTCCTACTTGAGACACCCCGATGTCCCATTAAAGAAAATCATGATTTATTTAAAACTTATCCGTATTGTTAACGTTAAGCAGATATATAAACAATGAAGGAAATAAAATTTTTATAACAACCACATATGATAAACATACCATCATGCAAACCTATATATGTATGTCACATAATAACTGTCATAGGGTACTGTGAAGGGAATCCCGTCAGTAGGATCCCATATAAGTACAAACTGATAAAGTAACAAAATTCATCAAAAGTCTAAAAGAAAAGATGTCTCACTAATTCTCTTTATAAACCCAGTCCCCCCTCTCAAAATACATCAAAATATCCTCACCGTACATCTATACATACCTAGTGAGATAGCACTGGCCAAATCTATCTCGGACGGCTACTGTTGCCCTCACTCTCCCCTCTATCACCTCTAAAACGGGACGATCCTGACACTCCCTGGCTACTGTTTGAAGAACTCCCCTCCGAGTGTTGCTGTAACAGACGGCGATAAACTCTACTGTCTCGCGGAGATAATCGAGAGGACTCAGACTGAACTGGCCTGATATTCGGGACCCGTGGGACCTCCGATGCTAAGAGGTGGTCGATATCAGGTACCACCTGATCATCTGGTGCTGGTACAGGATCTGGTACTAGTACTGGAACCGGTACCCGTACAGGGACTAGTACAGGTATGATCTATGGCATCGGTGGCATCGGTGGAAGTGGTGCTGCTGGAAGGCCTATGGGGAATGGAAGAGTCAAGCCGATCCTGAAAGTACCGACCATGCCAAAAGGTGCTCCATTTCCCCATCCGGTAGTGGCCGTGACTGGACCTGTATAGACTGCAAAGTGAGTGACTGGGTCCACAAGCCACCCATGCTCATCCACGCATTCTAACTCAAAGGTTCCCGCTAGGGGAAACCCAACCGGTCCTGTCAACCAGGGATGCTCCCAATGTGCCATCCTTACTATCTGGGTCTGTACGCACCACGATCGGGAAGAAGAAACACGAAAGAAAAGAGAAGGGAGATAAGAAACTATCTAGCATCAAAACATGGAAAATGATACATATCATTAAATCAATAAAAGCATATAGACATGCATCACACAAAGATATACAATCATCCTCAAGTTATTTTATAATCCTCTACCCTTCGCACTCATGCAAAATATGCCAAGGTGACTGCCACCCAGAATATCAAGTCAGTTGTCCAAGCGACGCGTCTCCAAAACGTTGGTGCACATCCTCGTCCATGGCAGAAGATGCTCATGCAAAGCTATGACACTATAGTGGCACATTGAGGTGGCAAAACGGGCTACCCGGTCCTACCCGGGCTAGTCCAATGCGGGCTCGGGTTTTGTAACAGCCTGATTTTAATTATGCTGTTCAACCTGTTAAAATATAATTAATTATATTTTAATTTGAGAGTTAGAAAGTGTTTTTGATTAAAATAAAATCATATTCATAGTCTACTTTATGGTAGAGGGTTATGGTAAATTTTTTGGTTGAAAATTCAGACGAAAGCCGGTCTGTGTTTTCACTGCCAGTACAAGTTTACTGAGCATAAAACCTAATTTTGAACCATGAACGAAACGGTTAGTGTTTTTGTGATGTTTTGTATGATATTGGAAATTTTCGAAAATTCGAGTTCAGAAATAAAATATAATATTTATTCGGGCGAAAACGTCGGAAGAATTACGATCGAAAAATACAACCGGGTATGAAATGGAGTAGATTAGGGAGCACAAAAGAAGTGAAGTGACTTGATGGGACTTGATGGAAATGGGTTATGACACTCCAAAAGTGTAATCATCACACTTTTCTAATTATATCATATTATATTCTAAAAACCTATTTTTCTCTCTCTTCTCAAACCAAACAAGGCACAAGGTCAAAACTTGCTCTCCAAGCTCATTCCTCTCTCCTCAATTTTGTGCCACTCTCTCCCTTCTCTATATATACACCTCTCATTTTCACTTCATCACTTTCCTTCTCCAAAACTCCATTAAAACTTCATCTACTTCCTTTTCTTTTAAAAGTTCAAGCTCCTAAAGCTTTAGTTTTTATTCATCTTTTCTACTTGAGTTCTTCATTAAAGTTCTTCCTTATACTAAGGGTAATGCTCTCATATGAATCTTTTTGCAAGTTTCATCTTTTATTTCTTAGTTTGCTTTATGTGTTCTTTATATGATTTAAACTTCTAAAATCTCTCTAAAATGGTAGAAAACTCCTTTTGAGTTGAAACCACTTTCTATAGTCTTGTATTAACTTATATTTTCACATACTGAGAGGCTGTGTAAAACAAAAATCTCTACCTATCTCTTCCTATGAAGGCCGAAGCTATGCATATGTGGCCTAGGAGGTTTTTGCTTCAACTTTTGGAATATGATCATGTGTTTGAGTTTCTAACTATTCCTTGATCTTAAATCTATAAATCTTGGAAGGTTTGATAGCTTGTTTTCCTATGATGGCTGAAAATATGTATAAGTAAGCCTAGGATACTATGTTTCAACTTTCCAAGTATGATCATGGATTTATAACTTTTAATACCTTGTGATTCTAAAGCTAAAAGTTGTTATCAAACAAAGAATATTTTTCCTCATTATCCTATGTAGGCCGAAACTTAGATGTTTTAGAGCAAGGATGTTTGAGTTTCATTTTCCAAAACGATCATGGACTAAGGCTCCTTAATATAGAAGGATGCTAAGTCTAAGAGATTGGAAAGTTTAAGGATTTTGATGAGTGTGATTTCACCTCATATTTCATTGGCATTTTCCTTGCATTTTTCATATAGTTTTGGCATTTTTAATTTGATTTTTGTTAGTTTTTACCTTGGAACGGGTAAGGCTGTTTTGTGGTGTTGTTGTGCAGGAATTGAGGATTAAAATGCTCAGGATCAACCATGATGGAGCTTGCATGAAGATGGAGCTTGAAAAGCAAGAAAATGAGCCAACCAGAGCCCGTCACGGCCTGGCCGTGACGGCCATCACGACCATGATCGAGTAGAGCTGAAAAGAAGGAATGGAAAAGTCAGAACTGGTCACGGCCAGCCTGTGATGTCCATCACGACCGTGACGTGCCAACTGAACCAGACCCTCACAGGCAGAACTGATCACGACCTAGCCGTGATGGTGGTCAAGGTCGTGACAGACCCACCAGTGAAGCAACCTCCAAGGCAGAATCTGTCACGGCCTAGCCATGACAGGCATCACGGTCGTGACGCACAATATATGGATCTTTAGAAATCGATTTGATCTAAATTTGTGATTGATTGGGATCTATAGGAATCAAACTTAGGACTTAAATCACGAGAGTTAGAAGCGGTCCTTCGAGGGTTCACGAATTGTCACAAAGCTTAAAGGGTTCAATCTAAATTCAATTACCACGAGAGTAGGGGTTGGTTTAATTGAGCACGGTTTTTGTAACCCGAGAGAGAGCATTAACTTATTGAGGATAAATTCACCTTCAAAGCAATTTTGATAATTAACAAGGGGTAGTCAATTTGGTAACATGAACAATCTTGTTGGTAACCCAATTCCTAGGAATCTCTTTAGATTTGAAAAACCCCTAATTGATTTACTTCCCTCTTTTAATTGATTGCATTCTTAAATATTTGATTTTCTAGTTAATTCTTATTTCAAAAATCAAATCTTTTCAAAATCCCTTTTTTATATATAGTCCAGTTTAATTGGTTTAATAATTAGTTGTTATTTGAGATCACGGTCTCTGTGGGATCGATCTTTTTATTATTTGGCGACGAATCTGGTACACTTATCGGAATCCACCCCATCAAGTTTTTGGCGCCATTGCCGGGGACTGTGCTTTCTTGAATCTCAATTTAATTTTTAAATCGATTTTTCTGGACTTTTTCTTTTTAATTATTTCTTTTTTAAAAAAATATATATATTTCTTTTTTTTTCATTTATCTTTTTTTCTTTCTAGAGTATCTATCTCTCTCTTATAGGCGTTTTTCTCTTTTATGCAAAGATCCCTAAGTCTTGGAAACCTTATTGAGGTTGACCCCGAAATCAAAAGGACCTTTCATAGACGTAGGAGACTACAAAAAGAGAGGGAGAGGTTGATTCTCATTCCACTCATGGCGAATCTACCGGATACAAAACCAATGAAGGACTACGTAGCCCCAAATGCTAGGGGTTTGCGAACTGGGATTGCTAGGCCAGAAATCGAGGCGGAGAACTACACTATACCGCCTATGCTAATTAGCATGATTAGGCAACATCAATTCGGAGGATTACCTTCGGAGGACCCGACCGATCATGTGGAGACATTTCTGGAGTTCACCGATGCAATTAGGATTCATGGTGCCTCGATTGATGTTATACGCTTGAGGTTATTCCCCCCCTCTCTGACTGGAAAGGCAAAAGCTTGGTTGAAGCAAGTGCCCGCTAATACGTTGTCAACTTGGGACCAACTGGAGCAGGCATTCTTGGAGAAATTCTTCCCTCCATCCAAGACTGCTTACCTACGAACTCAGATCACCGGCTTCTTCCAAAAGGACGGAGAATGCTTATCCGAATCTTGGGATCGCTACAAAGGGTTGCTGGAATCCTGCCCACATCATGGGCTTGAGAGGTGGTTATTAGTGCATACCTTCTACAACAGATTGGATTACTCTTCGAAGGTGTCACTTGACTCCGCAGCTGGTGGAGCCTTTATGAATAGGCCTCTGACCGAAGCATTCAATATCATTGAAAACATAGCCACCAACTACCACCAATGGGGTTCGGAAAGAGGTAATAAACCGAAAAAGATTTCGGGGGGTAAGTTTGAAATGAATAACACTGATCTAATTATGTCTAAAATTGACTCACTGAATAAACGCTTTGATAAGCTCGAAAAGGCTAATGTGAGTTTAATAGGTGCTACTAATGTTGTTTGTGAGATTTGTGGAATGCAGGGACATGACATAATGGAGTGCCCACATGGTATTACTCCTGGATCCGGTGCTTCAGAGGAACAAATGAACTCTTGTCATAACTTCTATGACACGAACCCGAAGTTGCAAAACTGTGTTCCCCCAAATCCTTACAACCAAGGAAGGAAGAATAGCCCTTATCTTTCCTATGGGAACTACAACAACACGTTGAACCACGAATTCCAGGAAGGCTAAGGTAATAGGAGACCTGCATCGGGGTATCCTCAGGTACAAAAGTCTAAACTTGAGTCTCTTTTGGAAAATTTTGTTGAAACTCAAACAAAACAAAATGAAGAGTTTAGGCAACAAGGTAGGGCAGTCAATGAGGCAATAAAAGAGTTAGCATCTAAGGTAGATAACTTAGCCATCCATAATAAGATGTTAGAAACTCAGACTACCCAACAAGCTAGTACATATACTAGAACTAAGGGTACGTTTCCAGGACAACTCGAAGTTAATATCAATGAGCACTATAATGCTTTATACTTAAGGGATGATAAACTTGGGGTAATTGAAAAGGATGTGGAATGCGAGGAGGACATGAGCGAAGATGAAGAGATATAGCCAAAGTATGTCCCTCCACCACCTTACCAATCCCCAATACCTTTCCCACAAAGGTTGGTCAAGAGAAAGCAAGTAGAAAAAGAAACTAAGAGCTTAATTGAGGAGCATGATGCCATGATAAAAACTAATATGCCTCCTAAACTAAAAGATCCAGGAAGTTTCTTTATTGCTTGCTCAATTGGAGAATTAAAAATAGACCAAGCCTTATGCGACTTAGGGGCTAGTGCGAGTTTGATGCCACATACCATCCTTGAGAGGTTAGGAACCAAGGAATTGAGACCATCCAAGTTCTCTTTACAATTTGCGGATGGCTCAACTAAAACTCCTCTAGGCATACTAGAGAATGTTCCCATAAAGGTAGGGAAATTTTTCATTCCTACCGATTTCATGGTATTGGATTTGAACGGGAATTCTAAATTCCCTATCATTCTTGGAAGGCCATTCTTGGCCACAACTGGAGCAATAATAGATGTAAAGAATGACAAGCTCTCTCTGAATGTAGAGGAAGGTAGGGTAGATTTTGATTTGACTAACTCATATAACAACCCTCCTTTTGAGAGTCATGTGTGCAGGATTGAGATAATGCATCCAGAGGTGAAGGAAGAGCTTAACATGGAAGCGACTCCCCAACTTTGCATGACGAACGATGCACCAAATAATGATGAAGTTGGAGTTGCTCAACATGTGGAGTTAAAACTTCCCCCGGAAGGAAGTAAGGCCATGACACTCAGAGTGAAAAGAGCAAAACGAAAGCACAATTGGCCATATGAACAAAATAGGCTCTTTGAAGTACTTCAATGGAAGAGAGGTGTTCTTGCACTTCCAAGCCCAGCCGACCCCGGTTGATTGAAAGAAGTATGGTCAAGCTCAAGACCGTAAATAAGCGCTTTTTGAGAGGCAACCCAAGTTTTCTTTCCCTTTTCAATTTGTTTTTGAATTTTGTCTTTGAATAATTTGAGAAGATTAAGAGAAGAAATATCACTAATTGATGGTTTTGCCAAGTATTTGCAGGTTATGAAAGTAGTAAGAGCAAAAAGGCAAGGAAAAATAAAGTCAGAATTGATCACGCCCAGGCCGTGACGGTGGTCACGGTCGTGATTAGCTAATCAAAGAAGATCAGAAAGGATCACGGCCCAGCTGTGGTATCCATCACAGGCGTGATGAGAAGGACCCTGAAGATCAGAATGTATCACGGCCTAGCTGTGATGGAACTCACGGCCGTGACAGGCCAACTCCTATAGACCAGAATTGATCACGGCCTAGCCGTGATGAGCATCACGTCCGTGACACATTTTCCAGCATCTCTTTGACTGACATGTGAGCCAGCACCCTCTACCACCTCGGTGAGTTGTTCCATTTTTCTTCTTTCTCCGACTTGATTATTTACATTGGGGACAATGTAAGTTTTTAAGCTTGGGGTAGGGGTATTTTTGCAATTTTTTGCATTTTTGCATTTTTCATGTTGCATTCATATAGGCATAGTTTTGCATGATCACATGATTAGATTGCCCTTTGCTTAGAGTATGCATCCAATTGTGAGAACTTTGTGCCAAATGAATTGAGACAGTGAATTTTTGAACCCAATTTTTGTATTCTTGTGATAGGCTAAAAATAAAAATGCTTGAGATGATATTTTGATAGTTGATAATTAGCATGTGGTTCCTTAGATTTGTGTTTCTCACTGATTTTAAACTACTAAATATGAGATTTTTGAGCTTAAAAGGGGTACTCACTAAATCTACCCCATTCTTTGTGATTGAGTGTTTATTCCTCTTGGATTGTGTTCTATAGAACTTGACTTGAAACCGTTTTGAAACTTAAAAATTTTTGAAAACATATTTGAAAATGATTGAGGCACCAGGTATTTTTCTGGCCTTCTGAGCTTTGATTGATTAAATGCTACTCCTTAGTTGCCCAGTTTTGAGCCTCAAAGAATAAAATACTTTTCTTGGTACCTTGAAATATTTTGATGAATGCTGCTTGGTATGACATCTTTTAAAGTATTGCAAAAAGGGTAAAAAGGTAGTTTGAAAAATAAATTGTGGGATGAGAAAGTTAGAAAAATATTTCTCTTAAGTTGGAAATCTCCCCCTCTCCAAATAAAAATAAAAAAAATAAATAAAACAAACAAAAAATGGAGAAGGGGATGAGAAAAAGGAAAGTGAGAAATAAAGTAAGAAGAAAAAAATAAAGAAGGGTGGAAAATTGAATTAAAGCCCGAAAAGGTATTTTAGAAGGTTGTCATGCTTTGCATTGTATGATATTTTGTTTAGCCTTCTTGAATTTTCCCTTTCTTGATTTCCCCACCTAACAATTCATCCCATGGCCCCATTACAACCTAAATAAAAGACCTCTTGATTCTTATTTGTTTTCATTAATAAAGTAGAGATTTGGTTAATAGTCAAGCTTATGGTAGGGTACCTTCCTTGAGGAAATTGAGCGAATTGTCACATATCCTTAAACACTTGAGTGAGGTGAGAAGAGTGCCCGAATTAGTGAGAGATATGAATTTAGGGAACCTAAGCTTCTAATTGGACTTGAAATTAATTGTCTCTTGGGTGCTTATTTGAATATGCCTGTCACTTGGATTAGTTACTCGGGTTCTTGGTTTACTATCCATTCTCTGATTGTTTATATTTTCTGGCCTTGGTGATTGCTTGAGGACAAGCAAAATCTCAAGCTTGGGGTGGTTTGATGAGTGTGATTGCACCTCATATTTCATTGGCATTTTCCATGCATTTTTCATATAGTTTTGGCATTTTTAATTTGATTTTTGTTAGTTTTTACCTTGGAACGGGTAAGGCGGTTTTGTGGTTTTATTGTGTAGGAATTGAGAATGCTCAGGATCAACCATGATGGAGCTTGCATGAAGATGGAGCTTGAAAATCAAGAAAATGAGCCAACCAGAGCCCGTCACGGCCTGGCCGTGACAGCCATCACGACTATGATCGAGTAGAGCTGAAAAAGAAGGAATGGAAAAGTAAGAACTGGTCACGGCCAGCCCGTGATGTCCATCACGACCGTGACATGCCAACTGAACCAGACCCTCACAGGCAGAACTGATCACGACCTAGCCGTGATGGTGGTCACGGCCGTGATAGACCAACCAGTGAAGCAACCTCCAAGGCAGAATCTGTCACGGCCTAGCCGTGACAGGCATCACGGCCGTGACGCGCAATATATGGATCTTTAGAAACTCATTTAATCTGAATTTGTGATTGATTGGGATTCAAGCTACCCTAATCTATAAATAGAGCACTTAGGATCGAAAATAGGGGACTTTTGAGAGACTTTTGGGCTGCTACCTTAGACAAAATTAGGATTTTCTCTTCTTCCTCTTCTTCTCCTTGTGGAATCGTAAGAGAATACCCTGTGGATGAGCGTAACCAGGAGGAGTTAGATGGAACTCCCTACGAACCGGAGGCCGGAGGACGAGCCGTGACCCATGCACTAGTGGAAAATATACATTAGACGGTAAAGGTTTACGTCAGTTAACCAAAAGCTAGACGTTAAAAAGGAGGCGGTGGCAGTTTTGTAAATATCATACTTCATTAATTCAATTTTAACGTCAGTTGTTTTAATGACTGACATTAAAAGTGAGGCGGTGGCAGTTTTGTAAATATTAAATCACTATTTGCGTCAGTTGTTTAATGAACTGACGTTAAAAGTGTTTTGCAAGAAATTATTAACACTTTTAACGTCAGTTGTTTATAAAACTGACGTTAGAAGTGTGATTTTTACTTCAGTTAAATAAATAACTGACGTAAATAATCAACTCATTCCTATCTTTCTTTCGTTGTCATCTCCCTGTTGTCACTCTTAACGCAGATCATCACTCCATATAGTGCAGTTTATTTCTAATCTTTTTTTTTAAAAAAAGTTTATTTTTAATCTTAATTAATTAGCTTGAATTAGTAAATTAACAAATTCTTGTGCAAATTAAAATAAATAAACACTTAACATAAAACAAGTTATATATGTATAATCAAATCGTATCTCATTGAAGAAATTCATAAGATACAATTACATGATTAAAAGATAAAAAATTTCCGCAAGATAGCACTAAAATATAAAAAAGTTTCCGCTTCAACATCATTTTCTTCTCAGTCCTGTCCTCAGAAACTCCAACATTGAATGCATCCCCTCCCTCATTTGAAGTCCTTGACGCTCCATCTGAATCCACAGTCACTTTGGAGCCGTGACAGAGTGACGGGTGCACTCGATCTGTTTCAAGAATATTCTTGAACGCCCACTTGGTTCCAAAGTCGAGGTTTTGGAACCGTAGTCTGCTGATTCTCCTGAAGGATGATGGTGTGTGCAATTCACATAATGCGATTTACACACCCTTATCACCCATGTAATGCGATTTACACAACCTCAGAAGTTGTTTGACCATTAAGACAGAGACCTTTAAGTCTAGGTATAGGAAGAAAGAGTGATGAAGTTAATCTCCATGGTAGAGCCATATTGTGAAGCAGAAAATTTAAAGGTTGGAAGGAAGCTATTTATAGGAGTAGGGGATGAAGTTACTAGGCGTCGTAAGTTGCTAAAAATTAAATTTATCATTAAGAGCATTAGGTTCCAAGGCGCATTGGGAGTTGGCAAATATATATTATAAACGTGCGAGAAAAGAAAATGCCCCAAAGGATTAGGAAGAAATAGACCTTTAAGTCTAGGTATAAACTTAGTGCTCATAAAGAGGATTATAGGTTACAATGTGCATGGGTAAGTAGCACAAAGAAGAATGGGTAATTTAGTAGCAGAGTAGTCAAAGGAATGAATGAAACTTATACACTTTTAACGCGGTTGTTGAATAAAATCGATGTTAAAAGTGTTTTTAAAATAAAAATATTTATTTTTAACGTCGATTGTTTATACAATCGACGCCGCTTGTTTATACAATCGACGTTAAAAGTGTGATTTTTACTTGATTAAATAAACAATGACGTAAATAATCCTATATCCCTATCCGAAATGCCCTGTTGTCATTCTTAACACAGTCAATGGGTAAGTAGCAGAGTAGTCAAAGGAATGAATGTTTTTGCAGAAACTTATACACTTGTTAACGCGGTTGTTGAATAAAACTGAAGTTAAAAGTGTTTTTAAAATAAAAATATTTATTTTTAACGCCTTTGTTTATAAATTGACGTTAAAAGTGCGATTTTTACTTGATTAAATAAATAGCTGACGTAAATAATCCTATATCCCTATCTGAAATGCCCTGTTGTCACTCAATTAACACAGTCTCAGTGAGCCATTTTGTGAAGGAATAGAAATATAGAGGAAAAGAAGAGGCAGATACATGTACTAATACATAAGAATGTTACTTTATATTGACAATGATTTTTACAGAACACTTTTAACGTCAGTTGTATTCAACAACGGACGTTAAAAGTGTTTTTTTTTAAAAAATATTAATATTTAACGTCAGTTTGTTAATAAAACTGACGTTAAAAAATTAATTGTAACGCCGATTGTTTAATACAACCGACGTTAAATGTTGTTTTATAAAGCGCTTACACCCACGCGCCTTCGCCACTTCGCTCCACGCACGTGTCTCTTTTTTCTTTTTCATCACGCTCAACCCTAAATCACTCTCAACCCTCACTCTCACTCTCACCCAAAGACAAACCCTAATCGCGAGCTCATCTCCACCGCAACAATCGCGAGGGCTTCTTCGCCACCACCGTGAGGTACACTATTAACCCTAACTCTATCTTTCCATTCATTCTTTGCAATAACTTGACGTACATCTCTCTTTCCCCTTCCCGCGCACTAACTCTCCTTGTCCCTCTCGCTCTCGCAACCACATCGAACGTTGGCCACCACTCGAGCTCCCCTCCCCACCACCACGCGAGCACCTATTTCTGGTGAGTATTTAGGGCACATTTTTGTATTTTTGGTTTTGAGTGTATGTTGAAACTGTAGTCTCAGTAGTTGAAACTTGAAACCGTGAGTTTGAGTTGTTTGGAATGTACGTCTCTGTTTTTGGTTTTGAGTGCATGTTGCTCTGCCGGTTGATCTGTCACGGCCGTGATGCTAATCACGGCTAGGCCGTGATCAGTTCTGCCTGTGATGGCATGGTGTGTTCAGTTGGCACGTTACGGCCGTGACCAGTGCCTGGCAATTAATCTTTAAAAACTATAGTTTTCAATCTCCCGTATTGTCCTTATATTGGATATATATATGTTTTGTATATCTACAAGGCCTATCTAGTTATGGATTGTAGTTGGATGGTTTGTAAGCGTACTAGTGCTGAGTATTTGAAGGGGGTGGGAGAATTTATAGAATTTGCTCAAAGGAATGTTCCTAATAGTAATGGAATGTTCTGTTGTCCTTGTGTCAAGTGTTTGAATACGAGGAAATGTACGGTGAAGGATATACGTACTCATTTGATTTGTGAAGGGATTTGCTTGAGTTATACAAGATGGATATGGCATGGTGATATGTTGTTGAGTAGTAATACGGCGAGTGTCTCCCAAAGTGAGGACGTTGACGTAGATATGGAGGATGATCGAGTAGAGGACATGATCCGTGATATTGGACAAGAATCTTTTCATCGAGCGCATGTGTATGATAGGTTGTGCGGTGATGCGGATAAGCCTTTATATCCAGGGTGTACTACTCATACACGGTTGTCGGCAGTGCTAAAATTGGTTTGTGTGAAGGCGAGAAATGGTTGGACCGATAAAAGCTTCACGGAATTGCTTGAAGTGTTGAAAGACTTGCTTCCGGAGGACAACACATTGCCTGACCGTAACTATAAGGCCAAGAAGGTATTGTGTCCTATGGGTATGGAGTATAAGAAGATACACGCATGCCCCAATGATTGCATATTGTACACCGGTGTTCATGAAGACAATCACGATTGCCCCAAATGTGGGTTATCACGATACAAAGTGAAGGGTGGTGATGATGATGATGATCTTGATGATGTGAGAAAAAAGGGTCCTCCTGCGAAGGTGTTGTGGTATCTTCCAATAATTCCAAGGTTCAAGCGATTGTTTGCCAATGAGAAGAATCTTAGATGGCATAATGATGAGAGGAAACGTGATGGAAAGGTTCGTCATCCTGCTGATTCTATACAATGGAAGAATATCGATACTATGTTTCCGGATTTTGCCGATGAGCCAAGAAACCTAAGGCTTGGACTTGCTACGGATGGAATGAATCCTTATGGTAACATGAGTAGTATTCATAGTTCATGGCCTGTTCTGTTGGTAATTTACAACATGCCCCCTTGGTTGTGCATGAAGCGCAAATACATGATGTTGTCTATGATGATTTCGGGCCCAAAGCAACCGGGAAATGACTTAGATGTTTATCTAGGTCCCTTGATTGAAGACTTGAAAACGTTGTGGGTGGAAGGTGTTGATGTAGTTGATGGGTATTCTCATGAGACTTTCAAGCTTCGTGCCATGTTATTTTGCACCATCAACGACTTTCCAAAGATACTGGTAACTTGTCCAGTGCGGTGTCAAGGGGCATAAAGCATGCCCTATATGTGAAGAAGGCACATGCTACACTCAGTTGCATCATGGAAAGAAGACGGTTTACCTTGGGCATCGGAGATTTCTTAGACGTGATCACCCATATCGTAAGATGAAAAAAGCTTTTAATGGATGCCAAGAGACAGAAGAAGCTCCGGCGGCCTTAATTGGAGAGCATGTTTATCAGAGGGTAAAGGACATCGATGTTATATTCGGCAAGCCCAAAAAGAAAGGTAAAGCTGTTGAGAAAAACATATGGAAGAAGAGGTCGATATTCTTTGATCTTCCATACTGGCGCAAGCTTGATGTCAGACACTGCATTGATGTGATGCATGTGGAGAAAAATGTGTGTGATAGTATGATCGGGACGCTTCTCAACATTCAGGGCAAGACAAAGGATGGTGTGAATGCTCGTCTCGACCTCGTTGCTATGGGTATACGAGAGCAGTTAGCTCCAGTTGTTGAGGATGGTAAGCGGACTTATTTGCCGCCAGCATGTCATACTTTGTCAAAAAAAGAGAGACAAAGTTTCTGCGGGTGTCTTCAGGGCATCAAAATTCCACATGGTTACTCTTTAAATATGAAGAGGCTTGTCTCTAGTGATCTTAAATTGGTTGGCTTGAAGTCTCATGATTGTCACATCTTGATGTAACAACTTCTGCCCGTTGCTATTCATGGTATTGCTACAAAAAATGTGAGACATGCCATTACTCGGTTGTGCTCATTCTTCAATTCTATATGTAGCAAAGTCGTTGACCCCCGTATGTTGGATGACTTGGAAGTTGAGGCTGCTACAATCTTGTGCCAATTGGAGATGTATTTTCCTCCTTCCTTTTTCGACATAATGGTTCACTTAATTGTTCATTTGGTGAGGGAGATTAGATTATGTGGGCCGGTTTTTCTGAGATGGATGTACCCAGTTGAGCGCTACATGAAGATCTTGAAAGGGTACGTGAAGAATCCTCATCGTCCTGAAGCATCTATTGTTCAAAGGTATGTTGCGAAGAAGCTATTGAGTTTTGTTCGGACTACCTTCATAACACGGATCCTATAGGGGTTCCTAAGCCTCGACATGATGAGATCAGATGTCAAGGTAAGGGTACACATGGCTTAAGAATTAATAGGAAGGATCGGGAGGAAGTGCTTCAAGCACATTTGTATGTATTGAACAACATCGAATGTGTTCAGCCTTTCTTATTTGAACATAAAAGAAAAGTCAATCAAGAAAACCCTCGAATGAGCGAAAGGTGGTTGTTGAACAAGCATAACAAGACTTTCTTACCATGGTTCAAGGAAGAAATGCTTAAGGATGGTAGTACTGCTTCTGATGACGTAAAATGGCTAGCACGTGGGCCTAACTTCAACGTCATATGTTGGAGCGGATACGACATAAATAACTTTTCCTTTTATACAAAGGAACAAGATAACAAGAGCACCATGCAAAATAGTGGGGATATGATCGTGGCCGAAACAATGCACTTCTCTAGTGCAAAGGACACAAAACCCGTTCTAAAGACCGAGACCTTACTTTGGATATATTGAAGATATTTGGGTGCTCGATTACACTAAGCTTACGGTGTCGGTATTTAAATGTAAGTGGGTTGATAGTAACGGTGGTGTACAAACCGACGAATTGGGGTTCACATTGGTAGACCTCAACAAGTTAGGTCATATAAATGAGCCTTTCATAATGGCTTCCCAAGCAAAACAAGTGTTCTACATCACTGATCCTTCTAACAAAAGGTTGTCCGTGGTTCTCCAAGGAAAAAGCATGTATAATGGTAGTGATGAAAATGAAGATTCAAATCTTGATATTCCTGAGACTCCTTCTTTTTCAACAAACATGCCTACTATAATCGAGGAGACACAGGTGGACGATGTACATGCCACTCGTGATGATCATCACGAAGGGATATTGATATAGGTAATTTAAACTTAGTATACATTTATAACCTATGTTAATAAATATATATTGTTTTGAACAGGCATACATATGGATCATTGTTCCATTTTTCCTTTGCAATTCTGTAATGTGTGTGATATTCTGTGTTACTGGGATATTTACTGAATGCAGGGATGGCTTAGGGGAGTGATATTTTAAAACTGAATTTAAAAAAAAAATACTATTAACGTCAGTTTATCATACAACTGACGTTAAAAGTATTTTATAAAAATATACAGTACACTATTAACGTCAGTTGTTTATTACAACTGACGTTAAAATTAAGACCTTTAACGTCAGTTCTTTATAACAATTGACGTTAATTTTAACAAAATTTACGTCGGTTTTGTTAAAGAACTGACGTTAATTTTGACAAAATTAACGTCAGTTGTGTTAAAGAACCGACGTTAATAATGTTATATTTAACGTCAGTTCTCAACTGACGTTAAAAGTTTAACTTTTAACGTCAGCTGTATTTACGTCAGTCATTATTCTGACGTAAAAAATCAATTTTAACTGACGTAAAAAGCACTTATTGCACTAGTGATGGTGATTAGGGTCTAGTTAGTTATGGCCAGTGCGTCTCGTGAGGCATATTTTTTTTATATGTTTCTGCTTTGTTTAACTTTGGTATAAGGATATGTCTGTGAGGTATCCTACTGAGAAGATACCCTCAACAGTATTTTGTAATATGTTTAATATACTTAGCTTGTGATGTGTTTTCTATATGAAGCTGTATACGTTATAAGTTAAGTTTTTAATTTTTTTTACGTATTTTCACGTTGAGCGTGCGATTAAATAATTAAATAATGAGGTTTTAATCTAATGACACAAAGGGGCACAGCGAGGTGTTTCAGGCTTTATAGGGCCGGGCCAAAAAAACCCGAAAATAATATGGACTGTAAAATAAGTGCCCAAGCCCAGCCTCATGCGGGCTGCGGACTTATTTGGGCTAGCCCGGTATATTTTATTTTTCCCAAAAAATTATGCAATTTTCAAAAAAAAAAAAATTCATAGTTAAGACTGGAGTAATGTAGTGCACACATGGACCACCCTGCATATTAAATAGTGACTTCAAAGTTCAATAGTTGATCTTTCTGCATATTCAATATCACCATATTGACTTCGATTCATTATATCAGTATCGTCATTCGTTATATAATATTGCACATTATAATACCTTTCAAAAAAAAAAAAAACTTCATTCACCATATTCATTATATCTGAGTTAAAAATTCATATTCATTATAACAGTAAATATTTTATGAATAATAAATAATAATTGATAAAATGAATAAGCCTATATCCTTGTCATGAATGATGCATGATTATTAGAAAGCAGCCCCAGATTTTAATAAATCACGTCTACATCTTGGTACATGCAGATGAAACCAATACTTGCAGTTGCCATCGTATTAGAATTAGAATCATGCAACCTAGAATATTATAGATAAATCTACAATCCCTATATCATCATTGGTACCACTAGGTAGTCCCCAATGTGATATAGATATTGTCCATTACTCGTTCACTAGTAGAGTTTAGGTCGCCTTATGTCATTATTGAAATAAATGCTACATAGCTATTTCCAATGTTAGATGGCTTCTTTCTCCCACATGATGAGTCGTAGGCTACCCTAGAAGCAACAAAATGAACCCCTCTAAATATCTTAGCCGCTGCCTCGTGAAGGAAACAATGTCCCCGAGCCTCCAAAAATTCACCTGAATACATCATTGCGAAGCACACGTTACAGGGAACCCAAATTTGAAAACGAAATCGGAAACCGATAAACGGATTGAAAGATAATCTCCATACCGTCACCGACGACATTTCGATATAAAAAGGACATATGCTTACCTTAGCCTAATCAAGAAAAGGAAGATAGGATAATAAAGTAGACGTTGTGAGGATCACAACGGTGTAATCGGTTTCTCGACTGGACGAACGGATTACTCAAAAATCTCTCTGAAATTTTCTCTCACTCTCACGGTCACTCTCTCTATTTTCTTCTATTGTTTCTGCGCTATCTCACTAACTCTCTTTTCTTTCTTTGCGTTAGCTTAGTAAAGAAATAAGCAAATCACAACTCCTTCACGGTAAAGAAATGGTGACTCACCAAGGCTATTTTTTAACTAGACTATAGAAGTGGCGTTAATTTAATAAAAGGAAAGGCAGAAATGAGGTTACAAAATGGCAAGCAGGTGCGTGGTTAAATGATGATCAAAGGATGAAATACCATGTGTATGAAGAATGCATGAGGAGGAGGTGGCGTGGTCAAATTATAGTCAAGGAAATTTTGCATGAAGAAAAAATAACAAGGAGGAGGTGGCGCCTCCTTAGATCATGCCGCCACTTTCTTTTAAGATGAAGGTGTCTTACTAAAATTGTCGTGACCAAAAAAAATTGATAGAGTTAAAAGTTATTTAACTTAATTTAATTTGGGTTAAAACCTGTAACTAGGGCATAGTTAATTAAGATTAGTACTAATTAATCATGATGAGTAAAACTTGAGTAAATTAATTAAAATTATCTAGCTATGTTTAAGATCTATATCTATGGCTAATTATCTTTTAATTTTGTTAATGATAGACCACCTTAATTAAGGATTTAAATTGAGGTGCTTCCAATAAGGGGCTTTGACGTGCTTGCCTAATGAAATTTTTGAAGGGCTTGAATTTTATTTTAAACTTGCATATGTGTTTAGATTCTTAAATAATTTTTGATTTATCTAACCCTCATTCCCATCTAATTAAAATATCTAATTTTTATTCACGAAAGATAGAATGTTACATTACTACCCCCTTAAAAGAAATTCCGTCCCCGGAATTTACGTACCTCATAAAAGATGTGGATATTGATGTTGCATATCTGCCTCACGCTCCCATGTAGCATCTCCGGTAATATCATCCCATATGACCTTAACCAAAGGGATCTTCCTACCACGAAGTTCCTTAATCCTTCTATCTGCGATCCTAACCGGTAAAGCCCCATACACTAGCTTCTCTCGGAGTTGTATAGACTCAGTCTCAAGTACATGAGAAGGGTCAGGGTAATATTTCCTCAACTGTGAGACATGGAACACGTCATGAAGGTTAGAAAGGTTAGGTGGTAAGCCTATATGATAAGCTACTGGACTAATCGGTCGAAGAATCTGGAATGGTCCTATAAATCTGGGAGTAAGCTTCCTAGACTTGATAGCTCTGCCAATTCCAGTTTTCGAAGTGACTCTAAAGAATACATGATCACCTTCCTGGAACTCTAAGGGCCTCCTCCTCTTGTTACTGTAGCTCCTTTGCCTATCTTGCGGTTCCTTCATCTTTTCCTTTATTTTCCTAACCTATTCTGTTGTCTGCTGCACCACATCGAGACCTAACATTTGGTTTTCACCAGTCTCATACCAACACAACGGGGTTCTGCACTTTCTACCATACAAAGCCTCATACGGTGCAATCCCAATACTGTTGTGAAAACTGTGGTTATAGGTAAACTCAATTAAAGGTAAGAACTCATCCCAACTTCCAGTGTGTTCCAACACACAGGCTCTCAAAAGATCCTCCAATGATTGGATTGTTCTCTCTGACTGCCCATCTGTCTGAGGATGATAAGCAGAACTCATCCTCAACTTCGTTCCCAAAGCGCTATGCAACTGTCTCCAAATTCTAGAGGTAAATCTAGGATCTAGGTCGGAGATAATGCTCGACGGCACACCGTGTAGCCTAACAACCTCCTTAATATAAATTTGGGTCAACTTCTCTAAACTATAACTCTCACCAATAGGGAAGAAACGAGTACACTTTGTTAACCTATCAATGATTACCCAAATTGCATCATGCCTCTTAGAAGTTTGTGGTAATCCAACCACAAAATCCATGGATATACTATCCCATTTCAACTCTGGGATATCTAGGGACTGTAACAAACATGCTGGCTTCTGGTGTTCTATTTTAGCCTTCTGACAAACCAAGCAAGATAGAACATACTCTGCCACTTCCTTCTTCATCCTCGGCCACCAAAACATCTTCAAATCCTGATACATCTTTGTGGCTCCCGGATGGAAACTCAACTTACTCTTATGAGCTTCTTCCAAAATCATCCTCCTAAGCTCCAAGTCTTCAGGCACACATATCCTACCACTAAACCTTAACACTCCATCTGATCCTCTGCTAAACTCGGATACCTTACCCTCATCTATACTTTTACTTACTTCCTGGAGATACTGATCCTGTGCTTGTTTATCTTTAAGCTCTCTCAAAAACTTATTGCTTACAGTAACCATTCCTAAACATATCTTATCTTCAACCAACTCTATCCCTAAGTTCAGATCTCTAAATTGTTCTAACAACTCCATCTCCTTAACCATCATTGCGGATACATGTAAGGATTTTCGACTTAAGGCATCCGCCACTACATTCGCCTTTCCAGGATGGTACTGAAGATCAAACTCATAATCCTTGATGAACTCCATCCATCTCTGCTGTCTCATGTTTAGCTCTTTCTGATCAAACAGGTATTTCAAACTCTTATGGTCACTGGACACATTGAACTTAACTCCATAGAAATAGTGTCACCATATCTTTAATGCGAACACTATAGCTGCCAACTCCAGATCATGGGTCGGATAATTCCTTTCATGAATTCGCAACTGTCGTGAAGCATAAGCCACCACTCTTCCCTCTTGCATCAAGACACAACCCAGACCTTGATAAGACACATCACAATATACGTCAAACTATCCTAAAGGATCTGGTAACGTTAACACTGGTGATGAGGTCAACTTCTCCTTTAACTACTGAAAATTCTCTTCACACTTCTCCGCCCACACAAAAGCCGTACCCTTTCTCGTTAACTGCGTCATAGGCAACGCAATCTTCGAGAAACCCTCTATAAACCACCGGTAATACCCAGCTAATCCTAGAAAACTTCTCACCTCGCTAACTGACTTAGGTCTTTCCCACTTAAGCACTGCTTCCACTTTAGCAAGGTCTATTGCTATTCCTTCCTTGTTGATCACATGACCTAGAAACTGAACTTCTTCCAACCAGAACTCTCACTTTGGGAGCTTAGCATACAACTGCCTATCCTTCAGCACCTGCAACACTATTCTTAGATGATCCCCATGCTCTTCCCAAGTACGGGAATATATAAGGATATCATTTATAAACACAACTACAAACTTATAGAGGAATGGTCTAAAGATTCTGTTCATGTAATCCATGAACACTGCTGGAGCATTAGTCACGCCGAAAGGCATAACTAAATACTCGTAGTGCTCGTACCTCGTCCTGAAATCCGTCTTAAGTATATCCTCCTTCCTCACTCTAATCTGATGGTATCCCGATCTCAAATCAATCTTAGAAAACACCGTCGCTCCCTTCAATTGATCCATCAGATCATCTATACTAGGCAACAAATATTTATTCTTGATTGTCACCTTGTTCAACTGTCTGTAATCCGTACACAACCTTGTACTTCCATCTTTCTTCTTCACAAACAACATGGGCGCTCCCCACAGTGATACACTGGGTCTGATAAACTCTTTCTTCAACATATTATCCAACTGCTTCTTTAACTCGGCTAACTCTACGGGTGACATCCGATAGGGTGCTATAGATATGGGTCCTGTTCCCGGTATAAGGTCTATGGTGAACTCAACCTCTCTCTTTGGTGGCAAACTCGGAACGTCAGGAGGAAAAACTTCAGGAAACTCTCTCGCGATAGGCACAGAATCTATACTCGGAGTCGCCTTAGCTTCCACGGAGAAAAGCATCACATACTGTTGAGAACCATCACTCCTTAACACTACATGGTTAGACAAAAGCCAATCCATGCCAAGGATAACATCTAGTTGTTGCATAGGCAAACGGATAAGATCTACTAGGAAGGTTGTCCTCTATAACTATGGGACACTGTAAACAAACAGACATCGTAGTCAAAGGATCACTGGTCGGTGTAGATACTGTAAGGGTATAAGGTAACTGAGAAACAAGTAACTGTAAATGATCCACACACTCATGTGAAATAAAAGAATGTGTAGCACCTGAGTCAAACAACACAGACGAGAGTCTAGTAGATAACAAACACATACCCTGTATAAGATCTGCAGATTGAGAGTATTCAGCCCCTCTCACAGTAAACACTCTCCCTGTGGCCTAAGGTCTAGTCACTGACTGTCCTGCAGCCGATACTCCTCTCCCAACTCCAGCTCTATAATCTCTAGCTCCTCCACCAGCAGCTGCTTGCTGCTGCCTACCTCTCAGTCTGCAATCTTGAGCTATATGGCCTGGTTTCCCACAATGGAAACAACTAGGCCTCTCTACACAGTCTCTGACATAACGTGGACCTCCACATCTAAAGCAAATTGGGCATTGCTGCTGCTGGCCCGCTCCACCAACAGGTCCTGTAGCAACTGGTAAGGGTGCAGATGTCTGGGCACGTTGCACTGGTCTAGTTTATGGTCCCCGTTTCCACTGGGAACCGCTATCAACTCTCCTCTGGAAACCTGATCTCACAGGTCCTCCACTCCTCTTCTGTCTCTACTCGGTCTCTCTCCGCTGATTAATGCTCTCAATAGCACTGCATCTCTCCACAAGCTCAGGAAAACTCTGGATATCCAAAGATACCATAGCTCGCTATAACTCGTGTCGTAACGCATCCTCAAACCTCCGGCACAACCAATCCTCATCAGGAAACCTCTGATAGAACTCAGAAAACTGAAGCAAGCCCTCAAACCTCGCTGCATACTCACCAACAAACATATTACCCTGTCGGAGACCCATAAACTCTCTTTCTTTCTCGCGTCGAACCAGACGCGGGAAGTACTTCTCAAGAAAGCAAGCTCTGAAAGTTTCCTAGCTAATCACACGATCCTCAGTCTCTAGCAATCTCCGCTTTCCTCTCCACCATGCCTCAGCTCTTCCGGTCAACATAAAGGCAACATAAGTCACCTTCCGGTCATCTATGCATCTCATGGTATCAAAGATCTTCTCCATCTCCTGGATCCACCATTCTGCTCGCTCCGGATAGTAGTCACCTCTGAACTAGGGTGGCTTCCCTTTCAGGAAGGCAGCCATCCCTGCGTCCTCAGCCTCCGCAACTCTCATCTGATTCTTCTGCTCCTACTGCTCTTTCTCCTGCTGCATCCTCTGAGCATTTTGTTGTGTCTACTGTAACAATGCAGTAGATAAATCTCTAATGGTATGAAGAGTCTCTGTGGACTCCCCACCATGTCCTTCTCCCCTATGGTCCGCTCCTCCTCCTGTCCGAGAAGCATCACCATCCCATCTATAGGAACTCTCTCGGTGGTCCTACCACCACTGCATCCACCACGTCCTCTACCTCTACCTTGAGCCATGATCCTGTTACAAGAAATCATTAGCTCACATTCATATGACATATAATACCACATAAAACTGGAATATAAATACTATATGCCATATAAATGTAAATTATCGTGTACTGACTCACTACCTAACTTCTAAGCATAGTTAATATCAAATGTGAACTTAACTAAAATAGCCAGTATACCCTAACCTCACAGTTTGATCAGAATCAACCTGCTCTGATACCACCAAATGAGACACCCCGATGTCCCATCAAAGAAAATCGTGATTTATTTAAAACTTATCCGTATTGTTAACGTTAAGAAGATATATAAACAACGAAGGAAATAAAAATTGTACAACAACCACATATGATAAACATACCATCATGCAAACCCATATATGTATGTCACATAATAAATTTCATAGGGTACTGTGAAGGGAATCCCGTCAGTAGAATCCCATATAAGTACAAACTGATAAAGTAACAAAATACATCAAAAGTCTAAAAGAAAAGATGTCTCACCGATTCTCTCTATAAACCCAGTCCCTTCCCTCTCAAAATACATCAAAATATCCTCACCGCACATCCATACATACCTAGTGAGATAGCACTGGCGAAATCTATCTCGGACGGCTACTGCTACCCTCACTATCCCCTCTATCACCTCTAAAATGGGACGGTCCTGACACTCCCCGACTACTGTCTGAAGAACTCCCCTCCGAGTGTTGCTGTAACAGATGGCGATAAACTCTACTGTCTCGCGGAGATAATCGAGATGACTCAGACTGAACTGGCATGATATCTGGGACCTGTGGGACCTCCGGTGCTAAGAAGTGGTCGATATCAGGTACCACCTGATCATCTGGTGCTGGTGCAGGATCTGGTATCGGTACTAGAACCAGTATCGGTACAAGACCTAGTACAGGTATGATCTCTGGCATCGGTGAAGTGGTGCTGCTGGAAGGCCTATAGGGAATGGAAGAGTCAAGTTGATCCTGAAAGTACCGACCATGCCAAAAGGTGCTCCATTTCCCCATCCGGTAGTGACCGTGACTGGACCCGTATAGACTGCAAAGTGAGTGGCTGGGTCCACAAGCCACCCATGCTCATCCACACACTCTAACTCAAAGGTTCCCTCTAGGGGAAACCCTACCGGCCCTATCATCCAGGGATGCTCCCAATGTGTCCTCCTCACTATCTAGGTCTGTACGCACCACGATCAGGAAGAAGAAACACGAAAGAAAAGAGAAGGGAGATAAGAAACTAAAGGATACATAGCATTAAATGAATAAAGCACATAGACATGCATCACACAAAGATATACAATCATCCTCAAGTTATTTTATAATCATCTACCCTTCGCGCTCATACAATTTATGCTAACAAGGTTGCCACCCAGAATATCAAGTTAGTCATCCACGCGACGAGTCACCAAAACGCCGGTGCACATCCTCATCCATGGCAGAGGATGCTCATGCAAAGCTATGACACTATAGTGGCACATCTCTCTCCGGTGCACACCCAACTCTCTCTCTCTCATGGGTGCTCATGCATGGCAATGACACTATAGCTACACGATATAAACCTAAGTTGAGACGGTCCCGTGAGGACTATGGATATATGTCACTGTAGTCTCTCATATCCTTCGTATAAAGAAACTGGCCCGTGGCTCCGGTATCTATCATTAGATACACTGACCTCGTGTGTCCACTCACACGGCTGTAATCAACAACATGCATTCATGCAATCTCACCATTCCGTACCAAGCAAATCTTAATGCCTTAACCTTCCACTACAACCTCATAATGTACCTCAACTCATCAAATAAACATTATTTAATCATATTTAATTTAGGTTTGGCATAAGTCTAAATTTTTCTCCATTTACTCTATTCCAACAGACATCTCTTTAAAGCATAAAATATAAGCATTTGCATTCCAAGTAAATATATATCACATCAGGTATAATTATCTAACATTAAATATCAATAAAATTATAAGGCGAGCGCAAATAACCCAAACATAGCATATAAAAACAAATAGCACACAATGAGCAGCTTAATAGATAAAATCATGCAACCTAGAATATTATAAATTTAACCTAACAACGATAAATCTACAATCCCTATATCATCATTGGTACCACTAGGTAGTCCCCAATGTGATATAGATATTGTCCGTTACTCGCTCAATAGTAGGGTTTAGGTCGCCTTACGCCATTATTGAAATAAATGCTACATGCCATTTCCGACGTTAGATGGCTTCTTTCTCCCACCTGATGAGTCGTAGGCTACCCTAGAAGCAACAAAACGAACCCCCTCTAAATATCTTAGCCGCTGCCTCGTGAAGGGAACAAGGTCCCCAAGCCTCCAAAAATTCACTTGAATACATCATTGTGATGTACACGTTATAGGGAACCCTAATCTGAAAACGGAATCGAAAATCGATAAACGAATTGAAAGATAACCTCAATACCATCGCCGACGGTATTTCGGCATTAAAAGAACATAGGCTTACCTTAGACTAATCAAGAAAAGGAAGATAGGATAATGAAGTAGATGTCGTGAGGAATAACGATATAATCGGTTTCTCGACTGGACGAATGGATTGCTCGAAAATATCTCCGGAATTTTCTCTCACTCTCACGGTCACTCTCTCTCTTTTCTTCTATTGTTTCTGAGCTATCTCACTCACTCTCTTTTCTGTCTTTGCGTTAACTTAGTAAAGAAATGAGCAAAAATCACAACTCCTTCACGGTAAAGAAATGGTGACTCACCAAGGCTATTTACTAACTAGACTATAGAAGTGGCGTTAATTTAATAAAAGGAAAGGCAAAAATGAGGTTACAAAATGGCAAGCAGGTGTGTGGTTAAATGATGATGAAAGGATGAAATACCATGTGTACGAAGAATGCATGAGGAGGAGGTGGCGTGGTTAAATTATAGTCAAGGAAATTTTGCATGAAGAAAAATAACAAGGAGGAGGTGGTGCCTCCTTAGATCATGCAGCCACTTTCTTTTAAGATGGAGGTGTCTTACTAAAATTACCGTGACCAAAAAATTGATAGAGTTAAAAGTTATTTAACTTAATTTAATTTAGGTTAAAACTTGTAACTAGGGCATAGTTAATTAAGACTAGTACTAATTAATCATGATAAGTAAAACTTGAGTAAATTAATTAAAATTATCTAGCTATGATTAAGATCTATATCTATGACTAATTATATTTTAATTTTGTTAATGATAAACCACCTTAATTAAGGATTTAAATTGAGGTGCTTTCAATAGGGGTCATTGATGTGCTTGCTTGAGGTGCTTGCGTAATGAAATTTTTGAAGTGCTTGAATTTTATTTAAAACTTGCATATGTGTTTAGATTAAATAATTTTTGATTTATCTAACCCTTATTCCCATCTAATTAAAATATCTAACTTTTATTCACGAAAGATAGAATGTTACACTACTCTTGACGTAGGGACAAAAATCGATAAAAAGTCTGACAATGTTGAAGTTAGGCTATCTCGTAGGTATAATAAGGCGTACAACCCATTCATTTTTTCACAACAGGCCGATCAGGTTTATTACACCCCATATCCCGAAGGACAGCAAGGCTGGTTGGGTGTCATTAAGATAAAGGCTCCCAGTACAATTACTAATAACGTAATCATTCAGCCTGAAAAAGATGCTCCTTACCAAGATGATGAGTTTTCAGGGCCCCACGTATCATTGCATCTTACACCGGAGTTCATTGTTAATTCTCTGGCTGATAATTCTGGTGATGGGGAAGAAGTTGAAAGAGAGTTAATGGATCAATCTGAGTTGGACGAATCAAGTGAAGGCACATTCTAATCAAGTGAGACTGATGAGGGTGAGGGTGAATTTAGTGACGGAGATTCTGTTGGTAGTGGCTACGATGTCAAGAGGGGGGGGGGGGGGGGGGGTTTAATTTAGATATTGAAAACTTTTTCAACAATTTAAAGCAAAACAGAGTTTTCTTAAAAAAAATCGGTTTTCACTCTATTTTAATTCCCAAGAATCAGGTTGTGTAACAAGTAATGATGTTAAGAAGAATTATAAGAAGTAACAACAAGTTTAACACAGATTGTAGATCGAGGATTCAAGTTAACAAGCATTCTTAAAACTCATTCGCAACACACAAGTGCATATAACAAGTATATGGAGTTTAGAGATGAGAAGAAAACGCAAACCGATTTATCCTGGTTCGGCTACCTCCTCTGGTAAGCCTACATCCAGTCCCACACCTCTGTGGTTTTCTCCACTATAATCAGCAATTACAAAATTCCAATTACAGCAACACAAGGATAACCTCCTTGCTCAAGAATTCACCATAAAGTACACTTGTTTTTCTATACCCAAGGATCCATTCTATCCTTGTTCAATCCTAAGAGATACCCTCTCTTAATCACACTAATTCACAGAAAGAATTGAGTAGAAGAAAGACTCTAAAAGTCTGATTATACAAATTGAAGTTCTAAGTAATATCACACTTTTCTCACAACGACGAAGCACTTTTTAGAAGCTTTTGAATCTTTCGTATTCTCACTTTTCAGAATCCGTAAGGTTGCTGTTCTTATTATTTCTATTTCTTGTATATCACAATGTTCCTTTGATCCCTCTTTATATAGAAAACAAATTATAGTCGTTGGGATCAATTAAAACAGATTTGGATCTGATTTAACAAAATCTGTTTTCTTGATTCTTGTTCTTGAAATAAGATTCTGTTGGTTCTTGTAGAGTTTGCGTCCTTCTTGAAAATAACCGTTTCCATTTGAAAGAATAGCCGAGTCTATTTGAAGAGAGAAAAAAAAAATAGCCGAGTCCATTTGCCACGTCAGCAGACGGGAGTACTAACACAAGGTAATTGGACGTGCTCTAACTGGTAGACGAGCTTTATATGTCATGTCTGTGGACGGAGCTTCTCATTAAGATCTTAGTAAGTCCAAAGAGCGTAACCTTAGTAGACGAGCTCCATATGCCACCTTAGTAGACTAGCTCCATTTGGTAGTTCATTAGATGCGAACTTCTGTTACTTTCAGTAGACAAGCTATATGAGCCACATCATCAGATGAGCTCCATTTGGTACTTCAGTAGACGCACACTTCTGTTACTTTCAGTAGACGAGCTATATGTGTCACATCAGCAGACGAGCTCCATATTGTAGTTCAGTAGACGAGCTCTTCTTGTTACTTCAGTGGACGCGAGCTGCTTGTTACTTTTAGTGGACGCGAGCTTCTTGTTACTTCAGTGGACGCGAGCTGCTTGTTACTTCAGTGGACGCGAGCTGCTTGTTACTTCAGTGGACGTGTGCTGCTTGTTACTTCAGTAGACGCCAGCTTTTTATTGCTTCATTGGACGTCTGCTTGTTTCACTTTGATGGACGTCTGCTTGTTTTTCTTTTTCATGAGTGATCTTGCATGCAACTTAACACGTAATAAGTACATAGTCAAAATCAAAAATCTTATGCAAAATACACTTTGTTTGTCATACATCAAAACATGAATGAGGACTTAGTCTTATAGATTCTACTTAGGTAATTTATATATGCATTATTCATTGTGTAATGTTTATTCATGTCTAAACTTGTTGATTAATTAGTTATTATTTATACTGTGTTGTAATAGCTTTATCATTTTTTACACAGATGACAGATTCCACTAGAGGTAGGGGGCAACACGGTGGTCGTCGGGAAGGCTGTGGCAGAGGTCGTGCTGCGAGAGATCCTCCCCTGCCGACCCACAGACTTCAGATCAAGACTACCCTGCCAGTACCTCCGTGGACGGGCCTCAGGGTGATGGAGTTGCACCTATTACGCAGCCCTCAGATGTCGGGGCACAGGATGCACCATCATCATCCACACCCGTGCCAGGACCATCATCATCATCGACGCAGGAGAGCCGTGGTTCATCCGACCGGAGGACTCTTCTTATCCATAGGAGGGATAACGAGTAAGCTAACTTAATTTTTTATATATATAAGTATCGTTAATTTCCATATTACTTGTTTAATTATTCATAACATTTATTAATGCTCTAATTTTCCTGCAGCTTTCTGCTCGCGAAGGGACCTTTTGATTCGATCTGGAAGGTCTTAAAGAAGAAGTTTGATGGTCCATGGCCTACATGGAAGGGGACCTGAGGGCCATGGGGATCAGCTG
This sequence comes from Sophora flavescens, assembly GCA_030762895.1. Taxonomy (NCBI): domain Eukaryota; kingdom Viridiplantae; phylum Streptophyta; class Magnoliopsida; order Fabales; family Fabaceae; genus Sophora; species Sophora flavescens. The sequence goes on along the minus strand of CM061063.1, from coordinate 206,748,327 downwards.
TTTAAAGAGTTTAAGGTAACAATCTATTATATTTTTTAAAATAAATTACCTATTAATTTAAATTTAAGTTAAGTATATATAACAATTTCCTAACAAGTGTATGTTGCCAAAAGAGTATACGTGGAACCAAGCTTTGGAGGATCTCATCAGGTCCATATTTGAACATAAAGGTTCATTGGCCATGAAGAATGCCATGAACAAGTTGAGGAAGGGTAAGGATAAGAGGAAGTGGTTGGATCCTGAGATCAGGAGGGGGCTGGAACAGTACTGGGCTACTGAGAAGTTTTAGGAGAAGCAGGCCATAGCTCGGCGTAATCGAGCAGCTGATGGTGGTGCATGTGCCTACACCGGTGGCTCTAATCAGCCGGCGCCCACTTCGACGAGATGGTAATACTTAAAACTTTATTAACTTAGCGTACTTTTTAATTAGATTTCATTTTTAAATATTCTTATGAATTTAATATTATTTTTTATGTGCAGAAAGCACAGAAACAACGTAACCCCACTGCTATGGAGTTGGTGGAGAGGACAAAGAAGTTGAAATCGGTGGAATGGGTCAACGACAAGGCCCATAACTATGTTGTAAGTAAAAAACATTTTAATTAGGATATACTAGTAATTTATTATTATTAATTTGTTAATATTGTTTAAACTGTAACTAATTATCACTTCAACTATACTTTGCAGGTTGGATTTAACGAGAAGAAGGACAATGCCATATCACGTGCCACACAGTCATAGGATGAGGCCTTGACTGGTGAGGGGCCCCACTCTGCTGTCTTCATCAACGACAACGCCATATATTTGGAGGTCGTCGGGGACAGGAACAAGAATGAGCATGTGTATGGCCTCAGACACTTGGGCAACAAGTTTATCGCATCGTCGTCTGGCACGCCTGCTCCTTCGTACGCGGATACCGTCCCTCCGGAGCAGTTCAACCAGATGCAGGACACCATCACGTAGCTGAACGTGGAGCTTTGAGAGAAGAGGGAGAGAGAGCGACAGATGCAGGAACAGATTACACATTTGACTGAGGCACACCAGCACCTACTACAGACGACGATGGAGCAGGGCCAGACACTACGGGTGGTGTTGGAGCAGATGAGGATCCAGGCTCCAGTTCCTCAGGTTGATGCTCCGGCGGTTGTGCCACCTACTGTCGCTCCTCCAGTTCCGCCTCCGCCGAGGAGATGCTAGACTACAGCGGCACACACGGTGAGCACGGTTGGTCCCCTCCGCGTCTGCCTCCCCAGGACTGATGATTTTCATTTGTATTTTTTTTTTTTTCATTTTATGGATTTACATCCATTTTATTGTATGACATTTTTTATTTATTTGTATGATACTTGTTTTTTTTTTTTATATTGGTGGGTTGCAGTAGTATATTGAAGAATATTAAGTAAAAAAATGTAATTATTAATTTTTAAAATAAAAGTTTTTAAAAAATAAAATAATAATAATAAAATATTAGCAACCGAAATGGCAACCCCAACATCGGTTGCTAAGATTAAATTAGGAAAAATAAATCAATATATGAAATTATTTCATTTTTAGCGATCGAAGTATTGGTCGCTAATATTGATTACCGTAACCTTTATTAGCGACCGATTATCAGTCACCAATTTCGATTACCCTGATCATGCGACCAACTAGGCCGCGACGTAATTATATAATTTAGCTATCAACAATTCGGTCTCTATTTGGCGAACGAAACATAAATTCGGTCGCTAAAACCTTTGCGACCAGGGTTTCTGCTACCCCATTGATTCGGTCTCTATTTCGATCGCTAAACAAGACAGTGACCGAATTAACATGTTTAGCTACCGATATCTTCGGTCGCCAAACATTGTTTTTTTTTGTAGTGAACGTTACCGACAGTGAATCCGTCTATAAATCCATCGATATTGTTGGTTGGAATTCGAAAATTCTTAGTGCTAGAGGTCTGACGGATTGTCCGTCGGAAATGTTGAACTAAACTTACCGACGACATGTCCATCGAAAATCAAGTTTTGGTTACCATCAGACTTATCCCCCTCCATGCATGTTTTTTGAATTATCGACGGATATGATTGTCTGTTATTTTCAAGGTCGTCGGTAAGCTTCACTTAAACTGCCTCTGTGCACCCTCCTCCCTTTCTCTTTCCCTTTTTCATTTTATCTCCTCCCTCTCTGTTTCCCTTTCTCTGTGCACCTCCGTAAACACCACCACCACCACCTCTATTCTTCTGCCTTTGCGAACACCAACATCACCGCCACACCTTCGTCCTAACCAGAACCACCGCAAGCCACCACTGTGAACCACAACCTCTGTCCCTTTCTCTTTCTCTTTCTCCTTCTCCTTTCTCCTCCACGTGCGACCCACCACCTGAACCACCATTCTTTTCTCCCTCTGACCACAACATCCACTGCCTCTGGTGTGCTATCCATTTTGTTCTCCTTGCACCAATGCCGTCGTCTTCGGGCACCACTGCCACCACTCTCTCCGGTCACTGCACTGAGGTAAATAATTTTTTTAAGATTTATACTTTTTTTTAAGTACTTTTTTTTGTATGTTAGTCACACTAAATATAGTCTCTTTGATTGTATGTGTTCTGCAATTGAGGCACCACCGCCCACGCGAGCCACCTCAATGTCAGACTGTCTCCATCTTCTCCAATCTGTTCCATGTAAGTTTTTTTTTTCTTCATTATGTTTGTTGTTGATTCACATACTGGCTAATTAAGAGTTTTTAGAACTAATTTTTTATTATGTTTGTTGTTGATACCTTACTTTGTTGTGTGGTTTGTTGTTCATCTTGCATATACTTTTCAATACTTTGTTGATTCTGGTTCTTCCTGATTGTTTGTTCATGTGTATGATTAGTAAGAGGTGTAGAGTAATTAAGACACTCATACATGCTACACCACTTTTCTTTATTTACCTAGGTTTACATAATGTTAAATTTTAAGTAAATAAAATTTTAGTAAATTATATAAATACTATATATAAAAGATTTTCATCCCATATAAACCTACATGAATAGGGTTGTGGATGCACATAACAATAGCTCTTGATCGTTGACGAAGCACAAACAATGGATCGATCGGGTATTACTGATTTAAAAGTAGCAAAAAATAATTAATAAATAAACTTTGTAACGCCAATTTCTCTTAGCACTCTTAATAAGTGTTAATTCTCACATATAATATTTAAATAACTAAAAATTAAATAATTAAATAAAATCATTTAATAATTAAGATTATCATATATCATATAGTATATATAAAACTAAATGTTGACCACTGTTCATTGCCACATGTCACTCCTCTATTTAATCACTGATTTTTTGTTCGCTTTTACTAGAAGCTTCTCTATTCTTATCTTATAATAATAAAAACTATATATTTACTGTTCATTACATAATACTTTGTTCATTACACAATTCTGAAAATGTGTCCCACTAAATTATTACACTGCATTGTATTTTATTTTATTTTTAAAAAAAACTTAATATATTACGATACTTAATGGAAACAAACTAAGTTAAAACATTTATTGTTTTAAATAATAATATAAAATTAAGTGAAAACATTTACTGTTTTAAATAATATAAAAATAATAAATTTAAATTTAAACAATAATTCACAATTTATATTAATAACAAAATAGTAAAATATAAAATTGATTAGAGAGAGTCATTATTCAAACTAATTATAAATAAATGATATTAAATTAAAGGCTTAATCATTTTCTATTGGTAACATGTGATTTTGGTACCTAAAGTTTACATGGTGCACAACCGGTTCCCTGTTATTTCAATGCTGCAAATTTGATCTTTCGATTCAATGTTCGTCAATATTTTAATAATTTATAGGGAGTAACCACTCTCTAAGTACACTACATAGAACCTCTGGTTGAACTTCTGTGTTGAAGGATTTGTGGTGGAACCAAAAAAAGTATCCAAAAAGGAGGAACAAAACCAATAAATAACATAGATGATCCATTAAATCATGTTGAATAGGAGAAGCTGATGAGGGAGAACTTCAACCAGAGGTTATGTGAGGTTAGAGGAGTAGCTTCCCTATGTTGTTTAATGACAAAGTTATTTTTTAAAATAATAAATAAAATAAAGATTTATTAAGCATGCATTGTGGGTGTGAATTTTTTTACACAATCAACTAATTAGAAATTTAGATATAATTAAAAATATTTGATTATTATTTTAATTACCTTAAAAATTAGTCATATCATGCGATTTTTGATTGGTTGACAACGTAAATTTTTTTACACTTATAATGCATCCCAATTAAGCTTGTAAAATAATAGAAGATGAATATGATCAAGATAATCTATTTTTTAAAAAAATAATAATAAAATAAAAATGAAATATATGAATTAATAATTAAATAATGGACTAAAAATTAACGAGATGTTACTATTAAAAATAATAAAATTTAGGGAATATAATAAAATTTCCCTTATAATAATAAATTTAGGGAAATGTCATTACTAAAAAAAAAATCACTAATTGGAATTTGATTAGTAAGAATAATTATCACAATATAATTGGTCATATTTTAACTCTTCACTTGATACAAATTAATCATCATAAATAATTTTTTTGTTGACAAAATCATCGTAATGTTTTTAGAATTTAATTGATATCCACTATCAGCCTAAGGACTTTTTACACTGTCAACCAATTATAAATTTTCATATCATTAAAAATGGTTGACTCTTATCCTAACTATCATAAAAATCGCTTATATCATAAATTGTAATCGTTTTTTTTACACTAAAAGTGTATACCATTTTTTCTATGGATAAAAGTGTAAGCTATTTAAACTCATATGTTTAAGCAGGAGTTATAAAATAATCTCCACTATTGAAGACACATATGTCACCCTATAATATTTTCACTATTATAAAAATGTGTCCAGCTCCTAAGAAAAACAAAAGAAGGCTCTAGAAACAAATTTCCCCATCCAACAATAGAAGATTCTGGACCAACAATACATTTCAAAGCCTCTAACCATATATTTCTGAATGCCACCGTAAAAAAGATCAAACTCCAAATTACCTTAAAACACAACCAAAAGTCCCCCATCCTCTTTTGCGGATACAACCATAGTTCAGATTTTTTAGCTATTAGCAATTAGCAATATAATAGAGAGCTTTCAGAAGTCACTATCCATTTCCAGTTTGTTGCTATATTATTGAGAAATTGATGGAATCATCTTAGAATTATGGTTTCAATACAGATTATAAAGTTGCTCAATATATTTTGCTTGTGTAAAGGAATGCCAATAATTCAAGAAATCTATGAGCATAAAAATGTTGTAACAACTCTTTGTTATTCAATTGATAAATTATATTGACGAGCTTATTAACTCTACTTCTTAGTTTGTAACACTTATTCATCTTTTTGGCAAAGACATTATTTACTAAGATTTGTTCAATAAACCGATCCTTTTGTTCAGAATGCTTATTGGTAGAAAATATCTTTTTTTTATATTGGTAGAGAATATCCTTCATGAATCATCACTTCAAGAAAAGGGTGTATTACCGACGGACATCAGTTCCGTCGGTAGTGACGGTTGATAGTGTGATTTTACATGATATTTTCTGTATACTTTTGCATGCATTTTTCATATAGATTAGGCATTCTTTATTTGATTTTTATTAGTTTTTACCTTGGAACGGGTGAAGGTGGTTTTGTGTGTTGTCTTGCAGAAATTGAGGAAAACTGGGCAGATTTGGCCATAATAAAGCTTGGTAGAATTTAGAGCTTGAAAAGAGAAGAAATTGAGCCAAGCAGAATTCTGAAGACTCGCCACACGAAACACACCTCGCCTCGCGACCCTGAATGATGACAGTGCCAGAAATGCAAACTGTTCTGTCTCGCCACGCGAACAGTGTCTCGCCTCGCGAGAGTTCAATTCTTCGAAACAACAGATTTTTAATATTCGCCTCGCGAGAGGTCATTCACCTCGCGAGCGAGCGCAGAACTGATTGGTATAAGTTGCTGTTTTAGGGCAGAACTGAAGAGTTTTTTAGTTTAGTTTTTGGAGTTCTAGTAGGAGGCACTTGGAGGCTGCGGCTGGGTTAGGGTTCCAACCCTAAAAGGGAGCTGAGTTAGGGGGTTGCTATGACAACAGTGGGAAGCTTCAATGGAGTTATCCCTTTCCTCCTTTCTCTACTGCTTTTCTGGTTTGGCTTTCTCTGTAGTTATGAATAGTTAAATCCCGTTTGTTGGGATTAGATGTAACCAAATTGATTATTATGTATTTATCTTGACTGATTATTCTGTGTTCATGTCTTCATATTAGTGATTAATTTTCTGTGCTTAATGCTTGTTGTGGCTAGCACCCCCATGACTTGATTTGTGTTTTGGTATGCAATTGGGAAATTCGTATCAGAACCGGAACTGAATTTAATCACCTAGTAACCCTTTCATCTAGGAATGGAGTTAGGTTTACTAGTAATCGCGTAATCCCTAATCCTAATGCAAATTCATTAATCTAGGCCACCTAAGGAATTAGGGTCTATTAGTGGATTTAGGCTCTTGCCATCCGAGGAATCGGGGCTTGAGTAATTTAGTGGATTGGTTTTAATATCTGAAGCATGAATGGGAGGTATCTAGTCCTGATAGTACATGAGTTAGAGGTTTGGTGAAGTCTAGTCCCAACATATCCTTTCTGCACTCCAAGTGTTTGTTAAAAGTCCCCAAAAAGACAAAAAGATTTTATTTCTTTTCTTTTGGTTGTTTTGATTTCTCTTCTTAGTCTAGATAATTGCTGAGTTTGTAGTTGACATCCAATCCCCGTGGATACGATAACCGGTCTCACCACCGTATTACTTGCACGACTGGGTATACTTGCCCAGATTCGTCAACAAGTTTTTGGCGCCGTTGCCGGGGATTGGTTTTGCCAATATCATTAGTAACAAAGGAGGCAACTAATTTAGACATTTTTATTATTTTTATTTTCTGTATATATTTGATCTTTTAGTTTTGAGTTTTGGTTGTGCTAGGTGGAAGTGCCAGGTGGACGAAATTCATGGACAATTGCTATTATCCACCTGATGAGGAAGCCTCAAGTCACACTTTGAAGAACAACTGGTGTTTGGGAGATTGCATGGATTTGATGGATCATGTTACTCCCGCACAAGTTGACTATAGGACGGGAAGGCTTATATATAACTTCTCCGAGGAGGATTAGGAAACCTTTTGTTCATATTTACCACCTCCACCACCATGTATGATTCCCATAGAGCCACATGAAGCAGAATTTGAGAAAAATCTGGTTGTGGGAATGGATCAAATTGAAGATGAAGTGGTGATGGTGGACAAGTCACAAGAAGAGGGAGTACTTTCCACAAGTCCTTGGGAAGTTGAAGAATGGGAATGGAAGGAGCAAACACTGTTGGAAGCTGCTCTAGAACAGTATTCCCAATAGCTATCCGCCTCTGAGGCCAAGGCAAGAGCCAATTGTGAGAGTATCGAAGCTGTGATGCAGAACTTCAAAACGCAAGTTGAGGAGATTTGCAAACAGTTAGTACAAAAGTCACCTGAAGCCCAATTTGAGGAAAATCTGGTTTGGGGGATAGTTCAAGATGAAGACGAAGTGGTAATGGATTCCACCATGCTTGCTAAGGAATCTAAAATTTCTGCATTGGACAAATATGTTGGCTTGCATGCATGTGTGGACATTGGTAAGTTAGTCCCTTCCACTTGTCTGGCAACCTTCCTAGTGAAAATGCCATTTGACCCGCTAGGAAGTGAGTGCATTATTGTAGTTAAAGAGGTCAATGGTGCTTTCACACACTGGCTGGGTGGAGTTGAGGATAAAGTCATACTACTACTACAATCTCCACTGCAAATACCATTTGATCCGGGAGGAGGATCCTAGAACATCAAGCTAGTGACGTTAAAGAAGCGCTTATTGGGAGGCAACCCAACTTCTCTTAACCCTTCTCTTTAGTTAGTTTTTGTTTTTGATTTTAACCTCTTGAATAATTTGAGAAGATCAAGAGGAAAAATAATAAATTGAGAATTGCCAAGTGTTTGCAGGGTAAGAAGGAAGGAGGGAAGAGCAAGGAGAACAAGAAGAAAAGTCAGCACCCACCAAGGCCGTGACCCAATTTTCATGCAGTTCATTCTGACTAGGCATGTAAGCCAACACCCGCTACCGTCTCGGTAAGCCGTTCCAATTTTTCTCCTCTTTCCAACTTGATTGTTTACATTGGGGACAATGTAAATTCTTAAGCTTGGGGTAGGGGTATTTTACATTTGCATTTTGCATGTTGCATTCATATAGTTTTGCATGATAGCTTTGCATGATCACATGATTAGATTGCCCTTGTTTAGATTTTTGCATCCGATTGTGAAAACTAAGTGCCTATTAAATTGTGATAGTGAATTGTTGAACCCAATTTGTTATTCTTGTGATAAGGGTGCAAATAAAAATGTTTGAGATAATCTTGGATAGTTGATAATTAGCATATGGTTCTATAGACTTGTGTTGCTCATTGATGGTTGAACTACTAAAATGTGAGATTTTGAGCCAAAGGGGTACTCACTAAATTCCACCCCATTCTTTGTGTTAGAGTGTTATTCCTCTTGGATTGTTTTCTCTAGAACTTGACTTGAAACCATTTTGAAGCTTAAAAATTTTTGAAAACATTTTTGAAAATGATTGAGGCACTAGGTATTTTTCCGGCCTTCTGAGCTTTGAATGATTAAATGCTACCCCTCAGTTTCCCAATTTTGAGCCTACATGAAAAAAAATGCTTTTCTTGTTACCCTGGAATATGTGGATAAATGATGCTTGATAAGGGACCTTCTAAAGTATTACAAAAGGGTAAAAAGGTAGTTAAAAAAGTATGGGATGAAAGAATCAGAAAAAAATTTCTCTTGAGCTGAAAAATCTCCCCTTCTCCAAATAAAATAAAAAGAAAAGAAAAAGAAAAATAAATAGAGAAGGGGATGACAAAAAGAAATGAGAAATAAAATGAAAAGAAAGAAAAGAAAGGTGGAAAAATAAATCGAAAACCCAAGAAGGTATTTTAGAAGGTGTCATGTGTTGAAATGTTTGATACTTGGTATAGCCTTTTGAAATATCCTTTTATTGATTTCCCCACCTAACAATTAATCCCATGGCCACGTTACAACCAAAGAATAGACCTCTTGATTCTTAATTGTTTTCATTAATAAAGTAGAGATGTGGTTGATAGTCAAGCATATGGTAGAATTCATTCTTTGAGAAAAATTGAGCGAAATGTTATATACCCCCAAACACTTGAGTGAGGGTGAGAAAGAGAACCAAGCAAATGAACAAGCTTGGGGTGAGCTTCAGGTGAGAAAGAGTGCCCAAATCAGTGAGAATATGAGTCTAAGGAACCTAAGCGTCTAATTGGACTTGAATTGATTGTCTCTTGCCGAATTGTTTGAATTGCCTATTACTTGGATCATTTACTCGGGTTCTTGGTTCACTATCCATGTTCTGTTTATTTTTCTGGCCTTAGTGATTGCTTGAGGACAAGCAATTGAATAAGCTTGGGGTGATTTGATAGTGTGATTTTACATGATATTTTCTGTATACTTTTGCATGCATTTTTCATATAGATTAGGCATTCTTTATTTGATTTTTATTAGTTTTTACCTTGGAACGGGTGAAGGTGGTTTTGTGTGTTGTTTTGCAGAAATTGAGGAAAACTGTGCAGATTTGGCCATAATAAAGCTTGGAAGAATTTAGAGCTTGAAAAGAGAAGAAATTGAGCCAAGCAGAATTCTGAAGACTCGCCCCGTGAAACACACCTCGCCTCGCGACCCTGAATGATGACTGTGCCAGAAATGCAAACTGTTCTGTCTCGCCACGCGAACAGTGTCTCGCCTCGTGAGAGTTCAATTCTTCGAAACAGCAGATTTCTAATATTCGCCTCGTGAGAGGACATTCGCCTCGCGAGCGAGCGCAGAACTGATTGGTAGAAGTTGCTGTTTTAGGGCAGAACTGAAGAGTTTTTTAGTTTAGTTTTTGGAGTTCTAGTAGGAGGCACTTGGAGCCTGCGGCTGGGTTAGGGTTCCAACCCTAAAAGGGAGCTGAGTTAGGGGGTTGCTGTGACGACAGTGGGAAGCTTCAATGGAGTTCTCCCTTTCCTCCTTTCTCTACTGCTTTTCTGGTTTGGCTTTCTCTGTAGTTATGAATAGTTAAATCCCGTTTGTTGGGATTAGATGTAACCAAATTGATTATTATGTATTTATCTTGACTGATTATTCTGTGTTCATGTCTTCATATTAGTGATTAATTTTATGTGCTTAATGCTTGTTGTGGCTAGCACCCCCATGACTTGATTTGTGTTTTGGTATGCAATTGGGAAATTCGTATCAGAACCGAAACTGAATTTAATCACCTAGTAACCCTTTCATCCAGAAATGGAGTTAGGTTTACTAGTAATCGCATAATCCCTAATCCTAATGCAAATTCATTAATCTAGGCTACCTAAGGAATTAGGGTCTATTAGTGGATTTAGGCTCTTGCCATCCGAGGAATCGGGGATTGAGTAATTTAGTGGATTGATTTTAATATCTGAAGCATGAATAGGAGGTATCTAGTCCTGATAGTACATGAGTTAGAGGTTTGGTGAAGTCTAGTCCCAACATATCCTTTTTGCACTCCAAGTGTTTGTTAAAAATCCCTAAAAAGACAAAAAGATTTTATTTCTTTTCTTTTGGTTGTTTTGATTTCTCTTCTTAGTCTAGATAGTTGCTGAGTTTATGAATTGGTAGTTGACATCCAATCCCCGTGGATACGATAACCGGTCTCACCACCGTATTACTTGCACGACTGGGTATACTTGCCTAGATTCGTCAACAACGGTAGTGAGAAGATTTCCGACGGACTAAGTCGTCGGTAAGCATGAATACCAAAAGATTCTAAATTTATCGACGAAAAGTCCATCGGTAATGGTACCGTGGGCTTTTCCGTCGGTAAATACGTCGGTATTCAACGAGGGAATGCTAATTTTTTGAAGCCAGAGTGTACCGACCAAATAAGCTGTCGGTAATTACCGACGGAATAGCCGTTAGAAATAAATTACAATAGTACCGACGGACATTTCCGTCGGAAATTCGAATTTTGGATTTACCGACAGATAAGGCCGTCGGTAATTTGAAAAGGACATCGGTAAATTCACATTATACACCAGTGCCATCCCCTTCCCCCCTCACTTTTCGTTTCCCTCTCTCGCTCTATTCTCTCTGCCTTCTCTCTTCCGCTCTGCACCGCGTCTCCGGCGAGCCTCCACCGCATCTCCGGTGAGTCTCCAAGCCTCCACCGTACCTCCTCCTTCCCCCTCTGCCTCTGACGCGAGCCACCTTCCATTTTCTCCTCCACCTCACCAGAAACCCTCCCCCACCCTTCTTCTTTTCCTCCTTCCATCGCGCCTCCGTCCGGCCACCGCACGCCTCCACCAGGTATGTTGAGTTTCTAAGTTGTTGAGTTTAATGGTTTTTCCCTTCCCATTGTTGAGTTGCTGAGTTTTGATTTCCCTCTTTGGCTTTTCACGCCACCACCACAGCAACCACCACTGCTAGGAGGAGCCACCACCGTCAGGTATTTTTTGACTGATTGAGCAATATTTTATTTTTATGAAAATGTCAATTTTTATTTAGAAAATTGTTTTTGAAATTTTCTGATTTAGGAATATTTATGTTTTGTATTTTTTGATTTGTTTGTTTTGAGTTTGGGTTGCTGTTGGAATTAAATATTGTATGACTTTTTTGGTGGGTTATTATCCTTATACATTATTGATACAATTTAATTTCAAGAATAAAATTATGTAGTTAAAATAATGAATTAATTAGCTATTTAATTAATTAAGGAGTAAGTAAGCGCACTCTAAGTATGTGATAAAGGAATTCCATCGATCCCGAATACCTGTAGCGCGGCGATATCATTGGTGCAACAATTCCTCGTGGTTATGGTGAAATGTGATAGGAAGCGATGTCTCAGTATGTATCGGTGTGCGGAAGAGTGAAAAAATTGCATGGTACGTATAACGAATTTAGAAAAAATTATCACAGTAAAGTAATAAATATATGGAAATCAATTTGAATAAGTAAATACAAATTTACTTACTAATAGTTTTACATAAAAAATAATATATATCAAATTTTTCGTCCCATGTACCTAGGACAATGTGATAATGGTTCCGGCACAAGCTTGTGATGATTCAGAATTAATGGTTGAAAAGGAAAATCAATACTAATTAAATAATTAAATAAATTATTTGATACTTAAAATTAAATAATACTATGATCAAATAAATCATAACTCTCACAAGTGTCAATTTGTAGTTAGCACTTATATAATAGGTGTGGGAGCATTGATAAGGTGGTCAAGGTGGTTTGGGGGAGGGATATAGGGTTTGGAGTGATAAGGAGGTCATGGGTTCAACTCCGTCCACTAACATAACACACTAATTACTAACATTTTCCTATCCAAAAAAAAAACTTATATAATAGGTGTTAAGTCTCACAAGACATAAAGACAATATAATTAAATAGGAAGATTAAATAAATAATATTTAAGTAATTAATTAAGTAACTCAACACTTATAGCATGTGTTGAAAATCATAATACAAAAAAAAGTTAAATTTCAATGAATTTTTAAAGCAGATAGTGTAAAATAGTTTAATATCTTATTCAAATTAATTTTATATAATAATAAAAAAATGTAGAAAAAATTAATAATAAAATTAAATATATGTAAATAACTATATACTTACATAATATTTAATATAAAATGAAATAAATAATAAATAAAGATTTGATAGAGATTTATTTTTTAGATGAATACTTTGTGTATGATAGTTGCTTATGTGTTTTAGTTGTTTGCCAACAATGTAAACTTTATAATTAAGATGTCTGTGTTACTTATATGTTACTTATAGTATTATTTTATTTTAGAGTATAATTAAAACGTACTTGAGAATGATGGTTTCTTAATTATGTGTTTGATTTTTTTTCCCTAATAATGTCAATGTTTATGCAAAATATCCCTATTACTTAAAGTATTATTTTCTTAGAGTATAATTAATACGTAATTGAGAAAAACCGTAGTTTCCCTTTCAAGGTTCAATATTATTGACCATGTGTACTCGTGGTCATGGTATCGCTCATTTTATTGAATCTTGAATTGTCCAATTGGGACAATTTGGGAAGAAACTTTTTCTCCACTGATATACTAGTTTCTTGATGATTCTCATTTGTTAAATAATTGATTAAATTTCGGGTTGAAGCATTTCCTTTTGTTCTCCGGGTCCATGCTTGATTGTGGTATTTCACCGCGGTATAGTCGTGTACTTGGAGACCGATGGGAGATGCTGCCGAAATTTCGTCAGCTATAAGACATGAGAAGTGATGACTAACTAGTATAATACAGTGGTGAAAAAGTTTTTCTTCGAATGGGATAGGGCCAAACCTTTTGTGGAAAGGGAGCGATTCAGGGTTATAGTATCATGTTTAAAAATACGTCAATTTATTTGAAAATGCAGAAGGATGGCATATTATCCCTCGAACCGTAGTTGGGTGTATGATAGGAACGAGTCTGGGAGACGACTTCTGAAACAATCATTTGTAGCTGGAGTTGAGGAGTTTATATCGAAAGCAAAACAACATTGTGATTATGCCGAAGAGGGGGGATTAGATGTCCGTGCACAAAGTGCAACTGTATGGTGGTTTTGAGTGATGATGACGTGAAGTTACACCTATACCGACGTGGGTTCAAGCCTAATTGTTGGATATGGACTGATCATGGTGAGGAGTTTCCGGATATTGATTTGAATGAAGTCGATGGTGACGATCTTGAAATGGGTGCATCAGGCAGTGGCTACCACGATGAATATATCGAACAACTCCAGTCAATGCATATGATGGTCGATGATTGTCCTGGACAACATGAGAATTTTGAGGCGGATGAGTCTGATGACATGGAAGAGCCTCCTAATGAATCGGCACGGAGATTTTACAATTTATTGTTAGAGACAAATAAGCCATTGTTTGAAGGGGCGTCAGATTCAAAATTATCAATTTGTGTTAGGCTTCTAGCTTGCAAGTCCAATTGGAATGTCCCAGAGCAGTGTTTGGAGTTCTTGTGTAAAATGCTTCAAGATGTGACACCCTTCAAAGAGTTGTTGCCAAAAAGTTATTATGATGCAAAGCGGTTGGTGTCGAAACTAGGCTTGGGGGACTAAGAGGATTGATTGTTGTCCAAATGGGTGCATGCTATATTATGGTAGTCAGTCTGGAACAAATGACAGTGCGTTGGAAGAATGTAAATTTTGTCAGACTCCCAGGTACCGCGTTCAAAGTAGTGACCATCGTAAGAGGAAACCAGTTCCTGCGAGGGCAATGTTCTATCTGCCAATAATTCCAAGGTTGCAGAGACTGTTTGTATCAACGCAAACTGCCGGACAAATGAGGTGGCATAATGAAAATAGAAGAATTTCAGGCATCATACGCCACCCTTCTGACGGTGAAGCTTGGAAGCACTTCGATCGGGTTCATCCTGATTTTGCAGCAGATCCTCGGAATGTGAGACTTGGGCTGTGTTCAGATGGTTTTACCCCATACATTCAGGGGTCAGCCTCGCCATATTCATGTTGGCCAGTGATTGTTACACCATACAATCTTCCTCCCGAGATGTGCATGTCAAAACCATATATGTTTATGACTTGTCTCATACCGGGACCATCTAATCCGAAGGCTGGGATAGATGTATATTTGAAGCCTCTGATTGATGATCTGAAGAAGTTGTGGGATGATGTGTTGACTTATGACGTTTCAAAGAAGCTAAACTTTATGATGAGGGGATCGCCGATGTTGACTATCAATGATTTTCCTGCATATGGCATGCTCTCTGGTTGGGGGACCCACGATAAATTGGCATGCCCGTATTGCATGGAACATGGAAAGGCTTTTACCCTTAGATATGGTGGCAAAAGATCCTGGTTTGATTCTCATCGTCGGTTCTTAGATCCCGACCATCCCTTCCGAAGAAACGTCCGAGCATTCAAAAAGAATCAGATAGAAGAGGAAGGTCCACCGCCTTTGTTGACTCCTGAACAAATATGGGGTCGGGTTAGGGATCTTCCTAAAGTCACTGAAGCCGGTGTGTCAAAATTATCGGGGTATGGAGAATGGCATAACTGGACAAAACAAAGTATTTTTTAGGAACTACCGTATTGGAAGGATAATCTGTTAAGACATAGCCTTGATGTGATGCATATTGAGAATAATTTCTTTGACGACATTTTTAACACGGTTATGAATGTGTCTGGCAAGACGAAGGACAATGAGAAGGCAAAGATGGACATAGTTCTGTACTGTAGACGAAAGGATTTGGAGCTGAAGCTGCAGCCTAATGGAAAAATGGTCAAACCAAAAGCTTGTTACACTCTAACCGCCGATGAAGCGAAGTCAATTTGTCAGTGGTTAAAATACCTTAGGACCCTTGATGGTTATTCGTCTAATTTGGCACGATGTGATGATGTAAGAACAGGGAGGCTTCATGGGATGAAAAGTCATGATTGTCATGTATTCATGGAGTGTTTGCTTCCTATTGCTTTCGGCTCGCTGCCCCAACATGTTTCGAACCCGCTTACAGAAATCAGTCATTTCTTTAAAGATATATGCTCTGCAACTTTAAGAGCGGATGGTCCGACGAAGATGGTAGAAAACATTCCAATAATTTTGTGCAAGATGGAGAGGGTTTTTCCCCCAGGATTTTTTGACTCAATGGAACATCTCCCTTTCCATCTTGCATATGAAGCGAGGCTTGGTGGACCAGTACAATATAGGTGGATGTATCCATTTGAAAGGTAATTTTATTATATTTTGACATTTAAATAATTAGCGACCATTGAATAATTCCTTGTGAACAATGTTTTTTATTACTTAGATTCATGGGCGACTCTAAACGATCAGTTAAAAACAAGGCTAGGGTGGAAGGATCAATCTGGAGTCTTACTTACACCATGAGACAACCTATTTCTGTTCCCACTATTTCAACAACTTTATGTTGGCACCAAGACATATTAGGAATGAGGTAGATGCTGATAATGCAGGATATCCTTATATGCTATCCGTATTTAACCTTCCTGGCCGTCATGCTGGCAAGGAGCTTACTTACTGGTTAACTGAGGAGGAGTATGCATCGGCCCATGTACATGTCTTGATAAATTGCACAGAGGTGAAACCATACCATGAGTAAGTCTTAACGACCTATTTTTGAAATAATGCATCACATGTTATTATAATTTCTTCTTTAACACATAGTACACATTTTATTTGTCAGTGTGTTCCTTCAAATTAATCAATTTAGTGAACAAGATGGTTCTGCTCGTACACATGTAGATTTTCTTGAATGGTTAAAGCAACAAGTAAGTGTAATATGACGATGCATACACTATATTAAGCTTAATTTTACCTCTTGAAAAAAGTAATTATTTAATATGACTTACCTTTTCGTAGGTGTATCAACAACTATTAAGCGTGACTAATCAACACTTGAGAGATTTAGCGTATGAGCCCTATAGCTGTGTTACATGATGGCATACATACTTTGTTAATGGTACAAATTCCACACAGATGAATGGAACGTGGGCAAAAGGACAATTAATAGTGGGGTTGTCGTATAGGGTGAAGGTACCAGTGATTTTTATGGGGTCATAAAACACATATACGAGTTACAATACAATACTACTACTTATCCTACAAAAGTAGTCTTATTTTATTGTAACTGGTTTGATCCATCGAGGACAGGAACAAAAGTGGATCCCGAGTATGGAACCGTGGACATTCGCATGGATAGAAGATATCAACAGTTTGATCCGTTTATAATTGCTCAGAATGAAAAACAAGTTTATTATGTCCCTTATCCAGTAATGAGAACAGACAAACGAGGTTGGTGTGTTGCTGTCACTACCAAGCCTAGGGGTCGTATAGAAATCGATGATGCAAAGGATGAGACGCCATTCCAGGTGGATGAATCGTCAAATGTCAATGAAGTAATTGAGGTCGAGCGTATTACTCGCATGTCGGGATCTTCAAATGAAGGGGAAGAAGTGGTCATTGGTAATCATGCATCCGTGCATGCATCATCATAGGAAGAAATACAGAGTGATGACTCTATGTAAGAAGAAGACGAGTCGGACTTACAATCGATGACGATACCGAGTCCGAATAGGAAGTTTACTATTATGTTATTTTTATTGTATTTTAAATATTTGCTTATGAAATATAATGTAAGACTTGACAACTATTGTTCTATAAAAATACTTGCTTAGATTAGACTGTTAAATGTCGATTAATTATTGTTTTTATACTGATTTGTAATTGTGCTATAAAAATAGATATGTCAGCATCAGGACAGCCGCCCCGCCCCCCACCACCTAGCGGTGATAAGGGGAAGGGGAAGGCTAAGCGGGGACGATACACCATGAAGTCCTAGGTGCTTGCTCGCATTCTTAGAGGTCCCTCCGTACCCACCGCACCCACCCCCATCCCTACCGCACCTACCCTATCGCCACCTACAGGAGCCTCCCCCACCCATTCTACACCATCCCCTACCCATTCTATACCCTCATCGATCCATACTACATCATCCCCTACCCATACTACGATATCCCCGACCCACACTACCCCACCCTCCACCCATGTCCATACCTCCACTCGCTTTGCGCCACGACTCACACTAGCTGGCTACTCGCCTCCCCCTACTGGACCCACACCACACCCACACCCAGCACCACCATCATCATCGACCGTGCCGTCCACACACCCAGTAGGATTATCATTGATGTCGACTCTTGGGATGATGCCACAGCCGGACATGACCATTCCATCCTCATCATCCGGGGCCACATATGGTCACGACACGGCCATACCATCATCATCGTCATGCAGGCAGCAATCGGCCATGAGGACTTACCTGTGTGGGCCAGGGTTCCCGACTTTGGAGGATCGACCATGGATCCGTCCTGTTTCTGGATCGTAAGTTTAATTTAATGTTGTTTAAAAATAATTACTATTTAATAAGCATATATTTGTTGGTTGTCATATTGTTGATTTAATAAAATTATGAATTTTTCAGCTTCATCCCATCGAAAGTGGGATCGAAGCACATTACCTTCGCCATCAAGGCGCAGTAACGTCACTTCTGGCCATCATGGGGGTGATCCCCAGGGAGGATCGGGATCGTATCTTCAGACGATTCGGGGTAAGTTCTTGTTTATTAGTTCATGTAATTTTCCATTTATTTTATATATTCTTTTGTATAATGTTATTATTAATTTTTTCTTTGTTAACAGGAGCTTGTGCGCTGGTTACCGGAGCATACCTTAGAGATACGTGCTATCTTTGACGACCGAGCAGCTGCTCGACTGAGGGACATGCTTCGGGAGCGTAGGGAGAGCTGGGTACGTCTGGATTACATCGAGACCAACATCTGGGCCCAACTGTGTGCGTACTGGGACACTCAAGCTTACAAGCTGAAGTGTGAACAGACGAAGAGAAATCGGGCTTCCGAGAAGGGTGGGAGCATGCACACTGGTGGTTCTATTTGCCACATGCAACATGCCATTTACATGGTATGCATATATAAATAACATTATTTATAAACTGTATATTTTTATTAAAAATTTGTTTTATAACTAATTGATTTTATTGGTGTGTCGGTTGTAGGCAGGAGAGCTAGCTCGGTCCGTTGATGTCCCTACGGTCTTTGAGAAGACACATATTCACTCTGGACATCGGCGAGTTTGTTAATGAGAGGTCGAGGCGAGACATAGTGGTGAGATAAAATGTTTTTGATATTTAAACTATTGGTAATCATTATATATATAGTTTAATACAAATTGATTGTAATGTATTGATCGCAGGCGGAGTACAACGCCAGGTTTAGTCAGGTAGCATTTGAGGCTGCCTCCTACTCTGGTGCCTCAGATCTTTCTCAACTGGACCCCGCCGAGGTTGAGTGACTACAGACCCAGGCCTGGATGGATGTGGCGGGCGAGAAGAACAAGGGATGGATTTACGGTACTGTGACCCTAGCTAGGTCGATTCGTCGGGGGTCGACGTCGAGCATGACCATTACGGAGCCTACATCCTCCGGCTCACAGGACACAGAGGAGGTGCATCGGCTGAGGCAGGAGGTGCAGCAGCAAAGGGAGACGAACGAGTGCATCATGCAACAGATGGAGACATCCTCTACGATGATGACCGCCGTGCTCGATTTCCTCCCACCAGGCAGGTGCAATGCTCTGTAGGGGGTCCTCCATGCCACCCTACCCGGCCCCAGCCCCCCCTCCACTACTACTCACGATCCACCACCACAACTGCATGATGATGGTCTGTCTTCACCGAGCTGCAGCTTGATGGTCATGTGACACCTGGCAGACTCCCCCAACAGACGGCGATGACGGATATTATGGTGATGGGTATTAGGATAGTTATAGGTGTAGTAGAGATTTGTAGATAGACGGAGATTTTATTTATGGATTATATGTTGAGTTTGTTTTTATTTTTAATTAATTTTAATTTAATTGCTTTTTAAATTTTATTTTTAATTTCAATTTTGTTTTGTAATTGATAATATAAATATAAAATTATAATTAAATTATAATTAATTATAATAAAATATAAATTAATAAATAAATTATAATAATAATTAATAAATAAAATATAATAAATTAAAATATAATATAATAATAATTAATAAATAAAAAATTTAAAAACCTTGTTTCCGACGGATATTTCCTTCGGTAACTGTTGGTTACATTTTCCGATGGAAAATTCCATCGGTAACTTCCACAGAGAGTTACCGACGGAATTTCCGTCGCTAATTAGGGGTTTTGTGTGGCATTTTTCCCACGGTTAAGACCGTCGGAAATTTCCGTCGGACGCACTAGATTCGTCGGAAAGGCTTTCCTACACTCCTATTACCGACGGAACCATGTCCGTCGGAAAGTCCGTCGGTAACGTAGTTTTCCGATGGATTTTTAGTGTTTCCGATGGTTTTTGGCTGTCGGTAATTGGGCTTTTTTTTTATGGTGATAGTTGTAGATAGAAATATGCTATGAGACTTCATCAAGATTTTCAAGATAACATATTTACCCCTGCAATTCATAATTTTAAGACATGCTTTTCCAGTTCATATTTTGGTTTTTTTTATTTATTAGAATCTTCTCTTTATACACTTAATTAATAACACAAACTTTACTTTATCTTTTTTTCTCGATTGCACTTTCTCAATTTTATAGAAATAATGTCAAACAAAATATATGCTCCACAAAATAAACTCAGCTTCTACTTGCTTTAATAATGGAAATACTCTTTTTTGTCAATAAAAATAAGGGAAATACTCTTTAAATATATTGTAAGACTACAACTTAATATACCGTGTTATGGATGTTGAAGCTCTTTATTATTAGACTTTGTGGTATTACATATAACATCTGTTTTTGAGGAACATGCATAATATTTGTTTTTTTACCAATCTAATTGATATTTAATTTTAAATAAATATTTAATTATATATAAAAGTAATTTTAAAAACATTAGTAAAAATCAATATGACCGGTGACCCATGTGACAACACGGGTACCATTCTAGTTAAATAAATAAATGATTAAGATCACAAGCCTTTTAATATAAATTTCTCTTAGCACTCTTAACAGGCGTGTTAAGTCTCATATATATATATATATATATGTATATATATATATATATATATATATATATATATATATATATTAATGAAATTACTAAAGCTTAAATAACTGAATAAAATGATTGAATAATTAAAAATAAATAAATAAATAATTAAGGCCATAAGTCTTGTAATGCAAATTTCTCATAGCAGTTATGACATGTGTTAAATTTCATAAGACTTAAGACAATAAAATAAAAAATAATTTAATAATCAATAAAATTTTAAAATTTGCTAACACTACCCCATAGCATGTGTTATAATAGCTGCTTATGTATTTGTTTACCAAATTTTTTTTTCCTTAAGAACTTTACATTGTCCCTAGTTAAAGTTTTTTTTTCTTCCTTTAGAGTATAATACGTAGCAAAACCTTAGTTTTCCGTTGAAGGTTCAATATTATTAAACATGTGTACTTTTTCATTAGTTATACATGTTCACCGTAAACGACAAGATATCAACCATTCAATATTAGCAAGTTAGCTAGAATCTCACAAAGTCATGACCCACAAGGTCGTGAGTTCGAATGCCACTGCCGACGTAAGAAACTCGTTGATGGGTAATTTGTAAGTAATTCTGTTAGTGTTCTTTGAGCCGTGAGGCTTGCCCGGTCCCTGGTGAGTCCCCGGGACCCAACTCGGTTAAACTTTTTTCCAGTAAAAAAATAAAAAGTTGTATGGATACCCAAAGTTGGAGCAGAGTCATGGAAGGTGTTACCGATTGATGAAAAATCCCGCAAGCCAGTTGTTAACCATCGATTGTATATATAACCCAACCCAATGGATCGTTTAATTTCTTTTAGCCATCAACTGATCTATTAACAGTTTTCCTGATGTTCATCGTCTTTGTGATGATCTAATTGGCAATTGATACAGCCTCAAAATCAAGTTTGGCAAACCATGCATCTTAAGTCCTAACCGTTATCTATAGACAAAATGCCCATTAAGCAACAATCAAGTAGCATCAATAGAATAACATGGGATTTCATAATTATCTGCATCAACATAGGAGTTTCGTTGAGATGGAAGTCAAAGTTCATGAAGTTAAGTTAGCAACATATTTTTTGTTAAACAAATTTGGAAATTCTCCTAAACACAAAGTATGATTCGAATCCTTAATATACAGTAGCGTTAATAAATGGTTAAACAAAGTTGGTATATGTAAATGAAAATGAAAACTGAATAAGCAATATAATTTGCCGATACAGTGTTAGTAATAATAAATGATAGAAGAAATCAAGAAATAACATACAAGAAATCATTTATTACAAAGTGATATTAATTTTATTCTCATAATAAAGATTCTACAATATCCATCTGAAATTCGGTACAATTAACCAAGCTGAGGCTACATATAAAATCAATCAATCATAAGAGATGAATGATGGGTTAAATAGATAATCTTTATAATCTTTATTCATATCATATTTAGTAGAAAGAAAAGGATGGTTGAGAAGCATAGTGGCAGTCCATCTCTGAGCGGGGTCCTTGACAAAACAGTTGCTCAAGAAATCTTTGCAATCTTGACTGAATCCATTAGGTATCTTGGGTGCTTCTTTCATGAACGCAAGCTTAAACATGATACCCTCATTAGAACCAATATTCCACCATGGACGTAATCCAGTGATCATCTCAAGTACTATGCATACAAGGGACCATATATCCAACGGTGTGTCAATCTGACCCATAACTGACTCCGGTGACATGTAATGTGGTGTTCCTCTAAACTTGAGCTTCCAAAAGTCAGCATTGAAGTTCTCCCATCTAGTCTTGGATAGTCCAAAATCTGCAATCTTCACTTGATACCTTGTGCGGTTCTCAGATGAAGGAAAGAGAAGAATATTGTCTGGTTTGAGATCACAATGAACAACTCCTGCTTCGTGAATGCGAGAAAGCCCTCTAAGAAGCATACGCGTATAGACTCTGACCTCACTCTCCTTGAGGGGGATATCCTTGATTAAGCCTCTGAGTGAACCATGTGGGGCAAACTCCATGAGGAGATTGTAACTAGTTAAATGACCATTCTCCCAAGTGGATTCACTCCAAAATAATTGAACGATTTCATTGCAACCAAAGAATAATTGCAATATGCTTTCTTCATCATCAATGAGTCGGACATGTTAGGCATTGAAGTCTTCACAGCTATGACTTTCCCATTCACCTCTTTTGGAGCAACTAGAACAGTAACATAGACTACGCCATAAGATCCTTTCCCCAAAATTCTCAACTTCTCCCATTTTATCACCATGATTATTATTCTTTTTCTTCCTTTTACTTTCTATTCTACAGATCATGTGAAAGCGATGTAATGTTATATAGGTTTTAATCTTGCACTTCCTATATTTACGGTCTCCAACAAACAAATCATAAGTATTTATTATCAAAAGTAACTGATATGATACCCGAATCATATATATCATAAAGCTTTTCGATGATAACAACTTATCTTAGATAACTTTTCCACTATAGATATTAGATATATAAATTTTGAATACAAAGTAAATCAATCCTATAACAAACACACGTATAATATGATTTGTATTTTGGATATTGACGTGTGACTATTGAGTCTTGCTAACTATACTTTTTTGAAATGCCATTCTATACTCAATCAGAATAATGTAATTAATTACTGTGATCGGGAAATTAAGCTGAAAAAAAAAAAGATTATGCTGATAAACTGTTTTCAAATAATCGATTGATGTGATAATCGATTATAATCAGAATCTGTTTTGTTTGGGTATATTTGCAGAAAGATGATTTTAAGATAATCTATTTCGTTTGGGTGGTGTAAAAATAATCACTTTTACATAGTAAATTACGAAAAATTGTATGAAGATATTTGCTTATAATATTTGTTTTTCTTTTAACATTTATGTTTTTTTTTATTTGAGTGGTATGCTCTAAAAAAATATTTATTTTTTATTTGCTTATAATTTATGTTTTTTTTTATTTGAGAGGTAATCACTTTTACACTCAATTTTGTTTCAAATTTAAATATTTATTCATTTATTTAAAACAATAATAATAAGTAAAAAAACTATTAAATATTTTAAAATATAAAATGTTTTTTAAATGAAGAAAATGATCCAATAGCTCTTTCTATACTTTTTTTCCCTCAAAAATCGATGGCCCATTATTGATGACCCAACCCAAGTACCCAACCAAATCAGCTCAAAAATCGACTCTTTGAACAATTTTTCATCAAATTTTCTGACCCAAAGCAAATACCCAATACCCAATACCCAATACACCCAATTTTCTAACTCATCTCTTGAACCTTCTAGGTCCCTACCCGTGTGCCCTCACCCAAATACTCACAAACCCTCGCTTTCTTTTTCTTTCATCTCTTTTGTGGGGAACCGAACACAAAAGCAGCAACAGGGGCACTAGAGTTTTGCGATCATTGCTTCATTTTCCAAGCCTTATTGTCTTCTTCCAATTTGGATCCAGATTCGGAAATGTCCCAAGCTCAATCAATGCCTCGAAGCTCGCTTATCTCGACGCCTCTCTCAAGAGATCCACAAGAAGCTCCAACGGGTGGGTTTTCTTTTTCTTCCATTTTCTCAGAATTTTATCTTGTTTGGATGTCGAGAAAATGACGAAACTAGCAATTTCTTGGTTGATTGATTGTGTTGTGTGTGATAAATGAGGTTGCTGCTGCAGGAAGATGAAAGAAAATGAAGGTGTTATTATGATGAGAAGGAGGGGGTTATTACGTTGGGGAATAATGCAAACGCTGGGGTGGGGGCAAGGATGGAAAGATGTGAAAAAATCAAAAAGTTTTTTATTAAAACAGCTGGGATGAGTAGCTGATAACAAAACAGCTGAAATGAGCATAAAAAGCTTTTTTTAAAAATAATCCTTTTACCCAAACATAATAATTATTTAACAAAACAAATTTTTCATTTAAAAACGGCTGAAACTACACCAAAACATTTGTCTCAAACACCCTCTAATTATCTATTATGGAACTTTTTACTCTACACGTGTAAATTTAAAATGTCGTCTAACAACTAAACACCACAATCACCTTCACGGGAATGATGATAATTAACCAACACTAGAGGAAAATCAACGATAAGTCTTTATGTAAAATTGCTATTTAAATATATTTTTAGCCCAATTTTTTTTATTTAAATATCTTATTTAACTTTGCTACATTTCGGATTATTTTTTTTAATAGTATTATCAACCAGGTATCAACTCATGTGTAATTTTAAAGATAATTGTAATTAAAGTCAATTTTTTTTAATGATATAGCATTATATGATTAATTTATTAATGAACTCCTACTAATTCCGTAATTCAATTCGAGTCGAGAAGACCCATTTAAGGAGCCAGAGCTCCCAGCGTCTACTTTTTTCATTCACAAGACTCTAACCCGAGGTGTTGCTTAAGGGAAATCAAGCTCTTTACCACTTGGACCATGATAGTAGTATATGATTAATTAATAGTGTAAAAATATTTACACTGACAAAATATTACAATCAAATCCTATAAACTATTAATATTTTTATAAGTATAAATTATTGATATTTGATTTTATTACGCATATATACTTTAAATGTATGATGATTTATAAAATTAACTTACTTTTTTCCTCTCTTTTTATTTACTAAATCTCATTTTATTTTATAATCTTGGTTTTTAATAAATATTTGTATACAGTAAATTTTTTAAGTTTTTTATAATTTCAAAAAGTTAATATTAACCTCCAATTTGTCATGGCTATTAACTGATATAGGTTTTAAACCATGCACTTTCTTTCAAGTTCAATGCTGAAGTCCAAATTACCTATATTTACCGATATATATAGGCACAAGTAACTGATATGATACCAGAAACATATATATAATATGGTTTGGATTTTGGATTTTTTCTTTTTTGATAAGCAGTTTGTATTTTGGATTTTGTTGCATAATTATTTTAGTACCTACCAAGTCATACTAACTAAACTTTTTTGAAATGGCATTCTACACTCAATCAGAATAATATAATTAATCACTATAACGTTATCTATTAAGGAGAAAGCTAACAAGTTCCCTTAGGACATTGTTCAAGGAACTATTAAAGGAAAATTTGTATGAGAAATTGTTTATTTAGCATTTCGAAGAGTGTGATACTTAGTTTTTCAATACGAATTTTTTTTATGGGTTCCTTAACCAATGCCCTTAGGGCACTCGTCAGCAAGATCCATCTATTAATTATGGAACTTTTTACTGTGGACGTGTAAATATAAAATGTCGTCAAACAAATAAACACCACAATCACCTTCATGAAAATGATGAATGCCAACACTTTCGATTTATATAAGAATGTAAAAATGTTATTTAAATATCTGATTTAACTTTGACACATTTCTGTGGAATATTTTTTTTAAAGTTTAATTTGTAGGCTGTTAAGATAGTTATAATTGGTTAGAGTTAGTTAGAATTAGTTTTAATGGTTAGTTAGTTTACTTGGATTAGTTGGCTATATAAGCCAAAGTTACTCATTGTATTCTTCACTTTTTACCATTCATCAATATACAATTTTCTCAATTTCTCTAAACTTTCTCTGCTTCCCTTACTCTGAAACCATGAAATTCAACATGGTATCAGAGCCATTCCACCCATCTTGAATCTTCTGCATGATTTTTTTTTCTTACTTTATTTTCTTTCCCTTTTCAGTTTTTCCCGAGAAAACCCAAAAAAAAATCTCCATTTTGATATATTTCTTGTATCTTCTTCTTCTTGATCTGCGTTTTCTTTTCGTCATCCATATTGAAACCCTAGAAAATTTATTGCACAATCTCTGCCATTTCATCATTCTCCCGAGTTGAAAATCGACTGAGAAACCTTTTTCCTCTGCCATTGCAATAGCTTCTTCTCAAATCTGATTCATCGCCTCATCTCCGTCTACGGTGCCGCCGCAACAGGTTGTCGTTTTCTGCATCACCGGATCTTAGATCCGCTACACGGTTCGTTTTCTTCAGCTTCAGACTCGATCTGTTTCTTCTTTCTCGATCCGGTGTCGGCGATGTTCTTTGTGGCGGCGTTTCTGGCTCAGTCTTGTGGCTCTGTTCTTGCCGATTCTTGATTAGATTTCGGCATTTGAGTTCTTTGTAGACATGGTGCAGATTTGGTTTCTGAATTTCTGTTTGTTGCGGTGTTTCCCGACGCGTTTTGTTGCAGTGGGCGGTGGTTTAGATCCGATGATGATTGTGTCACCATTGTTCTTGGTGTTTCTTGCGCTGCACCTTTCTAAGTTTCTTCAGATTTTGTTCAGACTTTGTTCAGATTCTGGTTGTTTCATCATCTAAAAATATGTTTGGTTGCTGAGAAACGGATCTGGAAGTGAAGCGTGAATAGTGAGCGTGGATATGATTTGTTCATTTCTGGTTTCGTTTCTCGATTTGTTTTCGGCAACTTCTACCCCTGCCTTCGGTTTCTTCTCTGCGGCGGTTCCTTCTCCTCCACCGTCGACTTCTTCTCCTCCACGAGTTTCTTTTCTGTTGCCTTGGTTTCATTCAGTTTTGACATTTTTTTATGGTTGTTTCTTGAAGATCTTGCTTGTGTTGAAATATTACTCAGTCTTTTTAGTGTTCCTAGATTTCTTGATGCCAAGGTTGACATGGCTACTTTGGAACTGTATGAAGACATTGATTCAAGCAGCAATTACTTGGAGTTTGATGGTTGTTGTTGGTTGAGCTTGATTTTGGATGCTCACCACATGTTTGTGCTTTGTCCCCTCTGAAGACATATGTTTTTTTTGCTTTACTGATTTTCTGTTCAAGATTGTTGAACATTATTGTTCAGTGTTTTTGGTTTCGTCTCGCCTATTGGCTTTGTTGTGAGCTTCTGTCCATGGTGGTTAAGCATTGATGCTAGCTTCTGTCATGGATGGTTAAGCATTGACAATTTGTTGTTAGCTTCTGCCCTTATCTTGGTGGTTAAGCATATATGCTTCTGTTAAGTGGTTAAGCTTTGAGTTATGGCTTCTGCTTAATGGTTAAGCTTTTGCCCTTGTTGGCTTTGATGATTTCAGCTTCTGCCTTGTACGGTGGTTAAGCACTTGGAGCTTCTGCCTTTTACGGTGGTCAAGCATTGGTTGGTTTTGTTGGCGTGCGTTCCTTTTGTATTTGCCAATATGTTCTTGGCATTTTCATTGTATTTTTTTTGGATATGAATTTGTATTGATCATTCCAAGCTGGAAGTGTTATGTACACCTTCCAGCTTGCGGGGGGGCTGTTAAGATAGTTATAATTGGTTAGAGTTAGTTAGAATTAGTTTTAATGGTTAGTTAGTTTACTTGGATTAGTTGGCTATATAAGCCAAAGTTACTCATTGTATTCTTCACTTTTTACCATTCATCAATATACAATTTTCTCAATTTCTCTAAACTTTCTCTGCTTCCCTCACTCTGAAACCATGAAATTCAACATAGGCATTGTTAGTGTAAATATTTTTACACCGACAACTAATCAAAAATCATGGACTTTGTCAATTATACTAAGATTAGAGTCAAACATTTTTAATGATGTGTCAATTTATGATTGACTGACAATATAAAAAAGCTTTATACTGTCAGTGTATACCAATTAAATCATATGTTTTATATTATTAATTAATCAATCATATATCAACCCATGTGTACCTTTTTAATATTTATTATCAGTGGTGGCCTTGAGCATGGTTGGGGTAAGCGATCGTCTAGAGTGATAGAAGATAATAGTTTAATGAACTTTTTGGTCCCTGATAAGTAGGTGCGCGCATTTTGGTTTTAGTCCCTGCATTCTTTTTTTTTTTTAGGTTTTGGTCTCTGTAAATTTAAAACTTTTGGTTTTAGTCCTAACCACCAGTTACCTTCCATTAAGTACTGACGTGGCTAACGGAGTGTCACATCGGCACTGCCACATCAACAAAATTATTATTATTTTATGTCACGTTGGCTGCCACGTATGAAAATAAACTTTGATTTTGCTCCCTGAAAAGTGAGCAAATTTTGATTTTAGTCCATGTAATTTTTTTTTGTTGGTTGTGACACCTGTAAATTTTAAACTTTTGATTTTAGTCCCTGCAGTCAGATGTACTACTTTTAGTGCTGACGTGGCTAACAACATTAATTAACTTTTCAAAAAAAATAATAACATTAATTATTATTATATTTAACCATTATATTTTTTAAAATTTTATTAATATAATATTATAACTATTTTTTTGTAAAACCAAACTGTCCATTCTTCTTCCCATTTCTTCATCATTCTGCAGCAATCTTGCTTCCTCCTTCTGAAACGTTTCTTCATACATTCTGCAACGTTTTTTCTAGTTCCGTTCAGACTCATGTTTTTTCTTCTTTCTCTCACGTTTCCCCCTTTCATTCTCCTGCAGTGAATTTCTAAAGTCGTGACCATGACGTCCTCCTCAATGCAAAAGAGCTTAAAAAGTAGATGCATAAGGAGGAAGCAAAATTGCTCAATAATGAAGGAAGAACGAGAAAGAGGAAGAATGAAAGATAATATTATAATAATGAAAATCAAAATAATATAATGCTTAAATATAATAATAATTCATGTTAGTTAATATTTTTTAAAATTTTTTTGATGTGCCACCTACATGACTTAAAATAATAAAAATTAATTTGACGTGACAATGCTTGATGTGACGCTCTATTAGCCACGTTAGCACTTAACAAAGTGTGAATGACGACAGGGGAGTAAAATAATTTTTTAAAAATTTACAAGGACCAAAACCAATGAAAAAGGTATAGGGACTAAAATAAAAATTTACTCACTTTTCAGGGACTAAAACCAAAGTTTATTTTCATACGTGGCAGCAAATGTGACATATTTGCTGACATGGAAGTGCTGATGTGGCACTCCATTATCCACGTCGGCACTTAACAAAGAGTAACTGAGGGTAGGGACTAATTTCCAAAGTTTTAAATTTACAGGGATCAAAAGGACCAAAAAAAGAATGTAGGGAGGACTAAAACCAAAACTCACCTACTTTTCAGTGACTAAAAAGTTCATTAAACCAATATAATATGACAAGTATCTCTTTATATATTAGAATATCTTGAGTTGTTATCTACTGTTAATGAAATTAATTAGCAAACGTTTACAAAAAATGTGTGTCGATGTACTTATAAAACTAGTCAAAGGCACACTAGTGCAATAAGTGCTTTTTACGTCAGTTAAAATTGATTTTTTACGTCAGAATACTGACTGACGTAAATACAGCTAACGTTAAAAGTTAAAATTTTAACGTCAGTTGAGAACTGACGTTAAATATAAAACTATTAACGTCGGTTCTTTAACACAACTGACGTTAATTTTGTCAAAATTAATGTCAGTTGTTTAAACAACTGACGTTAAACATAAAACTATTAATGTCAGTTCTTTAAGACAACGGATGTTAATTTTTTTAAACTAACGTCAGTTGTTATAAAGAAACTGACGTTAAAGGTTTTAATTTTAACGTTAGTTGTTTTACACAACTGCCGTTAATAGTGTACTGTATATTTTATAAAATACTATTAACGTCAGTTGTTTGATACAACTGACGTTAATAGATTTTTTTTTTAAATTCACTTTTAAAATATCACTCCCCTCAGCTATCCTTGCATTCAGTAAATATCCCAGTAACACAGAATATCACACACATTACAGAATTGCAAAGGAAAAATGGAACAATGATCCATATGTATGCCTGTTCAGAAACAATATATATTTATTAACATCGGTTATAACTCAAAATAAATACAGAAATATAAATAAAAATAAATGTATACTAAGTTTAAACTACTTATATCAATATCCCTTCGTGATGATCATCACGAGTGGCATGTACATCGTCCACCTATGTCTCCTCGATTATAGTAGGCATGTTTGTTGAAAAAGAAGGAGTCTCAAGAATATCAAGATTTGAATCTTGATTTTCATCACTACCATTATACATGTTTTTTCCTTGGAGAACCACGGACAACCTTTTGTTAGAAGGATCAGTGATGTAGAACACTTGTTTTGCTTGGGAAGCCATTATGAAAGGCTCATTTATATGACCTAACTTGTTGAGGTCTACCAATGTGAACCCCAATTCGTCGGTTTGTACACCACCATTACTATCAACCCACTTACATATAAAAACCTAGCACCGTAAGCTTAGTGTAATCGAGCACCCAAATATCTTCAATATATCCAAAGTAAGGTGTCGGTGCTTTAACGGGTTTTGTGTCCTTTGCACTAGAGAAGTGCATTGCTTCGACCACGATCATAACCCCACTATTTTGCATGGTACTCTTGTTATCTTGTTCCTTTGTATAAAAGGAAAAATTATTTATGTCGTATCCGCTCCAACATATGACGTTGAAGCAAGGCCCACGTGCTAGCCATCTTACGTCATCAGAAGCAGTACTACCATCCTTAAGCATTTCTTCCTTGAACCATGGTAAGAAAGTCTTGTTATGCTTGTTCAACAACCACCTTTCGCTCATTCGAGGGTTTTCTTGATTGACTTTTCTTTTATGTTCAAATAAGAAAGGCTGAACACAATCGATGTTGTTCAATACATACAAATGTGCTTGAAGCACTTCCTCCAGATCCTTGCTATTAAATAGTATTACCCAATAAATAGAAGGAGCCTATCTTTAAGGGAGAAGTGTTCTAAGGGTAGCTAATAATAAATGTTTTAGATTTGTTAAGGAAGAAATGTTTAGAATTAAGGTAGGGGTGCATTTAGTAGTTGAAGAGGTGTAGATAGTGACTTGAGTTTTAACTTTTATTAAATAAAAGATAAAACTAATAAATAAATAAACAAAAGAAGAGAAGGGGATAAAAGAAGAGGGAGAACGTCGGATAGCAGAAAAAGAAAGGAAAAGAGAAAGAAAGAGAAGGGAGAGGAAGAAGAAGAAAGAAGAATGGAGAAGAGAGATCAAGGGATATAGCCATGAGAAGAAGTAGAGAAAATTAGGGTTCAACCAAAAAGGGGATTCACACAAACAACCCCAAATCCACTACTTGGCCAAGTGAGTTTCCTTAGTTAGTGCTTGGTAACCATAAATCCAAGCTTAGGAATCTTAAATTTTATTTTATTGTTTGATTTCAGAATTTGCATGTTGATTATATGGTTTTAAATGAATGCAGAATTGTGATGTAGAATATTCAATTTACATGCATGTATTCTGTTTGTTAAAAGTCCTAAAAGAAGCTGCTGATCTAACAAACCCGTGTAGACATATGTGTAATATTTTATTTGTAACTATTTCTATAATTCTCTGTTTGGTATGATTCTTATTTTTTTAGAAAGTAGACTCGAAATACTACACTTTAGACATCGATTTTGCTGTTTTTCATTGAGTATTGATGGAGAAAAACCTGTTACAAGTTAGGGTATTGCAGCTGTCCTGTTTTCTGAGTGCAGAGGCTTACCTATCGAAACTGTAATTTTTGGAAGGCTGTTCTCCAAGAGTAAAATTTTATTCATAAACTATACTTGTTTATATTTCCATATAGCGGTCTTTTGTCCAAATCCTACTTCGTTTCATATTTTAATAAAATCATAGAAGTTAACTGAAAACTGCTGATATTCTGCTTATGTTGTTGATGCATTATCCCTTGTTGAATACTTGATTGAGAGATTATATATTGTTCATGTGAATGGTTTATAAGTTTTGCTTTAGGTCATTTGTTTTTAAGCTATAAATTGATATGTGAGTTAAGTTATTCAATCTTATGATGAAATGATTGTGAAACACCATTTGACATCCAAAGGTAGTAACCATGCTAATTCTGTTCATGATTTTCGAATTAGAATGGTTATCAATGACATTTCAGATGTCAATCATCTGAAGTCCTTTCAGATTGAAAGGCAAGTATAGAAGTCCTTCCGGTTAGGAAAGGCAAGCAAGTAAGTGCAAAGCAAGTGGGACGCTGCTTGTGATCATAGACGTATGATCTGCCTTATCTCCAAGAGCTATTTCCTCTTAAGTACCTCGGTGCACGGGGAGTAGCAAAGTGTTAGTTCCTCTTAAGTACTTCGTTGCGCGGGGAGCAACAAAGTGTTAGTTCCTCATAAGTAACTTGGTGCGTGGGGAACAACAATGTTTTTCTTAACAAATTAAAATGGGATGCCCAAATGAGTGGTTCGCAAATATTATGAATGTCATGATAATGCCAGGATTGAACCCAAAGCTAGTCCCTCTTAAGTACCTTGGTGCGTGGGGGGTAGCAATGATGTTTATACTTGATGATATGTATAAGTTTACTAATATATGTATATGTGTGGGACTGAGTCCACTGTTTGCAGGGAATTCACTGAGATTTCATATCTCACCTCCTCACCCTTTTGTTTCAGGTTTGTTCCTCCTATGTTGGAGAACTGTGAAGTATCCCCGGAAATACTTGGCAGTTGTTCCAATGTAGCTGTTATGTTATTGGAGACGTTCTTGGGATCGGAGTTAAGTGTCATATTGTCATTATTTAGTCTCTAAGTATGACTTTTTTTTAAAATGGATGAGATGTTTAGCGAAAAGCTAATTTCTGTGTATCTTATGTTTTATATCTAGTAGTATCTCAATGTACTTTGGGCTATTACATTATGGTATCAGAGCAGTTCGATCCCATCGGACTGTGAGTATGAGTCTAGAAAGATCCGGCTTAGGGGTTTGTATGTCAGGTTCTGTGGGCTTATATTGTTCCACTTTCTTCATGTGAATTAATGAGGTAGGCCACCTCAGGTATTCGCGTGAATAATGACGAAGAGTATTATCTCACAAGGACAAGTCTTTTGTGCAAGTCATCTTTTGAAAATGTTTTAATTGTACATCCTTCAAACCCGTAATGCACCCTTGTTAGTGTTTTATCCATAACTTCCTCCATAGGGCTTGTTTCTAAGTGATCTTTATACCATCAGAAAATAGACTTGATTTCCTTCAAAATAGGCTTTGGAACGATTCAATTTCATTAAGTATTGAATGATAAAAATGATATTTAATTTGCTGCTTGTACTGAGAATTATGCACTGAAACTGTCTTAGTATTTAAATTGTATTAAATTGTACAAATATTGGTTTGAGTTGATTCCTATTCTAATAGAAAGTAGACAGAATTTTTAACAACTTAGGCTTTGGAATTTTTGAAATTGAGTTGGTATTGGTGTAAGAATCTCCATTTCAACTTACTGAAAATTCTGCTGCCAGTTTTCAAATTTGATAACACTTGAATTTTTGCATGATCTTTCTTGGTTTTGGACACTTGAGACTGGTTTATAATGTATTGTCCACATGCTTAGTTTTGATTAGTGTTATATGAACTCGTAACTGTTTGAGATTTGACGTTTAGATAGTGGAATAAATGGTGGGAATGGTAACTTTAGTCATTGTCCTCCAAATTGTGATAAATTAAGTTTTATTGAATTGATGACTTAGGTTTTTGATGTAATTTCCCTCTTGATGTCCTAACTGTGTTTGAATTATTTCTCTTAATCATGATAAAGTAAAGTATAGCAGGGCATTAAAGGTCTAAAATGGTCCACATTATGGTGAGACAATTGTTTTAGAACCAAATTAGCCATTAAAGCCACATAAGTAATTGTGGGTGAGATATGTTTTTGTAAGTTCTTCAATTCCTTGAAGGCTAGGATATGGTACTAACAATTAAGGGATGCCTAGATGTGATAGAGATGATAACTCGGATTACTTGAGTAGGGAAATAAATACAAGTTAAGTTATCTCTTATTATATGCTGTTGTTTTGAGAATAGACAGGGAACTGGTTGACTTGGTCGATGCATTCTTTCGATTGTAAACATGAAGGTCAACTGAACATGATATGTAAATGTGAAAGAAGCATGCACTAGCTAGTTACTAATAAAATATCCAAGTGATGATGATAAAAAAACAGTCATTTTTATATTAAAAAAACAAGCAGAGAGAGTCACACAACAGTCTCAGAGAACCTTATGGGACAAGAAGAGACCAAGACTTTTATGTTAGGAAAGTGTAGGATGAAGATAGACGCAGGTGGCTCGATGTGAATGACAAGAGAGTGCAACCTTGTACTGGAAAGGAAGCTTCCTTTTACTTCACGAACTTCCCGGAGCATGTCAAGGAACAAGATTTACGGAAGGCATTTTCAGATTGGGGCCAAGTCAGTGAGGTTTTCATTCCTTCTAAACGCGACAAGCAGGGGAAGAATTTAGGTTTTGTCAGCTTCTCTGGAGCAGAGAACATATCTATACTGGTAGGAAACCTAAACACAATATGGTTTGGTAATCAGAGACTCAGCCAATATCCCTAAATTCGGGAGAGGGGTCAACAAGGATGGTCCACGAGAGGTTTTTAAGAGGAAGTTTGTAAGTTCCTACGTAAATAAGGGGACTACTTTTGCTAAAGTGGTGGTAGGTGGAAACCAGCAGAAAAGGACAAACAACTCTAATGGTGGAATAAATGACTGGAGGGGACCTTTCTATAATGTCCCAGTGGAAGACTTCAAGTGGTTACAAGGTTGTTTTGTTGGTACAGTCCGTTCGTATAAAGATGTCAGAGAGTTCCAAAATTTCTTATCTCAACAAGGACTGTTCTCTATTATAGTAAGACCAATAGGAGGAAAATTGGCCCTGCTTTCTTCAGATAATGGAGACGACTTGTATCCTACTCTGGCTAATTTAAAGGGGCATTTGGATGATCAATTCACAGAACTCGAACTTTGGGAGGAAGGGATGGTTCCGAGTGAAAAAAAAATATGGCTAAGGGTTCTAGGATTTCCGGTTCAAGCTTGGTCAGAGGACTTCTTCCAGTTCCTGGGTGGTTTGGTGGGTCGTTTTGAGGGCATAGATGAGGTTACTAAGAACATGAGTAGGCTAGACATAGGGAGATTGCAGGTCTCGGTAACATCTCCAGAACCGGTTAATAAGGTCGTGAGGATCAAAATCAACAACCAATTGTACTTAATAACCTTAGTGGAGGAAGTTTTCGCTAACTCTTTGAAATCTCTGAGGGAGTTAGATCAGGGTGATTTCTACTGGGATCGGTCCTCAGAGGAAGGTGATTCTCAGGTTGGGAGTGACCACAGCAAGGCGGCTGGAGTCTCTGATGAGTCCTACGGAGAGGAAGGGGAACTCTGAGACGTGGTAGCTGATTCAAATTCAAACGAGTCTTGTCACGTCGCAGCTTCTGGGAACCTCGTGGCAGGGTTTGCGTCAAAGGCGGCGACATTGCTGGGGAAAATGGCCTCCGTAACTGGGAGGTGTCAGCGCGTTGGTTGAAGATAGGGCCAACTTTGGAATTGAAATTTTGGGATAGGTGGTGGAGTTACAAGTTGGCCCAGTTTCGAATCAGGGAGGAAATCAGGTAAATCAAGGTCAATCTAAAGGTGGGTCGGATGGTGGGTTTGGTGCAAGTGTTGGGCCGTTAGAAATGAGCTTAGTCCCGGACAGCCTGGAAGTAAATTTGGGACAAACCTCTCCCATCCAGGGAACGACGATTGGGCCGAATATTTTGACAAAAGTACAGGAGAATCAAAAGATTGGAGATTAGGAGGGGAAAAAGGCTCTATTAGCTACGGAAGGCCTGGTTGTTGGAAACACGATTTCTCAAGTCTGTTTCGCTCAAGCAATAAAGAAGGGAGGTGATTTGCTTGAGTGTAGGGCGAGTCAAGGTGTAGATGCGGTGAGAAGGATGACGAAGATGGTGTCGGTGTACAATTTGTACTCAGAATACAACCAATTCAACATTCTTCGTAGGGATTTTGACAGAGAAAATGAAGTTCTAGTAGGAGGTCAAGGCGTGGAAGTATTGGGGATTAGGGCTGACAGTCTCCAAGGAGTGGGGGGAAATTCAGTGGTGGGCTCTGGAAGAAAAGGTAGGAAGAAGAAAAAGCCAAAGAAAAAAGCTCGTATCCTGAAAGAAATAGGGGGATCTCGTGATGAAGGAATTGTGGGCAAAAGGAATTCTCTCGGCTTATTGTCAGAAGTGGCTCTCCTTTACCGATTCCTTTGTCAGTGATATCTATCTCTGATTCGAATATTACATTGCAATAATCATATCAGTGTTCATGGTGGGAGAAGGCTAGCAGAGAAGATTTTGCAGCTAGCTAAGGAATTGGGGCTAACTATTGAAGGTATTAAAGAATCAATCATAGAGAAATTGGTGGAGTTGGAAAGGAGAGATAGGCTACAAAAAGCCGAAAAGGGGTCTCAGAAAGTGGTTGATTGATGAGGATTGCAACTTTTAATGTCAGAGGGTTGGGGGGAGAGGTGAAAAAAAAAATAGAATCAGGAAATTGGTAGTGGAGGAGAGGTTGGATTTTATAGCTTTACAAGAAACAAAAATGGAGGACATATCATTTTCTTTCTGTAAATCTCTGTGGGGAAATCAGGACTTTGGGTTCAGTTTTATTCTCTCGGATGGTAATAGTGGTGGGATATTATCAATTTGGAGTGCAAATCTGGGCTCAAAAAAGTTTTCCTTCAGTGGGTTAGGATTTGTGGGAGTTTACTTGGAATTGCATCAGGAATCAAAACCTTGCTATGTAATCAATGAGCTTTGGGGAAATATCTCAATGTCACTGAGGGGTTTTGGTCAAGGGATTTGGTGCATTGCAGGTGATTTTAACGTTGTTCGATGCTCCGCGGAAAGAAGAGGAAGTTCTTCAGGGTTGGGTAATGAGGATGGGGGAGTTAAGGAGGGCTTCAACCAATTTACGTGAAGGGCTGGAATTAATAGATCTGCCTCTTCTAGGCCGAAAGTTCACATGGTATAGACCTAACGGCTCAACGATTAGTAGACTGGACAGATTTCTGCTATCTGAGAGCTGGCTGGAAAAGTGGGGAGATGTCTCACAATGGGCGCTCAATAGAGATATATCGGATCACTGCCGATTGTCTTGAGGTATGTTGAACTTAACTGGGGACCTAAACCTTTTCGATTTAAAAATTTCTTGTTGAAACATAGAGATTTTGATGATTTGGTTAAAAATTGTTGGAGAGCTTTGTCTGTTAATGGTTGGGGAGGTTTTGTCATTCACCAAAAATTGAAGCAGTTGAAATCAGAGCTTAAAATATGGAATTCTCAGGTTTTTGTCGCACGTAATGATAGATCACGGCCATATTATTAAAAGCTTGAGGTAAGAAGGGGTTTCGTTCGAGTGCTCGAGAATAATATTTCAAACCTTTCATATGTTCTCCGTTACTTGTGTGGATAAGGCCTATGTTATAAAGTATATAACTTCGATCATAGGGATCAATTTCCAGTCGCATAGCCTCATAATAATTCTTTAAAGCTTCTTCATAATTTCCTTTCGATTGAGCCGACATTCGTTACGGCCGTCATTCAGTTCAATGAATCTCCGTTCCAGTACCGTACATGAGATTCCCACCTCATACGGCTCCTCGTTTATGTGTATAATGAAATGAGAAAAAATAAATACATAGAATCAAAAAATATTGCAGTATTCTCATTATAACTAAAATCTCGCAGCTGGATTTGATAAATGATGATTTGGTTTTGGGGGAAGAAGAGGCAGCCATGAGAAAAAGTGCTTGGGTTCAGCTTACTGAATTACTTCAAAAAAAAATCAAGCATAGCCCATCAAAGATCTAGGATCCATTGGATAAATGAGGGGGATGCTAATTCAAAGTTTTTTCATGTAAGCATCAAAGCTAGAAGATCAACTAATCATATCTCAGCTCTGAAGGGTGATTGTGGTTGGGTCTCGGACGTGGTTGGTGTGAAAAATGAAGTAGTAAGGTTATTTGCCAAACAATTTGAAGAAACCTGTTGGTGTAGACTGAAACTGGATGGAATTCAGTTTTGCAATGTTTCTGTGTTCGAGAATGAGATGCTTCTTGTCGGGTTTTCCATAGAAGTAATAGAATAATCTCTTGGGAATTATGATGGGGAAAAGAGTCCAGGACCGGACGGATTCAACTTCTCATTTGTGAAAACATCTTGGGAGTTATTAAAAAATGATGTTTTGGTGATGTTCCAAGAGTTTGAGGCAAATGCAAGTTTGCCTAAGGCCCTTTCCTCATTCTTTCTAACTCTGGTTCCTAAGATAAGGTGCCCTCATGAAATATCATCCCATATGACCTTAACCAAAGGGCCTACCACGAAGTTCCTTAATCCTTCTATATGCGATCCTAACCGGTAAAGCCTCATACATTAGATTCTCTCGGAGTTTTATAGACTTAGGCTCAAGTACATGAGAAGGATCAGGGTAATATTTCCTCAACTGTGAGACATGGAAGACGTCGTGAAGGTTAGAAAGATTAGGTGGTAAGCATATATGATAAGCTACTGGACCAATCTGTCGAAGAATCTGGAATGGTCCTATAAATCTGGGAGTAAGCTTCCTAGACTTGATAGCTCTACCAATTCCGGTTTTCGAAGTGACTCTCAAGAATACATGATCACCTTCCTGGAACTCTAAGGGCCTCTTCCTCTTGTTACTATAGCTCCTTTGCCTATCCTGTGATTCCTTCATCTTTTCCTTTATTTTCCTAACCTGTTCCGTTGTTTGCTGCAGCACATCGAGACCTAACATTTGGTTTTCACCAGTCTCATGCCAACACAACGGGGTTCTGCACTTTCTACCATACAAAGCCTCATACGGTGCCATCCCAATACTGGTGTGAAAACTGTTGTTATAGGTAAACTCAATTAAAGTTAAGAACTCGTCCCAACTTCCAGTGTGTTCTAACACACAAGCTCTCAAAAGATCCTCCAATGATTGGATTGTTCTCTCGAACAGCCCATCTGTCTGAGGATGATAAGCAGAACTCATCCTCAACTTCATTCCCAAAGCGCTATGCAACTGTCTCCAAAATCTAGAGGTAAATATAGGATCTCGGTCGGAGACAATGCTCGATGGCACACCGTAGCCTAACAACTTCCTTAATATAAATTTGGGTCAACTTCTCTAAACTATTACTCTCACCGATAGGTAAGAAATGAGTACACTTCATTAACCTATCAATGATTACCCAAACTGCATCATGCCTCTTAGAAGTTCGTGGTAATCCAACCACGAAATCCTTGTCTATACTATCCCATTTCAACTCTGGGATATCTAGGGACTGTAATAAACCTATTGGCTTCTGGTGTTCTATTTTAGCCTTCTGACAAACCAAGCAAGATAGAACATACTCTGCCACTTCCTTCTTCATCCTCGGCCACCAAAACATCTTCAAATCCTGATACATCTTTGTGGCTCCCGGGTGGAAACTCAACTTACTCTTATGAGGTTCTTCCAAAATCATCCTCCTAAGCTCCAAGTCTTCAGGCACACATATCCTACCACCAAACCTTAACACTCCATGTGATCCTCTACTAAACTTGGATACCTTACCCTTATCTATACTTTTACTT
This sequence comes from Sophora flavescens, assembly GCA_030762895.1. Classification (NCBI taxonomy): domain Eukaryota; kingdom Viridiplantae; phylum Streptophyta; class Magnoliopsida; order Fabales; family Fabaceae; genus Sophora; species Sophora flavescens. Next base: position 206,708,238 of record CM061063.1, on the reverse strand, counting down.
ACTTCCTAGAGATAGTGATCCTGTGCTTGTTTATCTTTAAGCTCTCAAAAACTCATTGCTAACAGTAACCATTCCTTAACATATCTTATCTTCAACCAACTCTATCCTTAAGTTCAGATCTCTGAATTGTTCTAACAACTCCATCTCCTTAACAATCATTGCTGATACATGTAAGGATTTTCGACTTAAGGCATCTGCCACTACATTCGCCTTTCCAGGATGGTACTGAAGATCAAACTCATAATCCTTGATAAGCTCTATCCATCTCTGCTGTCTCATGTTTAGCTCTTTCTGATTAAACAGGTATTTCAAACTCTGATGGTCACTATACACATTGAACTTAGCTCCATAGAGATAGTGTCGCCATGTCTTTAATACTGAACACTATAGCCGCCAACTCCGTGATCATGGGTCGGATAATTCCTTTCATGAATTTGCAACTATCGTGGAAGCATAAGCCACCACTCTTCCCTCTTGCATCAAGACACAACCCAGACCTTGATAAGACGCATCACAATATATCTCAAACTGTCCTAAATGATCTGGTAACGTTAACACTGGTGATGAGGTCAACTTCTCCTTTAACTGCTAAAATCTCTCTTCACACTTCTCCGTCCACACAAAAGTTGTACCCTTTCTCGTTAACTACGTCATAGGAAACGCAATCTTCGAGAAACCCTTTATAAACCTCCGATAATACCCAGCTAATCCTAGAAAACTTATCACCTCACTAACTGACTTAGGTCTTTCCCACTTAAGCACTGCTTCCACTTTAGCAGGGTCTACTGCTATTCCTTCCTTGTTGCTCACATGACCTAGAAATTGAACTTCTTCCAACCAGAACTCATACTTTGAGAGCTTAGCACACAACTTCCTATCCTTCAAAGACTTGCAACACTATTCTTAGATGATCCTCATGCTCTTCCCAAGTACGGGAATATATAAGGATATCATCTATAAACACAACTACAAACTTATCGAGGAACGGTCTAAAGATTCTGTTCATGTAATCCATGAACACTGCCGGAGCATTAGTCACGCCGAAAGGCATAACTAAATACTCGTAGTGCCCGTACCTCATCCTGAAAGCCATCTTAAGTATATCCTCCTTCCTCACTTTAACTCGATGGTATCCCGATCTCAAATCAATCTTAGAAAAAAACTGTCGCTCCCTTCAATTGATCCATCGGATCATCTATCCTAGGCAACGAATATTTATTCTTGATTGTCACCTTGTTCAACCGCCTCGTAATCCATACACAACCTTGCACGCCCATCTTTCTTCTTCACAAACAACACGGGCGCTCCCCACAGTGATACACTGGGTCTGATAAACTTTCTTCAACATATCATCCAACTGCTTCTTTAACTCGACTAACTCTACGGGTGACATCTGATAGGGTGCTATAGAAATGGGTCCTGTTCTCGGTATAAGGTCTATGGTGAACTCAACCTCTCTCTCGGTGGCAAACCCGGAACATCGTGAGGAAAAACTTCGGGAAACTCTCCCACGATAGGCATAGGATCTATACTCGGAGTCTCCTTAGCTTCCACGGAGAAAAGCATCACATACTGCTGAGAACCATCACTCCTTATAGATGCTCCTTCCTTGGAAAATGCTATGCTAGAAGGCTCAAGAAAAGTTAAAGACATTCTTGAAAAATCTAACACTAAATGGTTAGCCGAAAGCCAATCCATGCCAAGGATAACATCTAGTTGTTGCATAGGCAAACAGATAAGATCTACTAGGAAAGTCTTGTTCCCTATAACTATGGGACACTGTAAACAAACAGACATCATGGTCAAAGGATCACTGGTCGGTGTAGATACTGTAAGGGTATAAGGTAACTGAGAAACAGGTAACTGTAAATGATCCACACACTCATGTGAAATAAATGAATGTGTAGCACCTGAGTCAAACAACACAGACGAGAGTCTACTAGATATCAAACACATACCCTATATAAGATCCGCATATTGACAGTATTCAACCCCTCTCACGGTAAAAAATCTCCCTGTGGCCTAAGGTCTAGTCACTGACTGTCTTGCAGCCAGGACTCCTCTCCCAGCTCCAGCTCTGTAAGCTCCAGCTCATCCACCAACAGCTGCTGCTGCTGCCTACCTCTCAATCTGCAATCCTGAGATATATGACCTGGTTTCCCACAGTGGAAACAACTAGGCCTCTCTACACAGTCTCTGACAAAATGCGGACATCCACTTCTAAAGCAAACTGGGCCTCGCTGCTGTAGGCCCGCTCCACCAACTGGTGCTGTAGCAATTGGTAAGGGTGCAAATGTCTGGGCACGCTGCATTGGTCTGGTATATGGTCCCCGTCTCCACTGGGAACCACTGACAACTCTCCTCTAGAAACCCAATCTCACGTGTCCTCCATTCCTCTAATGCCTCTGCCCGGTCTCTCTCTGCAGATCAATGCTCTCAATAGAATTGCATATCTCCACAAGCTCAGGAAAACTCTGGATATCCAAAGATATCATAGCTCACTGTAACTCGTGCCATAACCCATCCTCAAACCTCTAGCACAACCAATCCTCATCAGGAAACCTGATAGAACTCAAAATTGAAGCAAGGCCTCAAACCTCGCTGCATACTCACCAACAAACATGTTACCCTGTCGGAGACCCATAAACTCTCTGAAAGTCTCCCAACTAATCACACGACCCTCAATCTCAAGCAATCTCGGCTTTCCTCTCCACCATGCCTCAGCTCCTTCGGTCAACATAAGTCACCTTCCGGTCATCTCTGCATCTCATGGTATCAAAGATCTTCCCGGCTCCCGGATCCACCACTCGGCACGCTCCGGATCGTAGTCACCTCTGAACTGCGTTGGCTTCCCTTTCAGGAAGGTAGCCATCCCTGCATCCTCAGCCTCCGCAACTCTCCTCTGATTCTCCCGCTCCTTCTGCTCTCTCTCCTGCTGCATCCTCCCGAGCATTCTCACGTGTTCTGCCGCAGCAATGCAAGAGCTAAATCTCTAATGGTATGGAAGAGTCTTTGTGGATTCCCCACCATGTCCTCGCTCCCCCTACGGCCTGCTCCTTCTCCCTCTCGAGAAGCATCACCATTGCCATATCTAGGGACTCTCTCGGTGGTCCTACCACCACCATGTCCACCACGTCCTCTACCTCTACCTCAAGCCATGATCCTGTTACAAGAAATCATTAGCTCACATTCATATGACATATAATACCAAATAAAACTGGAATATAAATATTATATGCCATATAAATGTAAATTATCGTGGTCCCGACTCACTACCTAACTTCTAAGCATAGTTAATATCAAATGTGGATTTAACTAAAATAGCTAGTATAACCTAACCTCACAGTCTGATCGGAATCAAACTGCTCTGATACCATCAAATGAGACACCCCGATGTCCCATTAAAGAAAATCATGATTTATTTAAAACTTATCTGTATTGTTAACGTTAAGCAGATATATAAACAACAAAGGAAATAAAAATTGTACAACAACCACATATGATAAACATGCCATCATGCAAACCCATATATGTATGTCACATAATAATCGCCATAGGTCTTTGTGAAGGGAATCCGGCGATGGGGATCCCATATAAGTACAAACCGATAAAGTAACAAAATACATCAAAAGTCTAAAAGAAAAGATGTCTCACCGATTCTCTCTATAAACCCAGTCCACCCCCTCTCAAAATATCCTCACCGCACATCCTTACATACCTAGTGAGATAGCACTGGCCAAATCTATCTCGGACGGCTACTGCTACCCTCACTCTCCCCTATATCCCCTCTAAAACGGGACGGTCCTTACACTCCCTGACTACTGTTTGAAGAACTCCCCTCCGAGTGTTGGCTTTGTATGACGGCGATAAACTCTATTGTCTTGCGGAGATAATTGAGAGGACTCGGACCGAACAGTGCCCGATATCCGAGACCTGTGGACCTCCGGTACTAAGAGGTGGTCGATATCAGGTAACACCTGATCATCTAGTGCTGGTGCAGGATCTGGTATTGGTACTGGAACTAGTACAGGTACAGGGACTAGTACAGGTATGATCTCTGGCATCAGTGGAATCAGTGGAAGTGGTACTGCTGGAAGGCCTATGGGGAATGGAAGAGTCAAGTCGATCCTCGAAAGTACCAACCATGCCAAAAGGTTCCCGCTAGGGGAAACCCTGTCGGCCCTATTATCCAGGGATGCTCCCAATGTGCCATCCTCGCTATCTGGGTCTGTACGCACCACGATCGGGAAGAAGAAACACGAAAGAAAAGAGAAGGGAGATAAGAAACTCAAGGATACATAGCATTAAATTAATAAAAGCACATAGACATGCATCACACAAAGATATACAATCATCCTTAAGTTATTTTATAATCCTCTACCCTTCGCACTCATGCAATATATGCTAACATGGCTGCCACCCAGAATATCAAGTTAGTCGTCCATGTGGCACGTCTCCAAAACGCCGGTGCACATCCTCACCCATGGCAGAGGATGCTCATGCAAAGCTATGACACTATAGTGACACATCTCGCTTCGGTGCACACCCAACTCTCCCTTTCTCATGGGTGCTCATGCATGGCAATGACATTATAGCTGCACGATATAAACCTAAGTTGAGACGGTCCCGCGATGACTACGGATATACATCACGATAGTCTTTCATATCCTCCATATAAATAAATTGGCCCATGGCTATGGTATCTATCATCAGATACACTGACCTCGTGTGTTCCACTCACACGGCTGTAATCAACATGCATTCATGCAATCTCACTATTCCGTACCAAGCAAATCCTAATGCCTTAACCTTCCACTATAACCTTATAATATACCTCAACTCATCAAATAAACATTATTTAATCATATTTAATTTAGGTTTGGCATATGTCTAAATTTTCCTCCATTTATTCTCTCCCAGCAGACATCTCTTTAAAGCATAAAATATAAGCATTTGCATACCAAGTAAATATATATCACATCAGGTATAATTATTTAACATTAAATATCAATAAAATTATAAGGTGAGCACAAATAACCCAAACATAGCATATAAAAAAAATAGCAGACAATGAGTAGCTTAATAGATGAAATCATGCAACCTCGAATATTATAAATTTAACATAACAACGATAAATCTACAATCCCTATATCATCATTGGTACCACTAGGTAGTCCCCAATGTGATATAGATATTGTCCGTTACTCGCTCATTAGTATGGTTTAGGTCGCCCCATGCCTTTGTTGAAATAAATGCTACTTAGCCATTTCCGACATTAGATGGCTTCTTTCTCCCACCTGATAAGTCGTAGGCTACCCTAGAAGCAACAAATGAACCCCCTCTAAATCTCTTAGTTGCTTCCTCATGAAGGAAACAAGGTCACAACCTCCAAAAATTCACCTGAATACATCATTGTGAAGCACATGTTACAGGGAGCCCTAATCTGAAAACAGAATTGGAAACCGATAAACGGATTGAAAGATAACCTCAATATCGTCACTGATGGCATTTCGGCATAAAAGTACATAGGCTTACCTTAGCCTAATCAAGAAAAAGAAGATAGGATAATGAAGTAGACGTTGTGAGGATCACAACGGTATAATCGGTTTCTCGATCGAGACGAACGGATTGCTCGGAAATCTCTCCGAATTTTCTCTCACTCTCACGGTCACTCTCTATTTTCTTCTATTGTATCTGAGCTATCTCACTAACTCTATTTTCTATCTTTGCGTTAACTTAGTAAAGAAATGAGCAGAAATCACAACTCCTTCACGGTAAAAAAATGGTGACTCACCAAGGCTATTTTCTAACTAGACTATAGAAGTGGCGTTAATTTAATAAAAGGAAAGGCAGAAATGAGGTTACAAAATGGCAAGCATGTGCGCGGTTAAATGATGATCAAAGGATGAAATACCATGTGTATGAAGAATGCATGAGGATGAGGTGGCGTGGTTAAATTATAGTCAATGAAATTTTACATGAAGAAAAAATAACCAGGAGGAGGTGGCGCCTCCTTAGATCAAGCAGTCACTTTCTTTTAAGATGGAGGTGTCTTTCTAAAATTTCCGTGACAAAAAAAAATTGATAGAGTTAAAAGCTATTTAACTTAATTTAATTTAGGTTAAAACTTGTAACTAGGGCATATTTAATTAAGACTAGTACTAATTAATCATGATGAGTAAAACTTGAGTAAATTAATTAAAATTATCTAGATATGATTAAGATCTATATATATGGATAATTATATTTAATTTTGTTAATGATAAACCACCTTAATTAAGGATTTAAATTGAGGTGCTTCCAATAGGGGGTTTGACGTGCTTGCTTGAGGTGCCTGCCTAATGAAATTTTGGAAGTGCTTGAATTTTATTTTAAACTTGCATATGTGTTTAGATTCTCAAATAATTTTTGACTTATCTAACCCTCATTCCCATCTAATTAAAATATCTAATTTTTATTCACGAAAGATAGAATGTTACACTACTCTTGACGTAGGTACAAAAATCGATTAAAAGTCTGGCAATGTTGAAGTTAGGCTATCTCGTAGGTATTATAAGGCGTACAACCCATTCATTTTTTCACAATAGGCCGATCAGGTTTATTACATGCCATATCTCGAAGGACATCAAGGCTGGTTGGGTGTCATTAAGATAAAGGCTCGCAGTACAATTACTGATAACGTAATCATTCAGCCTGAAAAGATGCTCCTTACCAAGATGATGAGTTTTCAGGGTCCCATGTATCGTTGGATATTACACCGGACATCATTGTTAATTCTCTGGCAGACATTTCCGGTGATGGGGTAGAAGTTGAAAGAGAGTTAATGGATCAATCTGAGTTGGACGAATCAAGTGAAGGCACATTCCAATCAAGTGAGACTGATGAGAGTGAGGGTGAATTTAGTGACGGAGATTCTACTTAGGTAATTTATATATGCATTATTCATTGTGTAATGTTTATTCATCTCTAAACTTGTTGATTAATTAGTTATTATTTATACTGTGATGTAATAGCTTTATCATTTTTTACACAGATGACAGATTCCACTAGAGGTAGGGGACAACGCGGTGGTCGTCGGGGAGGCTGTGGCAGAGGTCGTGTTGCGAGAGATCCTCCCCTGCCGACCCACATACTTCAGATCGAGACCACCCCCGCAAGTGCCTCGTGGGCCGGGCCTCATGGTGATGGAGTTGCACCCATTATGCAACCTCGGATGTCGGGGCACAGGCTGCACCATCATCATCCACACCCGTGCCAGGACCATCATCATCATCGACGCAGGAAAGCCGTGGTTCATCCGATCGGAGGACTGTTCTTATCCCTAGGAGGGATAACGAGTAAGCTAAATTAATTTTTTTTATATAAGTATCGTTAATTTCCATATTACTTGTTTAATTATTCATAACATTTATTAATGCTCTAATTTTCATGCAGCTTTCTGCCCGCGAAGGGACCTTTTGATTCAATCTCGAAGGTCATAAAATAGAAGTTTGATGGTCCATGACCTACATAGAAGGGGATCCCAGCTTTGGAGGATCTCATCATGTTCATATTTGAGCATAAAGGTTCATTGGCCATGAAGAATGCCATGGACAAGTTGAGGAAGGGTAAGGACAGGGGAAGTGGTTGGATCCTGAGATTAGGAGGGGGTTGGAACAGTAATGGGCTACTGAGAAGTTTCAGGAGAAGTAGGCCATAGCTCGGAGTAATCGAGTTGCTGATGGTGGTGCATGTGCCTATACCGGCGGCTTTAAATCAGCCGTCGTCCACTTCGACGAGCTGGTAATACTTAAAATTTTATTAACTTAGCGTACTTTTTAATTAGTTTTTATTTTTAAATATTATTATGAATTTAATATTATTTTTTCTGTGCAGAAAGCACAGAAACAGCGTAACCCCATTGCTATGGAGTTGGTGGAGAGGACAAAGAAGTTGAAGTCGGGGGAATGGGTCAACGACAAGACCCATAACTATACTGTAAGTAAAAAACATTTTAATTATTATATACTAGTAATTTATTATTATTAATTTGTTAATATTGTTTAAACTATAACTAATTATCTCTCCAACTATACTTTGAAGGTTGGATTTAACGAGAAGAAGGACGATGCCATATCACGTGCCTCACAGTCACAGGATGAGGCCTTGACTGGTGACGGGCTCCGCTCTACTGTCTCCGTCAATGATAATGCTATATATTTGGAGGCCATCGGGGGAAGGAGCAAGAAGGGGCACGTGTATGGCCTCAGACACCTGGGCAGCGAGTTTATCGCATCGTCGTCTGGCACGCCTGCTCCTTCATATGCAGATATCATCCCTCCGGAGCAGTTCAACCAAATGCAGGACACCATCACGTAGCTGAACGCGGAGCTTCGGGAGAATAGGGAGAGAGAAAGATAGATGCAGGAGAAGATTTCACATTTGACTCAGGCACACCAGCACCTACTGCAGACGACGATGGAGCAAGGCCAGACACTGCGGGTGGTGTTGAAGCAGATGAGGATCCAGGCTCCAGTTGCTCAGGTTGATGCTTCGGCAGTTGTTCTGCCTGCTGTCGCTCCTCCAATTCCTCCGCCTCCTCCGACTGATGATGCTGATCTGGAGGACAAGGAGATGCCAGACGACAGCGGCATAGACGGTGAGCACGGTTGGTCCCCTCTGCGTCCGCCTCCCCAGGACTGATGATTTTCAGTTGTATGTTTTTCATTTTATGGATTTACATTCACTTTATTGTATGACATTTATTATTTATTTATATGATACTTGGTTTTTTTTATATTGGTGAGTTGTAGTAGTATATTGAAGAATACTAAAGTAAAAAAAATGTAATTATTAATTTTTAAAATAAAATTTAAAATAAAAAAAATAAAAATAAAATATTAGCGGCCGAAATGGCAACCCCAACATCAGCCGCTAAGATTAAAATAGGAAAAATAAATCAATATATTAAATTAGCGACCGATTATCAGTCACCAATTTCGGTTACCCTGATCATGTGACCAACTAGGCTGTGACCGAATTATATAATTTAGAAACCGACAATTCTGTCTCTATTTGGCGAACGAAACATAAAATTCGGTTGCTAAAACCTTTGCGACCAGGGTTTCTGCTACCCCATTGATTTGGTCGCTATTTCGGTCGCTAAACAAGATAGCGACCGAATTAACATATTTAGTGACCGATATCTTCGGTTGATAAACAATTTTTTTTCTAGTGAACGTTACCAACAGTGAATCTGTCGATAAATCCATCGATATTGTTGGTTGGAATTCGAAAATTCTTAGTGCTAGAGGTCCGATGGATTGTCCATCGGAAATGTTGAACTAAACTTACCGATAGCATGTCCATTGAAAATCAGGTTTTGGTTACCATCGGACTTATCCCTCGGTATGCATGTTTTTTGAATTACCGTCGAATATGATTGTCTATTATTTTCAAGGTCGTCGGTAAGCTTCACTTAAACTGCCTCTGCGCACCTTCCTCCCTCTCTCTTTCCCTTTTTCATTTTCTCTCCTCCCTCTCTGTTTCCCTTTTTTCTGTGCACCTCCGCAAACACCACCACCACCACCTCCGTTCTTCTGCCTTTGCGAACACCAACATCACCGCCACACCTTCATCCTAACCAGAACCACCGCGAGCCACCACTGTGAACCACCACCTCTGTCCCTTTCTCTTTCTCTTTCTCTTTCTCTTTCTCTTTCTCTTTCTCCTTTCTCCTCCACGTGCGACCCACCACATGAACCACCATTCTTTTCTCCCTCTGAGCACAACATCCACTGCCTCTGGTGTGCTATTGATGAGTGTGATTTCACCTCATATTTCATTGACATTTTCATGCATTTTCATATAGTTTAGGCATTTTTAATTTGATTTTTGTTAGTTTTTACCTTGGAACGGGTAAGGCGGTTTTGTGGTGTCTATGTGCAGGAATTGAGGATTAAAATTCTCAATATTAACCATGATGGAGCTTGCATGAAGACGGAGCTTGAAAAGTAAGGAAAATGAGCCAAACATAGCCCATCACAGCCTAGCCGTGACAGTCATCACGGCCATGATCGAGTAGAGCTGAAAAGAAAGAATGGAAAAGTCAGAGCTGGTCACGGCCAGGTCGTGATGTCCATCACGGCCAGGTCGTGATGTCCATCACGGCCGTGATATGCCAACTGAACCAGACCCTCACAGGCAGAACTGATCACGGCTAGGCCGTGATGGTGGTCACGGCCGTGACAGACCAACCAGCGAAGCACTCTCCAAGACAGAAGCCGTCACGGCTGCCGTGATAGGCATCACGGTCGTGACGCCCAATATCTGGAATTTTAAAAGCTAATTTGATCTGATTTTGTAATTTCTTGGGATGCAAGTTACCCTACCTTATAAATATGACCTAGAGGCTCGAAAATAGGAGGACTTTTGGGCTGCTACCTTAGGCAAAATTAGGATTTCTCTTCTTCTTCTTCTGCTCTCCTTTAGGGTTTTCTTTTTATGCTTTTGTTAATCAAGCTTTCTATGAATATGGCAATGCTTGAGTAGTAGTCTTATTTTAGGAACTGGGGCTATGCCCAAGATTTGTTTATGGTGACGAATTGACATTTGGTCTCTTGTTAATTTCAATTTTGCTTTCGATTTGATTCCTATTGCTTTAATTACTCGTAAATTCGGTGGCCACTTATTTGTTTGTCGTAGATACTCTAAGGAGGAACCTAGCGGTGAACTTAGGTATCGGATCTATAGGATTCAAACTTAGGACTTAAATCACGAGAGTTAGAAGCAGTCCTTCGAGGGCTCACGAATTGTCACAGAACTTAGGGGTTGGTTTAATTGGGCACGGTTTTTGTAACCCGAGAGGGAGCATTAACTTATTAAGGATGAATTCACCTTCAAAGAAATTTTGATAATTAACAAAGGGTAGTCAATTTGGTAACATGAACAATCTTGTTGGTAACCCAATTCCTAGGAATCTCTTTTGATTTGAAAAACCCCTAATTGATTTGCTTTCCTATTTTAATTGATTGCGTTCTTAAATATCTGATTTTCTAGTTAATTCTTATTACAAAAAATCAAATATTTTCCAAATCCTTTTTTATATAGTCCAGTTTAATTGATTTAATAATTAATTGTTGTTTGAGATCACGGTCTCTGTGGGATCGATATTTTTTTTACTTGACGACGAATCCGATACACTTGCCGGAGTACATCAGCTATCCATTTTGTTCTCCTTGCACCAATGTCATCGTCTTCGGCCACCGCTGCCACCATTCTCTCCGGTCACCGTGACCGAGGTAAATAATTTTTTAAAGATTTATCCTTTTTTTTATTACTTTTTTTGTATGTTAGTCACACTAAATATAGTCTCTTTGATTGTATATGTTATGCAATTGAGGCACCACCCCGCACGCGAGCCACCTCACTGTCGGACTGTCTCCATCTTCTCCAATCTGTTCCATGTAAGTTTTTTTTTTCATTATGTTTGTTGTTGATTCACATACTGTCTAATTAAGTTTTTAGAACTAATTTTTTATTATGTTTGTTGTTGATACCTTACTTTGTTGTGTGGTTTGTTGTTCATCTTGCATATACTTTTCAATACTTTGTTGATTCAGGTTCTTCCTGAGTGTTTGTTCATGTGTATGATTAGTAAGAGGTGTAGAGTAATTAAGACACTCATACATGTTACACCACTTTTCTTTATTTACCTAGGTTTACATAATGTTAAATTTTAAGTAAATAAAATGTTAGTAAATTATATAAATACTATATATAAAAGATTTTCATCCCATATAAACCTACAGGAATAGCGTTGTGGATGCGCATAACAATAGCTCTTGATCATTGACGAAGCACAAACAATGGATCGACCGGGTATTAATGATTTAAAAGTAGGAAAAAATAATTAATAAATAAACTTTGTAACGCCAATTTCTCTTAGCACTCTTACTAAGTGTTAATTCTCACATATAATATTTAAATATATAACTAAAAATTAAATAATTAAATAAAATCATTTAATAATTAAGATTATCATATATCATATAGTATATATCATATATCATATATCATATAGTATATATAAAATTCAATGTTGACCACTGTTCATTGCCACATGTCACTCCTCTGTTTAATCACTGATTTTTTTCCCTTTTACTAGAAGCTTCTCTTTTCTAATCTTATAATAATAAAAACTATATATTTACTGTTCATTACATAATACTTTGTTCATTGCACAATTCTGAAAACGTGTTCCACTAAATTATTACACTGCATTGTATTTTAATTTTTTTTATAAAAAAAACTTAATATATTACGATACTTAATGGAGACAAACTAAGTTAAAACATTTATTGTTTTAAATAATATAAAAATAATAAATTTAAATTTTAAAAATAATTCACAATTTATATTAATAACAAAATAGTAAAATATAAAATTGATTAGAGATAGTCATTATTCAAACTAATTATAAATAAATGATATTAAATTAAAGGCTTAATCATTTTCTATTGGTAAAGTGTGATTTTGGTACCTAAAGTTTATATGGTGCACAACCGGTTCCCTTTTATTTCAATGCTGCAAATTTGATCATTCGATTCAATGTTAGTCAAATTTTTAATAATTTATAGGGAGTAACCACTCTCTAAGTACACTACATAGAACCTCTGGTTGAACTTTTGTGATGAAGGATTTGTGGCGGAACCAAAAAAAGGATCCCGAAAAGGAGGAACAAAACTAATAAATAACATAGATGTACCATTAAATCATGTTGAATAGGAGAAGTTGATGATGGAGAACTTCAACCAGAGGTTCTGTGAGGTTAGAGGAGTAGCTTCCCTATGTTGTTTAATGACAAAGTTATTTTTTAAAATAATAAATAAAATAAAGATTTATTAGGCATGCACTCTCGGTGTGAATTTTTTTTTTGCACAATCAACTAATCAGAAATTTATAGATAATTAAAAATATTTGATTATTATTTTAATTACCTTAAAAATTAGTCATATCATGAGATTTTTTATTGGTTGACAACGTAAATTTTTTTACACTTATAATGCATCCCAATTAAGCTCATTAAATAATAGAAGATGAATATGATCATGATAATCTAATTTTTTTTAAAATAATAATAAAATAAAAATGAAATATTTGAATTAGTTATTAAATAATGGACTCAAAATTAACGAGAGGTTACTATTAAAAATAATGAAATTTAGGGAATATAATAAAATTTCCCTTATAATAATAAATTTAGGGAAAGGTCATTACTAAAAAAACAATCCACTAATTGGAATTTGATTAGTAAGAATAATTATCCCAATATAATTGGTCATATTTTAACTCTTCACTTGGTCCATATTAATCATCATAAATATTTTTTTTGACAAAATCGTCATAATGTTTTTAGAATTTAATTGATATCCCCTGTCAGTCTAAGGATTTTTTACACTGTCAACCAATTATAAATTTTCATATCATTAGAAATGGTTGACTCTTGTCCTAACTATCATAAAAATCGCTTATATCGTAAATTGTAATCGATTGACATTGTAAATTTTTTTTTTTACACTAAAAGTGTATACCATTTTTTCTATGGATAAAAGTGTAAGCTATTTAAACTCATGTTTAAGCATGAGTTATAACATCATCTCCACTATTGAAGACACATGTCAGCCTATAATATTTTCACTATTAATATAAAAACGTGTCCAGCTCCTAAGAAAAACAAAAGAAGGCTCTAGAAACAAATTTCCCCATCCAACAATAGAAGATTCTAGACCAACAATACATTTCAAAGCCTCTAACCATATATTTCTGAATGCCACCATAAAAAAGATCAAACACCAAATTACCTTAAAACACAACCAAAATTCCCCATCCTCTTTTGCGCATACAACCATAGTTCATATTTTTTAGCTATTAGCAATTAGCAATATAATAGAGAGCTTTCAAAAGTCACTATCTATTTCCTGTTTGTTGCTATATTATTGAGAAATTGATGGAATCATCTTAGAATTATGGTTTCAATACAAATTATAAAGTTGCTCAATATATTTTGCTTGTGATAAAGGAATGCCAATAATTCAAGAAATCTATGAGCATAAAAATGTTGTAACAACCCTTTGTTATTCAACTGATAAATTATATTGACGAGCTTATTAACTCTACTTCTTAGTTTGTAACACTGATTCATCTTTTTAGCAAAGACACTATTTACTAAGATTTGTTCAATAAACCGGTCCTTTTGTTCAGAATGCTTCTTGGTAGAAAATATCTTCTTTTTTTATATTGGTAAAGAATATCCTTCGTGAATCACAGTTGAAGATAGAAATATGCTATGGGACTTGATCAAGATTTTCAAGATAACATATTTACCCTTACAATTCATAATTTTAAGACATGTTTTTCCAGGTCAAATTTTGGTTTTTTTATTTATTAGAATCTTCTCTTTATACACTCAATTAATAACAAACTTTACTTTATCTTTTTTTCTCGATTGCACTTTCTTAATTTTATAGAAATTATGTCAAACAAAATATATGCTCCATAAAATAAACTCAGGTTCTGCTTGCTTTAATAATGGAAATACTCTTTAAATATAATGTAAGACTACAACTTAATATACTGTGTTATGGATGCTGAAGCTCTTTATTATTAGTCTTTGTGGTATTACATATAGCATTTGTTTTTGAGAAACATGCATAATATTTATTTATTTTTACCAATCTAATTGATATTTATTTTTTAAATAAATATTTAATTATATATAAAAGTAATTGTAAAAACATAAGTAAAAATCAATATGATCGTGAACCATGTGACAGCACGAGTACCATTCTAGTTAAATAAATAAATGATTAAGACCACAAGCCTTGTAATATAAATTTCTCTTAGCACTCTTAACAGGTGTGTTAAGTCTCATATATATATATATATATATATATATATATATATATATATATATATATATATAATTGAAATTACTAAAGCTTAAATAACTAAATAAAATGATTGAATAATTAAAAATAAATAAATAAATAATTAAGACCATAAGTATTGTAATGCACATTTCTCGTAGCAGTTATGACATGTGTTAAATTTTATAAGACTTAAGACAATAAAATAAAAAATCATTTAATAATCAATAAAATTATAAAATTTGCTAAGACTACCTCATAGCATGTTTTATAATAGCTGCTTATGTATTTGTTTACCAATTTTTTTGGCCCTTAAGAACTTTACACTGTCCCTTTATAGTTAAAGTATTTTTTTTCTTTTAGGGTATAATACATAGCAAAACCTTAGTTTTCCGTTCAAGGTTCAATATTATTAAGCATGTGTACTCTTTCATTAGTTATACATGTTCACAAAGAAACTACAAGATATCAACCATTCAATATTAGCAAGTTAGCTAGAATCTCACAAAGTCATAACCCACAAGATCGTGAGTTCGAATGACACTGCCGACGTGAGGAACTCGTTGGTGGGTGTAGTTCTATAAGTGCTCTTTGAGCAGTGAGATCTGCTTTGTCCCTGTTGAGCCCCCTAACCCAACTCAGGTAATCTTTTTTCCAGTAAACAAAATAAAAAGTTGTATCGATACCCAAAGTTGGAGCAGAGTCATGGAAGGTGTTACCGATTGATGAAAAATCCCGCAAGCCAGTTGTTAACCATCGATTTTATATATAACCCAACCCAATGGATCGTTTAATTTCTTTTAGCCATCAACTGATCTATTAACAGTTTTCCTGATGTTCAGCGTCTTTGTGATGATCTAATTGGCAATTGATACAGACTCAAAATCAAGTTTGGCAAACCATGCATCTTAAGTCCTAACCGTTATCTATAGACAAAATGCCCATTAAGCAACAGTCAAGTAGCAAATACCATGGGATTTCATAATTATCAGCATCAACATAGGAGTTTCGTTGAGATGGAAGTCAAAGTTCATGAAGTTAAGTTAGCAACATATTTGTTAAACAAATTTGCAAATTCTCCTAAACACAAAGTATGATACGAATCCTTAATATATAGTAGCGTTAATAAATGGTTAAACAAAGTTGGTATATGTAAATGAAAATGAAAACTGAATAAGCAATATAATTTGCCGATACAGTGTTAGTAATAATAAATGATAGAAGAAATCATGAAATAACATACAAGAAATCATTTATTACAAAGTGATATTAATTTTATTCTCATAATAAAGATTCTACAATATCCATCTGAAATTCATTACAATTAACCAAGCTGAGGCTACATATAAAATCAATCAATCATAAGAGATGAATGATGGGTTAAATAGATAATCTTTATAATCTTTATTCATATCATATTTAGTAGAAAGAAAAGGATGGTTGAGAAGCATAGTGGCAGTCCATCTCTGAGCGGGGTCCTTGACAAAACAGTTGCTCAAGAAATCTTTGCAATCTTGACTGAGTCCATTAGGTATCTTGGGTGCTTCTTTCATGAACGCAAGCTTAAACATGATACCCTCATTAGAACCAATATTCCACCATGGACGTAATCCAGTGATCATCTCAAGTACTATGCATCCAAGGGACCATATATCCAACGGTGTGTCAATCGACCCATAACCGACTCCGGTGACATGTAATGTGGTGTTCCTCTAAACTTGAGCTTCCAAAAGTCAGCATTGAAGTTCTCCCATCTAGTCTTGGATAGTCCAAAATCTGCAATCTTCACTTGATACCTTGTGCGGTTCTCGGATGAAGGAAAGAGAAGAATATTGTCCGGTTTGAGATCACAATGAACAACTCCTGCGCTTCGTGCATGCGAGAAAGCCCTCTAAGAAGCATACGCGTATAGACTCTGACCTCACTCTCCTTGAGGGGGATATCCTTGATTAAGCCTCTGAGTGAACCATGTGGGGCAAACTCCATGAGGAGATTGTAACTAGTTAAATGACCATTCTCCCAAGTGGATTCACTCCAAAATAATTGAACGATTTCATTGCAACCAAAGAATAATTGCAATATGCTTTCTTCTGTCATCAATGAGTCAGACATGTTAGGCATTGAAGTCTTCACAGCTATGACTTTCCCATTCACCTCTTTTGGAGCAACTAGAACAGCAACATAGACTATGCCATAAGATCCTTTCCCCAAAATTCTCAACTTCTCCCATTTTATCACCATGATTATTATTCTTTTTCTTACTTTTAATTTCTATTCTTCAGATCATGTGAAAGCGATGTAATGTTATATAGGTTTTAATCTTGCACTTCCTATATTTACGGTCTCCAACAAACAAATCATAAGTATTTAATTATCAAAAGTAACTGATATGATACCCGAATCATATATATCATAAAGCTTTTCGATGATAACAACTTATCTTAGATAACTTTTCCACTATAGATATTAGATATATATATTTTGAATACAAAGTAAACAAATCCTATAACAAACACACGTATAATATGATTTGTATTTTGGATATTGACGCGTAACTATTTAGTCTTGCTAACTATACTTTTTTGAAATGCCATTCTATACTCCATCAGAATAATGTAATTAATTACTATGACATTAATTTGTTGGAATATTTTATTCTAATGTCATAATATGGACAGATATCAGTAGTTAATTATATTAGCTATTTATTTTTTATGGGCCTTAATTGATATGTGATCAATTTATTTTTGATTTGTTAATTCATTATCATTGATTATCTGATATGGACAAAATATGAGTGGATGTCACCGATGACCAATTTCGGAATAATGGGAACTCTAATTGGTCATCACCCTATATATAGGCTATGGTCCCCAATACACTGGACACAACGCACACCCCCTCTTCTCCCCATCTGAAGAGCGACTAAGGCATAAGGAGTTCAGGTTGAGGAAGAACCACAAGCCAACGGGTGTTCATTACCCGTCTCTATCTTTCTCTTTCCCTTGATAATTTTGTTTGTTCGTGATTGATTGCCGTAGAGATTCCGTAACAGTTGGTGATCAAATTTACTACTCTTCAAGAACGCTTAAGACCAGGAACACAATATGGATCCATGTATTTATTCAAGTATGTAAATCCTTAATAATCTGGCATGATGTAGATCCTAGGCTTTGTGGTGTTTTGCTCTAGGGTGTATGCATTAGTTATGTGTGCTTTTAAGAATAAAGAAAATAAAGAATCAAGAACTAAATGATTAATTCTAACAAGTGGTATCAGAGCAGTCATCATTGTTAGATTATTGGGATTTATGAATTTTCTTTTTTTATTTGTACAAACCCTGATTTTTAAGAAATTAGGAATTATAAAAGGGAAATAAATCTTTGATTGGCTTTGACGTTAATAATGATTCCCTGTACTTTTTCGATCCATAATTGCAATGGTTATTTCAAAGATGGATATATACATGAATTGTTTTTCGTTTTTTGGTCGAGAATTGCTGACCCTGTACGTGAAGCCTTTGGTATATATATGAAATTATGGTCTTTTTTATATATTATATTATTATATATATAATTGAAACGATAATGGGTATATCATGTTGTTAACGTCCAAGACAACAGCAGGTGAAGCACCAAGTTGTGATTTTGTTTTTTGGTTGATTATTATAATGTTTTTATATATTGCCATATAAAGTTGCGAAAGTTTTGAAAGGCTTGCTCAGTAAATCTTCAGTATTGTTAAATGGATCCAAAGCAAGCTGCACGTAAGTCAACAATTTTATGGTTTTATCCTTTTGTAATTGATAAATGTTACTGTAATTACAGATACAATATGGATCTAGCATGCATGACGTGAATGGCTATGGATTGTTTTCTAATTCAATTTCCTGGTACTTGAATGTTTTATCCTTTACTGCAGTGTTGTGAATATTTGTTTGCAAAATATTTTGTTGCCTTATGATCACCGGGCCATTGGGCCACAGGGGCTGTTACAATTTTGATATTGTAAATTTTGATTCCAAGTTTAAATGTTCAGGTTTTCACATTTAAATGTTGATTGGCCAAATTTTAGACCCTCATTTTATTTAATTGTCTGGTAATTTTGGTTGAGTTGGTTGAAACAACACGTTGTCGAAGTAACCTCTGTTGCATAAATTTGATTCAATTGAATTTACAAAAGATGTAGTATGAAATTATTCATGCGAGCTGTTGTTGGCCCAAAGGAAGACACAATTGACCGGATAATTACATGCCTGTGATAATAAATGTGTGGTGATTATAAAGGTACTTTCCATGTGGATAATGGGATGCCCGAAGGTGACCATTATTTGACAGGACTTATCACCAATATTTGATCATTACATTGAGAGTACCGCTAGAAGTTAATTCTTATAATCCAAAGATTGGGAATTAAAGGTGAAACAAGCACTCATTGGAGATCTATTTTTTTCATTAAGAATAAAAGTAAAGGAAATTTAAGGAGCACTTTATAGGAATGTCCAATCTTGCTCATAAACTTAAGGCGTTAAAGCTTGGGCTGTCTAACGACTTGCCCATGCATTTAGCATTTGGTATTCCTTCATGCACAATCCAGTTAGTTTATGGCAGCTTATAGCTGTTATGAAGATAAATGATATCTTAATGGATTAATTTTATAAGGTGTGGAAGAAAGGAAAGAATGAAGTAAGAGAAGACAAATAATGCTCATTTGGCAAATACCTCTAAAGATAAGGGCAAATAAAAAAGAAAATTAAGGATTAAGCTGCTAAGGGTTCATATTAAAAGAAACAACTAAGGTCACAATTGTTTCTTTTATATGGACATTGGGCATCTAAAGAAGAAATGTCCCAGATATCATGTTTGGCATACCTATAAAGAATTGTTTGAACTTATGAAGGTTAAGTGGTGCTGAAAGATGCATCTATATTAGAATTAACCAAGCCAGTAAAGGATAAGACTATTGACGTTTCAGATTGTTGTTACTGGATAATATTTGGAATTTAAAGACATTTTGGTTTAGTCATCATTTAGATGAAATTTTGTTTTGGCTTCTTATTGAAAAAATCAAGAATAATTTTTGTTCATGTTGAAACGATGGATTCAATTTGTCTTTTAAATTCAAATATTGTTGGTACCAGTTAAGCTATTGACTGTGACGATCTATAATTGTTTGGTATTGAAACATCTTGTGGTAAAACATTGAGTGAGGAATCATATGGCACTAAGTGTAAAGTTAATAGTGATTAAAATTAAGGACCATTATGATACAAACATTCTGGGCACATCTCTATAAATAGAGTTGAGCGACTTGTATGAGGAAATCCAAGATTCCATTGGCCTTATACATTTTATTGTTTGTCTCAAATGTATTAAAGTTAAATAGATCAGAACATGGCTATCAAGAATACAGTTAAGTCCTAGTAATGACTCTTAAAGATATGGTGAGGAGTATGATTAGTCATTCTACCTTACCAGAGTCACTATGGAAGTAACACTGAGGATTACAGCTTAAATGCTTGACAGAGAACCAACTAAAGTAACTGACCAATCACTTTTAAGTATAGGAATATCCAACTAAAGCAAGGCCTTGTAAGCCTCGCGAAGGAAATTGGAGTCCCAAACAGTAAGTGACTACCTTATTGGTTACTCTGAAAGTCCAAAGGGGGTATTAAATTTTTTTTAAAAATCCCAAGTTAAAGATACCTTGAGATAGGAATTGAATAGTTCTTTGAGGATATTGAGTTTAGGGGAGATAAGGTTAGAGACATTATCTTTGAGGAAGAATTGGTCCTAATCCCTGAACCAATTTATATAGTTGCTATTTGTGTAGCAAATTTGGATCCTTGTGAGGATATTGTTGTTATTCTTCCTATTCAAGATAAGGAAATTATTCCTAAAGGTCAAACTCAACACCCTCAAGAACTAGGGCATCAAGAGTCATTGCATTTTGCCATGATCTACTAAAGAAAGGATGAATACTATTTTGGATAATTATGTAGTATTTCTCCAGGAATATAAGGTAAATGGTGTAATGGAAGATGATTCTATCAACTTCCACCAAACCATATGAAGTTTCAATTCGGAAAAGTAGATTGAAGGAATGAGTACATGCTCAAGCTAGACAGTAAGGTTGAAACTTATCCTATTCCTTGAAAGTTTCAAAGGGTAATGTGGAGAGGTATAAGGCTTGTCTAGTGTCAAAAGGCTATACTCAAAAGAAAGGATTGGTTGTAAAGAGACATTCTTTTCAGTACCAATGAAGGACTCTTTTAGGACAATCATGACTCTCGTTGCTCATTATAATTTGGAGCTTCATAAGATGGATGTCAAGACGGTGTTTCTCAATGGCCACATTGATGAAACAGATGTATATAGTGCAACTGTAAAACCTTGAGTCGAAAGACCTAGAGAAGGTGGTTTGCAAACTGACGGAATCTATCTATGGGCTAAAGAAGATGTCTCATTAGTGATACCACAGGTCCCATCAGGTGATTGTCTCATTTAGTTTTGAGATAAATATCATGGACAACTGTGGGTTCATAATTTCAGTGGGAGCAAAAATTTATACTCTTGGTGTTATATGTTGACATTTTACTAGCCAGCAGGGATATAGGCTCATTGCAAGAAACCCAAAAATTTCTAACGAATTTTTTTTTTCTAGATGAAAGATCTTGGAGGCGCTTCTTTTGTATTAGGAATTCAGGTACTTAGATATCACTCTCGAGGTATCCATGTGTTATCACAAAAGAGCTATATCGATACAGTTTTGGATAGGTTCAACATGAGAGATAGTAAACCAGGGAATATCCCTATAACTAAGGGAGACTATTTTAGTCTCAATTAATGCCCAAAATGAAATCTGGAATTCGGGAAATACAAAAGATTCCCTATGCTTCAGCTGTGGGAAATCTGATGTATGCTCAGGTTTGTATGCATCCGGACATAGCGTACATAGATGCAGTGTTAGACAAATACTGGAGCAATCTAGAAAAGGATCATTGGAAAGCAGTCAAAATGATCATAAGGTACCTAAAGGGAACAAAAGAATATATGCTCATGGATCAGATATTTGATAGTTTAGAGATCATAAGGTATTCTGACTTCGATCTTGTTGGGTGCCAAGATAGAAGGCATTCAACCTCAGGATATGACTGAGAAATTTTGTCATTGGGCTGCGTATAATAAAAGGAATTGAAAGGCCACTCAAGTTATATTATGACAATAAGTCTGCCGTGTTGTACTCCAATAACAATTGGATTTCAATGAAGTCGAAGGTTATCGACATCAAGTTTCAAATTATCTATGGAACACATAGGAACAAACTTTATGCTTGCTAACCCACTAACCAAAGGCTTGATACCTAAGGTCTTTCATGAGCATGTTGCTAACATGGGTGTTGGTTTTGAGGTTGCCTTAGATTAGTGGGAGTTTTCTTTTTGTTATCTTGTTCTATGTTCTATGTTTTGGATTTGGTACAAATTTTATGTTTGATTTTCTGCAGAAATAAAGTTTATGAGGTTATTATTATAATATCTATCTTAAGTTTTGGTTATGTGCAAATATTTAATTTGCACTTAAGGAACTTCAGTATGATCTCACTAAAGAATTAAGTTGGACCAGTTGGAAATAGGCATGACTTAGAGATCACATTGCATGAAATTTCCATGCCACTCATCCATATTGATCTATGTCATCAAGTGCATTGATATTGTGGTCGTCGGAGTTTAGTCACGATATACGTTAGTGGCGACAACCGTGGTGGTCCTATTCTTGATGTATGAGGTGGACCAGATTGTAACGTGGAAGTATGAGGATAAATATCATTCGGATGCGCGCCTAAAGAACTCTGAATTAATTATTACGATATATTACCCAAGTGGGAGATTGTTGGAATATTTTATTCTAATGTCATAATGTGGGCGGATATCGGTAGTTAATTATATTAGCTATTTATCATTTATGGGCCTTAATTGATATGTGATCAATTTAGAGACAAGGCTTATCAGATTTCGGATTTGATAATTGATTATCATTGATTATCTGATATGGACAAAATATGAGTGGATGTCACCGATGACCAATTTCGGAATAATGGGAACCCTAGTTGGTCATCACCCTATATATAGGCTATGGTCCCCAATACACCGGACACAACGCACACCGCCTCTTCTCCCCGTCTGAAGAGCGACTAAGGCATAAGGAGTTCAGGTTGAGGAAGAACCACAAGCCAAAGGGTGTTCATTACCCGTCTCTATCTTTCTCTTTCCCTCTTCGTGTTTCAGATCCTAAGATTATCAAGCTTTATTTGTTCGTGATTGATTGCCGTAGAGATTCCGCAACAGTTGGTGATCAAATCTAGTACTCTTGAAGAACGCTTAAGATCAGGAACACAATATGGATCCAGGTATTTATTCAAGTCTATAAATCCTTAATAATATGGCATGATGTAGATCCTAGGCTTTGTGGTGTTTTGCTCTAAGGTGTATGCATCTAGTTATGTATGCTTTAAAGAATAAAGAAAATAAAGAACCAAGAACTAAAGGATTAATTCTAACATAATTATCTATTATGGAACTTTTTACTCTACACGTGTAAATATAAAATGTTGTCTAACAACTAAACACCACAATCTCCTTCACGTGAATGATAATTGTTATTAAAGTCAAGTATTTTTTTAATGATATAGTAATATATGATTAATTTATTAATGAACTCCTACATTCACATGACCATGGTAAGTCGGGAAGACCCATTTAAGGAGGTAGAGCTCTCCCAGCATCTACTTTTTTCATTCATAAGACTCCAACTTGAGACATTGTTTAAGGGAACCAAACTCCTTACCACTTGGACCATGTAGTAATATATGATTAATTAATAGTATAAAAACATTTATAGTGACAAAATATTACAATTAAATCTTATAATTTTTTTAATAATTTTATAAGTATACATTATTAATATTTGATTTTATTATGCATATATACTTTAAATGTTTGACGATTTATAAAATTAACTTACTTTTTTGCTCTCTTTTTATTTACTAAATCTCATTTTGTTTTATGATCTTGGTTTTTAATAAATAGAGTTGTATAAGGGGTGTAACAACAAACACATCAATTCTATGCAAATTCTGTAATTTGGAGGTGGAGAACACTAAACATGATAGGGTAAGGGTTAGGCTTTGATTTCAAGGACAAAGCGGTCTCTTAAGAAAGTGCAGAGACGAGAAGTTCTGAGTAATATTTTCCTTGAACTTTTCATTTATCAGCTCAATATTTAAGAACAAATTACAAGGCAATCATTGGCCATCCACAAAAGTAGGAAAACAGATCCTATGCATCATAACAGAAACAACTAAAAGGAATATTCTAACGGGAATTATAACAAACTATGACTCATCATAAATGTGCTACTGGAACCTTTTAGAATTAGTGCTCAAATGTAGTCTTGTAAATGTGTGGGTTTCCTGGTGATGCGCTTGGGTCGAGTGGTTTGGACCAAGTTGCTATCATTGCCTTCCTCTGGGAGAACCACCTTGTCCTCAAGGTGATAAACAGAGCAAAGTTGATCCCAGTTCTCCCATGAAGTGTCCTCCGGGGGTAGTCATAACCATTGGACCAAAACCATTCGGGTTGGAGGGGAAGTAGAGGTGTCCAGCTTC
Source organism: Sophora flavescens (assembly GCA_030762895.1). NCBI lineage: Eukaryota > Viridiplantae > Streptophyta > Magnoliopsida > Fabales > Fabaceae > Sophora > Sophora flavescens. The sequence goes on along the minus strand of CM061063.1, from coordinate 206,683,669 downwards.
GTTTCAATGATTGACATAGGTTCAATCAAAGGATGGTTGTCGTAGGCTAAAGGAGGAAGCGGGTCACCATCAGGAATTGGAGGACCATGATGCTGTTTCAGGAGTGAGCAGTGAAAAACCGGGTGGATCTTGGAGTTGGATGGAAGTTCCAAGCGGTATGCAACCTCACCAATACGTTCGACAATTTTGTATGGGCCATAAAACCTCTTGTTTAGTTTGCTGTAGGGGGCACCTGTGACGAAAATTTGCCGATAAGGGCGGAGGCGGACATACACCCAATCGTCTATGTTGTAAGCAACTTGTATGTGCTTGCAGTCTGCCACAGCCTTCATCAGTGATTGAGCTTTGGTAAACTTCCTTTTGAGAGTATCCAATATGTCTTGTTGAGATTAGAGTAATGAGTCCACCGCCTCGACCTGAGAAGAGGCAAGCAAGTAGTGTGGAATTGATGGGGGGGCCTTTATCATATATAATTTGAAAAGGGGAGAGACCAGTGGAAGAGTGAACCGCAGTATTATAGGACCATTCAGAAAGTGAGATAAACTTAGCCCACAGGGAAGGCTTACTATGGACAAAGGATCGTAGATACTGTTCTAACACCCGATTAAGAACCTCCGTCTGGCCATCAGTTTCTGGATGATAAGAGGTACTCATGCGGATTTTAGTGCCACAAAGTTTGAACAGTTCCCTCCAAAATTTACTGATAAAAATGGGGTCTCGGTCTGAAACCAAGCTTCTAGGGAAACCGTGATGTTTGCAAACCAAGTCAAAGAACAGAAGGCCAACTTTGAAGGTAGTGAAATGAGTAGGTAGGACTCCAAAGTGAGCTCCCTTGGATAATCTGTCCACAACAACCAGAATCACTATGTTCCCCTGGGAAACTGGCAACCCGGTGATAAAGTCCAAAGAGAGGTCCTCCCAAACAGCAGAAGGGATTGGCAATGGTTGGAGAAGACCAGCTGGGAGTTTGGTTTCATATTTGGTATGTTGCCAAGGGACACATTGGGCAACAAAGGTTTTTACAACCTCACGCATTCCCTGCCAGAAAAATTTTATTGTAGCCAATGAAGGGTTTTGGATACACCCATGTGGCCCCCCAAGGGAGTTTTGTGGAATTCTTCGAGTAAGACAGTGGCGAATGGGGTAGTAGGATGCAGCCAAATTTTCCCTTTATACAATATCAGGCCTTGATGGATCTTGTAGTCATCATAATTGGTTGGGTTCTGTTGTATTTCACTGAGAAGTGACGCAAATTCAGGAATCATAAAGAGAGACTGGCGCAACTGCTCTAGAAACTGGAAGTTGGGCATGGATAAAATGAGTAGTTGCCCATCATCCAGATCTACCCGTTATAGGGCATCGACCACAATATTGTGCTTCCCCGCTTTGTATTGTATTGAGTAATCATAACCCAAGAGTTTTGATAGGTACACCTGCTGCTCCGGGGTCTGCACCACCTGATGCATTAAGTCCTTGAGGCTCTTATGGTCTGTAAAGATCACAAATTGATGGCCCAAGAGGTATTGTCGCCATTTCTTAACTGCGGTGGTGATGGCATGGAGCTCGTGGACATAAGTAGAAGCCTTCAACAATTTCGGACTTAATGGTTTACTGAAGAAGGCGATCGGGTGGTTGTTCTAGAGTAGCATTGCTCCCATAGCTGAACCGGATGCATCAGTTTCGAGAATAAATGGCATAGTGAAATCAGGGAGTGCCGGCACTGGGGATTTTGTCATAGAATCCTTTAAGTTTTCAAATGCCAATTGTGCTTCTGGGTTCCACTGGAAACTGTCTTTCCTTAGCAGGGCTGTAAGTGGGGCAACAATGGTGGCGTAACCATGAATAAATTTTCTATAAGATCCTGTCAAACCGAGGAATCCCCTAAGTGACTTGACATTTTTGGGAATGGGCCATTCGAGCATTTCACGGATCTTTGAGGGTTCTGGTTCCACTCCCTTGCTGGAAAAATATGTCCCGGGTATTCCAATTGTCTCTTCCCCAAGAGGCATTTGGATTCCTTCAGGAAAAATTGCCCTGCTAACAGTTTCACAAACACTTGTTCCAAGTGGTCAATATGCTCCATTAATGTATTACTGTAAATTAATATATCGTCAAAGAATACAGCTACAAATTTGCGAAGGAATGAGCTAAACAAATCATTCACGGTGGCTTGAAATGTAGATGGAGCATTGCAAAGACCAAAAGGCATTGCCTTATAGTCAATGTCCCTGATGAGTGTGGAAAGCAGTGTTAGGAATGTCGGTTTCACTCATACGAATTTGATGAAATCCTTGCCTTAAGTCCAGTTTGGAGAACCAGGAAGCTCCTCCCAATTCGTCAAGGAGCTCGTCGATCGTGGGCATGGGGAAGCAATCCTTGACTGTAATGGCGTTGAGGGCCCTGTAGTCTACATAGAAATGCCAGGAGCCGTCCTTCTTCTTGGCCAAGAGGACTGGTGAAGAAAAGGGACTCCTGCTCGGTTGAATCAAACCAGAACGCAACATCTCTGCAACCTGGGTCTCGATCTCACATTTTTGAAAATAGGGGTATCGGTATGGACGGACTGTGATGGGTTTAGAGTTAGGGAGGAGGTGGATTTGGTGGTTGGTGGGGCGGTCCGGTGGGAGGTGAGTAGGGTTTTGGAACAGGGGGCGGTAGCGATGGAGTAGGGTCGTGATTTCTGGGATGGGGTGAGGTGGGATTGAGTCGGGTTGTGAGGGAGGTTGGTTGAGGGTTGGGCAGGGTATGATTTGGATATGGAAGAAAGTAGAGGCAGAACGGGTCTGGAGAAAGCGTTTGATTTGCTGGACTGAAATGTCTATGGGCTTGGAGGGAGCATCAGCCCAAAGCTCAATGAGGATGCCATCTCTTTTGAATTTCCTGGTAAGCTTTTCATAGTCGGTCATGATGGGCCCGAGTCCTTTTAGCCACTGAATCCCCAAAACGACGTCGGCCCCACTGATAGGTAGCACGTGGAGGTCAAGGTCAAATGAGTGGCCTTGGATCAGAATAGGGACGCGTGGGCACAAGTGGCGGCATTCCAGTAAAGTACCGTTGCCCACTATGACCTTCAAGGGCTTAGTTGGTGTTGAGGGGATGCCCATAAATTTGACCACTATGTCTTGCACAAAGTTGTGCGTACTGCCGCCGTCCACCAGGATTGTGAGCTGGTGTTTTATGATGTGACCAAGGATCCGAAGGGATTCGGGTGCGGGGTAACCGGATAAGGCATTCAGGCTGATTTGGGTGTCGGTGGGGTCATCCGTGGGTTCAATTGGGATGGTGTCTCCTAGATCCAAAACAGAGGAGTCAGAGGATGGTGTGGTCTCCTCGTCAGCGACGATCAAGAAGAAGCGCCCCTTGCATTTATGGGTGGAGCTCCACTTATCATCCCAGTTATAGCAGAGGCCCTTCTCCTTGCGTGCGGTCATTTCGTTATGGGAGATGCACTTGAACTAGATTTTGGGTGGGGAAGGGAGTAAAGGTGTTTGGGAAATAGGGGGTTTGAGTGGGTAGTGTGGTGTGGGGAGAATGAAGGGGGTCCAGAGCCCTTGCCGCGGATGCCACGACGGCGATCCTCGAGCTTGTCTTCTTGTAGTTTGGCAAGGGTGGTGGCTTGGGGTAGTGATATGGGTTATAGCGCCTGGACTTCGTGGAGGATCTCCGGTGACAAGCCGGAGATAAAGCAGCTGAGGATAAATGATGGTGGAAGACCAACAATACGGTTAGCAAGTTTTTCGAACTCAGTGAAGTACTCATTGACAGAGTCTCTCTGGGTCAGTTTGAAGATCGTCCCCTTAGGGTCATCATAGAAGGAAGGGGCAAAAACGAGTCTTGAGTGCTTGCAACAACCCTTGCTAAGAGGTGATAAGGCCATTCCGAAACATCCATTGGTACCAACTAAGTACCGGACCTTCCTTGTAGAAGGATGCCACGGTGATGTGTTCTTCTTCGGGGGTGCCTTGGTAGTCGCAGAACTGTGAGATTTTGAAAATTCATCCCATGGCGTCTTCGCCATTGAAGCGAAGGACTTCTAGTTTCATAATGGGCTTGTTGGTGTTGTGGGGTGGTGGAGGCAGTGGCGGTGGCGGTGGCGGGTGTGTGTCTCTGGTAGCTAGGCGTTCTAAGATGGAATCTATTTTGAGGGAAAGCTCATGTTGGTTGTTGGTGAGGATGATTTGGTTTTGGGTAAGGCGGATGATGGCTTCTTCGAGGCAGTCGTTGGAGGATGAGGTGGGTCTGGTCATGGTGGCGGCAGGTCGGACCAATTGATAGGGTAAGGGTAAGGCTTTGATTTCAAGGACAAAGCAGCCTCCTAAGAAAGTGCAGAGATGAGAAGTTCTGAGTAATATTTTCCTTGTACTTTTCATTTATCATCTCAATATTTAAGAGCAAATTACAAGGCAATCATTGGCCATCCGCAAAAGTAGGAAAACAGATCCTATGCGTCATAACAGAAACAACTAAAAGGAATATTCTAACGGGAATTGTAACAAACTATAACTCATCATAAATGTGCTACTGGAACTTTCTAGAATTAGTGCTCAAATGTAGTCTTGTAAATGTGTGGGTTTCCTGGTGATGTGCTTGGGTCGAGTGGTTTGGGCCAAGTTGCTATCAAAACACCTGTTTTTTTTTTTAACTCTCTTGCTATGTTTGGATGTATGTTTACAATTGGGTGGGGATGGAAACTGTGTTCGTCGGAAATTTAGAAGATCTACTTCTACAACGTGATGATGGTCTATTCTCGAGAAAGACGAACAAAATTTGGAGAATGTTGTGGTTCGTAACAATTTGGTCACTCTGGCTTCATAGGAATGAATTGGTTTTCAAGCAAGGAGTGCTAGATTTTGATAAGGTAACCGACTTGATAAAGATCAGAGTTTGGACGTGGTGCATAAGCAGGGTCAAGGATGGGAAAATGTCATTTATGGACTAGTATATTAATCCTTCTCTTTATCTGCAGATAACAAATTCCATAATCTGTGATGTATGTGGGTGTTAGGTTATATGCAGGACTGTTTTGGTGGTCTGTCTGTAAAATGGTGGGTTTATGCTCTATTGCTTCCTCTATTCGGTGCTATGTAAAATAGCATAACAACTGTTTTACTCTTCTACTGGGTGGGATCAAATTTGTAGGGTTGGGGGTCGGTTTTATGCTCTTATTTTTGTTGGTGGAGAATCAGTTACAATCTCAACCTGTTGGCTCATATTGCTTTAGGTTGAAATGTTAGCTTTTTCTTCTCAGGCTCTTGCTAATGTCTCTTGTATAAGGTTGAGTACACCTACTACTTTTGTTAATATATATACACATATCTATTGCTTATAAAAAAAAAAGAGTTGTATAAGCAGCATATCGATACAAATATAAAAGAGGAATAAAAAGTTTTACTGTACATCCTACTTGGCAGGATGAGCACCATTTAAGGATAATAAATTAGTATTTTAATGAATGATTTTTTTTTCTATTTTTTTATTATGATTTTTTTTATTTTATAGGTTGCTTTAGTGGATGGATATGCATTTATGATGAGAGAACCTTTACAATGTGCCCTGATTACCATCATAAGATCCCTATCTTTTCAAATAATTTTTATTCGACTGAAATCTTTTTCAATTATTTGAAGGTTTCAATATAAGTAAATACACACTTTTTTTTTACTGAAGTAAATACACACTACTAACATTACTTTTGTGTATCTATCTATATATCTATATAACTTTCTATTGCTGATCTACATATTTACCGTAGATCTACAGTAAATATGCGGTATCAGCTTATAGTTACTTTTTTTTAATTGTACAATAACATTTAAAGTCTTCATCATACCATTATAAAAAAGACATATCATAAATGCTTTATTTTACTTTATGGTACTTTTTTTTAAATGAAAAACAACGTTTGAGTGTTCGGTACCGTGGGTTATGTTGTACAATTTGGATATCAATATATTTCCTCTTTTATTTTTTTTATAAAATGGTCGTTAATTTGTCAAAGTTATATCAATGTGGTTCTTCTTTTATTTTTTGTTCTGGAGTAGTCCCTCATTTTGCAAAAGTTATATCAATGTGATCCCCACTGTATCACAATTTAAATGGAAAAGATCACATTTAATCTAAAATAAAGATAAGGGACCAAAACATAACCAAAAAAAAAAGAAGGACCAGATTGAAAACTAAAATGAAAATAAGTGATAAAAAATATAATTTAGCCTTTATTTTTGTTTTTGATATTGAATATTTCTGAATTGTTTGCTCTATACATTTTTTTATAACAATTTACTCTATACATTTAAATTACTAAAATATTTATTTTGCTTTTATTATTGACGGAGCCTTTTTTTTATTCTTGGCTAAATTATACTTTTGGTCGCTTATCTCTATTTTAGGTTTCAATTTGGACTCTCTTTCATTTTTTGTTCCAAAATCAATACACATATACAATTGGGAAGTGTCCGGTTACTGTTACAGGAACAGTAACCAGACATGTGTCAGATCCAGATTTCTTTTTGTCTTTTTGTATTATTTTTTATTTTTAAAAACAAAATTTATTTTTTTAAAGTTTCTTGTTTACTTCTTTTTTACGTTTCTTTTTTTTAGTTTTTTTTATTTTTATAATTTTTTTTTAAAAAAATTTTACAATTTTTTTAAAATTTTTTTGTTTGTACGTTTTAATTTTTTTTAGGTTTTCCTAAATTTTTAAATTTTTTTTTGCTAATACTTTTTTTGTAATTTAATTTTTATACACTGACATTGTAAAGTTTTTTTACGCTGTCAACCAATCGGAAATTGACAAACAGTAAAAGTAGAGTTGTCATGTTCTTGATGTTTTAATTTTTATATACCTGTATTTTAATGTATATATAATTTAATAGTTTAAAACTTAATATTTTATATATACATATATATATTAATATTTTCCGGTTTGAACCGAATCAAACCAAACCAATTTTAATTGGTTCGGATATTGTTATTGACTTTTTAAAGTTTATAATTTTTTTGTTTTTAAATATTTTTAGCCAGGAAAGGTAGCAAATCTATCGTGTCCTTCGAAAAAGTTTAGGGTCGTAAGACTCGAACCAATAATTTGATGAATTTGAAAATCCGACCAACCAATTAAATTGGTTCCTTTTTTTTTCTTTTTTGTGTATGGATCCGAATTGAATGGTTATTAGTTCGGTTATTTTGGAACCGAACCAATCACTATATTTTAATATTTATATATATTTTAATATTCAATATGTATATCACTTTATCAATTGACAACTTTTCTTCTACAGTTCCTGTAACAGTAGAAGGAGTTGTCAACCGGTGGATTATTTTGGATTATTTAAATTTTTTTTTTTAAACATGTATTTTGTTGGTTTTAGCTACCGTTTTCTTCGAAAAAGTTTAGGGTTATAAGACTCGAACCAATAATTCGATGAATTTGAAAATCAGAACCAAACAATTAAATTGATTCTTTTTTTTTTATCGGCTCCGAATTGAACCAAACCCAATGGTCATTAGTTCGGTTTTTTTTTTTGCTAATACCTTTTTTTGAATTTAATTTGTATAAACTGACAGTGTAAAGTTTTTTTACACTATCAACCAATCGTAAATTTGTAAACAGTAAAAGTAGAGTTGTCATGTTCTTAATGTTTTAATTTTTATATACTTATATTTTAATGTATATATAATTTAATAGTTTAAAATTGAAAATTTTATATATTATATATATATATATATATATTTAATATTTTCCAGTTCAAACTGAATCAAACCAAACCAATTTTAATTGGTTCGGATATTGTTATGGACTTTTTAAAGTTTATAATTTTTTTGTTTTTAAATATTTTTATCCAGGAAAGGATGCAAAGCTACCGTGTTCTTCGAAAAAGTTTAGGGTCGTAAGACTCAAACCAATAATTCGATGAATTTGAAAATCCGAATCAACCAATTAAATTGGTTTATTTTTCTTCTTTTTTGTGTACGGCTCCATATTGAACCAAACCCAATGGTCATTTGTTCGGTTATTTTGGAATCGAACCAATTACTATATTTTAATATTTATATATATTTTAATATACAATATGTATATCACTTTATCAATTGACAACTTTTCTTCTACTGTTCCTGTAAAAGTAGAAGGAGTTGTCAATCGATAGATTATTTTGGATTATTTAAATTTATTTATTTATTTTTTAAACATATATTTTGTTGGTTTTAGCTACCATGTTCTTCGAAAAAGTTTAGAGTTGTAAGACTCGAACCAATAATTCGATGAATTTGAAAATCCAAACCAACCAATTTGTAACACCCCCCTTGGGCATTACTTTATAAACACATGCAGAAATGAATTCAAAAGTAATTTGCTGGTTGCTTTCGGAAATTTATTTACTTTAGGTCAAAAAACTTGGGTATAAAATTTGTTAAATGCGATTATGGTAAAATTTAAATTTATTTTAAAATAGTAACACCAAATTTTCATCTATCATTGTATAGATTATGGTCATATATATACCATTTGGAATATGACCCAAAACCTAAGCCATGACCGGTGTACAGACTTACAAACCTATCCTGGAAACCTATTTATTTTAGAAATGTACTTGAATAAAAAGCTAGAATACTTTTACAAAAATTTCGACAGAGTCTCCTCTGTAATTCCAACATCCCAGAATAAAAACACCTGCTGAAATATTTCTATTTTCATCCCAGAAGTTCCAGTCATACAAAAAAAACATAAAGACGGTATTTTTCTGAAAATATTTAGATAAACAAATACCTGACCAAAATGAAAGATTTCAAAATTTGATCCAAAAGAAGGGCTCTCTGAGCCATTTACATTCCATCCAAAAATAAAGGCTCTCTGAGCCATAAACATAATACTAACATTAATCAACGTCGTCTCACAACCTAAGCTGGTCGTTCTAAAAGACATTTATGGGTAAGACCCATATGGTTCTCACCATTATACCTGACATTATACTTCTTCTAGGATTGGGAATAATATCCCCGAGCGAAACTGGAAACCTCTTCTGCATCTTCTGTACGCGTGTACTAAGGTACAACAGCAAAACCAGAAAAACATATACATGCAAGAGTGAGATACCAATATATGCATTTAAACACGATAACCACATGCACGACTCTCAAATACCATTTAAAATGAATATTCAAAGACAAACAATATATTTATCAAAGGGTTTCATACCCGATAGTCGTAACCGTTTTCAAAACCATGACACTTCAATATTCATCAACTAACTTTGATACCTAATCCCCTGAGCTCCAACCATCAAATAAATGAGCTGATCAGGCTCCAATTGCCAAATAAGGCAGAATCAATGCCAGATATGGTAAAGTTCAAATAACCATTCCACAATCCAAAAGGAGGCAAAGTGGTGACTACATATAGCACATGGTTTTCGTGGTCGTATATCCATCAAAGCACAGTGACGCAAACGTCATGAATACTTGTCATCAAGCATTCAAGTCCTATGCAAAGGCACGTCTACCCTGGAATGCATGTAAAACGTTTTGTTCTCGTTGTTTTCTTTGTGTTAAATCTTTATATGTCGGAGCTAAAAACCCGCACGACCAAATCATCATTTTAAACTTTCAAGTTTAATACCTCTTTCAAAACAATTTGACTTCAAGTCAAAAGTGTGCAAATCATGAAATCTGGACTGATGCACCAGTCTTAGATACGTAGATTTTAGTGCACAAAACCAATGTACCACTTATAGGACATCTAGTCCATAACTTCACCTTTCAGACCCATGGCCCATATCATTCGGTCCCCTGGCCCATATCATAGAACACTAGATCCGACATCTCGGTTGCTAGGTTCGTTTAAACCATTTTCGTTCTGTGAAATACAAAACAAAACCAAAGTTTCCTCAACTTATCCAAGTTGACGAGAATAACACCATTGTATAAAACTCGTTTATAGAAATCCTTTTCGTTTGAAATTCATTTACAAAACCATTAAATCATAGAGAAATCCATTTTTCTAAAATTCGTTTTCTTTTGAAAACTCCTTTTTCCGTAACAACTTCAAATTCTCGTAAAATCATTTCCAACTAATTTCTATTTGTAATAATAAAATTGTTCCTCGTAGTTTTCGTTGTCAAATACTTTTCCAAAGTATTTTTCGTTGGAAATAAAGTCATTTGTAAATCAAATGATTTTCTCTTTTACAAAATTTTTCATAATCACTGTTAAAATATCCTTGACACTTACATTTCTTAGAATAACTTTTCTTGTTTTTGAATTTGTTTGGAAAAGACACGTAACTGAAATATTTCAAGTTGTCGTCCTCACTATTTACTCATAAATCACTCTTTTCTTTAAAACATCATCAAATATAAATATTTTCAATATTTTTTCTTCCATAAATCAAATCCTTTGAATTTCTGCTCAAGATTTTTCAACGCTTTTATCTTTAATTTAATTGAGCACTGACCAATGTCAGGCTTCTCAGTCAATCAACCAACCAACAGATAATCCATACATAGCAGATATCCATACATCACAATATAATCATGCTTTCACATAAAACATTAATAACCACATAACAGTCATATAACAACTTAATTTGACACCACACATCACAACAGATAAACTCAAATACGACACACAAATAGCTTGCAGTTACCGAAAATCCCTCAGGCAGTCTCCCCTTACCTTTGAAGACAAAAATAAGATCACTCATTCCGGGTTCCTCTAACACTTCGTAACGCTTATAACAACTTCGATATAGCTCCAACCACTTACCCTATTCTCCTTCAACTATGACCGTCACATCCACATAGATGGAAATTGGCCATCAACATAGCCAATAGCAAGCACAACCAAAAATCAGAAACTCATCATCACAAAACATAAGTTTGTACAACTTAAATAATTAATTCAACTAAGGAAACAATATTGGTTTTTCATTTAAAATGATTGGGGTTTTAGACTTCTCTAGGAATTTGGGAAAAACCAATTTTGATCAAGTAATATGGAATTAGGCTAGAGAACTACAAATTAACAACTTTAATTACATTAAAACATAATCAAAATTGAGAAATCAACATAATTTGACTAATGTTTCAAATTGGGAAATTAAGGTTTTAAAAAAAAATTGGGGAAAATCTGATTTGATTAGAGTATCATGAAGTTGAACTTGGAAATCATCAATCAAGAGCCTTAATTACACTAAAACATAATCAATTTTTTGATTAGAGAAAAATGAAAATTTAGGGTTTTGAGTGAAATTGGGGGAATCCGAATTTAAAGAGGATATGAGCAATTAGCATAGGGAATTTGAAATTGACATATCCAATTTGAAATCAATACCATCAATTTAAGGATTTAGTTTCTAATTTAATAGTTAGTGTTTGAAATGGCAACTTAGGGTTCCAAATCAATTTAGAGAAAATTGAAAGAGAATGAAAAAGAGGGGAACAACTCACCAAAGGAGATGAAAGATGGTGACAATGGCACGCTCCGGCATGGCGGCAGTCCAAAGTGGAACAAAACATAATACATGTATGGCAGCGAACGGAGTTGTGCGACCGTCATCTCCCTTGGTGAGGCCAAAAACGAGCTTCCCGCGGCAGAGAAAGGCGGAGCAACATGCGGAACAGAGGCTGGGAAAGGGTGTTGGTCTTCTCCACGTCGAGCAGCGGTCGGATAGCGTCCCTACGGTGGCGTCGCGCGGCCGGATGGTGGCTGCAGGTGGGGGGTCACGGTCTGAGTAAGAGTGAAGGAGGAGAGAAGGTGACAACCAAGGGAGAGAAGGAGGTGTGTTTCTGTTCTTGTGAAGAAGAAAGAAAAAGAAAAATAAAGAGAAGTGGGGAGGGGGGGTCTGTAACACCCCCCTTGGGCATTACGATACTATCACGTGCGGAAATAAATTAGAAGAATTTTGCTGGTTACTTTCGGAAAAAATTGATTTATTTGGTGTCAAAAAAAATCTGGGTGTAAAACAATTTCCTTTGAATAGTGTAGTACGTATGTACACATCACAATAGTAAAAAAAAAACATATTATTCACAACAAAATTTTAAACCATGTAAATGTTTTCTAAATACCTACACAAACTTTCTCAAAACATACCACCCAAAAGAAATCCTAAGCTGGTCGCTCTAAAAGACACTCGCTGATAAGACCTCGTGATCATCCCTATGATCACACATCTTTTCCCGGAATCCGGACTTAACCCTCCAAGTGACTTAAGGAACTCTTCTGCATTCGTGTACCAAGGTACAATAGTAAAGACAAAAGAACATGTATATACAAGGGTGAGTTCCAATATATGGATTTTAAAATGATAACCATATGCACGACTCTCAAATACCAATTAACATGAATATTCAAGGATAAACAATATATATTTATCAAAGGGTTTCATACACGGCGTCAATGAATCGTTTTAATGAAAAAAACCATGACACTTCAATATTCAACAACTAACTTTGAGCCCTAATCTCCGGAGCTCCAATCAACAAGTAAATGAGCTGATCAGGCTCTAGTTGCAATTAAGGCAGAATCAATGCCCGGTATGGCAAAGTTCTATTGACCATTCCACAGTCCAACTCAAGGCAAAGTGGTGACTACATATAGCACATGGTCTACTTGGTCGTATATCCATCAAGGCACGGTGACGCAAACTGCATGAATACTTGCCATCAAGCATTCAAGTCATATCCAAAGGCACGTATGCCCTGTAATGCATGTAAAACGTTTTGTTCTCGTTGTTTTCTTTGTGATCAATCTTTAGGTGTCGGAGCTAAAAGTCTTACGACTAAATTACCAATTTAAACTTTCAAGTTTAATACCTCTTTCCAAAATAACTGACTCCAAGTCAAAAGGTGTGCAAATCACGAAATCCAGACCGATGCACCAGTCTTGGACGCGTAGATTTTAGTGCACAAAACCAAATATACGGTTTATAGGACATTATAGTCCATAATTTCCTCTTCGGACCCCAGGCCCATATCTTAGAACTCTAGACCCGACGTCTCAGTTGCTAGGTTCGTTTAAACAATTTTCGTTCTGTAAAAAACAAAACAAATTCAAAGTTTCCTCAACCTATCCAAGTTGATGGAAATAACTCTAGGTTTACTGAAAATCCCTTTTACGTTGGAAATTCGTTTTGTAAACTTAACAAAATTCCTTAAAACTTATTTTTGTTCAACAATCAATAATTTGAACTATAAAACCTTATTTGAGACAAATTCGCAATGATACCCTCTTTAAAAATACTTTTGTAAATATTAACGGAATTGTCCGTCGTTTGCTGTTTTAGGATGCATTTAGGTAAAAATACGGCTCTTTGTCGTAAATTAATTTTCCCAACACTGTAATAAAATTATTTTCAAAACTTTTTTGGTTAAAATATTATTTTCTAATATTTATAAATTACTCAGGTGAAAATTAGCAGTGCTAAAATATTTTCACGGTTACGTCCTCACAATGGCTCATAAAACGCTCTTTTCCATTGAATTAAACCCATTAGTTTATAAAAAAAGCTTTTAACTGCTTTTAACTTTTATTTAATTGATCTCTGACCACTGTCATGCTTTCAAACTCACAATCCACGTCAACAATTATTTCATATCAATAATATGACACTTAGAAATTTAAAACATATCACCAAATACAACAAATAATTAAATGCAGTTAAATCAAATAGTTAACAGCAGATAATCAATAAGCAAATAATGCTAACTACAAAATAATACTTACACTCCATAATTAAGACACACAATAACAATTACACATGGCTATCGAAAAAATACCTCAGGCTTTCCCCTTATCTGAAAGCAAAGTATCTCTGAGAAACAGGTCGTCGGAAATCCAAGTAATGCCGATAACGCGCGTATCCGATAACTTAGCTTATCCTTTATTAAACATAACACTCAATCAACAAACAAACAAATAAATCAAGCCTAAAATCATACATATTGGTTTTGTCCAAGGGCTGACTTTGGGGTTCAAAATCCTTAAAATCTCTAAACTCTTGGATTAGTGATTTATAATCACTTAAAACCCTAAATCAATTATTATTGAACAAAGATTGAATTTAAATCTTCCAATCCCTCATCAAATGAATTTCGGCCATGATCAATAAAATGGCTTAGAGACATTCATTTGGTTCATACAATATATATTCAATACCTATTCAACTAATAATATTGAATCATGACAAACTAGTTAGGAAAAATTGGAACAAAACCCTAGTTTTCTAGAGTATAGGTTCGGCCTCTTTAGGTTTTATGGGTTCGAAAATTTTATTTGATACAAGCTTCTAGATCTAGAATATAGAGGCAATAATAGGATTATAGAAATTGGTTTCATGTCAAATGAATTTTCCTATGATTTTCTATGAATTTTTGAATCCAGAAACCCTAAAATGCATCATATTGAAAAAGACTTCAAAACGAAAAATTCAATGATGAACATGATGCTAAATAAGGATGATGAGAATGGTTTACCTCTTGAAGTCAAGAAATAAGCAAGAAATCTCCTACTTCCTTCACAAATCAAGCCTAGGTTTCTTAGTGTTTCAATCATGAAAATGAGCAAAGTTTGGATGAAGAAGATGACTTATGCGATAGCCCTTCTAGGGTCATCACATAGTTACCCAAATAAAGAAAATTAAATTTATAATCGCTGGTTGCTGTCGGAAAATATATTTTAGAGTGACTGTTTCTTTACGAAAATAGTGCTGAATTTTTTTTTCTAAACTTAGAACCATCATAACATAAACAAACATATATGTATATCTATATATATGCTTCACCTCTTTACATACACCCTACCTACAATAGGAGATAACAAAAGAGCCCTCATAAGTATAGGCTATTCTCCATCAAACTAAGCAAAGAAAAGAAAGACATATACATATAAGCAACGAGTGGTCTAGAACCATACCAAAACTCATGGCTCTCAGTAGCTAGATCAAAAACTGACAAGACTCGCTACCCCAGAACTACACCTATAGCTGGTCAAGCTAATGAAACCCATTGGGGAGATCATGATGATCAACCCCGCCTACAACAGATGCATCTGATGAAGATGCCTCCGCTCCCGCTTCTTTGCCGGAAGAATCCCCATCATCCACCGCAGGAGGTTGAAACTCAAGATCGTCCTCAGTATATTCCTATGGATCCTCCTCCACTTCAACAGGAGGTTCGTCAGGTCCTACTATCTGAAGAGGATTTGGCTGAGTTGGCGGATCCATTAATCCGTGCTCATCCAAATACTGCAGGTATAGCCAAACTGGAGGTAGAGATACCACGACAGTCTCTACGACATGAATTCTCTGCTGTGGTCCTTCTTCCACTGTGCCGATGACTTCTCTGCTGGGACCGTGATAGGTGGCGCTGAGTGCCCCAGGGTTAATCTCCCAGGCACCACCATATTGCGCTTGATCAAAAACGATCGATCGGACCTTCGATTGTACCAATGGTATATCCGGGTCCATCTGAACACGTAAGAGTGAGAAACTAATACATGGATCTTACTTAATAACTACATACTAGCCATCACATAAACACATCAGCATTTAACAAATACAAACATTTA
The DNA here is from genome assembly GCA_030762895.1 of Sophora flavescens. Classification (NCBI taxonomy): domain Eukaryota; kingdom Viridiplantae; phylum Streptophyta; class Magnoliopsida; order Fabales; family Fabaceae; genus Sophora; species Sophora flavescens. Next base: position 206,668,105 of record CM061063.1, on the reverse strand, counting down.
TAAACAAATAGTTTATCAGTGGGTTCAACACCCCAAACATCATCGATTTAAAATTGTGCATGACACTTCATATTCATCATCTAATTTTCGTCCTAATCTCATGAGATATCCCAACACATGGTGAGTTGATCAGGATCCATTGCCACATAGGCTAACTGGCACACAGCCACACAGGCACGCAACCTCTTCCCATCCACACAGGCACACAAAGCCACAGGCACACAGCCAAAACACACATTGCATACTGTCCACACTCAGGGCACCAGTAGCAATGAAGATGGGGTCTCAAATGTCCTCCCTAGGCACATGAGAAAAACACAGTAAGAACTACCTGACACCGCAGGTAATTAATACATAGAACCGCGGGCACGTCTGCCAAATGCATGCAAAACACTTTTGTTTATAACTCTTTTCTTTGTGTTCAATCTTTCTTTGTCGAAGCTCAAAATGGCTTACGACTCACATAGTTTTAAACATCTTTAAAACTTTCATTACAACACAGGACCTCACAGTCCGAGTGCTCAATCACGACACCTCTCGACCGATGCACCAGTCTTAGGTTCGTGGTACTTGAAAACATCTTCTAATACAGTAGACACCACGTATACAGTACAGGACCTCAAAGTCCAAAGCACCCCAAGTCCATAACAACACAGAACCTTAGTACCCCGACATCTCGGTTACTAAGTTCAACAGCACTTTCAACACGGTTGAAATAACTTTTGATTTCATAAATTCTTTTCAACTTGAAAATTCATCAATAAAATCTTTAATTATTAAAACTTAGTTTTTCACAAACCAATGAGTCACTTGAGGTTTAATTTTCTTCAAAATATGCAATGCCGTATCAAAATACTTGCCGTCTACATTTTTCCAACTTTGCCGTCAAATATTATTTTGAAGGCTTTTTAAGCCAAATTTTAGCTTTTTCTACTTAAATAATTTTCTAAAATCATAATTAACTTATTTTCACCAATTAATTTCATAAAAGAATATTTTGTAATATTCCGAAATTTCTAACATAAAAATTAGCAGTGCAAAAATATTTTCACGGGTTCACGCCCATTGTGACTCATAATTCACTTTTTCAGTAATAAATTATTAAAATAATAATATTTTCCAAAATTCCTTATTTTTCCCAAATAAAAATTTCCATTAAGATTATATATCAATATTTTACCGTTAAAACATTGAATATAATTTGCGAAGCTTCTTAAAGCTTTTATCCCATTACTTTAATTGGGCACTGACCACTGTCAGGCTTCTCACACATCAACCAACAGTTATATCACAGATATTTCCCAGGCAGATCATGCATCACGATAGCATAATATAATTATAGATAAACAATTAAACGCAATTAAAACCACACAGATACAAATAACACAACATTAACAACTTAAATAAATACTAACAGACAAATAATTACAAACAAACACGGGATATCATATAGCCATCGAATAAATCCTCAGGTGTTCCCCTCTTACCTTTCGGAGACTTTCTTGTGAATTACTGAATTCCTTCGGAAGTTCGGATATCGCTTATACGTCACACTCACTCAACCTTCAACCATAACAATCAAATAATTACAAATCAAGAAACTAAAACATTCTAAACCCTAATACATAGTCACGGTCTCTAGGGTTTTTGAATGACTAAGATTTCTAATCATGATTAAGTCATGGATTTTTGATTCTTAATCAACTAAGATCATGGATTTGTGACTAAACAACAAAACTTGAAACTCAAAACTTCCTAACTCTTATATACTAAGATTCGGCCTCAACATGTTCACAGGGTTAGGGTTTTTAGTTTAATAAACCAACTTGGATTTATTAAGCATACATACTAATAGCTTGATTACTAAGATCATTTATGAAAACTTTGAACAAAACTCATCAAATCTCACCCATCTAGGGTTCGGCCAACATAGAGACTTTTGAGTAAAGATTTTCATTTTAATAAACTAACATGGATTAGAGTGTGTAGACATACATGTCATATGAAATACATGATCATACCTGACAACACATGAATAAAACTCTACCAAACCTATTCTAATAGATTCGGCCAAGGCTAGGTTTTTAGGAAAGAAATTTTTATTACATCATGCTCTTGGATTTAGATAATATGCATGATATCAAGAATATAGAAAGTGGTTTCAACATCATGAGATTTTAATAGAATTTATTATGACTTTTCAAAGTTCTAGGTTTAGAAACTTAAAAGTGATGAACAATTATGAAACAAACTTTGAATCAAGAAACTTATTAAAGAACATAGACATGATTAAGGAAGAAGATTAGGATTCACCTCTTGAAGATCAAAGACAAAGGAAATCCAAGAACTTGCTTCACTAGGTAATGCTAAGAGACTTATTACTTAAGAGTTTTTGAACAAAAAGGCAATAGAAACTAAATGAAATGTGAGGGAGGGTATTTATAGGGGTTGATTACGCCATCTTGGAAGGATATAGTAAGGATGATTTGGCTTGTTCAAAGGATTTAAGTGCAAATAAGTCCTAGGGACCATTTTGCAAAGATTCCAAAAGTATAAGGACTATTTTGCAATTTGCCAATAAATTGTAATGATGACCATTTGCCACATTAAATGTGGTCTTATCTTGACTCATTTTGGTCTGATTTTCTTCATGAGATATTTTAAGAAGAAACTAGAAGAATTTAGAACATTGGAGAATATAGTACAATCTTGTAGAATAATGTAGAGCATTCTAGAACAATCTTGACTCATCCAAAAATGATGAGGGCATCCCTTTCTCCCTCATGGGCTTGCGCATGGGCCTAATAAATTTGGGCTTGGATTCATCTTTGTGGGGCCCACCAAAAGATTTAAGCTTAAGCATGACATAGGAAACTGGTAGGGTTTCAAATGGGCTTCATGGAATTAATCCATGGACAAGAAATTTGGTCTTCATAGCCACGGTCCAATAAGAAATTGGGAGCAAGGATTCTGGCCCAATTCACTTGAAAAACTTAGAAACTAACTTAGGGACCAAAGTGTAATTAATAGAAAGTTCAAGGACTTAAGCGTAAAATTCCTAAATTGACACTTTAACCCTGTAGAACCTTCTAAACTTAAAAGTATGATTCATCACCATGAATCATCTCAAAATCCTAAGATAAACTCTTTATCTGCTCTTGAAAACTCCGAAATCCAATCTGTCGCTCACCCGATTACGTATTTCGTCCGTAAAACGTAAATTATTCTATTTTTTTCTAAAATAATTCTAAAAATGCAGAAGTGTAGGAAATAAAATAAAAACCTTAAGTCTTTCATTCACGAATTAAAATTAGGTCTTTTGAGCAGTATTATAATACTGTCAATGGAATTCGCGGGCCGGGTTTCTCCTGACTTTCTAACCTAAATTTTAATCGTAGCTTCCTACATTCAAGTAGGATTGAGTGGTAAACTCCGTTTATTTAAAATAATTTTCTAAAACTCCAATAAATTTGTAAAGATATTTATATGTATTACTGTTATTTAAAACAGTAAAATACAAGGTGTTACATTACTACCCTACTAAAAAAAATTTCGTCCTCGAAATTACGTACTTGTAAATAAATCAAGATACTGTAACTTCATTTTGTCTTCTACTTCCCACGTTGTTTCTCCAGTCACGTCATCCCAAATAACTTTGACCAACGAGATTTGTTTACTTTTGAGCTGCTTAATCATCTTATACGCGATTCGTACGGGTAAAGTCTCATAAGACATGTTTTCTTTTAGTTGTACTAAATCAGGTTCAATTACGTGAGATGGATCAGGAATATACTTCCTCAATTGTGAAACATGAAAAACATCATGAAGATTGGATAGAAAAGGCGGTAAATAAATTTTATAGGCTGCAGGACCTACTCGACGAAGAATTTGGTAAGGTCCAATGAATTTAGGAGTGAGTTTCCTGGATTTAATTACCCTGCCAACCCCAGTCGTCGGGGTGACTCTCAAAAACACATGCTCACCTTCCTCAAATTCAAGAGGTCGTCGTCTCTTGTCAGCATAACTTTTCTGTCGGCTCTGAGTTGTCCGCATTTTTCTTGGATCATTTTCACCTTTTCCGTCGTTTGTTGCACGATATCTGGTCCAACCATAAAACTCGCACCATCCTGGTACCAACATAAAGGCATTCTGCACCGTCGACCATACAGTGCTTCATAGGGTGCCATTCCTATGCTCGAGTGAAAACTGTTATTGTAAGTGAATTCTATCAATGATAGATATTCATCCCAACTTCCAGCATTTTCTAGCACACAGGCTCTCAATAAATCTTCAAGAGACTGAATAGTCCTCTCTAATTGTCCATCCGTTTGAGGATGATACACAGAACTCAATCTAAGTTTCGTTCCTAACGACTCTTGCATACTTTGCCAAAATCATGACGTAAATCTCGGATCACGATCTGAGACAATACTCAAAGGTACTCCATGTAATCTAACAATTTCATCAATGTATGACTGGGCCAGTGAGTATCTCACATTTACTGGTAGAAAGTGGGCTGACTTAGTCAGTCGATCAGCTATTACCCATATAGAGTCATATCCTTTCCGAGTCTTTGGCAAACCTGACACGAAATCCATCGCAATACCATCCCATTTCCATTCTGGAATGTCTAAGGATTGTAGCATTCCTGCCGGTCTTTGATGTTCTACTTTAACCTTTCGGCAAGTTAAACACGCAGCTACAAATTCCATTACATCTTTCTTCATGCCATGCCACCAATACAATTTCTTTAGATCCTGATAAATCTTAGTTGCTCCGGGATGCAAACTTAACTTACTCCTATGAGCTTCTTCAAGAATTAACTTTCTCATCTCAACATCATTCGGTACGCAAATTCTTTCACCAAATCTTAAGATTCCATCATTTCCTTCTTTAAATTCTGACACAGCTCCCTGTCGCACTAATTCTCTTTCTCCTTGTAGGTACTGATCACTTTCTTGTTTCTCTTTAATTTGCTCCATCAATCCATTTGAAACAGTCATCATACCTAAACACAATTTTCCTGGAAATGTCTTAATCGTCAATCGCATATCTCGGAATTGTTCCAATAATCGTTGCTCTTTAATCATCATTGCCGATATATGCATTGATTTCCTACTTAAATCATCTGCTACAACATTTGCTTTTCCAGGGTGATACTGTAGTTGGAAATCATAATCCTTTAGAAGTTCCAACCAACGCCTCTGCCTCATGTTCAACTCCTTCTGATCAAACAGGTATTTCAAACTTTTATGGTCACTGAAAACATTAAAAGTCGCTCCATACAAATAATGTCTCCAGATTTTTAAAGCGAATACCACTGCTGCTAGCTCCAAGTCATGTGTAGGATAATTCCTTTCATGAATCTTGAATTGCCTTGAAGCATAAGCCACAACTTTTCGGTTTTGCATCAATACACATCCTAATCCTTGATGTAAAGCATCACAATAAACCTCAAAAGGTTCATGAGGATCAGGTAGTATCAATACCAGTGAAGTAGTCAACCTTCGTTTTAACTCTTGAAAACTTTCTTCACATGCTTCAGTACATACAAACGCTTGATCCTTTCGAGTTAATTGAGTAAGGGGTCCTACTATTTTAGAAAATCCCTCAATGAATCTTCTATAGTATCCCGCTAAACCCACAAAACTACGAATCTCGGTTACCGTCTTAAGCCTTTCCCATTGTAAAACAGTCTCCACTTTCGACGGATCAACAGCAATTCCTTCACTTGAGACTATGTGTCCTAAAAATTGAACTTGGTCTAACCAAAATTCACACTTTTCAGGTTTCGCATAAAGTTATTTCTCCTTTAAAATTTGGAGAACCACACTGAGATGTTCAGCGTGTTTTTCTTTACTAGGAGAATAGATTAGAATATCGTCTATGAAAACAAAGACAAACTGATCTAAGTAAGGACGAAAAATCCTATTCATGTAATCCATGAATATAGCTGGAGCATTCGTAACTCCAAATGGCATCACAAGGTACTCGTAATGTCCGTAGCGTGTTCTAAATGCTGTTTTAAGAACGTCCTCCGCCTTCACGCGAATCTGATGATAACCCGAACGTAAATCTATTTTTGAGAAAACGGATGCTCCACGTAACAGATCCATTAAATCATCTATCCTTGGAAGTGGATACTTATTCTTAATCGTCACTTTATTCGACTGACGAAAATCTACGCATAAACAAGAAGTTCCGTCTTTCTTCTTCACTAATAAAATTGGAGCTCCCCAAGGCGATACACTGGGTCTAATGAATTCCTTCTGCATCAGTTCCACTAGTTGTCCTTTTAATTCCTCAAGTTCTGATGGCGACATTCGATATGGTGCTATGGATATTGGTCCAGTGCCTGGAACTAGATCAATCGCGAACTTAATCTCCCGAACAGGTGGTAATCCAGGTACATCTTCAAGAAAAATTTCTAGAAACTCATTGACAACAGGTATACACTGCAAGTCTAACTCACTCTTAACGTCTAAGGAAAATAATAGCATGTATCCTTGCGCTCCCTCTTTCAAAGAAGCTGTTACTTGATAAGTAGTTAACAATCCATAAATCTCATCCGTAGGAAAAACTAGGGTTTTACGAGCACAGTCAATCAAAATATGGTTAGAAGACAACCAATCCATGCCTAAAATTACATCTAACTATATTAAAGGCAAACAGATCAGGTTAACAAGAAAATGCTTATCCTGAATAATGATAGGACAATACAAACAAACAAAAGTGACTAAAACTGGCTTAGCAGTAGGAGTTGAAACAATAAGATCACACAACAAGGAAGAAACAAGCAATTTTAGCAGTTTCACACAATCCATCGAGATAAAAGAATGCGTTGCACCTGAATCAAAAAGTACAGTTAAAAGATTACCGTTTATGTCGCACTTACCCTGTATGAGATCGTCAGAATTTGAAGCCTCAATCCCACTCATCGTATAAACTCTCCCCTTGGCTGTCGGTTTATTTGCTCCGGCGTGATTAACAGTCGATTCACGCTTTGGTACTTTGCAGTCCTTCGCCATTTGTCCCAATTGATTACAATTGTAACATCTTACTTCCCTCATAGGGCAAGTATTTGACATGTGTCCCTTATCTCCACAGTTAAAGCATCTCCTAATCTGACCTTGATTCTGATTTCTTTGACCTCCATTCCCTGATACAGCAAAATTCGAATGGTACTGTTGTCGATTCTGATTATTTCCCCGTGAACGGAAATAAGGTTTCCTCTGATTCTGTTTTCCCCTCCAATTCTGATTCTGGTTCTTGAAGTGAGAGGGTCCACCAGCACTCCCTCTATTATCCTTTCCTTTCGTCATTTGCTCGATCTTACGACTCATTTCCACTAGAGCTTGGAAATTACGAAGTTGCAGAGGTAAAACGGACTCCTTAATCTCAAATCGCAGTCCTGCTTCAAATCTTTCACACTTCTAGCTTTCATTCGGTTGAGCTTGAAAGAAACGGAAGTATTTGTCAAGCGATTCAAACTTCGCCGCATACTCCCCTACAGATAACTCTCTCTGTTGTAACCCTAGAAATTGTCGTTCTTTCTCGATCCTTACGCTCTTTGGAAAATATTTGTCCATGAATGCAGTTCGAAAAACGTCCCAAGTAATGTCTTGATGATCAGCCTCCAACAATAGCCTGGCACCTTTCCACCAATACTCTGCATCTCCCACCAGTAGGAAAGCAGCATAAGTGACCCGAACATCTGCCGGCGTGACCACCAACTCGAAAATTTTCTCCAACTCCTGGATCCACAGATCAGCCTTTTCATGATCCGCATCCAGACCAAACTATGAAGGATTTTGACTTCGAAATACAATCAAAGCCTTGCCTTCCGCAGCTTGCAGATTTTGGACATTCATCGCTGCAGTTTGATTTGCAATTGCCGCTACCACATTTTCCATTGCTTGAGCCGCATAATCCACTCCTTCTTCATACTCCTCATTCATGTTACCACGACCGCCAACACGTCCACCTCTACGGCCTCTTCCACGACCGCGTCCACGTCCACGTCCACGTTCAGCTTCTAGTTCAACAACTGGTTCCATAACTAACCTACAATCAAAATCAGTTAAACCAAAACCAGAACTGAAACGCAAACTTACTCGTTACCACACATTACTTCTAATAAGTAATTAAACAAGTCTAAGTCAGAGATCACACAACATAGACATAACAAACCTATTTCCCAACATTCCCGAAAGACTCGACCAACTCTGATACCACAAATGCGACAGCCCTTCTAGGGTCATCACATAGTTACCCAAATAAAGAAAATTAAATTTATAATCGCTGGTTACTTTCGAAAAATATATTTTAGAGTGACTGTTTCTTTACAAAAATAGTGCTGAATTTTTTTTTCTAAACATAGAACCATCGTAACATAAACAAACATATATGTATATCTATATATATGCTTCACCTCTTTACATACACCCTACCTATAATAGGAGATAACAAAAGAGCCCTCATAAGTATAGGTTATTCTCCATCAAACTAAGCAAAGAAAAGAAAGACATATACATATAAGCAACGAGTGGTCTAGAACCATACCAAAACTCATGGCTCTCGTGAGCGGATCAAAAGCGACAAGACTCGCTACCCCAGAACTACACCTATAGCTGGTCAAGCTAATGAAACCCATTGGGGAGATCATGATGATCAACCCCGCCTACAACAGATGCATCTGATGAAGATGCCTCCGCTCCCGCTTCTTTGCCGGAAGAATCCCCATCATCCACCGCAGGAGGTTGAAACTAAAGATCGTCCTCAGTATATTCCTCTGGATCCTCCTCCACTTCAACAGGAGGTTCGTCAGGTCCTACTATCTGAAGAGGATTTGGCTGAGGTGGCGGATCCATTAATCCGTGCTCATCCAAATACTGCAGGTATAGCCAAACTGGAGGTAGAGATACCTCGACAGTCTCTACGACATGAATTCTCTGCTGTGGTCTTTCTTCCACTGTGCCAATGACTTCTCTGATGGGACCGTGATAGGTGGCGCTGAGTGCCCCAGGGTTAATCTCCCAGGCACCACCATATTGCGCTCGATCAAAAACGATCGATCGGACCCTCGATTGTACCAATGGTATATCCGGGTCCATCTGAACACGTAAGAGTGAGAAAGCAATACATGGATCTTACTCAATAACTACATACTAGCCATCACATAAACACATCAGCATTTACCAAATACAAACATTTATAAACAAATTGTTTATCAGTGGGTTCAACATCCCAAACATCATCGATTTAAAATTGTGCATGACACTTCATATTCATCATCTAATTTTCGTCCTAAATCATGAGATATCCCAACACATGGTGAGTTGACCAGGCTCCGTTGCCACACAGGCTAACTGGCACACAGCCACACAGGCACGCAGCCTCTTCCCATCCACACAGGCACACAAAGCCACAGGCACACAGCCAAAACACACATTGCATACTGTCCACACTCAGGGAACCAGTAGCAACGAAGATGGGGTCTCAAATGTCCTCCCTAGGCACATGAGAAAAACACAGTAAGAACTACCTGACGCCGCAGGTAATTAATACATAGAACCGCGGGCACGTCTGCCAAATGCATGCAAAACACTTTTGTTTATAACTCTTTTCCTTGTGTTCAATCTTTCTTTGTCGAAGATCAAAATGGCTTACGACTCACATAGTTTTAAACATCTTTAAAACTTTCATTAGAACACATGACCTCACAGTCCGAATGCTCAATCACGACACCTCTCGACCGATGCACCAGTCTTAGGTTCGTGGTACTAGAAAACATCTTCTAATACGGTATACACCACGTATACAGTACATGACCTCAAAGTCCAAAGGACCCCAAGTCCATAACAACACAGAACCTTAGTTCCCCGACGTCTCGGTTACTAAGTTCAAAAGCACTTTCAACACGGTTGAAATAACTTTTGATTTCAGAAATTCTTTTCAACTTGAAAATACATCAATAAAATCTTTAATTATTAAAACTTAGTTTTTCACAAACCAATGAGTCACTTGAGGTTTAATTTTCTTCAAAATATGCACTGTCGTATCAAAATACTTGCCGTCTACATTTTTCCAACTTTGCCGTCAAATATTATTTTGAAGGCTTTTTGAGCCAAAATTTAGCTTTTTCTACTTAAATAATTTTATAAAATCATAATTAACTTATTTTCACCAATTAATTTCATAAAAGAATATTTTCTAATATTCTGGAATTTCTAACGTAAAAATAAGCAGTGCAAAAATATTTTCACGGTTTCGCGCCCATTGTGACTCATAATTCACTTTTTCAGTAATAAATTATTAAAATAACAATATTTTCCAAAATTCCTTATTTTTCCCAAATAAAAATTTCCATTAAGATTATATATCAATATTTTACCGTTAAAACATTGAATATAATTTGCGAAGCTTCTTAAAGCTTTTATCCCATTACTTTAATTGGGCACTGACCACTGTCAGGCTTCTCACACATCAACCAACAGTTATATCACAGATATTTCCCAGGCAGATCATGCATCACGATAGCATAATATAATTATAGATAAACAATTAAACGCAATTAAAACCACACAGATACAAATAACACAACATTAACAACTTAAATAAATACTAACAGACAAATAATTACAAACAAACACGGGATATCATATAGCCATCGAATAAATCCTCAGGTGTTCCCCTCTTACCTTTCGGAGACTTTCTTGTGAATTACTGAATTCCTTCGGAAGTTCGGATATCGCTTATACGTCACACTCACTCAACCTTCAACCATAACAATCAAATAATTACAAATCAAGAAACTAAAACATTCTAAACCCTAATACATAGTCACGGTCTCTAGGGTTTTGAATGACTAAGATTTCTAATCATGATTAAGTCATGGATTTTTGATTCTTAATCAACTAAGATCATGGATTTGTGACTAAACAACAAAACTTGAAACTCAAAACTTCCTAACTCTTATATACTAAGATTCGGCCTCAACATGTTCACAGGGTTAGGGTTTTTAGTTTAATAAACCAACTTGGATTTATTAAGCATACATACTAATAGCTTGATTACTAAGATCATTTATGAAAACTTTGAACAAAACTCATCAAATCTCACCCATCTAGGGTTCGGCCAACATAGAGACTTTTGAGTAAAGATTTTCATTTTAATAAACTAACATGGATTAGAGTGTGTAGACATACATGTCATATGAAATACATGATCATACCTGACAACACATGAATAAAACTCTACCAAACCTATTCTAATAGATTCGGCCAAGGCTAGGTTTTTAGGAAAGAAATTTTTTATTACATCATGCTCTTGGATTTAGATAATATGCATGATATCAAGAATATAGAAAGTGGTTTCAACATCATGAGATTTTAATAGAATTTATTATGACTTTTCAAAGTTCTAGGTTTAGAAACTTAAAAGTGATGAACAATTATGAAACAAACTTTGAATCAAGAAACTTATTAAAGAACATAGACATGATTAAGGAAGAAGATTAGGATTCACCTCTTGAAGATCAAAGACAAAGGAAATCCAAGAACTTGCTTCACTAGGTAATGCTAAGAGACTTATAACTTAAGACTTTTTGAACAAAAAGGCAATAGAAACTAAATGAAATGTGAGGGAGGGTATTTATAGGGGTTGATTACGCCATCTTGGAAGGATATAGTAAGGATGATTTGGCTTGTTCAAAGGATTTAAGTGCAAATAAGTCCTAGGGACCATTTTGCAAAGATTCCAAAAGTATAAGGACTATTTTGCAATTTGCCAATAAATTGTAATGATGACCATTTGCCACATTAAATGTGGTCTTATCTTGACTCATTTTGGGCTGATTTTCTTCATGAGATATTTTAAGAAGAAACTAGAAGAATTTAGAACATTGGAGAATATAGTAGAATCTTGTAGAATAATGTAGAGCATTCTAGAACAATCTTGACTAATCCAAAAATGACGAGGGAAGCCCCTTCTCCCTCATCATCTTGCGCATGGGCCTAATAAATTTGGGCTTGGATTCATCTTTGTGGGGCCCATCAAAAGATTTAAGCTTAAGCGTGACATAGGAAACTTGTAGGGTTTCAAATGGGCTTCATGGAAATAATCCATGGACAAGAAATTTGGGCTTCATAGCCACGGTCCAATAAGAGATTGGGAGCAAGGATTATGGCCCAATTCACTTGAAAAACTTAGAAACTAACTTAGGGACCAAAGTGTAATTAATAGAAAGTTCAGGGACTTAAGCGTAAAATTCCTAAATTGACACTTTAACCCTGTAGAACCTTCTAAACTTAAAAGTATGATTCATCCCCATGAATCATCTCAAAATCCTAAGATATACTCTTTATCTGCTCTTGAAAACTCCGAAATCCATTCTGCTGCTCACCCGATTACGTATTTCGTCCGTAAAACGTAAATTATTCTATTTTTTTCTAAAATAATTCTAAAAATTCAGAAGTGTAGGAAATAAAATAAAATCCTTAAGTCTTTCGTTCACGAATTAAAATTAGGTCTTTTGAGCAGTATTATAATACTGTCAATGGAATTCGCGGGCCGGGTTTCGCCTGACTTTCCAACCTAAATTTTAATCGTAGCTTCCTACATTCAAGTAGGATTGAGATGTAAACTCCATTTATTTAAAATAATTTTCTAAAACTCCAATAAATTTGTAAACATATTTATATGTATTACTGTTATTTAAAACAATAAAATACAGGGTGTTACAACTTAGGCTTTTATAGAAGTGGGAATGGACTCTTGGGCTGGTTTGGGCCGTGGGGAAGCAAGGGGTTTTGTGTCCAAAACACAAAAATTCAAGGGTAATTTAGTAATCTTGTACAATGGCAAACTTGTGAATAAAACCAACATTAAGGGTAATTTAGTCTTTTCCACCTAAAAACCATCATGACAATGAGGAGTCATCCCATGACTCACCCCTTGTGACTCATCATGATTTGACATCCTATTTATCCATTAGCGGGTCCCGTAAATCCCGTTTTCAGCTCCGTCGTTTACCCGATTTTGTATAACGACCGCATAATATATATTATTTCACTTTTTAAGTGAAAAATTTTAAAATAGCCAGAGAAGTTGGAAATTTCATAAAAACCTTAAGTGTTTCGTTCACGAGTCAATATTAGGTCATTTGAGCAGTAAAATCTTACTGTCAATAAATCACAGACCGGTTTTCGTCTGAATTTTCGACCCAAAATAGAATCGTAGCTCTCCACGGTAAAGTAGAGTATGAATATGACCTTAGTTTAACCAAAGTCGTTTTCTAGGCTTAAAAATAAAATTATAAACGTTTCTATTTATTTTATTGATATAAAAACAGTAAACAGTGGAAAAACCGGGTGTTACAATACTACCCACTAAAAACAATTTCGTCCTCGAAATTCGTGACTCAAAACTATACAGGATCTCCTTAATCCCAAGGTCTTACTTTCACAAGAAGGTAAGTAATCATAGAAGAGCTTTGTTAATCTGAAAAGAACACAGGAATGTTCGATATGAAAAAAGATTCTTTAATAGGTTCGTGAGTGTAAAATTGCATAGTTAATACATATTTAAAACCATGACTCTAATGAAGTTCCATCTTTCATGAGAATTCCTAGTGGATTAAGAACTCACAAAACGACTAGTTCCCACTCTGAAGAGAATTTATTCTTTGAATAAGGAATTTATAAAAAATGATTTTAAAAAATAACAACAGTACGATCAAAATTCAGACTGAATCACTCTTACCAAAAGTAAAAGTGACTAGACTAAGTCTCATCTAGAAACTTGTTTCATCATGAAGGTATCTATCCCGAACAATAACAAGACAGATCCAAAAAAATATCGACAATAAATGACACAACCTTTGAAATTTGAAAATAAATCTACTATCAAAGAAATGACCTGATCTCGAAAACCTATTCAGTCACCTCAATCAAGAGAAAAGGGACTGGAATAAATTTCCTTTCAAGAAACCTTTATTTTCATAAAGTCGTAGATATTATATATTATTGACGTCAACTGAAAGGACTCACAACATAAAAAATTTTAGAGAGTCAAATACTCAAGAGTACCTACATATGATTCTACTTAGATCATATTACAAACTTAACATGCATTAGTCATTAAAGCACGCATCTGACTTATATTATTCCTATGCATAACTACTTCTTGGGTTCATGATCCAGTTGCTCTAGGTTGTGAAGTTTTCAACACTACTCCTGATGTAGACTTTTCCCTTTGTCAGTGGTTCTGGTGTTGTTGACAACTGATCTACGCTTTGGTGCATTACAATCCTTCGATAAGTGACCACTCGATTACAATTGTAACATTTAACTCCTTCCATTGGACAAGTTTTAGCCATATGTTTTGGGTTTCCACACTTGTAACATCTTCTGACTTGGCCTTGGCTTTGATTCTTTTGGCCTCCACTTCCTGGTGCAATGACATGATAAGGTTGCTGATTTTGATCATTTCCTAGGTGTCGGAAATAAGGTTTCCTCTGGTTTTGATTCTCCTTCTTATTCTGCTGAAATTGAAATCGAGATGATCCGCCAATAGCACCCAAATTGTCTTTACTTTTCCCTTTATGCTCCACTTTCCAGCACTCTTCAACTAAGGCTTGAAAGTTGTGAATTTTCAGCGGTAGCACATACTCTTTAATTCCGTATCGTAGGCCTCCTTCAAATCTCTTACATTCCCATCCTTCATCAGATTGAGTTTGGAAGAAACGGAAATACTTGACTAGGAATTCAAACTTTGCAGTATATTCATCCACATATAGTTCATTCTGTTGTAATCGTAAGAACTCGTGTCCCTTCTCAACTCTGGCGCTCTGAGGAAAATACTTATCCAAGAAAACCGTGTGGAAAACACTCCAAGTATATTCCTGGTTAATCGCTTTCAGTATGTGTCTGATTTCCATCCACCAGCATCCTGCATCCCTGTAAAGCAGAGAAAGAGCATACGGAACCTTCGATTCTTCAGGACTGTCGATACTCTCGAAAATACTTTCCAGTTATTGTATCCACAAGTCAGCCTTCTCTGAGTTTTCATTTCCATAAAATCTTTGAGGATTTTGATTTCTGAAGTTTGCTAGATTTTTCGACTCGACTGTCAGCTCAGCCCGAACCTGGTTCAGCTCATTCTGGGCAACCACGATAGCAGCAACACTAGTCATAGCCTGCACGGCCTGGTTCATATGTTCAATCACATCCTTGTTGCTGATATAATCACGAGCACCATTATGATCACATCCAAGTCCTTGTTCAATTCCTGGTTCCATAACTGACCTAGAAAACAAACTTAGTCAATCCGCAACCAAGAATTAAAAAGTATACTTTTGTAATTTTGTGTCTCAAACACATTACTTATAAGAAGTAATTCGGTCAATGTACCATATATTGTTCCTAGATTCGCACAAGGTCTCAACTAAACAATACACAACTACTTGTGTACGTGTCAACACACATTGTTTTCAACAAAGAAACAATTCAAGCAAGGTCCTACCAGAGATCACACAAAAAAAACATAACAGACCTATTCCCCAAGGTTTCTGAAAGACTCGACCAGCTCTGATACCTCTCTGTAACACCCCCTTGGGCATTACTATACTATCACGTGCTGAAATAAATTAAAATAATTTTGCTGGTTGCTTTCTGAAAAATTTGATTTATTTGGAGTCAAAAAAATCTGGGTGTAAAACAATTTCCTTTGAATAGTGTAGTACGTAACGTTCTCATCTAAATAGTAAAAAAATAAAACATATTATTCACAACAAAATTTTAAACCATGTAAAGGTTTTCAAAATACCTACACAAACTTTCTCAAAACATACCACCCAAAAGAAATCCTAAGCTGGTCGCTCTAAAAGACACTCACTGATAAGACCTCGTGATCATCCCTATGATCACACATCTTTTCCCGCAATCCAGACTTAAGCCTCCAAGTGATTTAAGGAACTCTTCTGCAACTTCTGCATTCGTGTACCAAGGTACAATAGCAAAGACAGAAGAACCTGTATATGCAAGGGAGAGTTCCAATATATGGATTTTGAAACGATAACCATATGCACGACTCTCAAATACCAATTAACATGAATAGTCAAAGATAAACAATATATATTTATCAAAGGGTTTCATACCTGACAGTCATAACCGTTTTAAAGAAAAAAACCATGACACTTTAATATTCAACAACTAACTTTGAGACCTAAATTCCGGAGCTCCAATCAACAAGTAAATGAGCTGATCAGGCTCTAGTTGCCAATTAAGGCAGAATCAAAGCCCGATATGGCAAAGTTCTATTGACCATTCCACAGTCCAACTCAAGGCAAAGTGGTGACTAAATATAGCACATGGTCTACTTGGTCGTATATCCATCAAGGCACATGATGGCGCAAACTGCATGAATACTTGCCATCAAGCATTCAAGTCCTTTGCAAAGGCATGTTTGCCCTGTAATGCATGTAAAATGTTTTGTTCTCGTTGTTTTCTTTGTGATCAATCTTTAGGTGTCGGAGCTAAAAGTCTCACGACTAAATTACCAATTTAAACTTTCAAGTTTAATACATCTTTCCAAAATAACTGACTCAAAGTCAAAAGGTGTGAAAATCACGAAATCCATACCGATGCACCAGTCTTGGACGCGTAGATTTTAGTGCACAAAACCAAATATACGGTTTATAGGACATTATAGTCCATAATTTCCTCTTCGGACCCCAGGCACATATCTTAGAACTCTAGACCCGATGTCTCGGTTGCTAGGTTCGTTTAAACCATTTTTGTTCTGTAAAAAACAAAACAAAATCAAAGTTTCCTCAACCTATCCAAGTTGATGGAAATAACTCTAGGTTTACCGAAAATCCCTTTTATGTTGGAAATTCGTTTTGTAAACTTAACAAAATTCCTTAAAACTTATTTTTGTTCAAAAATCAATAATTTGAACTATAAAACCTTATTTGAGACAAATTCGCAATGATACCCTCTTTAAAAATACTTTGGTAAATATTGACGGAACTATCCGTCGTTTACTGCTTTAGGACGCATTTAGGTAAAAATAGGACTCTTTGTCGTAAATTTGTTTTTCCAACACTGTAATAAAATTATTTTCAAAACTTTTTCTCTTAAAATATTATTTTCTAATATTTATAAATTACTCAGGTGAAAATTAGCAGTGCTAAAATAATTTCACGGTTACATCCTCACAATGGCTCATAAAACGCTCTTTCACTGTTAAATGATAAAAATAATATTATTTTTCACTTTTTCCCATTTTCATTAAATAAATAACTAAGTAATATTATATTACTATTTCCATTGAATTAAACCCATTAGTTTATAAAAAAAGCTTTTAACTGCTTTTAATTTTTATTTAATTGAGCTCTGACCACTGCCAGGTTTTCAAACTCACAATCCACATCAACAATTATTTCATAGTAATAATATGACACTTAGAAATTTAAAACATATCACCAAATACAACAAATAATTAAATGCAGTTAAATCAAATAGTTAACAGCAGATAATCAATAAGCAAATAATGCTAACTACAAAATAATACTTACACTCCATAATTAAGACACACAATAACAATTACACATGGCTATCGAAAAATACCTTAGGCTTTCCCCTTACCTGAAAGTAAAGTATCTCTGAGAAACAGGTCGTCGGAAATCCAAGTAATGCCGATAACGCGCGTATCCGATAACTTAGCTTATCCTTTATTAAACATAACACTCAATCAACAAACAAACAAAGAAATCAAGCCTAAAATCATACATATTGGTTTTGGCCAAGGGCTGACTTTGGGGTTCAAAATCCTTAAAATTTCTAAACTCTTGGATTAGTGACTTATAATCACTTAAAACCCTAAATCAATGATTATTGAACAAAGATTGAATTTAAATCTTCCAATCCCTCATCAAATGAATTTCGGTCATTATCAATAAAATGGCTTAGAGACCTTCATTTGGTTCATACAATATAGATTCAATACCTATTCAACTAATAAGATTGAATCATGACAAACTAGTTACGAAAAATTGGAACAAAACCCTAGTTTTCTAGAGTATAGGTTCGGCCTCTTTAGGTTTTAAGGGTTAGAAAATTTTAATTGATACAAGCTTCTATAACTAGAATATAGAGGTAATAATAGGATTATAGAAATTGGTTTCATGTCAAATGGATTTTCCTATGATTTTCTATGAATTTTTGAATCCAGAAACCCTAAATTGCATCATATTGAAAAAGACTTCAAAATGAAAAATTCAATGAAGAACATGATGCTAAATAAGGATGATGAGAATGGTTTACCTCTTGAAGTCAAGAAATGAGCAAGAAATCTCCTACTTCCTTCACAAATCAAGCCTAGGTTTCTTAGTGTTTCAATGGTGAAAATGAGCAAAGTTTGGATGAAGAAGATGACTTAGGCTTTTATAGAAGTGGGAATGGACTCTTGGGCTGGTTTGGGCCGTGGGGAAGCATGGGGTTTTGTGTCCAAAACACAAAAATTCAAGGGTAATTTAGTAATCTTGTACAATGACAAACCAACATTAAGGGTAATTTAGTCTTTTCCTCCTAAAAACCATCATGACAATGAGGAGTCATCCCATGACTCACCCCTTGTGACTCATTATGATTTGACATCCTATTTATCCATTAGAGGGCCCCGCAAATCCCGTTTTCAGCTCCGTCATTTACCCGATTTTGTATAACGCCCGCATAATATATATTATTTCACTTTTTAACTGAAAAATTTTAAAATAGCCAGAGAAGTTGGAAACTTCATAAAAACCTTAAGTGTTTCGTTCACGAGTCAAAATTAGGTCATTTAAGTAGTAAAATCTTACTGTCAATAAATCACAGACCGGTTTTCGTCCGAATTTTCGATCCAAAATCGAATCGTAGCTCTCCATGGTAAAGTAGAGTATGAATATGACCTTGGTTTAACCAAAATCATTTTCTAGTTTTAAAAATAAATTATAAACATTTCTGTTTATTTTACTGATATATAAACAGTAAACAGTGGAAAACCGGGTGTTACAATACTACCCACTAAAAAGAATTTCGTCCTCGAAATTTGTGACTCAAAACTAGACAGGATCTCCTTAATCCCAAGGTCTTACTTTCACAAGAAGGTAAGTAATCATAGAAGAACTTTGTTAATCTGAAAAGAACACAGGAATGTCCGATATGCAAAAAGATTCTTTAATAGGTTCGTGAGTGTAAAATTACATAGTTAATACATATTTACAACCATGACTCTAATGAAGTTCCATCTTTCACGAGAATTCCTAGTGGATTAGGAACTCACAAAACGACTAGTTCCCACTCTGAAGAGAATTTATTCTTTGAATAAGGAAACAGTAAATAGTGGAAAAACCGGGTGTTACAATAGTATCCACTAAAAAGAATTTCGTCCTCGAAATTCGTGACTCAAAACTAGACAGGATCTCCTTAATCCCAAGGTCATCCAAAACAAATGAAAACTCTTAGAGATCCTTAGTAAATCCACACAAAATTCACTATGATGCTATCGTCTTAACCAATGAGGTCTTATACGCCAAATTATTTCTCGACTAACTCTGATATTGGAATATGAATCAAATAACCATTCTCATAACTTATGAGATAGTTTACACGTCAATGACATTTTGAAAAATATATAGGATAAAGTTGATCAAAGGTGACAAGTCCTTTCGAACTACTATAAGACATGGTCTTGAAGAATATGACAAGTATCAGAAAGATACAAGAATATTCCTTATGTAATAAGATTCTTTAGTAGGTTCATGGTTGTAAAAATGTATGATCGGTACACGTTTACAAACATGAATCTAATAAAGTTCCTTCTTTCACAAGAACTTTAATGCACAACGATTTAAAAGAATAATAGTCCGATAAAAATTCAGACTATCAGAACTGATTGATAAGTCATAATAGGATCTAAGTCAAGGTCAGAAAAGTAAGTTTGGCATATACACAATGTACCACTGTGATTGTCCAATACAACCACAATAATTTGAGGAACAATTGTCAACTGACAAGTTCATAAAGAATGAATTAGTATTGTAAAGAGGTTTTCTTAAACATAAGACATTCATTCTAAGAGTGAAGATTAGGATTGGCTTATCTCGACTTCGAGCAAGCACGGAGGTCTTTCTAAACACACTTAATCCGGTTTGTTGCTGTCTCCCGCATTCTCCTCTGAACTGCGTACAATGACCGACAACTTAGTAAGTCTCTCAGTCATGGAAAAAATTGGTCTTTCCTCGTAAGCTGAGTCAACAACACAAAATCTTAAATAGTTCCTCGATGAACCTTTGATAAGAAGTGGTTATCCTAACCATCTATGGATTTCAATCACCGTTTACAATCACTTCCACAAAAATAACATGCTTCATCCTGATGAACAACATCGATGCGCGAGGACACACTTGGTCCCAAAACTATCCTGACAGCAAAACTTCTCACCAAGACAAGTCATCTAACTAGACAAACTTTGTAGGCAATATCCTACCTAAAGTGATAAAGATCTGACTTAAACTAGGAACTAGATCAATCCAAAACTCAATATCCTTCGCAAGGACAAACCTGGAACATTCTCAGGGAATACTCCCGAAAAATCTTCCATGACAGGTACGTCAGTCAAATGTCTGACACAATCCCAAAGGGATGAACGAATGTGTCAACATGAACACAAGTACCATTCACTAAGCATGAGTTCTCACCAGTTCTCCACCCAATTAGAACTCACCAAAACATACATATTTGTAAGTCAACACACATTGTTTCGACAAAGAAACAATTTAAGTAAGGTCCAACAAGATATCACACAACAAAAACCTAACAGACCTATTTCCCAAGGTTCCCAAAAGACTCGACCATCTCTGATACAACTCTGTATCACCCCCCCTTGGGCATTACTTTATAAACACGTGCAAAAATGAATTAAAAAGAAATTTACCGGTTGCTTTCGAAAATTTATTTACTTTAGGTCATAAAACTTGGGTATAAAATTTGTTAAATGCGATTACGGTAAAATTTAAACTTATTTTAAAATAGTAACACCACATTTTCATCTATCATTGTATAGATTATGGTCATATATATAGCATTTGTCATATAACCCAAAACCTAAGCCATGACAGGCGTACAGACTTACAAACCTAGCCTGGAAACCAATTTGTTTTAGAAATGTACTTGAATAAAAAGCTAGAATATTTTTACAAAAATTTCGACAAAGTCTCCTTTGTAATTCCAACGTCCCAGAATAAAAACACCTGCTGAAATATTTCTATTTTCATCACAGAAGTTTCAGTCATACAAAAAAAACATAAAGACGGTATTTTTCTGAAAATATTTACATAAACAAATACCTGACCAAAATGAAAGATTTTAAATTTTTCATCCAAAAGAAGGGCTCTCCGAGCCATTTACATTCCATCCAAAAATAAAGGCTCTCTGAGCCATAAACATAATACTAACATTAATCAACGTCGTCTCACAACCTAAGCTGGTCGTTCTAAAAGACATTCATGGGTAAGACCCATATGGGTCTCACCATTACACCTGACATTATACTTCTTCTAGGATTGGAAATAATATCCCCGAGCGAAACTGGAAACCTCTTCTGCATCTTCTGTATGCGTGTACCAAGGTACAACAGCAAAACCAGAAAAACATATACATGCAAGAGTAAGATACCAATATATGGATTTAAACACGATAACCACATGCACGACTCTCAAATACCATTTAACATGAATATTCAAAGATAAACAATATATTTATCAAAGGGTTTCATACCCGACAGTCGTAACCATTTTCAAAATCATGACACTTCAATTTTCATCAACTAACTTTGATACCTAATCTCCGGAGCTCCAACCATCAAATAAACGAGCTGATCAGGCTCCAATTGCCAAATAAGGCAGAAGCAATGCCAGATATGGAAAAGTTCAAATAACCATTCCACAATCCAAAACGAGGCAAAGTGGTGACTACATATAGCACATGGTTTTCGTGGTCGTATATCCATCAAGGCACAGTGACGCAAACGTCATGAATACTTGCCATCAAGCATTCAAGTCCTATGCAAAGGCATGTCTGCCCTGGAATGCGTGTAAAACGTTTTGTTCTCGTTGTTTTCTTTGTGTTCAATCTTTATATGTCGGAGCTAAAAAGCCGCACGACCAAATCATCATTTTAAACTTTCAAGTTCAATACCTCTTTCAAAACAATTTGACTTCAAGTCAAAAGTGTGCAAATCACGAAATCTGGACCGATGCACCAATCTTAGATACGTAGATTTTAGTGCACAAAACCAATATACTACTTATAGGACATCTAGTCCATAACTTCACCTTTCGGACCCCTGGCCCATATCATTCGGACCCCTGGACCATATCATAGAATACTAGATCCGACGTCTTGGTTGTTAGGTTCGTTTAAACCATTTTCGTTCTCTGAAATACAAAACAAAACCAAAGTTTCCTCAACTTATCCAAGTTGATGGAAATAACACCATTGAATAAAACTCGTTTACAGAAATCCTTTCCGTTTGAAATTCATTTATAAAACCATCAAATCATAGAGAAATCCATTTTTCTAAAATCCGTTTTCTCTTGAAAACTCCTTTTTCCGTAACAACTTCAAATTCTCGTAAAATCATTTCCACCTAATTTATATTTGAAATAATAAAATTTTTCCTTGTAGTTTTCGTTGTCAAATACTTTTCCAAAGTATTTTTTCGTTGGAAATAAAGTCATTTGTAAATCAAATGATTTTCTCTTTTACAAAAGTTTTTCATAATCACTGTTAAAATATCCTTGACACTTACATTTCTTAGAATAACTTTTCGTCTTATTTTTGAATTTGTTTGGAAAAGACACGTAACTGAAATATTTTCAAGATGTCGTCCTCACTATTTACTCATAAATCACTCTTTTCTCTAAAACATCATCAAATATAAATACTTTCAATATTTTTTCTTCCATAAATCAAATTCAATGAATTTCTCCTCAAGATTTTTCAACGCTTTTATCTTTAATTTAATTGAGCACTGACCAATGTCAAGCTTCTCAATCAATCAACCAACCAACAGATAATCCATACATAGCAGATATCCATACATCACAGTATAATCATGCTTTCACATAAAACATTAAAAACCACATAACAGTCGTATAACAACTTAATTTGACACCACACATCACAACAGATAAACTCAAATACGACACACAAATAGCATGCAGTTACCGAAAACCCCTCAGGCAGTATCCCCTTACCTTTGAAGACAAGAATAAGATCACTCATTCTGAGTTCCTCTAACACTTTGCAACGCTTATAACAACTTCGAGATAGATCCAACCACTTACCCTCTTCTCCTTCAACTATGACCGTCACATCCACATAGATGGAAATTGGCCATCAACATAGCCAATAGCAAGCACAACCAAAAATCAGAAACTCATCATCACAAAACATAAGTTTGTACAACTTAAATAATTAATTCAACTAAGGAAACAATATTGGTTTTTCATTTAAAAAGATTGGGGTTTTAGAGTTCTCTAGGAATTTGGGAAAAACCAATTTTGATCAAGTAATATGGAATTAGGCTAGGGAACTACAAATTAACAACTTTAATTACATTAAAACATAATCAAAATTGAGAAATTAACATAATTTGACTAATTTTTCATATTGGGAAATTAAGGTTTTAAACAAAATTGGGGAAAATCTGATTTGATTAGAGTATCATGAAATTGAACTTGGAAATCATCAATCAAGAGCCTTAATTAAACTAAAACAGAATCAATTTCATGATTAGAGAAAAATGAAAATTTAGGGTTTTGAGTGAAATTGGGGGAATCCGAATTTAAGGAGGATTTGAGCAATTAGCATAGGGAATTTGAAATTGACATATCCAATTTGAAATCAATACCATCAATTTAAGGATTTAGTTTCTAATTTAACAGTTAGGGTTTGAAATAGCAACGTAGGGTTCCAAATCAATTTAGGGAAAATTGAAAGAGAATGAAAAAGAGGGGAACAACTCACCAAAGGAGATGAAAGATGGTGACAATGGCACGCTCCGGCACGACGACGGACGACCCTGGATGGCGGAGCTCCGTTCGTGCGACATGGCGGCGGTCCGAAGTGGAACAAAACAGAATACATGTATGGCAGCGAGCGGAGGTGTGCGACCGTCATCTCCCTTGGTGCGGTCGGAAACGAGCTTCCCGCGTCGGAAACGACCGTCATCTTCCGTGCGCGTAACAGAGTGGAGAGGAAGGAAGAAATTTTTTTTGATTAATAGTAGTAGCTACAAAATGAGTAGTAAATATTGAGCCTAAAAATAAACATGTTTTTGGTTTTTTGATTTAAAAATAATGGTTGACAATTATACACTTTCAAAATTTAAATCAGAGTCAAGATTGATGGTTGAATTGATCAACTAAGAAAATTAACGGTCCAAAAGTTAATCTCTGATTAATTTTAAACCAACATATTTTAAAATCTAAAATTAAATATAGTCAAATATGAAAATAATTTTTCTTTCAATCATATTATTTAAAATATTTTTCTAAATAAATACTACTAGTGACAATAACATAATATTATTGTCTAGTAGTCGTGCATACACTGACATAAGACAGTGTTAACGCACTCAAAAATGAATTTTAAATGAGTAATTCAAATTACTCAAACCAAATCACATAAAAATAAAAAAAATAAACATATACACCTATTTACTATTATTGAAGAATAGAAAAAAATCGGGGTGTTACACAATTAAATTGGTTCTTTTTTTTTTTTGGTGTTCGGCACCGAATTGAACCAAACCCAATGGTCATTAGTTCGATTATTTTGGACCCGAACCAATTAATATATTTTAATATATTTATATATATATTAATATTCAATATCTATATCACTTTATCAATTGTGAACTTTTCTTCTATTGTTCCTGTAACAGTAGAAGGGGTTGCCAACCGAATCAATTTTGATTGGTTCGGATTTTTTTATATTATTTTATTATTAATTTTTTAAAAGTTTACAATTTTTTGTTTTTAAATGTTTTTGGCCAGGAAAGGTACCAAACTCATTAGTCATCGGTTCGGTTATCAGGTTCGAGAATTTTGGAACCGAACTAATTATATATTTTAGTATTTATATATATAATACTTAATATTATTATATTTAATAATTTTATATTTTAATATATATTTTAAATTTATATATATATATTTTAATATTTTCGGGTCCAAACGAAACCCAGTCGAACCGAACCAATTTTGATTGGATCGGATTTTTTATATTATTTTATTATTAATTTTTTAAAGTGTACAAAATTTTAGATTGGTTCTTTCTTTTTGTGTTCGGCTTCGAATTGAACCAAACCCAATGGTGATCAGTTCGGTTATTTTGGACCCGAACCAAATAATATATTTTAATATATTTATGTATATATATATATATATATATATATATTTTTTTTAATATTCAATATCTATATCACTTTATCAATTGATAGATTTTCTTCTTTGTTCTTATAACAGTAGAAGGGGTTGTCAATCGAACCAATTTTGATTGGTTCGAATTTTTTATATTATGTTATTATTAATTTTTTAAAAGTTCACAAAAAAATTTTAAAAGTTTTTAGATAGGAAAGGTACCAAACCCAATGGTCATCGGTTCGGTTATCAGGTTCAAGAATTTTGGAACCGAACTAATTATATATTATAGTATGTATGTATATGTATATATATATATATGTATGTATATCTAAATATATATATATATATAATACTTAATATTTATTATATTTAATAATTTTATATTGTAACATATATTTTAATTTTATATATATGTTTTAATATTTTCGGGTCCAAACCAAGCCCAATCGAACCGAACCAATTTTGATTGGTTTGGATTTTTTATATTAATTTATTATTAATTTTTAAAAGTGTACAAATTTTTTGTCTTTAAATGTTTTTACCAAGGAAATGTAGCAAACTACTATGTTCTTCGGAAAGTTTAACGTCGTAAACCCGAACGAATAATTCGATGAACCGATCCAATTAAATTGGTTTGTATATTTATATATATTTTAATATTCAATATCTATATCACTTTATCAATTGACAACTTTTCTTCTACTGTTCCTGTAATAGTAGAAGGAGTTGCCAACCGAACAGAACCAATTTTGATTGATTCAGATTTCTTATATTATTTTATTGTTAATTTTTTAAAGTTTACAAATTTTTTTAAAATGTTTTTAGCCAAGACCCCCAAACCCAATGGTCATTGGTTCGGTTATCAGGTTCAGGAATTTTGGAACCGAACTAATTATTATATTTTAGTATTTATATATATATATATATATATATATATATATATATATATATATATATATTAATACTTAATATTTATTATATTTAATAATTTTATATTTATTTTTATTATATTTAATATTTTACCGGCGTAAACCCGAACGAATAATTCGATGAACTGATCCAATTAAATAGGTTTGTATATATATATATATATATATATATATATATATATATATATATATATATTAAATAAATATCTATATCACGTTATCAATTGGTAACTTTTCTTTTACCGTTCTTATAAAAGTACAAGGAGTTGCCAACCAAACAGAACCAATTTTGATTGATTCGGATTTCTTATATTATTTTATTGTTAAATTTTTAAAGTTTACAAATTTTTTGTTTTTAAATGTTTTTATCCAGGAAATGTACCAAACCCAATGGTCATCGGTTCAGTTATCAGGTTCAGGAATTTTGGAACCGAACTAATTATTATATTTAAGTATATATATATATATATATATATATATATATATATTAATACTTATTTTTTATATTTAATAATTTTATATTTTAATATATATTTTAATTTTATATATATTGTAATATTTTCGAGTCCAAACCAAACCCAACCGAACCGAACCAATTTTAATTGGTTCGGATTTTTATATTATTTTATTATTAATTTTTTAAAGTGTACAGTTTTTTTGTTTTTAAATGTTTCTAGCCAAGAAATGTAGTAAAATACTATGTTCTTCAGAAAGTTTAGCAGCATAAACCCGAACGAATAATTCGATGAATCGATCCAATTAAATTGGTTTGTATTTTTTTTTTTTGTGTCCGGGGCTGAACTAAACCCAATGTCCATTGGTTCGGTTATCATGTTCAAGAATTTTGAAACCAAATTAATTACTAAATTTTAGTATTTATATATATATATATATTAATACTTAATCTTTATTATATTTAAATATTTATATTTAAATATAAATATTAATTATATATTGACATGATCCATGACCTCTTGATCCTTGTGCTAAATGGTAGATAAGTAAATTATAATCATCATTGAGAATTGATTTTGAAATTATATGATAGATAAAAGAGTGAAAGGTTCCCATAGATATAATATGATTTATATTTCAATAAATCTGCATTATATCGCTTTTGGAAAAAAAATCTTATAGGTAACACTAGTTTTTTTTTTTAAATTTCTTATAATTTCAAATAGTTAACTCCTTCTTAAAAAAAAGAAAGGTTAATATTAACCTCCAATTTGTCATGGCTATTAACTGATAGGTTTTAAACCATGCACTTTCTTTCGAGGTCTGACTGAAGAAAAAATTACCTAAATTTACGGATAAGCAAAAGTAACTGATATCATACCAGAATATATCAAAAAGCTTTCCGATGATAATAGCTTATTCTCTTAGATAACTTTTCGACTATAGATATATTTTGAATACAAAGTAAACCAATCCTATAACAAACACGTATAATATTTAGCCTACAATTTGTGAAGAAAAAAAAACAACAACACTTGCCAGATTGGAATACTTCAGCCATCCACATTTATAGGGAATCTAATTGCTGCACGGATCTCCTTGCAAATACGAGGCATGATCAGCGGAGGCCCTGAGCATGATTCGTTATTTGATCGTACTGGGCCTTATTTTTTAGGTGTACCATTTTTTTAATATACGACACCATTTTTTTCCCTTAGTATAGTATTAATGTATATATTAAAATAAAAATTTTATATAGTTAAATTTTTACTTTAGGCCCAATTGTTTTTTAAAATTTAGGCCCGAAACATGACAACCCTTATAAGTAGAAGTGAGAATAGGTCGACCTGTTTATAATTAATATTACATTTTAATTAAATGTATAATATACAATATAAAAAATATAATTTTTATTACAAAATTAATATATTGTTTCTGAATTCTTAAAAAATTGAAACTCTGTGTGTGACCACTCTCATTCTCTCTTCTTTCGTTCGAATTAGAAAGTAGAAACCCTTTGTTTTGTCCCTCTCTCCACGTGACCGACTGATTGCATCTCTTGATAGGCACTTCTCGTCATTATATTGCATATTCATTATTGTTCTAATGGAGAAGAGCAAGATAGGAGTTTCCTTTTTTTTGACAACCATGTTATAGGTACGAAGTATCCACAACCGTTAGCAGTAACTAATCTCTGTCGGGGGACCTGTTAGACACACAAGGTGGGTTCTCTCCAGTGGAGGCCCTGAGCATGATTTGGTGGTGCGACCGCACGGGGTCCCATTTTTTAGGGAGCACCAATTTTTTTTTACTTAGTATATATGTATTAATGTATATATTAAAATAAAAATTTTATATAGTTACATTTTTTACTTGAGGGTCCAATTGTTTTTTTTTTTAATTTAGGACCAAAACTTGACAAGCCTTATAAGTAGAAGTGGGAATAAGTTGACCAATTTACAACTAATATTACATTTTAATTAAATGCAAAATATACAATATAAAAAATATTACTTTTATTATAAAATTAATATATAGTTACTGAATTCTAAAAAAAATGAAACTTTATGTATGACCACTCCCATTCTCTCTTCTTCCGTTCGAATTAGAAAGTAGAAACACTTTGTTTTGTCCCTCTTTCTGCGTGACTGACTGACTGTGTCTCATGGTAGGCACTTCTCATCATCATATTACATTCATTATTGTTCTAATGGAGAAGAGCAAGATAGGAGTTGGGTTTTTTTGGTAACCATGTTATAGGTATGAAGTATTGACAACCGTTAGCAGTAACTAATCTCTGTCGGGAACCTGTTGGACGCAGAAGGTGGGTTCTCCCCTCCCAACCAGGTTGGCTTATTTATTAAAAAGAATTGGATAGAGTTTTTGTTTTTGCTGTAAGATATTTGGTACAAATCATAGAACAAACCACTTAGCAAATGAAGGTTTTAATGATTGGAATCAAACCACTATTTTTGCTATAATTCTATTGTAATTTGCTACTATAGTCTTTTCCTTTTCTTCGGTAATATTTGTTTCACTTGAGGTTGTATTAGAATAATTAATGGCTAGTTTTTTTGCACCTCATTGTGCATTTTTGATAATATATATATATATGACTTATAAAAAAAGAACATCAATTTCTTAGTTCAAACAAGGCACCCAAAATCTCAGGGACGTCCCTGATAGCCATTACCCATTCTCGGTTCTTCCTTTAACTACATTTGTGTATTACTATCAAATTTCTTAGTTAACCCATGAAAGCGTGAAAGGGTGCAAATAATGTACCATTTCAACTTCATTTACATTGCACAGTAATTTCTGAGTTATATTGCATGATATATTGAAAGTTATTGTACTTTTGAAAAATCATTGTATAATTTGTTACTTACATACACTACAAAAAAAACACGGATTACCGACAAATAAAAGTCGTCAGAAACATCAAAAAATCATAAATAATCACGTGTTTTCAAACGGCTCGAAATCCGTCGGTCACTGTTACCGAAGGATTTGGGGGATTCATCGGTAATTCACTACAAAAAAAGTTGAAATAGCGACAAAAATTTAGCGACCGAATCAGTCCGTCGCTAATAGCGACTGAAATGGCGACCGATTTCATGATTTTTGTAACACCCCAGTTTTTTTACTGTTCTTCAATAACAATATATATATTTGTTTATATTATTTTATTGAGTTCTTTAACACTGCCTTATTTCAGTGTATGCACGCTTACTAGACAATAATATTCTGTTATTGTCACTATTAGTGTTTGTTTAGAAAAATATTTCAAATGATATGATTTAAAGAAACTTATCATATATTTTACTATATGTAATTTTAGATTTGAAAATAAACTGATTTAGAATTAATCGAAGATTTATTTTAGGATTATTGATTTTCCAGGTTGATCAATTCAACTATCAAACTTTACTTTAATTCAAATTTAGAAATCATATTTTTGTCACCATTTATTTGTAGATTCAAGAACTAAAAACGTATTTATTTTTAGACTTGATATTTATCACTCTTTTGTACCCACTAATACAAAAATTAGAAATTTCTCTCTACTCCCCTTTATTTCACGCGATAGAACCCCTCCCCCTTTTTACTTCAATTTTCTTCTTCTTCCTCTTCACTTCACTTCACCTTTCCTCTCCTCCTTTCTTCCATAGAAGCGCCGCCCTTGCACAGCCGCACGACCATCGTCGTTGGAGGAGCTTCGGTCACCGCTCGTTGAAGAGGAGATCGCATCCTCCACCACTCGAGATCGCGTCCTCCGTCGCACGAAATCGCGCCTCCACCGCGGTAAGCTCCGGTCGCCGCCTTCCATGGTGGTTTCGCCATTCTTATACTCCTTTGAACCTCCATATCTTATTTCTTGAGACTGAGTCTCTTTCTTTTGGTTTTAGTTGTCACCATAGAGGTTGACTTGCCACTGCCACCACCCCATCGCCACCAGCCACAGCGCCGGTTGGCCTTCCAGCTACCATGTTCTCTCTTCTTCTTCCTTGGGTAAGTTTTTACCCCTAATTTCTTCTAGTTACAAAAAGACCCAAATTGATTTTGAAACCCTAACCCTAGCTCTTTGATTTAATATTGTGATTCGAAATTAAAACTTGTTTTTGTGTAATTGGGACTTTCTATTGATGAATTCCAAGGCCAATTTCATATTCCTATGAGCAAATCTCATTTTCCCCAATTTTTGTGAAAAAGCCCTTTTTACCCAAATTGATTTTATAGAGAAATCAAGTATGTTTTGCTAAATAAAATATATAATTTCCTTTGAATTTTTCGTTAGATGTTGAGAATATTAACTGTTATTTTATTGGGTGTTGAATGTGTGTGGAATGCTCTCTTTGGATGATGGTTTGTAACCGCGCTAGTTTGAGGGAACCTGAATTTCATTATTGGAAGCTAACTGTTAAATGCGCAAAGGAGAAGATCTTTTTCTGGTCTTCAAAGGCAAAGGGAGTTTACCTGAATAGTTTTAGTAGTTACATACTTATTGTCGTGTTTGAATGTATGTTAATTCTTAAATCTTTGTAATGATGTCTTGCTTGAATTGTTTAGAGTTCGATTGGAGTTTTAATGTTATTGTTTGTTGATTATATTACTGTTTTGCTTGACTGTGATTGGCTGATGGCATGACACTGGTCATTTCTTGTTAATCAAGATTAAGACATTAAAATACCTTAACTCAGAAAGATTGAAAAAGTGGTGTTGTGATTCTTTGGGAAAGTGAGAAGAAAACTATAAATAATGGAAGTGTGAAGATGAAACAAAGTTTAGGAAAAGAAATGAAAATAGAA
The DNA here is from genome assembly GCA_030762895.1 of Sophora flavescens. Lineage (NCBI taxonomy): Eukaryota > Viridiplantae > Streptophyta > Magnoliopsida > Fabales > Fabaceae > Sophora > Sophora flavescens. Next base: position 206,636,438 of record CM061063.1, on the reverse strand, counting down.
AACATCAAAACTTATGGAAATGTTTAAAATAATTTTTGAAAAGAAAAATCTCTTGCAAATAAGGATTTTCTTTTAGGTTTTACCAAAAGTTGTTCAAAAATGGAAACATCTATTTACAAGAATTTTGTATTTGGTTCTAAGTTTAGAAAAAGATTTCAGTGGTTTCCTAAGTTTTCAGAAAATGGATTTCTAAAAGAAAATAGTTTTAGTGAAATAGTATTTCTAAGAACGAAAAGTATTTATGACACAAAAATTTAGAAACTCTTGAACTTTTGTTTTTCGATTTAGTTTTCACTGAACGAAAACCTCTGGAAAGAGAGTGGAAAAGAAAGGACCTAGTGCTCCGGATTGACGGGCTAGAGTTCTTGTTTTGAGTTTTGAGGAAAAGAAAGGACCTAGTGCTCCGGATTGACGGGCTAGAGATCTTGTTTTGAGTTTTGAGAAAGTAGAAAGGACCTACTGTTCCTGATTGACGGGCTAGAGTTCCTATTCTAGTTTCGAGGAAAGATAGAACCTAGAATTCTGAGACGTCGGACTAGTGTTCGGTTGTGAAGGAGATTGTTAATCATGGATTTTATTGATAAAATCCTATGTGAGTATTAAAGTTTAATTTAATACTTGATTTAAAAGTAGTCGAGAGCATAAGCCTTGACGAGGAAAGAACGGTGCGAAAAAGAAAAATGAAAATGAGAACACCTTGTGGGAGATGTGGCAGATGTGCCATTGTGTATTTGAGCTATAGTTTCACAAAGGGTGAACTGACAAACTGAATAGTTACGAACCAAAGATGACTCCTTTAGTTTTTGGGTCTTCAGGGACATTCGGGTTCGAACTCCACGAAATGCTTGGGGCTTTGCAACCTATTGTCGTTGAAATCGGCTACCCTACTCGAAATGTACTCAATCAGGAACTATTGTGTATTATTTAGGTGAGATGCGATACCCTAGGACAATTCGGGATCGGGCCTAAATCGAGAGACTGACCCAAACACGCGAGACAGTTGTGTTATGCGCATTATCACGATCCTATCATGCTCGACGAAGGGAAGTTAGGATCTCCGGAGATAATGAACTAGATAGTGAATATTGAAGTGACATGAAATCTTTTACAAAATGCATTTGATTGTCGGGAATGAATCCCTGTGTTTATAGTTATGATATATTGTATGTCATTGTGTGAGAGTCGTATATGTGACTGCTATGATAAAACTCATATGCCGGTATCTCACCTTTGCATTATTTCTGTTTGGTTTCTTTTGTGGTATTTTGGGTTTGAGTGTACAGATGTTGTAGAGAAGTTCTCAGCTTCACTCAGAGATATTAATCCCAATCCTTGAAGATGTCTGATGTTAGTTATAATGGTGAGAACCATGTGGTCTTCCCCAGGAATATTTTTTAGTGCGACCAGCTTAGTTTATTGAGTAAATTTCATTTGGAGAAAGTCATAGTTATAGGTATTGCGACTCTGAGAGTCATTTATATGGATTTATGTTATGTTTAGGAATGTTTAAGGCTCGGAGAGCCTTTCTTTTTGATGAAAATGTAAATATATTAGCAGGTATTTTGTTTGGGATGTTGAAATTACAGAGGAGACTCTGTCAAAATTTTTGTAAAGTTTATAGATATGTACTTAAGTACATGTATATAAATCATTTTCCGAAAGCAAACCAACAAATATTAATTTATTTTAATATGTTATTACAAAACTAAGTTAATCATGTAACGCCCACGGGGGTGTTACAATTTTCATACTTTTTATAAAATATGTGTTTAGCGACCGATTGGTATGGTCGCAAGTTCAGTGGTCGCTAAATCGGTCGCTAAACCACTTAATTACAAAGTCAAAAATTTTGACTTTATTTGCGATCGAAATAGCGACCGATTTAATTTTAACAATAATTAAGGAGTTATTTAGCGACCGATTTTTAATTCGGTCACTAAAACGCGCTGATTGAAATTAGAAAGGAGCCACATAGCGACCGATTTTTTTAAAAGTGAATTGTGACTGATTTAGCGACCGAAATATTTGGTCACTAAAAATAAAAGCCCTAAATTGTGAGGACTCCCTCTTTTCTTCCTCATTTCTCTCTTTTCTTCTTTCTCATTTCCCCGCTCCTCTACCACGCTTCGGCCACCACACCACACCACGCCATGTTGCGCCGGCACCACCACCACCAGTGCAGTGCCTCCATCCTCTCCTCCTCCTTCAATAAGTATTCCTATCCTTCTATGTCTCTCATTCTGTCTTTCATTCTCTCTTCCTCCACACCATACCGCACCGCTACCACCACCACCTCAGCGCCCCAAGACCGTAACCACCACTACAGCCGAGACCACCACCACCACCTCGTGAGTTTGAATCCGTGATTTAGGGCAAGGGTTCACCAAGAGTTCAACAAAATTTTGGGTTCTATTGGGAATTTTTGGTCAGTGGTTTCACGTGGCAGGTCTTTGATATATGAATTTTCTAACTTGTTGAACATAGTCATGGAATGTTGAATCGTGAACTTCTTGGCAGGATGGAGAAATTAGCTTGAAGATATATGTAACTACTTTCTCCCTTTGAATATTGAGAATATTGTGGCATTCTATTTTTATTATGTGAACGCTTGAGGATTAATGCAGAATCAATTGGTTACCTTTAGGCGAGGTCCTTAATGATCATGTTCTCATCTTAGTCATATGGTGTTTGCGTTAATAATGTCATTTTTTATATGAAATATTGGATTGATAAATGTTGTCTTCTTTCTTGATTGTCTCTCCTCTTCCTTGTTAATCTGGTTACCATTTTGATTGCACCTAAGCTGTTTGAAATAACGTCTGCACTTGATATAACCGTCCTATTTTTTCAAAAATGGATATGAAGACATTGCCATGTTTCCTTGTCTTTGAAAGCATGTAGCATGAATTAGTTACTTTTAATTTTTAATACTTTGGTAGTAGCCTGTATGGTTGTGTTGGCTCTTTATTCTTCTCTTGCCTTCTCGTCTATGGAGCTAGTATATTAAATTGCTCATGGTTGTTCACTTTCTAATGTAGTATGACTTGTTGTTCATAATGGTTAGTGAGGCTACTTAGTGTTAATAATTTTGGGGTTGTCCTATTGACTTGAGATATATACTTCCTTTATAGTTTTTAATTGAAGTTTGGTTCAACTTTTTTTCTATTAGTGTCAAGTGTCAATTCTGATCTTAGCAATTGCAGGGACTATCATAGGCGCCATAAGGTCTGTGAACTCCATTCCAAGACTCCACAGTTCACAATTGGTGGCCAAAGCAAAGATTTTGCCAACAGTGTAGCAGGTGCGTGTATCATGTGTACATATGTGTGTCAAGACTTGCCATAAAATTGTTTTTTGTTTTTTAATATGTTCTAGGTTTCTTATGATGTTTCCTCTCAATTGATGAATTTTTTTTATCTTTGTGATATTGTAGTAAATAATAGACATCTAATCTGTGTTATGTGCACCCTTATCTGTGTTATGTGCACCCTTACAATGTCTATGGTTCTAGTTATAAGAGACTATCCCCTTCATGTCCTTCAAGTCTTATAGCTTTATACTTGATGGATAATACATTCATGAACCCATACAAAGATTTTGCATTCAGAGTGCATGGAACAAAGTTACAAAACCTTTCATGGAATCTGAGAAAATGATTGTATGAATGCTTGTATTGTTTGCTAATAAATCATGTTTTTGATGAAATCCTTACTATTTTTACTTCTAGCTTCCAGTTCTAGCTACATTAAGTAGTTATCTATTACTGAAATATCATTTTAAGTAGTTACATGTGAGTTTGATTTTGTGTTTTTCCTTTTACATACATGTGAATTTGATTTTATTTGTTCAATTCCATGCCATATTGACTTGACATCTTTCTTACATTCCTGAAATTCTTTCAAGTCCTGAATATTTTTCTTTCTGCAGGTTCCATTCACTGGAGGAATTTGATGAAGGAAAAAGAAGCTGCAGGAAACGCTTAGATGGACACAACAGAAGGAGAAGAAAGCCTCAACCAGAACTATTTCTGACAAGTGTATGCTTTCATATTGAATGTAAATGTATACTCAGAATTATTTCTGACATTTTCATCCTTGTTGATATTTAATTGACTTTTAATTTTTATGGAAATTCTTGTTTATAAATAACAATATTGCAACAACTTAAAAGAAGTTATCTTTCATTTATTTCAAAAAATTTGGTTTGTTATATGTTTTTTAAAGAAATCGGTCACTAAATTGGTCCCGAGATCTAGTTTCGAGGACCAATTTAGTGACTGATTTGTTTTTAATAGTGATCAATTTAGCGACCAAAAGTTCGATCGCTAAAATTGGTTCCATAACAAGTGTTGGAGACTAATTTAGCGACCGATTTTTATGAATCAGTGACCGAATAATTCGATCGCTATTAGCGACCGATTTCAAATTCATTTGCTATTAGTGACCGATTTCAAATTCGGTCACTAAATCAATTAGCGACCAGGGTTTTAGCAACTGTCACTTTTCAGTCGCTAACCCATTTAGCGACCGAATTTTAGTGAATAGAGACCGATTTCTTCGGTCGCTAAACACCCTTTTTTGTAGTGATTACCGACGAATCTTTTGTATGTAATGACCTCGGTAGGCTTTTCCATTACCAACGGATCAGTCCGTCAGTAATCTGTTTATGGAACCCTTAATTGATTTAGTATGAAAAATTGCGAGTATAAGAAAAAAATATTAAAGTATATTGAGTAAGTCCTGTCAAGAATTACAGTGGTGACTAAAGTATAATAAGAAATTTTGACTGGATTCTTTTCGGAAAAAAAGAAGAAGAAATTTTGATTGGAGCGTAGTACCATGTAATAGCTAGTTACTAATAAAATCTCCAAGTGATGATCATAAAAAAAAAAGTCATTTTTATATTTAAAAAAAACAAGTAGAGAGAGTCACACAACAGTTTCAGAGAACCTTATGGGACAAGAAGAGACCAAGACTTTTATGTTAAAAACGTGTGGGGAGCAGATAGACATAGGTGGCTTGATGTGAATGACAAGAGAGTGCAACCTTGTACTGGAAAGGAAGCTTCATTTTACTTCACGAACTTCCCGGAGCGTGTCAAGGAACAAGATTTGCGGAAGGCGTTTTCAAATTGGGGCCAAGTCAGTGAGGTTTTCATTCCTCCTAAATGCAACAAGCAGGGGAAGAAGTTCGGTTTTGTCAGCTTCTCTGGAGCAGAGAACATATCTATACTGGTAGGAAACCTAAACACAATATGGTTTGGTAATCAGAGACTCAGAGCCAATATCCCTAGATTCTGGAGAGGGGTCAACAAGGATGGTCCATGAGAGGTTTTTAGTAGGAAGTTTGTAAGTTCCTACGTAAATAATGGGACTACTTTTGCTAAAGTGGTGGTAGGAGGAAACCAGCAGAAAAGGACAAACAACTCTAATGGTGGAATAAATGACTGGAGGGGACCTTTCTATAATGTCCCAATGGAAGACTTCAAGTGGCTACAAGGTTGTTTTGTTGGTACAGTCCGTTCGTATAAAGATGTCAGAGAGTTCCAAAATTTCTTATCTCAACAAGGACTGTTCTCTATTACAGTATGACCAATGGGAGGAAAATTGGCCCTGCTTTCTTCATATAATGGAGACGACTTGTATCCTATTTTGGCTAATTTAAAGGGGCATTTGGATGATTGGTTCACAGAACTCGAACTTTGGGAGGAAGGGATGGTTTCGAGTGAAAAAATAATCTAGCTAAGGGTTCTAGGAGTTCTTGTTCAATCTTGGTCAGATGACTTCTTCCAGTTCTGGGTGGTTTGGTGGGTTGTTTTGAGGGCATAGACGAGGTTACTAAGAACATGAGCAGGCTGGACATAGGGAGATTGCAGATCTCGGTAACATCTCCAGAACTAGTTAATAAGGTCGTGAGGATCAAAATCAACAACCAAATGTACCCAATAACCTTAGTGGAGGAAGTTTTTTCTAACTCTTTGAAATCTCTGAGGGAGTTAGAGCAGGGTGATTTCTACTGGGATCGGTCCTCAGAGGAAGGTGATTCTTCGGTTGGGAGTGGCCATGGCAAGGCGGCTGGAGTCTCTGATGAGTCCTCCGGAGAGGAGGGGGAACTCCGAGATGTGGTGATTGATTCAAATTCAAGCGAGTCTTATCACGTTGCCGCTTCTGGGAAGCTCAAGGCGGGGTTTGCATCAAAGGCGACGACTTTGCTGGGAAAAAGGGACTCCGTACCTGGGAGGTGTCAGCGCGTTGGTTGAAGATAGGGCCAACTTTGGAATTGAAAGCTTGGGTCGGGTGGTGGAGTTACAAGTTGGCCCAGTTTCGAATCATGGAGCAAATCAGGCAAATCAAGGTCAATCTAAAGGTGGACCGGATAGTGGGTTTGGTGCAAGTGTTGGGCCATTAGAAATGAGCTTAGTCCCGGACAGCCTGGAAGTAAATTTGGGACAAACCTCTCCCATCCAGGAAACGGCGACTGGGCCAAATATTTTGACAAAAGTACAGGTGAATCTGCAAGGAAGTGAGGGGGTGATGGGGGCAAGGTTCTCAGATCTAAGTGAGGAGGACTCCTCGGGCCAATCCTTTACTAAAGCCCAAAGAATCAAAAGATTGGAGATTAGGAGGGGGAAAAGGGCTCTATTAGCTAAGGAAGGTCTGGTTGTTGGAAACACGGTTTCTCAAGTCTGTTTCGCTCAAGCAGCAAAGAAAGGAGGCGATTTGCTTGAGTGTAGGGCGAGTCAAGGTGTAGATGCGGTGAGAAGGATGACGAAGATGGTGTTGGTGTACAATTTGTACTTAGACTACAACCAATTCAACATTCTTCGTAGGGATTTTGACAGAGTAAAGGAAGTTCTAGTGGGAGGTCAAGGCGTGGAAGTATTCGAGATTAGGGCTGATAGTCTCCAAGAATTGGGGGGAAATTCAGTGGTGGCTTCTAGAAGAAAAGGTAGGAAGAAGAATGAGCCAAAGAAAAAAGATCGTATCCTGAAAGAAATAGGGGGATCTCTTGATGAAGGAATTGTGGGCAAAAGGAATTCTCTCGGCTTATTGTCAGGAAGTGGCTCTCCTTTGCCGATTCCTTTGTCAGTGATATCTATCTCTGATTCGAATATTAGACATTGCAATAATCATATCAGTGTTCATGGTGGGAGAAGGCTAGCAGAGAAGATTTTGCACCTAGCTAAGGAATTGGGGCTAACTATTGAAGGTATGAAGAATCAATCATCGAGAAATTGGTGGAGTTGGAAAGGAGAGATAGGCTACAAAAAGTTGAAAAGGGGTCTGCATGAGTTGATTGATGAGGATCACAACTTATAATGTCAGGGGGTTGGGGGGAGAGGTGAAAAGAAATAAAATCAGGAAAATGGTAGTGGAGGAGAGGTTGGATTTTATAGCTTTACAAGAAACAAAAATAGAGGATGTATCATTGTCTTTCTGTAAATCTCTATGGGGAAATCAGGGCTTTGGGTTGAGTTTTCTTCCCTTTGATGGTAATAGTGGTGGGATATTATCAATTTGGAGTGGAAATCTGGGCTCAAAAAAGTTTTCCTTCAGTGGGTTAGGATTTGTGGGAGTTTGCTTGGAATTGCATCAGGAATCAAAACCTTGTTATGTAATCAATGTTTACTCGCAGGGGAATCTATCACAGAAGAAGGAGCTTTGGGGAAATATATCAATGTCACTAAGGGGTTTTGGTCAAGGGATTTGGTGCATTGCAGGTGATTTTAACGTTGTTCGATGCTCTGTGGAAAGAAGAGGAAGTTCTTCAGAGTTGGGTAATGAGGATAGGGGAGTTAAGGAGGGCTTCAACCAATTTATAGAAGGGGTGGAATTAATAGATATGCCTCTTCTAGGCCGGAAGTTCACATGGTATAGACCTAACGGCTCAGCGGTTAGTAGACTAGACAGATTTCTGCTATCTGAGAGCTGGCTGGAAAAGTGAGGAGATGTCTCACAATGGGCTCTCAATAGAGATATATCATATCACTGCCCGACTGTCTTGAGGTATGCTAAACTTAACTGGGGACCTAAACCTTTTCGATTTAAAAATTTCTGGTTGAAACATAGAGATTTTGATGATTTGGTTAAAAACTGTTGGAGAGCTTTGTCTGTTAATGGTTGGAGAGGTTTTGTCATTCACCAAAAATTTAAGCAGTTGAAATCAGAGCTTAAAATATGGAATTCTCACTGTTTTTGGGTATATGGAAAACAAAATTCAGGTGCTTATAACTAAAATCTCGCAGTTGGATTTGATAAATGATGATTCGGTTTTGGGGGAAGAAAAGGCAGCCATGAGGAAAAGTGCTTGGGTTCAGCTTACTGAATTACTTCGAAACAAATCAAGCATAGCCCATCAAAGATCTAGTGTCCATTGGCTAAATGAAGGGGATGTGATGAATGTGCAAAATATGTTAGTTTGAAAGTGTAATTAGAAACGAGTTTGTAAATAATCTTAGGAATCACAGGAAAAGTGATAGGAAAATACATACTTTGATATGAATAAAGTTTGGATTAGAGTTTTAATCTTTTATATGAAAAATATACTCAAAAAGATGTTGAAAATATGTAGGATTGAAGGCCGAGCGCTCAACTCTGGAACCGGGTGCTCAGCCCGGGCAGAAACAGAAGAAAACAGTAGGAGCAGGAGCATGCCCATCACCCATCTCCAGCGCTCATGAAGACAGCAAGCACCGTTTTGGTGCAGAAGCCAGCGCCCAGCACTGAGATCAGGAAGCTCAGCGTTGGGTTACGAGCAGAGAACCTATAAATTCGTGTTTCTGCAGTTGGAAAAGGATCTTTGGCTCATTTTTTCACATTTTCTCACTCTGGTTCATCAATTTCTCTCCACTTCCTTGAGGATTCAAGCTTGGAAACAAGACTTGGAGCTTCCATGGAGTCTTCCATACTCTCCTACTCGAGTTCTTTCATCTTTTCCTTTTCTATTATGAGTTGTTAGATCATTTAGGTTAGGTTTAGGGTAATTTCAATTTGAAGCTTGATGTAATTGACTTCTATCTCTAATTTCAATTCTATTTCATTCAGTTTGGTTAATCTCTTCTACGCTTAATGCTTTTCTTGGATTGATCAACCTAGAAATGATGATTATATTCAATTTCACAATTGGAAAATTGGTGATTGAATTGGAAATGAAGTTGATTGATATTGTGATGTTGATTCTAGGAATAGAACTACATTGCAATACATTCTTGTAAATCCAATGCTTAATGTTTGTTCTAATCTTGCATCACCTAAGGAATTAGGGTTCTTGATTTGTAACAAAAGGACTACCACCTAAGGAATTAGGGATAAATATAGGTTAGTGATTTGAATGTCAATTGAATGAATTGGATTGAGATTAAGATTGAACAAAGTTACATTAGGTGGAAATTGAGGGATTTCGACACCTAACCGCTTTTACCTATATTGAATTCATTCTTTACTTGCATTGCATTCATTCATTCTTGTGACAACTTGTAATCAAAAATTCATAAAAACTCTTTTACAGACAATCAAAAACTTGTTGATGGCCGGTTTGGCAAGTGTACCAAATCGCGACAAGTAATAGAGTGAGAGTAGAGTATCATTCCCAACGAGGATTGTGATCAAGTATCAACGTAGCCTAGGCAATAGCTATTTGAACGAATGAATGTCATGGTTTCAAAAGATTTATGAATTTTTGTATTTAGAGTTGTCACAACAATGAATTAAACAATAGCAATTAAGGAATGAATTCAATATAGGTAAAAGCGGTTAGGTGTCGGAATCCTCCAATTCTCACTTAATGTAACTTTATTCAACTCTAATTTCAATTCATTCCACTCAATTGACATTCAAATCACTAACTTAGATTTATCCCTAATTCCTTAGGTGATAATCCTTTTGTACTAGTTAAGAAGCCTAATTCCTTAGGTCATTCAAGCATTAGCACAAACATTAAGCATGAGATTCATAAGAATGCATTGAAACATAGTTCTATTCCTAGAATCAACATTCCAATGGTAATCTACTTCAATTCTAATCCAACAACCAATTTTCTAATTGTGAAATTGAATCTAACATCAATCCAAAGTTGATCAATCCAATGGAAGCATTAAGCATAGAAGCAATTACTCTAATTGAATGAAATAGAATTGAATTCGGAATCAAACAACAATTACATCAAACTCCAAACTAGAATCATCCTAAACCTAACCTAAATGATCTAGCAACTCATAACAGAAAAGGAAAAGATGAAAGAACTTGAGTAGGAGAGTGTGGAAGACTCCATGGAAGCTCTAAGTCTTGTTCCCAAGCTTGAATCCTCAAGGAAGTGGAGAGAAATTGATGAACCAGAGTGAGAAAATGTGAAAAAATGAGCCAAAGATCCTTTTCCAACTGCAGAAACATGAATTTATAGGTTCTCTGCTTGTAACCCAGTGCTAAGCTTCTTGATCTCAGCGATGGGCGCTGGCCTCTGCACCAAAACGGTGCTTGCTGTCTTCATGGGCGCCGGGCGCTGGAAATGCTCCTGCTCCTGCTCCTGCTGTTTTCTTCTGTTTCTGTCCGGGCTGAGCACCCGGTTCTAGAGTTGAGCGCTCGGCCTTCAATCCTACATATTTTCAACATATTTTTGAGTATATTTTTCATTTAAAAGATTAAAACTCTAATCCAAAGTTTATTCATATCAAAGTATGTATTTTCCTATCACTTTTCCTATGATTCCTAAGATTATTTACAAACTCTTTCCTAATTACACTTCCAAACTAACATATTTTGTACATTCATCACAACCCCAAACTTAGAGAGTTTTCTTGTCCTCAAGCAAACAATTAAATTCAAATAAGGGTGAATGAGATGGTTTTCATGTTCAATTCCCTTGTGAAACACATTACTCATGAAAAACTTCAATTCCTTAACACTTTTGCAAAATGCACAAGCATCACACAATCAAACATTAATTCCACTTGATCACAAGTTTCATGCATTAGAACAATCAAACATTCTACAAAATTAGCTCCATCGAATTCACAAGAAAATCCCTTCCAACCTCTCTATTTAGTGCTTCACACATCCTCACTTGGTGATAATTGCTCTCAATTCCAATCATCATGCACTCCCCAATCCTAATCTTGACAAGATGCTAAGCACACACATCACAAATGTTAATGCAACACATATCATGAGGTCTTTTATTTGGTTGTAATGGGGTTAAGGTGGGGGTGGATAAAATCAAGTATATAGGCTAGACTACTTTGGCTTCAAGGAATGTGGACTCTCTTGGGGCTTCCCTTACTTAGCTAATACACAAGCACATAAGCACACAATTTGTGCTATTTCCCTTTTTATTCATTTCCAACTCTTTCTTTCTTTCTTTTTTTGTTGCTTCTTGTTTCATTTTCTTTTCTTTCTCTTTTGCCTTTTTCTCACTTTTGTATACTTTCTTTGTTTCTTTTTCTCTTTGACTTTTTCTATTTTTCTTTTTCTTTTTCAGTTTTTCTTTTTCAATTTTTTTTCCTAGTAGGCAGTTTAGTAGGCTACTCTCACCCCAAACTTTATTTGCTTGCTTGTCCCTAAGCAAGAGAACAACCCCAAACTTAAGTCCAAACATTCCTCTAAGCTAAAGTAGTGGGACAAAATGGTTTTTTCGCTTTTTGGCTTGTAATGTACTATCATTCCAAGAAAAATAGGCCAAGGCTCAATTGGGCTCAGCAATGGCAAATGATAGGATCGCTATTATGGCCCTGAGCTAAAAAAGGAATTATTGCCTCAATCATATATGCATATGCAAGAACATTGCAACAATGACAAGCATTCAAGGAAAGAAAAGGTGAGAACATGCAAGTGATGGTCAATCACACATGAAATAAATCAAGGAAAATGATGTGTTTGGGCTCAAAAGTGCACAGTTCATGGTTATGTGCAATAGAAAATCCATGCATCCAACATTGCATCAATTATAGCATGAAAAATTGCCAAAACAAGTTACAAGGATTACGGGTTTCAATGAATTCATGTTCTAGGTAGTACAGGATGCATCATGTTAGAAATTTCAGTCAAGCAAAAGTTATATGCTTATTAGAGCATCTACACAAAAATCCATTCAATACAAGTTGTGCAATATGTGCAAGTTTGGGCATCTTATTCCTACAACTAACTAACAATTAAGGAGGGTAAAAAAAATAAAGAGTTTAGAGCACCACCTTTCTTCTGCACCAAGGATGATCGTGTGCAAAAAAAAAATCATTTTTTTTTTTGCACTGGCTAGCGCTCAGCACTTGGAATCCATGCTCAGCGCCCAAGGTGCAGTATTTTCTGCTGAAACTGCTTTCTGTTTGCGCTCAGTGCTCACAGTAGCGCCCGACGCCCACACATGGCCATTTTCACCCTTCTTTTGTGTCATTTCTCCCCTTCCTTTGCTCCACTTTCCTTAGATGTGCCTGCATAACAATTCAAAGCAATTACACCACATTAGATGGCCTACACATCAAGGAACCACCCAACAACTCAATGAACTACTTATTATTTCATGATAAGGAAAAAAAATGAAAAAAATGCAAGAACAAAATGCTTGGGTTGCCTCCCAAGTAGCGTTCCTTTAACGTCACTAGCTTGACATCTTGTCACCCCATTAGGGCGGATAATATGATAAAATGAAAATTTTATCCTTCCGCTTTCTTCTTTTAGGTAACCATCCCATGTATTTGGCATAGGGACAAGAATGTTCCCATGCTCCAACAATTAAGCATTTGGGATATGTGTTCCCCCATTTTTGAAGCATATAAAACTCATCTCGCATAGGACTCTTCTCTTCAATCACCAAGGGTTGAGTCTTAGTCATATGGATCTCTTCTTGTATCACCCTTGGCTTCTCTTCGATGTCACTATTTTTGTTTTTCTTTTTTTCATCTACTTCTACAACTACACTTTCTTTTTGTTTTTCCTCCACCACTTCTCTTGAGTCATGTTCACTTTCCATTTCTACAAATACTTCTTCTTCTTGCTCAACCATTTCCCAAACATGTGACACTTGCTCTCTTACCAACTCTATCTTTTTCTGCACAAAACAACCCAATTGCTCAGATAATGTCTCAACTTGAATCTCAAGATTCTTGATTGAAGCTTGTATGTCCTTGAATTTCGTTTGAGTAGCTCCAATAAATTGAATTAAAACATTTTCAAGGTTGGACACTCTATCTAGTGACTCATTGGATTGATGGTGATGATGTGCATCTTGCTCCCACATAAGGTTCTCCATGTAATAAGCCTCCTCTTGTGCATGGAATTTCGCCTCACAATCTTCAAATTTATGGTGTGCACCACAAAAATCACATGTAGGTTGCAATGGTTTCATTGCCTTCACTTGCATGACTTGAAGTTGTTTAGACATCAACTCCAATTGTTGTGCAATAAGTTTTCTTTAAGCAAGAAGAGTAGTTTCAAAGATGTCTATGAGCTATAGTGGATACTTTCCTCACAAAACAAAAATCCAGGTGAAGAATTATAGCAATGACAACAAATTAATAAAATGAGAATCAAAACAAAAAAAAAGAATTATGTCCAAATTAGCAATGCCTTTGCTTCGTTGATATTGAAATCAATAATCCCCAGCAACGGCACAAAAAACTTGTTGATGGTTTGGCAAGTGTACCAAATCGCGACAAGTAATAGAGTGAGAGTGAGTATCGTTCCCAACGAGGATTGTGATCAAGTATCAACGTAGCCTAGGCAATAGCTATTTGAACGAATGAATGTCATGGTTTCAAAAGATTTATGAATTTTTGTATTTAGAGTTGTCACAACAATGAATTAAACAATAACAATTAAGGAATGAATTCAATATAGGTAAAAGCGGTTAGGTGTCGGAATCCTCCAATTCTCACTTATGTAACTTTATTCAAATCTAATTTCAATTCATTCCACTCAATTGACATTCAAATCACTAACTTAGATTTATCCCTAATTCCTTAGGTGATAATCCTTTTGTACTAGTTAAGAAGCCTAATTCCTTAGGTCATTCAAGCATTAGCACAAACATTAAGCATGAGATTCATAAGAATGCATTGAAACATAGTTCTATTCCTAGAATCAACATTCCAATGGTAATCTACTTCAATTCCAATCAAACAACCAATTTTCCAATTGTGAAATTGAATCTAACATCAACCCAAAGTTGATCAATCCAATGGAAGCATTAAGCATAGAAGCAATTACTCTAATTGAATGAAATAGAATTGAATTCAAAATCACATCAAATTCCAAATTAGAATCATCCTAAACCTAACCTAAATGATCTAGCAACTCATAATAGAAAAGGAGAAGATGAAAGAACTTGAGTAGGAGAGTGTGGAAGACTCCATGGAAGCTCCAAGTCTTGTTCCCAAGCTTGAATCCTCAAGGAAGTGGAAAGAAATTGATGAACCAGAGTGAGAAAATGTGAAAAAATGAGCCAAAGATCCTTTTCCAACTGCAGAAACACGAATTCAAAGTTTTTTCATGTAAGCATCAAAGCTAGAAGATCAACTAATCATATATCATCTTTGAAGGGTGATTGTGGTTGGGTCTCGGACGTGGTTGGTGTGAAAAATGAAGTAGTAAGGTTCTTTGCCAAACAATTTGAAGAAACCTGTTGGTGCAGGCCGAAACTGGATGGAATTCAGTTTTGCAATGTTTCTGTGGCTGAAAATGAGATGCTTATTGTCGGGTTTTCCATAGAAGAAATAGAAGAATGTCTTGGGAATTGTGATGGGGAAAAGAGTCCGGGACCGGATGGATTCAACTTATCGTTTGTGAAAACATCTTGGGAGTTATTAAAAAAATGATGTTTTGATGGTGTTCCAAGAGTTTGAGGCAAATGCAAGTTTACCTAAGGCCCTTTCCTCATTCTTTCTAACTCTGGTTCCTAAGATAAGGTGCCCTCAGGAGCTTGGAGACTATAGGCCGATCTCCTTGATAGGATGGCCTTATAAATTAGTGACAAAGGTTCTGGCTACTCGTTTGGGAAAGGTGATGTCCCCTCTAATCTCGAAGAACCAATCAGCTTTTCTTAAAAATAGGCACTTGACGGATGGGGTAGTGGTTGTTAATGAGGTTGTCGATTGGGCAAAAAAGTATGGGAAGAGATGTCTTAACTTTAAAGTCGACTTTGAAAAAGTGTACGACTCAGTGAGTTGGGCTTACTTGGATTATATGATAGGTAGATTTGGATTCGATCCTAAGTGGATAACTTGGATCAGAGCGTGTGTCTTCTCTAGGAACTTGTCAGTTTTGGTCAATGGGAGTCCGACAAAGGAGGTGAACATCAAAAGAGGGCTAAAGCAAGGAGATCCGCTAGCACCTTTTCTCTTTCTGCTTGTCGCGGAAGGTTTGACTGGACTCATTTGTAACTCAATCTCTCTCGGTAAGTTCAAAGGATTGCTAGTGGGAGATCTGTGCGTTGGAGTTTCACATTTGTAGTACATTGATGATACTCTTCTCATTGGTGAAGCTTGCCATGATAATCTTTGGGCCATGAAGACAATTCTGAGAAGTTTTGAGCTCTCTTCAGGTTTAAAGATCAACTTCCTCAAAAGTAGCCTCTTGGGGGTAAATTTAAGTGATCAATTCCTAGAAGTTGGGGCGGGTTTTTTTTTTTTTTTTGAATTGAAAAGTGGGTAGAGTTCCTTTCCTTTACTTGGGACTTCCTGTGTGGGCCAATCCAAGACTTTTTTCAACTTGGCAGCCAGTGGTAAACTCTTTGTTGAGGAGACTGGGAACATGGAAGAATAAATATTTATCATTTTGAGGCAGACTGGTGTTACTTAATTCGGTATTAAATAGTATATCGATATACTTTTTTTCTTATATGAAGCTGCCAGTCAAGGTTAAGAAGCAACTAATAGGAATCCAGAGGAAGTTTCTTGGGGGGCGGGGGGCGGGGGGCGGGGGGGGTACGGTTGAGGGGTGAAAAATCCCTTGGGTAAAATGGTCAAAGGTTTGCAGTCCGAAACAAAGAGGAGGTTTAGGGGTGATGGACTTAGCAGCTCTTAATGCAAGCCTTATTGGGAAATGGAGGTGGCGGTTATTGGTGGAGGAAGAAACTCTATGGGTTTTGGTGTTGAAAGAAAAATATGGATCTCAGATAGGTTTGTCTGTAAATCTGGTTGAAGCGGGCAGCCTTAGGAGGAGCTCAGTTTGGTGGAAGGATCTTGTAAGCATAGCTGGAGGGTGCTTTGGTGTTGTTGACTGGATGTTGGAGGGCATAAGGAAGGTTATCGGTTTGGGGAACACAGTATCCTTTTGGTATGATAGGTGGTTGGGTACGGAACTATTAAAGGAGGTCTTCCCAAGGCTTTATATAGCATATCTTCTTTGAAGAATGATATGGTGTCAAGCTTTGGTAAGTAGGATAATGGTTTTTGGGTTTGGAATTTCAAATGGAGGAGAAACTTCTTAGTTTGGTAGGAGTCTCAATTTATGGAATTTCAAAATATGCTGGCAGTGACAACATTACAACATAGGGATGATGCTTGGAGATGGATTTTACACCCATCTATTACGGTTAAGAGTTAGTTTTAAGTTAGTTAAATCTCTGTTAGTTGTTAATTTACTGTTAGATTAGTTAGTCTTAATAGATTAGTTAGTCTTAATCTCTGTTAGATTAGTTAGACATATATAGCCTTGTTTAGCTAGATCATATTACATACTTGTACATTTTTCTGATTGAATGAATCATTCCATTCATGGAGTTTCTCTCATTCTCTCTTCCACTTACAAGTTCAATATGGTATCAGTAGTTTCTTTCTTTTCCAGAAAAGCTTCCGATTGTTTTCTTCTTCGATCTCTTCTGCATGCACCTCACTCCTTCCTTCTTGCGGTTTCATCTCCTTCTTTGATTCTTTGATTCTTTCTGCATGCGTTTCTTGATTCTTGCTGCAACTTGTGGTTCCGATGGAAGAACAGAATCCCATCTTCATTCACGCTTCGGATTTGCCTGGCCTGGTTCTTGTTTCTCAACTGCTCGATGGTACAAATTACCTCACATGACGTCGTTCGATGATGTTGGCTCTCGATGGAAAGAACAAGCTAGGGTTTGTTGATGGCTCTGTTCCTCGGCCCCTTGCCAATGATCCGAATTTTCGGCTGTGGAAACGCAATGATAGCATTGTTGCATCTTGGCTCTTGAACTCGATCATCAAAGAAATCAGCACCAGTGTGATCTATGGCACCTCTTCTTCGGCAATTTGGAAAGATCTTGAAGATCGCTTCAAGCGGAAAAATGGACCTAGGATTTTTCAATTGAAGAAGGCTTTACTTCATTGTACTCAGGATTCTAGCTCCATCAGTGCATATTTCACTCGTTTCAAATCACTCTGGGAATAACTTGGTGAGTATCGACCTGTTCATAATTGTAACTGTGGAGGTGTTCAACCCTTGATCGATTTTCTCCAGGATGAGTTTGTTATGAATTTCTTGATGGGACTCAATGAGTCTTTCTCTCATGCAAGAGGTCAAATTCTAATGATGAACCCTATTCCCCCAATTTCTCAAGTTTTCTCAATACTTCTTCAAGATGAGACTCAAAGAGAAGTTGGACTTCAAATTGTCCCAGTCACTGAAGCAGCATATGCTGTTCAGTCAGGCAAGAACAAGAATCAGAAGAAGGATAGGCCAATTTGTACTTACTGTGGCATAACAGGGCATACCAAAGACAAATGCTTCAAGTTGCATGGTTACCCTCCTGGTCATAAGAGGCATTCAACTTCTGCTTCTGTGAATCAAGTTTTAGCAATCACTGATGGCACTGAAGATACAAACTGGTCACCTAAGCAGTGTCAACATCTTCTTGCTCAATTACAAGCTCAACTAGCAAGAGTCCCTTTGAATAATGCCCAAGATCAAAATGATTCTTTTGTAGGTGAGTCGTCTGTGGGTATCTCTTTGTCAATCCTAAATTCTCCATTCAAGAATTCCAATTGTTGGATTCTTGACTCTGGGGCTACTTCCCATATAACCTGTCATAAGCATGTTTTTCTTAACTTTCAAGAATTACATAATAGGTTTGTCACTTTACCAAATAAGTCTTTGGTTAAAGTTGTAGGAATTGGTTCAGTACAACTCAATTCTCAGTTAATCATACATGATGTTCTGTTCATACCCTCCTTTCATGTTAATCTACTCTCTGTCAGTAGTTTACTTTCTCATATTCCTTTTAATGTCTCTTTTACAAAATCTTCTTTTGTCATTCAGGACACATTACACCAGAAGACGATTGGCAGGGGTGATCTCTCTCAAGGCCTATACGTTCTTCATTCTCATTCTGATAGCAATACACAGTTAGAAAATAAATCCCAGTCTGGTTCACAAATATACAATGTTACACATAGGTCAAGTTCAACATCTGATTGTATTCTTTGGCATGCACGTTTAGGTCATGTATCTGAAAAGGTCTTAAAACTTTTCTGTAATAAACTTGATTTGCAATTGCAATTCACTTCATGCAATAAATGCTTGATATGTCCTTTGTCCAAATTTAGGCGTTTGTCATTCATTTCAAACAACAATTACTCTGAGAATCCTTTTGATCTTGTTCATGTAGACATATGGGGCCCTTATCATCAATCTACTTATGATGGCAAGAGGTTTTTTCTAACTATAGTTGATGATTGTACTAGGTTTACCTGGTTATACCTATTACAACATAAATCTGAGGCACCTGTGTTGATCAAAAAGTTTTTTAGCTATGTCAGGACTAATTTTGGCAGGACTATTAGACAGCTTCGATCTGACAATGCCAAGGAGCTTCAGATGACTGATTTTCTTCAAGAGCATGGCACTGTGCATCAATTCAGCTGTCCTTACAGACCCGAGCAGAATGTTGTGGTTGAAAGGAAGCATCAACACCTACTGAATGTTGCAAGAGCACTGCTGTTTCAATCCAAGGTTCCTATCACCTTTTGGGGGGAGTGTGTCAATGCTGCCACCTTCCTGATAAACAGAGTTCCTTCACCCTCTCTAAAGAATTGCTCTCCTTATGAATTGTTGTACAACAAACTACCAAGTTATGCTTCACTCAGAGTTTTTGGTTGCCTGTGTTTTGCTGCTGTTCCAGTTTCTCAGAGAAACAAATTCTCACCAAGAACATTCCCTGCTGTTTTCATGGGCTATCCTCCTGGATACAAGGGTTACAGAGTTTATAATCTGACCACCAGAAAGTTTGTGGTGTCCAGAGATGTCACCTTCTTTGAAGACAAGTTTCCTTTTGAAACAAAGCAGCTGCACTCTACTCCTGATCCTTTTCAGTCCACTGTCCTTCCTGTTCCTGTTAAGGACATTGTGCCAGATCACCCACCCTTACCTATCCTACCTGAATTACATCATGCCCCACGAACACCAAGTCTTGATCTTAACCCTGAAACAACCAATGAACATGAACCAAACTTGCCTGAAACTGCACCAAACTCTCCTGAACCTGTTCAAAACAGTTCTGCACCTGAACCTGGTCCTCTAAATCCTGCACCAAATTCTCCTGAACCTGTTCAAGACAGTTCAGCACCCGAACCTGGTCCTCTGGATCCTGCATCAAGGCAGCCCAGAAGGTCTACTCGTGCTCATAATCCACCCCAGTATTTACAGGATTATGTTCACCATACCAAATATCCTTTAACAAACCACATTGCCTACACAAACCTTTCCCAACCATATCATACATTCATTTCCAATGTTGACTCTCACTATGAGCCACAGTTTTATCATCAGGCAGTGAAGTTTCCTCAATGGAGAGCAGCAATGGCAGCTGAAATAGAGGCTCTAGAAACCAGTAAAACATGGTCTGTGGTCCCTCTCCCTCCAGGGAAGCAAACCATTGGTTGTAGATGGATCTACAAGACGAAATTCAAGTCAGATGGCTCAGTACAAAGACAAAAGGCCCGATTAGTTGCTAGAGGTTTCACACAGCAGATGGGAATTGATTTTTTGGAAACCTTCTCCCCGGTGGCTAAGTTAACCACAGTTAGAGTCTTGCTTGCTGTGGCAGCACAAAAACATTGGCACTTGGCTCAATTAGACATCAACAATGCCTTCTTGAATGGTGATCTTTTTGAAGAAGTATCCATGGATTTACCTCAAGGATATCCAAAACAATGAGTCAATTCAGTATGCAAATTGCATAAGTCTCTTTATGGCTTGAGGCAAGCCTCAAGGCAATGGTTCCAGAAATTTTCTGCAACAATCACCCATCTTGGTTTCCAACAGTCCACTGCTGACTATTCACTGTTCCACAAAAGGTCCAATGACTCCCTCATCATCCTCCTTGTTTATGTGGATGATATTATCATTGCCAGCCCAAGTAAGTCTCTTGTTGACAGCACCATCACAGACTTGCAATTTCAGTTTAAACTGAAAGTTCTTGATCATTTGAAGTATTTTTTGGGCTTAGAAATTGCCAAATCATCAAAAGGAATTCACTTGAGTCAGAGAAAATACACTCTGGAACTGCTTGAAGACACTGGATTCAGTGAATCGAAGCCTGCCAAAATTCCTATGGAAGCAAACCTGCAGCTTAATGACACAGATGGTGAGCTTCTTCCCGATCCATCCTTGTATAGAAGACTCCTTGGCAGACTCGTGTACTTAACTATTTCAAGGCCTGACAACATTTTCTCAGTCAACAAACTGAGCCAGTTCATGTCCAAGCCTCGGACGCCTCATCTCAAGGCCTTACATCATATTCTGCAGTACCTGAAAACTTCACCAGGCCAAGGAATTTTCTTCTCTTCTCAACCAAACACCAAAGTCACTGCATATGTTGATTCTGATTGGGGCAATTGCAGTGTTACTAGAAGATCAACCACAGGTTTCTGTGTTTATCTGGGATCTTCTCTGATTTCTTGGAAATCAAAAAAGCAACCTACAGTTGCACGATCTTCTGCAGAGGCAGAATATAGAGCACTGGCATGCCTCACCAGTGAACTTCTTTGGCTGCAGCAGCTTCTTAGAGCATTTCAGATTGATGTTTCCTCTATCATGGTCATGTGTGATAATAAGTCAGCAATCCAGCTTGTTGCCAATCCCACTTCCAATGAGAGATCAAAGCACATAGACATTGATTGCCACTTCATCAGACAATATGTCAATTCGGGTTTTCTGAACTTAATCTATCTCCCAACTCAACAGCAGTTAGCTGATGTCTTCACTAAAGCCCTCCCACACTGCAAGTTTTCAAGTCTGATTTCCAAGTTAGGAGCATTAGACATCTATGCTCCAAACTTGAGGGGGAGTATTACGGTTAAGAGTTAGTTTTAAGTTAGTTAAATCTGTTAGTTGTTAATTTACTGTTAGATTAGTTAGTCTTAACAGATTAGTTAGTCTTAATCTCTGTTAGATTAGTTAGACATATATAGCCTTGTTTAGCTAGATCATATTACATACTTGTACATTTTTCTGATTGAATGAATCATTCCATTCATGGAGTTCCTCTCATTCTCTCTTCCACTTACAAGTTCAATACCATCTGGGGAGTATAACGTTAATTCGGCTTATCAGCTTCTCATGTCCAGTTTGCATCAGTTCGGCTTTCAACAGCAATCTGAAGAGTAGGCCTTCAAAGCAATTTGGAAAAGTAAGGCTCCACTGAAGGTAATTACTTTTTCTTGGCAACTCTTGTTGGGTAGATTACCAACAAGAGCCAATCTTTTGCAAAGCAATATTATACAGCAATCCAATGTTCTATCATGTGTTTTTTGTGATCAAGGTGTGGAAAATGAAGAGCACCTCTTCCTACATTGTCCTTTCACTAGAAACCTCTGGATGCAACTTCAAATATGGGTTGGGACTACTTTTGATACAAATCTGCAGCTGCTGCCTTTCTTTGTTTCTTTCGTGCAGGTAGTCAATCCGGGAGTTGCCAATAGGTTCTGGATTATGTTATGGCATTCCATTATGTGGTGTATTTGGGAATTGAGGAATACGATTATTTTTGGGGATGGTAAGATTGATATGATGTACCTTATAGATAGGATTAAAATGTGTTCCTGTCTGCCAAAACCAAGGATTTTTTGTGTAGCTTTGCAGAGTGATGTATAGACCCTAAAAAGTGTTTAGAAAGGGTTTAGAGATTCCGGTTCTTTGTGCTTTAAGGCTCTATCTGTCTCTGGTTTATAGTGGTTATCCACTTTGATTAATACAATACTTTTGCCTTTTCTAAAAAAAAAAAACTAATAAAATCATTTATATAGTTAAATTTTTTACTTGAGGGCCTAATTGTTTTTTAAAATTTAGGCCAAAAACTTGACAAGCCTTAAGTAGGAGTGAGAATAAATCGATCTTTTTACAATTAATATTATATTTTAATTAAATGCATAATATACAGTATAAAAAAATTATTTTTATTATAAAATTAATATATTGTTACTGAATTCTAACAAAAAATTGAAACTCTGTGTGTGACTACTCTCATTCTCTCTTCTTCCGTTCAAATTAAAATGTAGAAACTCTTTGTTTCCTCTTTCTCTACATGACTGACTAATGCCTCTCTTAGTAGGCACTTCTCATCATCATATTACATTCATTATTGTTCTAATGGAGAAAAGCAAGATAGGAGTTGTCTTTTCTTTTATGGTAACCATGTTATAGGAACGAAGTATCCACAATCATTAGCAATAACTAATATCTATCGGGGAACCTGTTGAACACACAAGCGAGTTCTCCCCTCCCAACCGGGTTGGCTTATCTATTCAAAAGAATTGGATAGAGTTTTTGTTTTTGTTGTAAGATATTTGGTACAAGTCATTGAACAAACCACTTAACAAACAAGGTTTTAATGATTGGAACCAAACCACTATTTTTGCTATAATAATTCTATTGTAGTTTGCTACTTTAATCTTTTCATTTTCTTCTGTAATATTTTGTTTCACTTGATGTTGCATTAAAACAATTAAGGACTAATTTTTTTTTGCACCTCTTTGTGCGTTTTTGAATATATTTGTGTGTGTGCGTCTTATAAAAAAAAGGACATCAATTTCTCAGTTCATATAGGATACCCAAAATCTTAGGGACGACCTCATAGCCACTACCCATTCTCGATTCTTCCGTTAACTACATTTGTGTATTACTATCAAATTTCTTAGTTAACCCATGAAGGCATGAAAGGGTGCAAATGATGTACCATTGCATCTTCGTTTATATTGCACAGTAATTTCCGAGTTATATTGCATGATATATTGAAAGTGTTGTACTTTTGAAAAATCATTGTGTAATTTGTTACTTATATACACTGAAAAAAAAAACACGGATTATCGACGAATAAAAACCGTCAGAAACGTCTAAACATAAAAGTATTGTACACCCTTTTATGAAAAGATTGGATTCATTGGTTCAGGCCTAAGAAACAATGTAACTCATCATTATCTATACAAAGGGGAGAAACATACATTTTTAGCTGAAATTTGAAACTCTGATTTTCATTCAGGGAAAGGAATCAATTTTTAATCTTTCAATGAAGCTTTCTACCATAAGAGTGCAAATTGCAATGATTTACAAAATTATAAACTCTGAAGCTATTATGTAAATTCAAAATTCAATATTGTAAACAATATAATAATTTGAAGTATATTTGGTTCAATAACAATATAATCTTTGGTACCCTGCTCATGGTGTATCAAGGGGAGATCTATTACTGATCTGAAAAGAGACTACAAAGCTTGCGATTTTTTGCCACTTTGGTTGAGTTTCTTCTATTTCGTGTTTTTAGGAGGAATTCTTATCCTCTTCCCTGGTGTATTTTATTTTTCTATTTCCCGTTTCTGATAATATTCTTTCCTACAACAATATAATAATTCTCATAACATGAGCACATAAAATTAATGTAGCAGGAATCTACAATAACCTGGTTTTAGGTCATTCTGCATGCAATGTATCATGATCAAATAATATATTTACTATGCTATCACAATCCCAAGGAGAAGAAACTTGTTCTCAAAATATAGGCACTCTGGGTGGCACGGTGTGATTACTGATTTCTAACAACTAACAAA
The DNA here is from genome assembly GCA_030762895.1 of Sophora flavescens. NCBI lineage: Eukaryota > Viridiplantae > Streptophyta > Magnoliopsida > Fabales > Fabaceae > Sophora > Sophora flavescens. The sequence goes on along the minus strand of CM061063.1, from coordinate 206,612,450 downwards.
GGTTGATCTCAAAAAAAAAAAAACCTAACCAAGGTAATCTTCCTAACATAGTAAATGCTGCTTAAGATTGATTTGTCCATTAGGCTTTGTTTGCGAGTTTGGAGGGGAAGAAAACGGAGGGGATCAAACCGGAAGGAAAGGGGATGGAGGGGAGGAGAAGGAGAGTATGTCCCTCTCCTTGTTTGGGAGTGAAATGAAAAAAGTGGGTTCAGGAGGAGAATGAGGGATTAATTAAAATACCCCAAAACCTTTTCCTCTAATTAATAGAACTCGCAAACAAGAGGGGGAGAAAATTAACCTCTCATTTCCTTCCCTTTCCCTCAAAAAAACAACTCAAAAACATAGCTTTAATCCTATTCTTTTCAGATGTTATTCCTACCTATTTTTTTTAGTTGTAATTGCCAAAGAAGAAGAGAAGCATATTTGTGGTGAAGCCACAAAGGGATAAAACCAAAGGTTTAATTTTGCTTCAGAACAACTGTTAAAACTTGAAAAAAGAGAGGAGAAATTGAAATCCAAGCATGACAGAGTAAAGTACTATCCATCTCCTGATCTTCACTCTGAATGGCACATAACCAAGCTTAATGACAATGGAGCAGTGCGAACAGAGATCCAGAGAAATAAAGTAATGAAGAAAAGGATTACAAAGATGGAAAGATGAATAGAAGCCATCCTTCACTCTTGGTTTCACGTTCCTGCTTCTATTTCCCCCAAACCTCGCATCTCTCTGGCTTGCCAACTAGAGCATATCGAAGGATTATGGTTTAGAGGAAATTGTCGTGCACCCTCGGAGCTTTCTATTCTGTTGTTAGGTGATATGGCAGGGGCTTCCTTACCCCGAGTAGTGAATTTGTAATTTCTTTTTTGGGCCTTGTCCCTTCTTGTAACAAAAAAAAAAGAAAAAAGAAATAAGCTAAGCTATATAGGGCAAATTAGGCAACAAAAAAGTAGGACACCAAAATTTGAACTTTGCCATTATCTATTAGTATTAGTATAGAAGTATAGATCACTTTAATCTTTTTCAATTCGTGAGATCCTACCAAAGCATGTTCTACTTCTAATAGGACATCACTTCATGAAGCCATCGATAATACCGACGACACTTCCAAAGGTCGATTTTACCGATACCCATACCTTCATATCACATTTTAAAGATGAAGGCTATGATACACCACCCACCAAAGTGGTGCAGTGGTACACCACCTAAGTGGACCAATCACTACTCTCCAATTTGACACATGCTATTGTCCATTTGACCATCCAAGATTAAGTTGAAAAGTCAACAGCCAAATGACAATCTGGATGGTCCAGAATTGGCCACTTGGGTGGTGTACCACTATACCACTTTGGTGGGTGGTGCACATAGCCTTCACCCATTTTTACCCATGCAATGTGCACAAAGCCCTCTTACCTCTCTTTTATTTTTTGGTAAAGAAAGCCCTCTTCTCTTTTCAATCACATTTTTACTTCTGATCACCCAATTCAAGAAAACTGTTAACTCCAAATTAAAAGGATTGTTTGGTTTTTACTGATCATAGACTGCCTACCACAGTTTTCCTTCCAAAACAATGGCTAATGAGACAAAAAGAATGCTCCCATTGAACCCTTTAAATAAGATAATGACTTTAGATTAATTGCATGTAGTTCTACTTTCCACTGTTATTCTTTGAAACTCCTTCAAGACAAGAATGCGCCATAGAGAGAAATGAATTGGATTAAAATGGTAGCACTGTGAAATGGCAAGAGAAGCAACATTTTCTCTTTTATTGAGGGCGTTGGTTAGTTTACACTTCGAAATAATGGTACCATTACGCGCCAATACCAAAACAAAAAGTCAGACAGATGACAAGATGGAACACAAGTTGCTATCACCAGACTGCAAGGTAATTGTGCAATCATATGACTTTGAGATTTGTGCATGAAACCTTCAACTCTTCAAAATATCACCTCGTGAATGCTTTAAATTGTCACCTCACCAGGGAACCAAACCACCAAAATAACAGTATAAGTCATGACAGCCTTCTGTCATGAATCATCCATATTCCTAATCAAACAAATATGCTATTTTTTATTTCATAGAAGACCTACAAGGAATAAAAACCCATGAACAAACAAGACTAATGCTTCGATACACGTATCATTACAAAAAATGAGAATTAATCTAGGCTGGTTGAAGAAGGATGAGTTATCCAGATAAAAGAATTTATGAAGCAATGTAGATGTTTCTAGAAGGGAATAAAAAGAATAAAAGTCCCTTGTCTGTATGGATTTTGATTGAGTTCAAGGCATGTCAAAATTATATTTTACTAATTTCTTAATGACTGTTACAGTTGCACACCTAAAGGTGGGAAAATGCATTAACACAGTAAAACATACAAAAATTTCTCGAGAATAAAAGAAAGTACAAAAGGATCCCTCCAAAATTTTAGATCTATAAGCAATTCACCCCGCCCCATCAAGTGATAGGTATCCTAACTGAATTCATATTTATGTATAAACCTTCTGTATGAGTTCTGAAACCAGGTATCAGTGTGATAGTGTTATGCCTTAAGCCCGAGAGGAAAGCACAACCCAAAAGGCTAGTCCATTAGGTGAAAGAGCCTCATATCGACACTGACCCGACGGTAGCCCTTTCCTTTATGGTGGCTCCACTCAACTATCAGTATTCGGTAATTTACACCTTAATCCAGCCTATAGGTAGCCCTTTCCGTAGCCTAACTCTCAACGAAAGCACCAATTGTTATGACTTAAGCCCATGAGGAGAGTACAACCCAAAAGACTAGCCCATTATGTGGGAGAGCCTCATAGCTTAAATACCACGTTGAGCTTCCATCTTTACTCAATGTGGGACTCATAACATATTGGTTCAGATAAAGTTTACAACTTAAGATAAAAGTTAAAAAAAAAAACAAGAGAATAAGAACATTGTAGGAACTTCAAGGGTCCTACTTCCTCCTACCAAAACCTCGTTCGTTCTTTGCCTAATTCTCTTGCCTCCACTTCTTATACTCTATTTCCAACTAAATCCTCACCTTATCCATACTCTTTCCGCCACCAGTCCATTTGGTTATGCTGCATGTCCCCATCGTGCAAATCATTACTTCCATCATTCCCGAGCCTTGATCCTCTTATCATCACCTTATTCCTCCTAGATTATACCTTAGTTACAAGAGGTGAATCAGAAAGCTATGCTTCACAACCATTCAGTCCTTCACTCCTTCATTTGTTATCAAATGGTGACAAGTTTTTCATAAAGGGGGCCACTATTGTGGGCATCAGCACTGTCAGAACTTAAATTTTAAAACAGTAAAAGCAGCAACAATCTTTTATTTTTCTCGCCCTCCAAATCCTCGTCGATGATAATAAGAAAACAACAACAAAGCTTTTTTTCCCACTAGGTGAGGTCAGGTATATGAATCAAATGACACTATTGTGTTCTATCATAAACTGTATTAAAAAATACCATTTAAATCTAAGTCCTTCTCAAAAATAAGCAGAAAGTGTGTTTTACACAATTCAGAGGCAGGTTAATGTAATTTTCTTTTTCTGTCTTCTTCCAAATCATTGTTTGATTGGCACAAAAATATGCAATTTGCAAATATATTTTCTTCATATAAACTAAAAATATGCTTACTTATTCTGTGCACGTGGACGTAACCCAAGTTTTGCTCTTAAATTCGCACCTGCTTCCATGAGATCTTCTACCTATATTTAATAATATGAAGTACATGAGAATGGTCGTGTCTGCATATAAAACATCTGAGAACGATCAAAAGCATACATGTTTTTTTACTGAAAACCAACATGAAAGGAAGCAGATCCGCAGTCAAGTGTAGAAAGCATCAATGGTTCTCTTAACTTTTATAATAATTAACATTCCACTTGTCATTTTCTTGTGTTCTATGCCAACAACAAAACCATATTCAAAATAAGAAATTGCAAGCAGTGAAGTGTGAAATGCATCATGATCTGATTTCCGATTTTACTTCTTTCACAACAACCATAACCATCTTTAGTATCATCTAGTACAAACAAACAGCCAAGTAAGAAGCAACCTCATGGATTTCACACCATTTTTGTGGTGGCTAAAGATCAACAGCTTATAAGTTATGACACAACAGGTGTCCAAAGAGAAGGAAGGAACAAAAACTACTCAATCGAAAATGAGCTCAAGAGACAACCAACACCCTATAAAGATTCTAGCATTCCATTCCAACCAAATGCACCAAAGAACCGGAAAGCGAGCACATTGCCACAGCTTTTTAGGATCTTTACTAGAGCCAAACCCTCCAAAGGTAATACTGAAGAACATTTGTAAATCCCTGGGGCAAAGTGGCAACCCCAATGTTCACCGAAGACACCAAACAAATTATTCCAGAGAAAGGAAGCTACTGAGCAATGGTCAAAAACAAATGAGAACCAGTTTTAGAACTAGATCTGCACATAACACAATAATCAAGGGACAAAGCAGTTAGAGGTCTTCGAATTTTAAGCAAATTATCTGTATTAATCCTATTAAGCACAAGAGTCCAAACAAAGTGTTCGACCTTAGAGGGAGTAATTGATTTCGAGACAGGCTTATCCAAAAGGAAAGAGAAATTATTGGGAGATGAAGTGATAAACTATAAATAGGATTTGAAAGAAAATAAATCAGTAGAGTCAAGATTCAGAACATTGTTTCTAGAATCAGAATGCTTAGGGATAATATTCCTTGGTTAGGGGCCATTATGGAATTGAATACTTTCAGACTTGTGATCAAGCACAGCCCCTAAGCATTATACCCAAGCATTCCAATTCCAGAGATCAATGTTCTGATGGAGCCACAAGCATGGCAGGTGAAGGTAAAGGGTGTGGAAAATCAGATGGAGAACAATGTGGACAGGATACAATAACATCAGTTGTACTTTCATCTAATGGATATATATGTGATGGGGAACATATGCATCAGCATGGGAGTTTCTCTGATAAAATCGGTAAACTCTCGATTCTACTAGCAAGTTTACGAATCTATAATTTTATATTGACTTGGCCTTTAAAATTTAAATTTTCGGTCAATACTGTAGGGTACTTGGGTTAAATTACCTATATGTTGCTTGCTGCAATATATTATATATTGGATTTATAAAGTTAATTTTACATTTTCAGTGTCATTTTTGTTTTGTTTTATTCAGGTACAAAATAAAGTGTTTGACTAAAAATTATATGACAGTTAGGTCAAGTTAGCTCTTGTTTTTTGAAGTGTTTTCACTTTAGATACTTGTGTTTTATGAATTTATGTGTGACTTCGTCATTAATGAACTTCCAGTTGGGGAGAGACACTTGTAACCTTTATGGGATGTAGAATATCCCAAGAAGACACACTCATGAGAACGAAACTCTAGTTTGTGACTATTATAAGGTCTAAGAAGGGGAAAGCAAGCACAACCGAAAGCTTTGAGAAAATTATAATCAGGACTTTGATGAAACAACTTAGTGTGAGGAACCTCTTTTGTGCAAGGAGGCTGTGGGCAGTCTGTTTATCAGATAAGCAACTATAAGGAATGTGTGATCCCGGAATTTGAAGGGAAGAGATGCTATTAGAAAGAGAGAAAGGGAGAAAAGGAGGGAAATGATAATCTGAATCTCAATCTATTTTCTTGATTTGCTAGATACAATGAGTGCCACTATATACAGGTAGTGTGCACGGTATAACAGAATCAGTTAGTGCTGACTAAGCAGCTGTTACAGCAGTTATAGACTTAACTACTTTACTGAAGCTTCTACATTTATACACGTATACACTAATAGACGCATGAGTAAGGAGAGTGAGTCCTAGCTCGACAATATATTTGTGCTTGCGCTCCACAATACCATTTTGGTGGTGTGAGTGAGGACAAATGACTCAATGTAGTATACCACATTCTTGGAGAATCTTGGAAAAGGAACGAAACTAGGCACCCTAGTCAGTTTGGATGGCTTTGATTTTGGTATTAAATTGAAGCTCAATCATGTTTTTGAAAGGTAAGTGGGGAGAGCCTCAGACTTTGTTTTAAGGAGAAATAACCATGCAAACCTAGTGTTAGCATCAATAAAGGATAATGTAGTATTGAAAGCCAGTGGAGGATACAATTGGGGCAGGGCCCTCAAGTCACTGTCAATAAGTTCAAATAGACTATTATATACCGTGTTAGAGTTAGTAGAGGGTAGGCGATGAGCCTTTCCAAGACAGCAAGAGGAGCAGAAATCAACAGAATTTTTATTGCTAACAGGGAGATTACAATGTTGCAATACATGCTTTAGAGTATCTTTATTTGGATGGCCTAAATGCCAAGTGTTGAGTGATACATGTGCAATATTAAAAGTGAGAGTGAAGGAAACATTACACGAAGGTGCAACATTATTATTATTATGCCAGAAGAAAGACTTTGCTTGGGGAGAAGATGAAGGTCCGTGAATTGGTAGAGTCCATCAGCTCCAACCTTTCCACGAAGCAGTACTTCACGGGTAACTTGAGATTTCACAAGGCACATATCAGAATGGAATTCAAAGAACACATGGTTATCCTTTGAAAATTTGCGAACACTAACTAAGTTTTTAGTAATATTTGGAACATGAAGAAGATTATGAAAAAACTAATTTGACATTTGAGTTAAGAGGAGACTGAAAATAGGAAGAACCGGAAGATGAGATGGGTAAACCTTGACCGTTACCAACAACAATGTGATCCGAGCCTTAGTAGGGGATGGACTGTTGAATATTATGCATGTCTGGAGTGACATGATGCGAGGCACCAGAGTCAGGGTACCACCGATTGGAGAAATCAGTTTGAGAGGCATCTAGCATTGTTTGTGGGGACGGTGATGGTTGGGAGTATTGAGGCTGATTCTGCCAGGGTGGGGGATTAGGTCGTGGTTGTTGGTGATAGTAGTTGGGATTGGGAGGGTGATTCTGCTACAAAGCACTGCTTATAGTGATCAAGTCGCACTTCCTGAGCAAGAAGCAATGCTTCCAAACCAATTCATCAAGATGAATCATATCGAGTACTGACCAAATTGATTAGGGAATAATATTCCTCGGGTAACCCTTCCAAGATTATGTACATCTGTTCTTGAGCAGAGACTGGGTCACTGAAGGAATAGAGTGCATCGACTAGGGCTTTAACACGAAGGACAAACTTTGAAATTGAACGATCCTCTTTCTTGGTATTTCGAAGCTCTATGCGAAGCATTCTTGCTCTCGCACGAGCCTTGGACTGAAAGTGGTTGTGCAACTTCTCCCAAAGTTGCCAGAGTGGACACAGCCAATTAAACGAGTAAGAATTGGTGTCGTGCCTGACGATTGGAGCCAAGAAAGAAGCAACGAATCTTGAAGCTCCCATCGCATATACTCAGGATTTAGGGTTCCGACGAGATGATCAGACTTAGAGACATAGCGAATCGGAATCTCCGGCGAAACAAGAAAACGGTGGAGTTGATGCGCCTTGATGATTGGGTCGACCTGTTGTTTCCACAAAAGGAAATTATCTTCTGTGAGTTTCTCTGAAATCAGAAAAGAGAACGCAGGTGGAGGAACAACTGAGATCAGCATCGGAGGAGGAGTCGACGGCGGAGGAGGAGGAGAATCGCTGGAAGCCATGGATGCTTCACCTAGCTCTAGATACCATGTTACAATTCATACAGAGAGAGTCGAGAGAAAGATAGGAATCTAAAATTCATATTCTCATGATGTATTTATACATAGGCTAGCTACTAACAGCTCAAGGTAACTGAATAATTGATTCGGTTACAGCTAACTAAACTGGGTAGGGATATTGTGTGCAACACTGTATCGCCTTACCATATAATCTATCACTAATGTACTATCACACTTTATTATTGTGGTTTGCTACTTTGCTTTATTATGGAGTTGGAATGTTGAATTATTGTTGGGTATGTGTTAAACTGTTTTATATTATATATATATATATATATATGTCATTTATAGGTTTTTTAATATTAGGTAAACTCTTACGAGTTTACGAGTCAAGTCCAGTCGAGCCTACGGAAACTCCACGAGTTTACCTAGACTTTCGAGTTTGATAACCTTGTCCCAACCTATAGTATGCAATCTGCACCACAAAATGAGGTGCAAAACAGGTGGTGTTGAATAAAGGTCTGATACGTGAAAACAAAAGTCCATGCACTTGACCAGCTTTGCTTGCCCCAAAGGAGAGTAGTTGGAGAATGTGTGTGGACAGAGGAGCCATCAATAGAATCATGATCAAATATTGTACCTTTATTCCTTGACTGGAAGAAATGCTTGATCGATGGCAGGTGTAAAGCGGCAAAAGTGTTTTTGAAGATTGATCTAACATGTGGTTAGCACCAAATTAGACTGAGAGGGGGATGAGTCAAAGACTGCTTTCAAAACACAGATAGGCTATACAAGTACAAAGTATTGCACTTTGGCCTGACCAACGCACCAAGCAAATTCATGCGAGTCACGACTTGGTATTGAAGCCTTTTTTATAGTCATTTGTTGTTGTTTACTTTGACAATTTTCTAGTTCATAGTAGAACCAAGAAAGTCCATTTAATTCATACGTGTGAAGTGTTAGAGACACTCCAAAGTGAGAACTGAGAGGCTCTTAATAAAACCCAAAGAAGTGTTCTTTCCTGCATTGTGAAGTGGTGCTTTTTGGGTTTTAATTGTTTCAGCTAAGGGACTTTGACCAAATCCTGTTAAAGTATGTGCCATTAAAGAGTTGCCAGTTCCTCATCAACCAAAGATTTTCAAAGTTAGGATCTGTTTATTTAGTGTTCTGCTTTTAAGTTCTTGATTTCAGTTTGTTTAATTTTGAATTTAAAGTGTTCTTCTATGTACTAAGTATAGTCACATGACTACCATGTGACTTTTTAATATTATTATTTGGGCCTTGAAAGATTGAGCTTGGTTTAGTAATATGCTTATAACCCTAGTATATTATAATCCTAGAGACTTGTATTCAGCATCTTTTAGCAGTCATATTATTATTTTAGATTTGAGAGGTTCCTAAACACTGAAACCCTCCTTTTTATCATTCCACTTCAACCTATCATACTTCTCTCCACAATCCTACTGCTTAGTGCTGTCTATTATCTTTTACTGCATCAATAACAATGCAATATCATGATGTATTCAGTGCTGCCAAAATATGACCAAACCTTCATATTAGGTAAAATCAAATCATCTGTGCATTCTCACAAATCATAAAATAATTTCTCTTTGGGCAGTGATTGTTTTACCTTCAACAATTCCACTAGTAATTTCTTCAATCTCAACCACAAAAAAACTAAAATACAATGTTTCTTCATGTTTGTGAGTTGGTTTTTGGAGGGAAAGGGAAGGTATATTGGAATGTTACCCTTGTTTGGGAGTTTCAAAAAAAGGAGGGTATGGTTTTGAGGACTTTCATAAACCCTCCAAACCCCTCGCCCCATTTTTCTGGTTCCCCCAATTTGGGGGGTTTTGGAGGAAAACCTTCCATTTCCTTCCCATTGCATAATACATACTCCCAAACAAGGAGAGGGATAATGCTCTCCTTCTCCTCCCTTTCCTTCCCCTTTGATCCCCTTCCTTTCCTTTCCCTCTTAACTCGGAACTCGCAAACAGAGCCTAAAATATATATGAATATCCTCCTTCTAGATCAACCTTGCTTGCATACTTGGTTTGCTTAAAAATTGAGCTTCTTCCATCACTAGAAACCAATAATCCATAAACAAGCCAAATACCCATTGCACAATTCACTCTGCAGGATTACCTTGATCACACAAAATAAACCATCCCTTTTTCTCCACTAAAATACCATTCATCCACACCCAACTTCAGTAAACAAGCAACAAACCCTTTCCTGACCTTTCATTGCCTAATACACCACTTTTAATTAACTTATGAATTACAACACTTTCCTTAACACAACCTTCATTGCTAACTTGAACTGCCTAGAAGCGAAGCTTCTTACCATCACCAGAAACCAATAAACCACAGGAAACAAAACCCATTTCACAATTCACTCTCAGTAATTACCTAATCACATAAACACATCCTTTTCCTCCACTAAAACCACATTTTCATCCAACCCATCTTCAATCCACAAGCAACAAAACCCATTTCACTGCAAAATCAGCTATATAAATATCCTCTTTCTAGTGTACTCAACCTTCTGTGACCACCCGAAACCAACAACCCACAGCAACCAAAAACTTGTCTAACATTTCGCTCTCCAGCGTTACCTGATCACACACACCCATCTTTTTTCCCTAAATTAAACAACCATGCCAGTAGTTTCTTCCTTATCAACCTCAAAATAAAAAAATACTAACACACAATAGTTCTTCCAAATCTAGCAGTCTGCATCAACATCATCTTTCTAGCTCAACCTCACTTGCTAAATGTAGGAGACCTTCTGCAACAACCACACAACAATAAGCCACAAACAAAACCTCTTAGAATTTAGGCTTTAGGCCTAACTCAACCCCAAAAGTTAGCTCAAAGGGTGAGGATTGTCCAAGCCTTATAAGGACTACTTTAGCCATATCTCTAATTGATGTAAGATCTCAACACACCCCCTTATGCCCAATACTAGAAATCTGGAGCGTGGACAAATGCGGATGGAATAACTGACCCAATAACAGATCTAGGATAGGCTCTGATACCATCTTAGAATTTAGGCCCTAGGTCTAACTTAACCCCAAAAGCTAGCTCAAAAGGTGAGGATTGTCCAAGCCTTATAATGACTTCTTTGGCCATATCTCTATTCGATGTGAGATCTCAACAAAACCAAAACCCAGAATCCATTTCACAATTTTTGTCTAAAAACCAAAAAAATAAATCAAAATTCACTTTCAAGGGTTACCTGATCTCCTGATCGCACAACTAACCCCATTGTCTGCACTAAAACCACATTTTTATTCACAGCCGGGAACAAAATCAGAGAACATCAAAGGGGACCAAGAAATCAAAACAGACATAAGTAACCTCTACAATGTGCTTGAGTGTAAAGTGATAAAGTAAAGAGTGTTGAGATCTCAATGCAATTAGCTAATCAATGGTGGATAAAGCGTTACTTGCTAATTTACACTCAAAATCACTTTAAAAGAGTTTAATCCTATATATATATATATATATATATATATATATATATATATAAGAAACCCTTTTCAGACCCATAATACACACCGCTTTCATCCTCAATCCAAATAGCACCAAATTGCAAAGCAGAAAATGGAATCATGATTATAAGTAATAAAAAAGAGTAAAAGACAGTAATAAATAATACCTTGTGGATGCCGTTAGCTCGGAGGATGAGGACGGAAGCAGAGGCGGCGCTGCCGACGAAGAGGGAGGCGACGGCGAAGGCCTTGAGAGGCATGAAACGTGAATCCCCTGCATAGCCTTTGGAGAAGGAACGCATACCCAAACCCAGTTGTGCAGCACTCGCCACACCCCACAACCACTGAATCACATCGCCACCCCCTTCCATTTTCTTTCTCTTCTTCTCAGTTTCAGTTTATGATGCAATTAGGATGTTGCAATTTTTTTCCAGGGTCTAAGGTTTATGTTGCATTTTAATCCTTAAAAACAAACACTTTTCCTTTAAAAAAAACACTTTTTGGCATACTTTTTAGTTTTTTCTCACCATCACATATGATATATGATATGATTTTTTTTTTTTTAACAACATTTGTTTTATTCTTGACCATTTTTTATATATATTTATTATACCAAACATTATCTAAAGTTGTATTTATCGGGGTTTAGGACAATATAAATATTTTTTTTTAAAAAATGTTTTTATTGTCCTTTATTACAATTTCATAAGATAAACCATCACTTTTCAAATATTACACCTAAACTCCTTGAAATCACTTTTTAATGAGTAAAGACTCATTTTTCGTCAATGATAAATTTCGTGATACCAATTTAGTCATCGAGTAAAAAAACTATATGTTAGTCTTTAACAATTACAAACATGGGTATATTAGTCCCTTTGTTGATATCTGTTAAGAAGCCTCCATTAGTTTGGTGATGTAGCCTATTAACTCATCCAACTGTCTGTTAAGGGACTAAAATAAACCTAAAATTTGTGGGGGATTAAATTGGATTCCCCTTTACTCTTCTCTCCCTCAACCCCTTATTCTTCTCTACCTCATATTCCCCTGTTTCTCCTTCCTCTTTCGATATCCTCTGGGGGAGGGTATTTCACCAACGGTCACCCATTTTTCGCCAACGGTCTCCCATTGAAATGGAAGCTTGTCTATTAGTCCTCAATTTTTGCACCCAAGGGGGGGTTGTTCAATTGAATAAACATAAAACCGGAGTAGAATGTTCATAAACCAAAAAATAACATAGTTCCAATATCATATCACTAAACATAGAATAAGCATTTTCAATCTTCAAGTCAAGCTATCAAATTAAATAACATTCATCAAGAAAATACCAACTTTGTCAAATTTACTAGCAACATAGATCTTGAACATTAAAAAAAATGATAGATCTTTGACATAGATCTCAGTTGACCCGAGAGAAATAGAACAAACCCTCGCCCAAGAGTATTGAACCCATTAATGAAAAAAGTGAATCAATATTGTTGGACTATAAAAAGAGTGACTTGAGAGAAAGAGTGGAAATTAGAGTGAAACATGGTTAACAAACAAACCATGAAAGATTTTAATATCGTTCTAAGGTTTGAGGGCCATTTGCTGAGCCGTGGAGCAGAGAAAGAGTTGGGTTTGAGGTGTGAATGTGAATCTGAAGTGGTTGGGACTGAAGAAGAATAAGAAGAAAAGTTGAGAATGTGAAGTAGGGATTTCAATTTGGAATGAGAAGAAGGAGGGGGAGGTTTTGGGCATTTTCCCCAAAAAAAAAAATTGTAAAAAAAAAATACATGGTGGAAATATATTAACGGGACAACTAGGCATCTTAACGGGGCAACTAGGCAAAAATAATGGAGGTCAATAAACGGAGATAGATAGAGGGACTAATATGTCCCACGTTTGTAATTATCAATGACTAACATGTGATTTTTTTTATTCTTAGGGACTAAATTGGGTACTGCGAAATTTGTCAGGGACCAAAATGGATATTTACTCATTTTAAACTAATAGCCAAACACAACATAACTTTTTTTTTATAGATAAATCACTTTTATTAAAAACTATTGTAAAGAATCCTTTTTTAAGTCTAATCAAATGAACCTTAAGAAATGAAAAAAGATTTCATTGACAAGTAATATAATTAATACATTAATTCCACTCTAGAGGAATCACACAAGAGTAAGTTGAGTATTCATCCGGGATCAACTAAGATGTATCAGGATTTGAAACAAAATTTTTGGTGGCCAGGCATGAAAAAGCAAGTTGCGGAGTATGTTGCAGCATTTCTGATTTGTCAAAAAGCGAAGGTAGAACATCAACGACCAGGTGGAATGCTTACCTCGTTGGATGTACCGGAATGGAAGTGGGATAGCATATCGATGGATTTTGTGGTAAGTTTACCGCGAACTTCCAGAGGTTTTTTGATTCAATTTGGGTGATCGTAGATAGGCTAACGAAGTCAGCACACTTCTTGCCTGTTAAGATCAACTACACTGTGGAAAAGTTGACCGAAGTTTACATCAGAGAAGTGATTAGACTTCATGGAGTACCTTCGAGTATTGTTTCAGATAGAGACTCGAAATTCACTTCACGTTTTTGGGGAAGTTTACATCAAGCACTGGGAACTAAGTTACGCTTAAGTTCAGCTTATCATCCTCAAACTGATGGACAAACAGAGAGGACGATTCAATCGTTAGAAGACTTGCTGAGAGCATGTGTCTTAGAGAATCGAGGAAGTTGGGATGATCTTTGCCACTTATCAAATTCACATACAACAACAGTTTTCACTCAAATATAGGGATGGCACCCTATGAGGCCTTATACGGAAGGAAATATCAAACACCTGTGTGTTGGTATCAAGATGGGGAGAGCACGATTTTAGGACCAGAAATTGTACAGCAAACAACGGAAAAGGTTAAACAAATCCGTGAAAAGATGAGAACGGCACAAAGCAGGCAGAAGAGTTACTCTGATCAGAAGAGACGACCCCTTAAATTCCAAGAAGGAGAACATGTATTTTTTAGAGTCACACCCACGAATGGGGTAGGTAGAGTTTTAAAATCCAGAAAACTCACTCCAAAATTTATCGGACCTTACCAAATTCTTCGCTGTATTGGTCCAGTAGCCTATCAAATTGCTTTACCACATTTTCTTTCAAATATTCATAGTGTTTTTCATGTCTCACAATTGAGGAAGTATATTCCTGATCCCTCTCACATAATTGAACCCGATGAAGTACAATTAAAAGAAAACTTGTCTTATGAGACTTCACCTGTACGAATCGAGGATAAGAGGATTAAGCAGCTCAAGGGTAAACAAATTTCCTTAGTCAATGTTATTTGGAATGAGACAAAGGGAGAGGCAACATGGGAAGCTAAGGACAAGATGAAGTTACAGTATCCTGATCTTTTCCATGTACGTAATTTCGAGGACGAAATTTGTTTTAGTGGGGTAGTAATGTAACACCCCGATTTCTGCTGTTTCTGCTGTTTTCTGTATCGATAAACAAACATCTGTTTATATTTTTTTATCTGAAACTTAGAAAATGATTTTGGGAAAACCAAAGTAATATTCATATCATACTTATTTTTATAAGTATACGGTGAAATTTTTGGTTGAAAATTCAAACGGAACCCAATCTGCATTTTCACTGACAATAAGATTTTAGTGATCAGAAAACCTAATTTTGACCCGGGAACGAAATGGATAGCGTTTATATATCATTTCCAACGATATAGGTTATTTTTAAAATTTCCAAAATAAATATGTTATTATACTCAATTCGGGCGTAAAACCCTAAATCGTGTAATTGACGGAGTCGAGAACGGACGTGCAGAGACAAAACCCGACGTCGGATGCTGAGACCTCTTGCCACCTAGGATGGCGAGTCATGTGGATGAGTCACCCATGTCATGATTACTTTTTACAAAATATCTAGATATTTCTTTAAACTAGTGTAAAGACCGTTTTGCCCTTGGACGATTTTACCCTGAACTTTCATCGAAATGACAAGTTTGCCCCACAATTTGTGGTCACAAATCAGTCACATCCTCACTCATTTCTCACCACATATTGGTCATGATTGCTTTTTGGGAAATGACCATTTTGTCCTTATGTTGTCATAATACCACAAAAATGTCATTTTGTGAGATTACTACTTTGTCCTTGAATTTTTGTCTGTTAGACCCTTTTACCCCTCAAAGGCCACGACCCTAGGCAGCCAAGAGGCCCATTTTCACTTCTATAAAAGGCCATCTTCATCTTCTCCATCAAGCTTTGCCATTTTTGCCATTAAAGCTCTAAGTACCATAGCTTGATTTTGTGACGGAAGTAGGTGATTCCTTGCCCATTTTTCATTTCCAAGAGGTATACCATGCTTCTCTCACTCAATCAATCATCATGTTCTTCATTGATTTTTGTGATTTGAAGTCTTGATCATATTTTTCAATTCCTAGATCTAGAAACTCTGAAAATTCATAGAAAATCATAGAAAAATCCTTTTAAAGTGAAACCAATTTCTATGATCTTAGTATCCTCTCTATATTTAAGATCCAAGAGGATACATCAAACAAAAATTTCGTGCCCTTTTAGTTTGTCAAGGCCGAACCCTAGTTTCTAGTGGGGGAGGACTTTGTTCATTTTGTTAACTAGTCTTGCTTGATTCAATCATATAATTCGTATATATGTTGAGTCCATGATTTTTGAATCAAAATCAAATCTCTAAGCCATTATTTTATTCATGGCGGAAATTATTTTCTTGAGGAGTTGAAAGATTTTGTTTCATTTTTCAACTTATATATGATAACTTGTCTTAACTCTACACTACTCTAAGGTTATAGATCTAAGAGTATGTAGAATTTTGAAACCTTGAACCTATTTTCTTAGCTTGGGCAGAAACCATATCCATAGGAAATAATAGATTTTTTTCAAAGTTTAATTAGTTATGTGTTGTTTTGTGATGGATTGTGTTAGTAGTTGTTGTTCGGAGTTCGTGGAGGAAACCAGAATTGAAAACCGAGACTTCGTTGAATCAGAACTTGAATCTTCAAAGGTAAGGGGAGTTTACTTGAGGAGCTTCAATAACTATGTGTATAAATTGTTTGGTGTGTCTGTAATTAATGGTTATAGTTTGTGGTGTTTGTTTTAAAATTATTGTGTAATATTCTATGATGCATGATTTATCTGTGAAAGCATGCTATAAATTGCGATGTGTGAATTTATTGTTGGTTGTGATAGCATGTGATAAATTGTGTTGTATGAAATTTTTTGTTGATTTTTATGATTGGCTGGAAGCCTGACACCGGTCAGTGCTTATTGAAAATTAAAGATAAAACGTTAAGAAAATTTAAGGGAAATATTATGTTTTTGAAAATTGGTGGATTTAATTTTTAAGTTAAAAATAATAATATTTTAATGAGTTTTAATAAAAGAATAAGTTAATGACCAACCACGCGTACGTAACCGTGAAAAAATTTCACTTTCGCACTTGTTTCGAAAACGTCGGGAAAAATGGAAATAAAATCTTAATTTTAAGAAAATGTATTTTAAAAAGTGTTTTAAGATTGATAATAAATAATTTTTCAATAAATAAGGGTTTTTGCTTACCTAACGGCAGTATGAGTGTAACGCCCTCCCCTCAGGGCATTACTTAATTAATACGTGCGGAATTTAAATTAAAAGATAATTTGCTGGTTGCTTTCGGAAAATTTGTTTTCTCTTAAGTCAGAAAATTGGGGTATAAAATTTTCTTCTATGAGGATAACTCTGAAATCCATCATACATACATTTAAAATGTAAAGTCACGTTCGTAACAAAGTTACCATGACATACAACGTTTCTCTAAGTTTCCACTTTCGGAAGAAAAGTTCAAACTATAGATGGATGTATATAACACTACATTTACCGACCTCTTTAAATATACAACCCAACTCAAAACTCCTAAGCTGGTCATTCTATCAAATATTATGGAGAGACCCCCAATCGGGATACTTTCCCATCCTCTAACACTAGGTCTTCGAATGACTTAGAAAGACTCCTCTGCAACATCGGTACTAGAGTACCAAGGTACTACAGCAAAACCCGAAGATACCTGATATAATTGTAAGAGTGAGATACCATCATAAGATATATCCCACAACAACCATATACATGATACATACATCACATAATCATATAAGCAGTTAAATCATGCATATACACAATATAATAGTGTTATATCAAAGGGTCTCAAACCCGCACAGTCAATCTTTGAAAATATGCATGGCACTTCAATCATCAGGCTCTAACTTAATCTCCGGAGATCCCAACATCCTCAAAGTGAGTTGATCAGGCTCGATACACCGTCTCATTGGCTAGCTAAGCACAACGATAATACACCGTCTCATTGGCCATTTAGGCACAACGATTATGCACGTCGTTTCATTGTCCATTTAGGCACAACGATACACGTACACCGTCTCATTGTCCAATTTAAGAACGATAATACACCGTCTCATTGGCTAGCTAAGCACAACGATAATAAGGCACGTCTGCCTGGGGAAATGCACATGAGAAAATATTTTATTTAAAAGGATTTCTTTGTGTTCATTCTTTTCACCGTCGCTGCTCAAAGCTAACGTCTTAAATCATCCTTTCCCCATCACTTGAAAACTTAGAAGCATAGGACTCATAGTCCGAATGCTCAATCACAATGCCCAAGACCGTGGCCGCAGTCAAGGGTTGTGGTCGTAGAAAACAACCTTCACCTTTAATCATGTTCATCACACGCGGTTAGAATACACAGTCCAACACAACGCGATTAGGACCTAAGTCCATAACATCATAACCAGGACTCATAGTCCCGAATTCACACTGATTCAAGATCACGTGCACATCACTGAATACTAGAGGCGACGTCTCGCGTACTAGATTCTCTTTCTTAAGTACTTATTTTTCGTTCAGTGAAAAACAAATTCAAAACCGAATCCTCGATAACCTATCCGGGTTATCGGAAAGTTTCTAAGATATTTAGGAAAAACCTTTTCTTTGAAAATCTTTTATAAAGCATCTTTGAAATTCTTTTGTCTTTGAAATATTTCCCCCAATAGGATATTGCCAAATAATCTTGAACGTTTTCACTTGAAGACACATAGTTCGAAAAGGATTTTTCTCTTGTATAACAATAGTACACCAAAACCATTTCAACAATTAAAACAAGTACTTTAAGTTTATAGAGCTTTTGGAAAAGAACACCAATCCCTTCATCTTCAAAGCTTATTAAGGTTTTTAATCCTTATTATGGTTGAGCACAGACGCACGTCTGGCTTAGCAAACTTTCAATCAACAACAGTATATATCATCAGTTCAATGCTAATATCACAGTTGAAAGCAGTTCATCACATATATGCATTATATCATTTAGAACAAGTACAATTCAACATCAGACAATAGCATAACAGTTCAAGTACATTAGATAATCAAGTAAGCTCAATCAGCATGTAAATATCCAATTAAACACATACACACATGCATACAGTTATTGAATATCTTTAGGAAATCCCCTCTTACCTTAAGAAGGTAAAAGAATGCGAGAAAATAGACAGTTTCGCGAACGTTCTTCAAGGTTGGTTAGGATGAAAGTCTATGTTTCAAGACACAAGGTTCAAGGATTAGAACTCAATCGAGAACTTAGGGCTAGAAGTTTCCAAAGCACATGCAACTTAGGGATTTATGATCCTCAAGTGCTAAGAGTTTAAAACAAGATTACTTAAAACAAAGTTGAACAAAAATCCCACCAAGTTACACTTGATGGAGATTCGGCCTTGACCAATAAAATAGGTTAGGAACATTTAAAATTTCCAATCTCTTTGGTTTAGCATCCATTAATAGTAAGGAGCTCAAAACCATGATCACTTTGGAAAATGAAAAACGAAACACCCTAGGTCCATAACCTTTAAGATTCGGCCATCCTTGGGTTTTTATGATAAAAATCTTTAAATCCTTCCAATCTCTTAGACCTTTTAGCATCCAATAACTTATGGAGCTCAAGTCTATGATCATCTTGAAAGCAACATAGTATAATGACATAAGTAAATGAATCATAAATGACATAAACAAAAATGACATAAAGTAAATGACATAAAGTAAATGGCATAAATATAAATAAAAAGACATAATGTAAATGGCATAAAGTAAATGACATAAAAGTAAATGACATAATGTAAATGGCATAAATATAAATGACATAAAAGTAAATGACATAATGTAAATGACATAAATATAAATGACATCAAAGTAAATGGCATAATGTAAATGACATAAAGTAAAGTAAAATCTTTAAACTTTCCAATCACTTTAGACATAGCATCCTTTAACATAAAGGAGCCTTGGTCCATGATCATTTTGGAAAACAAATATTTAAATACAAACTCATACTTGTAAAAGTTGAAACAAGATCCATCAAAACCATAGGTATGGTTCGGCCTCATTAGAAAGTAGAGGTTAGGAAACTTTGTTTTACACAACCTTTTAGTATGTTAAACTACAAGTAAATACAAGGTCATAGAAATTGGTTTCAACTCAAAAGGAGTTTTCTACCATTTTTGAGAGATTTTTGAAGATAAAAGCTCATAAATGACATAAAGAAGAAACTTTGGAAAACATGAAGTTTTTAAAGAAAAGAATACATGAGAGTATTAACCTAAGCAAGAGGAACAACTTTGATGAAGAACACTTAGTGAAAAGAAGAAGAAAAACTAGAGCTTTGGAAGCTTTAAGAAAAGGAAGAAAACTTAAGGGTTTTAATGGAGTAGGAGAAAGGAAAGTGATGAAGTGAAGTGGATGAGTGATATTTATAGAGGAAAGGGAAGGGGGGCACGGTTTTGGAGGAAGAAGAAGAGAGAAGATGAGTTTCTTGAAGAGTGGTTTAAAGAGTTAATGTGATGTGATGTGATTGGAGAGAGAAAGTTGAAAAGTAAGATTTTGAAATGAAATAAGGATTTACTTTTTCCTTAGGTGTGTCATAACATTAAATGAGGCTTCACATCAAGTCTTTTCTCCTTCTTTAGGGTTCCTTTAACTGGTTAAATACGTAACCGGTTGCACATCCGATCGTATTTTCTGAAGGTTTCATCCGGATAAAATATTGTATTTTATTCCCGGACAACAAAATTTCGAAAATTTACCAACCCACACAAAACATCATAAAAATACTAATTGTCTCGTTCACGAATTAAAATTTTGTTTCTAGCTCAGTAAACTTGAACCGGCAGAGAAAGCGCAGACCGGTTTTCGTCTGAATTTTCGACCGAAAATTTTATTGTGACTTCATACAGTAAAACAACACAAGAAAATGATTTTATTTTAAATAAAATCATCCTTCGGATTTTATCAAAAATAAACACATTAAAGCATGTATTTACTGATAAGGAAGCATACGAAAAACAGGGTGTTACAACTCTACCCCTCAAAAAAATAATTTTGTCCTCGAAATTACGTAACTAGAAACTTACCAGGATCTCTCACCATCTAGATCATACTATCATAAGAAAGTATCTAAAATAATTTCATCGATCCAAAAGAATACAGGAACATCTAACGTATGAAGATCCTTTAGTATATTCACGGAGGTAAAAATGTATTATCGGTACACATTTACAATCATGAATCTAAAAAGTTTCTCCTTTCACTAGAATTTCCTGGTCAACAATTTTAAAAGAGTTGCAGTTCGATAAGAATTCAAACTGAATCACTTCCACCAAAAGTAAAAGTGATTAGACTAAGTTTCATCGAGAAACTTCTTTCCCATCCGGGGCAACAACAAGGCAATTCATAACTCTAGGAAAAGAAAGATTGGATCCAAAGTATAAACTGACCACAACAATCAAAAGAGAAGGGAACTGGAATAAATTTCTTAAGGAGACTTTTATTCTCAAAAGTCGTAAGAAACATACATTCATTGGAAAGACTAGTAACATAGGAGACCCTAGAGAGTCAAATACTCAAGGGCGTCAAAACGCGATTATACTTAGAATCCTATTACAACTTAGAATTATAGACCACTGCCATAAGACCTTCAAATTGCACACTACTTCTGTCGTAAAAGATCATCAAATTGTGAAGCTCCAGCGCCAGCCATGGTGTAGACTCTTCCCTTTGCCGTGGGTCTATCAGTTCCTAAGGTGTTGACAGTCTTTTCAAACCTCGGTGCATTACAATCCCTTGAGAAGTGTCCTAATTGTCCACAATTGAAACACTTTACTCCTTTGAGTGGGCAAACATTAGCCATGTGGTCTGGGTCTCCACACTTGTAACATCTCCTATCTTGGTCTCGGTTTTGGTTCTGTTGACCTCCACTTCCCAATTCAGAATTATCAGAACGATGATGTCGTTGATTCTGGTCATTCCCGCGTGGTCGGAAGTAAGGTTCCCTCCGATGCTGCTTCCCTTTCTGATTCTGATCTTGATATTGGTCTTTGGAACGAATGGGTCTTGCAACAGTTTCTTTGTTGCCTCTTTCCTTCCTCATTAGTTCCACTTTTCTACACTTCTCTACTAAGGCTTGGAAATTCCGGATTTCCAATGGCATCACAGATTCCTTGATCTCGAAGCGAAGACCGGCTTCGAACCTTTCGCACTTCCATTCCTCATCGGGGTTGTTCTGGAAAAAGCGAAAATATTTGGCAAGGGACTCAAACCTTGCCGCATATTCCCCCACATGTGTCCCGTCCGACTCAGCCTCGGGAATTCCTGCTCTTTCTCTATCCGAGCACTCTGGGAAAATATTTGTCCAAAAATTTGTTGCGGAATACTCCCCAAGTGATCGCCGATGCTCGGCTACCAGCCAGCGTTGTCCAGTGCCTTCCCACCAGATTCAAAGATCTCCAATCGGTTGGAATGTTGCGTAAGGCACCTTTGCTCCCTCTGGGGTGTGAACCAGCTCAAAGATCTTCTCTAGCTCTTGAATCCAAAGATCAGCCTTTATTGGATCCACGTCTCCATCAAACTGTGATGGATTCTGACATCGGAAAGCATCCAGATGTCTTCCTTCTGCAGCTTGTTCTGCCCTTTGTTGCTCCTGTTGGTTCTGGGCAGCAACATTAGCCGTCTGAAGAGCTATGGCAGCAGCAACGTCAGCCAAAGCTTGGGCAGCGAAGTCCATCCCGCCGTCATAATTCACATTCATGCCATATTTGGGAAAACATATGCCTTGGGTATCGAGCTACAATTTCACAAAGGGTGAATTGGGTAAATTGGTTAGTTACGGACCAAAGATAAATTCTAGGGTCTTTGGGTCTTAGGGACATTCGGGCTTCGAAAATCCAGCGAATACTTGGGGCCTTGCAACCTCGGGTCGTGGAATTCGGTTACCCGGAACGAATGTACTCAATAGGGAACTATTCCAATATTATTTTAGGTGCTCCATCGTGATATTCCCTGAACAATTGGAGCCGGACCTAAATTTAGAGGCCGATCTCATGAGACAATTGTGTTAAGGGTATCGCAGCCTAATCATTGCTCGAAGAAGGGAAGTTAGGAATCTCTGGAGAATAAAGGTCAAGAATCATAGGAATGGATATTGAAGTGTCATGCATTTTTGAAAAATTACGATTGGATGATCGGGTATGAATCCCATTGGTAGGAAATATTTATAATATGTATACATGATGTTTGTTTGAGTGTCGTGCATGTAGTTGTCTTGATGAAAACTCAATGATGGTATCTCACCCTTGCTTTATTTATTTTCATGTTGGGTTTCTACTATGCTTCTATATATATATTCGAGTACAGGTGAGCCAAATGAGTCTGATATCGTACATGGGGATACGTTCCCTGCACTTTGACGAGGCTAATGACGGACGCGTGTGGAGGACTAACCTGGGTACTTCTGCGGGCGGGGAGTCTCGGGAGGATTTCCCAATGGGTATTCTTAAGTGTGACCAGCTGTAGGATTCTGATTTGGGTTTAATTTTGGAAAGTAGTACTGCTACCATATAGGTTTAGTTTATGTGTGTTTTCCTTATGCTATGGCTTAAATAAATGATTGTAATATAAAGGGCCATATGTAAAACCTTATTGATGCATATATATGTATTCGGTTGTTTTTTAATTATAACGGTTTGAGTTGTATCATTTGAGGAAAAGAAAAAGAAAAAAATTTATCACTAATTTTTAAGGAAGTTAAGAAATAGAGAAAATTATATTTTTCCGAAAGCAACCAGCATAATTATTTTCAGTCTTTTAGTTTCAACATGTAGCGCCAAGGGGGTGTTACAGATACAACTTTTTATTTTGTTTACTGGAAAAAGTTTACCTGAGTTGGGTCCCGGGGGCTCAATAGGGACAGAGCAGGCCTCACGGCTCAAAAGCACTTACAGAGCTACTTACAAATTACCCACCAACGAGTTCCTCACGTCGACAGTGGGATTCGAACTCACGACCTTCTGGATTATGACTTTGTGAGATTCTAGCTAACTTGCTAATATTGAATATATGGTTGATATCTTGTAGTCTATGGTGAACATGTGTAACGAATGAAAGAGTGCACATGCTCAATAATATTGAATCTTGAAAGGAAAACTAAGGTTTTGCTACGTATTATACTCTAAAGAAAAAAAAGCTTTAACTATAACGGACAATGTAAAGTTCTTAAGGACCAAAAAAAATGGGTAAACAAATACATAAGCAACTATTATAAAACATGCTATGAGGTAGTGTTAGCAAATTTTAAAATTTTATTGATTATTCAATTATTTTTATTTTATTGTCTTAAGTCTTATGAAATTTAACACATGTCATAACTGCTAAGAGAAATTTGCATTACAAGACTTATGATCTTAATTATTTATTTATTTATTTTTAATTCTTCAATCATTTTATTTAGTTATTTAAGCTTTAGTAATTTCAATATATATATATATATATATATATATATATATATATATGACTTAACACACCTATTAAGAGTGGTAAGAGAAATTTATATTACAAGGCTTGTGGTCTTAATCATTTATTTATTTAACTAGAATGGTACCCGTGCTGTCGCACGGGTCACCGGTCATGTTGATTTTTACTTATGTTTTTTAAATTACTTTTATATATAATTAAATATTTATTTAAAATTAAATATCGATTAGATTGGTAAAAAAACAAATATTAAAAACAGATGCTATATGTAATACCACAAAGTCTAATAATAAAGAGCTTCAACATCCATATAACACATTATATTAAGTTGTAGTCTTACATTATATTTAAAGAGTATTTACATTATTTATTTTTTTGACAAAAAAGAGTATTTCCATTATTAAAGCAAGTAGAAGCTGAGTTTATTTTATGGAGCATATATTTTGTTTGACATTATTTCTATAAAATTGAGAAAGTGCAATCGAGAAGAAAAGATAAAGTAAAGTTTGTGTCATTAATTAAGTGTATAAAGAGAGGATTCTAATAAATAAAAAAACCAAAATTTGAACTGGAAAACATGTCTTGAAATTATGAATTGCAAGGGTAAATATGTTATCTTGAAAATCTTGATCAAGTCCCATAGCATATTTCTATCTCAAACTATGATTCACGAAGGATATTCTCTACCAATATAAAAGAAGAAGAAGAAGATATTTTCTACCAATAAGCATTCTGAACAAAAAGACTGGTTTATTGAACAAATCTTTGTAAATAGTGTCTTTGCCAAAAAGATGAATAAGTGTTACAAACTAAGAAGTAGAGTTAATAAGCTCGTCAATATAATTTATCAGTTGAATAACATGGAGTTGTTACAACATTTTTATGCTCATAAATTTCTTGAATTATTGGCATTCCTTTATCACAAGCAAAATATATTGAGCAACTTTATAATCTGTATTGAAACCAAAATTCTAAGATGATTCCATCAATCTCTCAATAATATAGCAAAAACAAGAAATGGATAGTGATTTCTAAAAGCTCTCTATTATATTGCTAATTGCTAATAGCTAAAAAATCTGAACTATGGTCGTATGTGCAAAAATGGATGGGGGACTTTTAGTTGTGTTTTAAGGTAATTTGGAGTTTGATTTTTTTTTTTTATGGTGGCATTCAAAAATATATGGTTAGAGGCTTTGAAATGTATTGTTGGTCCAGAATCTTCTATTGTTGGATGGGGAAATTTGTTTCTAGAGCCTTCTTTTGTTTTTCTTAGGAGCTGGACACATTTTTATAATAGTGAAACTATTATAGGGTGACATGTGTGTCTTCAATAGTGGAGATTATTTTATAACTCCTGCTTAAACATGTGATGAGTTTAAATAGCTTACACTTTTATCCATAAAAAAATGGTATACACTTTTAGTGTAAAAAACAAATATTACAATGTCAATCGATTACAATTTATGATATAAGCGATTTTTATGATAGTTAGGATAAGAGTCAATCATTTCTAATGATATGAAAATTTATAATTAGTTGACAGTGTAAAAAGTCCTTAGACTGACAGTGGATATCAATTAAATTCTAAAAACATTATGATGATTTTGTCAAAAAAAAATTATTTATGATGATTAATATGTACCAAGTGAAGAGTTAAATTATGACCAATTATATTGTGATAATTATTCTTACTAATCAAATTCCAATTAGTGAGTTGTTTTTTTAGTAACGACCTTTCCCTAAATTTATTATTATAAGGGAAATTTTATTATATTCCCTAAATTTCATTATTTTTAATAGTAACCTCTCGTTAATTTTTACTCCATTATTTAATTATTAATTCAAATATTTCATTTTTATTTTATTATTATTTTTTAAAAAAATTAGATTATCTTGATCATATTCATCTTCTATTATTTAATGAGCTTAATTGGGATGCATTATAAGTGTAAAAAAATTTACGTTGTCAACCAATCAAAATACGCATGATATGACTAATTTTTAAGGTAATTAAAATAATAATCAAATATTTTAATTATCTATAAATTTCTGATTAGTTGATTGTGTAAAAAAATTCACACCCAGAGTGCATGCCTAATAAATCTTTATTTTATTTATTATTTTAAAAAATAACTTTGTCATTAAACAACATAGGGAAGCTACTCCTCTAACCTCACATCTGGTTGAAGTTCTCCATCATCAGCTTCTCCTATTCAACATGATTTAATGATACATCTATGTTATTTGTTGGTTTTGTTCCTCCTTTTCGGGATCTTTTTTTGGTTACGCCACAAATCCTTCATCGCAGAAGTTCAACCAGAGGTTCTATGTAGTGTACTTAGAGAGTGGTTACTCCCTATAAATTATTAAAAAATTGACGAACATTGAATCGAAGGATCAAATTTGCAGCATTGA
Source organism: Sophora flavescens (assembly GCA_030762895.1). Classification (NCBI taxonomy): domain Eukaryota; kingdom Viridiplantae; phylum Streptophyta; class Magnoliopsida; order Fabales; family Fabaceae; genus Sophora; species Sophora flavescens. The sequence continues at coordinate 206,586,061 of CM061063.1, read as the reverse complement.
AATAACAGGGAACCGGTTGTCCACCATGTAAACTTTAGGTACCAAAATCACATTACCAATAGAAAATGATTAAGCCTCTAATTTAATATCATTTATATATAATTAGTTTGAATAATGACTATCTCTAATCAATTTTATCTTTTACTATTTTGTTATTAATATAAATTGTGAATTATTTTTAAAATTTAAATTTATTATTTTCATATTATTTAAAACAATAAATGTTTTCACTTAATTTTATATTATTATTTAAAACAATAAATGTTTTAACTTAGTTTGTTTCCATTAAGTATCGTAATATATTAAGTATTTTTTATAAAAAAATTAAAATACAATGCAGTGTAATAATTTAGTGGAACACATTTTCAGAATTGTGCAATCAACAAAGTATTATGTAATGAACAGTAAATTTATAGTTTTTATTATTATAAGATAAGAATAGAGAAGCTTCCAGGAGTGACATGTGGCAATGAACAGTGGTCGACATTGAGTTTTATATATACTACCAGTGTTGTGGACCCGTGCAAATGCACGGGTAAGTTTTTCGTTAAATGGAAAACATTAAATAAGTGAGAATTAAATTTATTTTTTATTTAAATTTTCATAAAAAACATATGGATAGTGTAGGTGACAAATTTTTTAAGACTTAACAGTAATACACTTATTGCATGTTTTTTTCTTCTTTTTTTTTTCACAAAAATGACATATTAATTTTACACTATAAAAAATTAAACATTTATGATATCAAAAATATTTATAGTTAAGAACGAACATGTCACACTTAATATTAAGGGTGGAAATAAGCCAGGCCAGGCTTTGATTAAATAGGTCTGGCCTGTTTGAAAAATTAAAAGCCTAAGCCTGTTATCTGTCAAAGGCTTTTTTTTAAGCTTGACCTGACCTGTTAGCCTTTTTAGGGCCTATCTAATTTTGTTAAAAGATACACAATTGCTCCCTATTTATAGAATAATGGTCTGTTTCACATGTATAGTTTTAGCAATGTGGGACTATCTCCTTGCTACCTTCATCAAATTCAGACCCTTTTCTCCCTCAAATTTCTCAGGATAAATGGCTGCAAGAATCATAACTAAGCGCAAACGTTCACTAGCATCAGCAATATGTGCATGACGAATTTCAAGCCATATAGGATCATGATCCTCCAACATAACTTCTTTTTTCTCGGGTTGGCCACCATTCTTTCCAGGAACCTCATGAACATATTTATTTCCTTCCATATTCAGTAAATCATGGCACATGGCATCATATGTCCATTCATGTATCATAGGAGCAATCTGATCAATAGTTCTATCAATGAATCAATGATGAGCAACTGGCACGTCTCGGTCTGAAGAAAATTAGGTACAGTTTTTTTTTTTATATTTCATGAGCCAGTCCCAGACACCAGTAGCAAGCTTCGTAGGAATAAGATTGTGGAAAGTAGTCATCGTGGTTGCATCTAGGGACTTGGCAAACCAACATTCTATAAAGTCCCACATCTCTCAAAGTATATATGTGGAGCAAACCAACATTCTATAAATAAAGAACAAATTACATCTCTTTAAATTATATAAATCATATTATATATATATAATAAAAAATAATTTTATTTTTAATATTATTTATTTATTTGTTATTTATAAATAGGCCGGCCTATCAGGCTTCGTAGGCTTTTTCTGAAGCTCAGGCTTGATCTATTTATCTAAAAAGACTTTTGAAAAAGCCTTTACCCGACCTTTTTATTGAATAGGCCAGGCCAGGCCATAAGCCCCTGTCGGGCGGCCTAGCCTACTTCCACCCCTACTTAATATATTCGATTTGAGGAAAAAAAATATTTCCATACTATATTTGTTTTTTCTTTTTATTATGATATTGCAAATTCGTAAAATGGAGTAACGTAAACATAATATTATAATTATAATAAAACATAACCTAAAAATAGCTATAAAACAAAAATTTAATTTACTATGTTTTCAGTAGATATTTAAAAAACTCATTCTATATTGGAAAACCAAGTTATGATAGAAGAAAAATATAAAAAAAGTAGTATAAAAATAAAATTTTAAACTAAAAAAACATCACACTTGCCTCTAACTTTATTTTATAAAGTACTGCTCCAAAAAAGTTGAAATACCCCTTGTTTCAATGTTTATAATATTTTCTTATTTTTCCTCATTGGTTCAGTATGTTTTTTGTTTCATAAAATATTTTTTATAAAATTTCTCTAAAATTTAAATATGAAGCAATCTTAAAGATCAACAGAGTTCATAATGCAATTGCAATCTTCCTCCATTCAATTGTCCTTCCCAACTGTCTTAATTGTTCTTTTGGCATTTAAATCCAACCTTCCAATAGGGACCACTAATAACCTTAATCGTGACTTAGTATGAACCTTACTCATAATAATATATTACAAACTTCATTAATCTTTTCATATCCAACCATGTCAATAGTAAGCAAATTATAACCTAACTCTGAAAATCATAGAAAATATATGGATAAGTTCATATAAAACAATAATCAAGAATGTGAAATTGCTTGTACATTAATTCAAACATGATTCTATACCAGATTGGCAAGATCCAAGATCCTGCCATGTGACTATGGTCAAATAACTTAAATTTATCAGCCATCACAATCAAATAGAAGGCATATGAATTGTTTATATATCTAATGCACCCCTCATGCAAGAGTCCTTCAGGCTTGAATCGTGAACAACGCCCCAAGACTTTGGGTGAGGACTCAAGCAATATTTAGACTTGCATTATGTCAATCTAGTAGTTACTCTTACAGGATATAACAATCAAGCCTTTCCAAAATTAAAGTTTGACATGATTTTGTAGTCCGCCCCTGGTTCAAGAGTAAAAAGGATGCCATCCTCTCCAAAATATATAAGCCTAAACAGTTCATATGTTTAAGTTCCTATTTAAAACAAAATCAAGACCGCATATACTAAAGAGCAAGCAAATCAATTGTATCACATGATATACCCCTGGTTCAAGAAAAACATGCTTGATAGAGGACATCCAACCTCATTCAAAGTGACAGAAACTTTTTTTTGACTTTTTAACCGGAAAATAGGTATGCAGCATAGGCCACAAGCATAACGCAGCTGATGAATCTTGAAAGCACCAACTATGACTTCCCAAAATGCACCTCAGTCGGTGTGTGCAATATTTGAAAATCTCTGTTAATCAATGAGTATTACCTCAACATATAAGAGACTTGGATAAATTATTGGCAAATTAAATTTATTAACAACCAAGCAATGTATTTATATTATCCAAAGAATAATGAAGTTGATAAATCAAGTTTAATCAAAATCAAGATCAAACACTTAATATCTAAACAACATAACAATAAGTATTCACTAAATAAACCAAGTCAAATATACCAATAGTTGAATTGCAAATGAAATGGCTAAACCACAACACTTAGACCCATCACACCATCACCACTAATGTAGACATATTCACTCAACGACCGAAAGGTTTCCTCTATTGAACTACTCTTTTTCCCCCATAGACTTTAACTACTCTTCGTTCTTATTTCCCCCTGGAACCTAAGGAGACAATCTCAGTTCTCAGCTAAGGCTCCGGAGTCTCCCTCGCTTCCCAAGTTCCTGTTTTAAATTTTGGAAAATTTGGAAGAAGGATAAAATCCCCCAATATCAACTCCCTGTTGCATTAATGGTTCCTCAAAACTTTCAATCTCTGACCTTCCTCCTGTATATAAGATGATAAAGTTGGTCCCCCCTAAAGCTTTGCTAACAAAAAAATCCACCAAAAAAGAAAATTCATGTCATTTTACCTAACCGAAGGCGAGGGCAAGTTGTTGCAGCTCATTGACAAAAGTATAGATGACTAATATTCTTGTTTTTCTTCATGATTGAATGGAAATGGCAGATTATTGAAATAAAAACGAAAGAGGACATAATATTCAATTTCTGAACAAACTTGTTTTGCAAGCCCTACTACCTTAATATTAGCAGAAAACAACCAAATAATTCAGCATGTCAATAATTTGTGCCCGTGGCACTTGGCATTTTCACATAATTCAAAGAAAATAAGAACAATTTATTTAGGAATGCTATGAAAGAACCATATTTATTGGAATGCTCATGGAAAGCTCTCACAATACATACTAAGAAAGGTTATTGAAGAATTTACCTCTTTGCTACTGCTGTGCACCACCAACACCTACAAATTAAGGGTTTCCCCCTTTATTCCTCCTCATCATTCCATCTGTTTTCTTCTCCCAATTCCCTGCAGCAATTGAGTCTTCATGTAAAAAGGAACAAATTGCATAACATAAAGCCAAAAGGAACATGGCCAATTGCCACTCCTTTTAAAATGTAGAAAATCAAATAAATTGCAGCAAAGAAAGAGGTGTTCAAAATTAGCTACTTGTTATCAACTGCCTAAAAATAATTACTATTTTTAATCACAAAAGTCTTATAATCACATCAGTCAGTTTATGAAAGTGTATATTAAATTAAAAATTAATATAAGACACGGAGAGGGGGATAATGTAAGAATTACCTTCACAAAGCCACTGTGATAAACGAAGACCCATTAACCCATTTTTCTGAACCTATGACCTGGATCCGCTAGGTGCTCCTATCCACTCTCTAGCCGCATGGTGGTGCATCACAAGTTTCAAAACCTTGTTCCATTTTCTTTATTGCATCTCATTTTCTGTATTGCAAGTTGCAATTTGTGAATGTATTGTAAAGACCCAACCCAATGTCACATGTCATGACGGATAATGGCCACTTAAGAACCAATGCAGCAAAAATATAAAATATTAACCAACATAGTAAGGCAAAGTTCAAAGTAGGCTCAGAAAAATGAAATGATGATGCACATGAGGGTGAGGAAAAATATATCATCTTTAGGGAAAGATCCCATTCAGAATATATATATAAACCACCAGTGAAAAATGCAAATAATCTGACCCATAAGATACTTACAAAAAAAAGAATGTGATGCCCCAAATAATAATGATCTCAATCATACAAAAAAAAAACAAAAAAACAAAAAACAAAAAAAAACTAAAAATCTACCTCAACAGAATAATGGATCTCTGCGGCTCTGCCTTCCCATATTATATATTTAGAACCGTCATCCAATCTTTGGTCAACTCTATAGAACTCATCCCAAATCATATGTTAATGCATGTGTCACCCTCCTTTGCTAGATCCCAAATGAAATATGTTTATCTCGCAAACCTGTATATGTATCATGTATTTCATTATTATATGAGTTTGATGATGTCAAACCACTATCATTCAGAGGAAATTTATTCAATTAATCATAACTGTTCAGAAACTTCAACATAATTAAGTTAGGTCTAATTTGATTTTCATTTGTACATTGAGTAAGAGCAGGAAATTAAGGAGAAAGCTTAAAGAGTAAAAATAAGACTCTAACACAAATATAGAGGTGCATATCTTCCTTGAGGAGTCTATAGTCCATACCATCTTGAAGCAACAACGACAATCAAAAGAACTTTCCCCTTAAATTTGCTAAGAGAAACATCCTATCAATATCCTGCACCAAGTAATATCCCAAGAGCACATGATAAAATTCAACCATCAGCACAATGGTAGTTTTTCCCTCCATTAACATTTTTTACAAAAAGCACAACAAATTACCATTGTGTACTCTGTAGAATCATTTATAATTTTATGAATCCTCTCATCACAATGGAATGCGTAGATATGACTTCATGTAACATAACTACACTGTTGAGCATTATCTAAGTACAATTGTAAGAAAAATAACTTAGGCAAAAAACTATTCAGCTTTGATTAGAGGTAACATAGTAAAATTGTCACTATCATCACTCACATCAACAATCATCTTGTCAAATCCCCTACAATTATAGTAATCAATATTAAATCAATCTATATAAGAGATAAAAAAAATACAGCTTTTGAACCTTTTTTTGGAATAAGAGATAAATCGATTCAATTAAAACACTGTGCTTGGACATGAGAATGTACCCGACATGTAGAGAATCCAAGGATATGCCAGCATGGAGACTTCTCAAATCTCATATGTTCAATAGCAAATTCTGCGTGTAGACTCTAAGCAACCTGAATACAATTTAGATAAAAATTTAGCAATTCTTAAAACACCAAACTGCAAGTCAGTAAAATATTATAAATAATTACAAATTACTTTGTAATTAAATGCAAATATAACAATTGGCCCCCAGTACCTTGATAATGTGTTAATGTAATGTCTTGGGATCCATGTGGTGCATCAGCATGGCATGGTGAAAGAGTTGTATTACTTATCTCAGTCAGCACTTTTAAGTTGAATAAGACCTTGTAGTAAAATAGTCAAGACAAAGTATAAAACAGTAATAAATAGCAGCAAATGTATTAGAATAGTCAAAACAAAGTATAAATATTAGTAATAATTAGCAGATAAAAAAAATTCCAATAGTGTAACCTACAAAAATCAATTAATTTGTCTAACATATATACTTCCATCATGCTCTCACATCCCATGGTTAAACTGTTTCCAGTAAAGCCTATCATGGTCTGAAAAAGGAAGCTGCATGTTGGGACTTTGTCCAGAGAGAAGAACAGCGGCACCATAAAAAGGGATTTAACCAATGTTTTAAAAACCGGTCCAACCGTTTGGGCCGTCGACCGGACCCCTCTCCGGTCCTAGTCGAACCACAGAACCGGAAAAGAGGTTCAACCGCTAAAAATCACCAAAAACCGGTTGAACCGGGCCAAAACCGGAAAACCGGCCGGTTCATTAAAAAAAAACAAAAAAAAAACAGAATTTTTTAAAATAAAAAAAAGGATAGAGCATCATAAATTGAATGACGTACTCCAATTTGTGCTTGTGTAAGTATTAAATAATTTGGACTTAATATGAAAATTAGAACTTGGATTGAAATTATACTTGTTATTTGATCTATTTATAAATGTGTGTGTGTCAATATATATATATATATATATACATACCAGTTCAACCATCGGTTAAACCGGTTGAATCGGTTGGACCTTGAACCACTCTCCTTTTCGGTTCTCCAGTTCAACCGGTTTTTAAAACATTGGATTTAACACTGATACAATTCAATAAAGAAAGCAGAAAGGCTCTAGAGCAGTAAAATGTGATAAAGGAAGATGCAAAACAGAGTAATCACTGGAAGAAGTATAGCTTGCACCTTCCAAGCATAATCCCACCCAAAAGAAAAGTGCTATGACAAATATCTTTACACAGATGAAGTGAACAACTCCCAAAATATGTTCTGGTAAGATACTTGAGCGAATGGCTGACCAAGTTTGTTTTCATCAACGGACAATACTTTGCAGTGTCCCTGCATCACAAAAATACAAACATAGGCAGAAAGTGATTTCTGATAAATACTAAAATCTGCTCTCCAAATGCAAACTGCCCGTTCAGGAGAAAATTTTAGTCAACCTAGCATAATTCAATTGAAGAAAAATAAAGCATCTGATCAGGAATATAGAATGGATCCCTAAAATCTGAAAACTTAATTATGTTTACAAAAAACTAATCACTATAGCAATTATATAATTTAAAGTGAATTCAACAATACATCTTATAACCTTGTAAATGATCACTGGAAAAGAGAAAGGAATTAAGGGATTTCCAACGAATCAACAGTTGTTTATTTCTCACAGGACAAATCCTTTTAAGGATAAGAAAGAAACTAAGGGAAAGATGGGGTTTTCAATAATGATTTTTGGAATGACTTAGCATAATTAAGTTAATCAATAAACAACTACCTCAACAGGTGAGCAGGATAATTCAAATTCAAGCAATCAAAGTCAAGAGGTAAGTCATGCCCCACAAGAAGTCTGGCCTTTCCAGCATCCAATCTAACTTTGCCAATGGATTCTCCATTGTATAGAATTTGCAATACCTTTTCTTGAACTTGCTTAAGAGACATGCCACCTCTAAGATGCTTTTCTGTCAACCCAGTTATAAATCTGAAAATTTCAAAAAAAGTCAACCCAACACTCTTTTTACTTCTCCACCTTTCTCTTTGACAGTAAAGGGAAACAATCATGAGAATTTAAGGTACCTATAATTAGTAACAGGGATTTGGGGATGCACATAGGTGTGGAAGATTAATTTCTCATTTTCATCAACCAAGCATACTCTAGCACAAGGTTCCAGCAATCCATCACTTCCACCACCAACCATTTCACAATCCAATGCAATTGCTCCAGGGGGTCTGCCATCATGATTTTCATCAGAAGAAACATGACAATGAAATTGGGAGCCTATATTGGGCAATGCACTTGTTCCCTGCAACAGTTCCACACAAAACATAAACTTCCATACAAGAACATAAAACAGAAGAGTTAAGACAACCAACACTGCTTGTAAGCAGGTTTCTTTAGTTGGTCAAAATGGAATGTATACATAAAACATTTTAATCAACTTACCAGAGGAACAGGAGCAGATAGGCGACATGATTCTCTATGCTCATTGAGAGACCCGAGGCTATCAAATAGTGTCAAACAAAGTTGACAACCTTGTTCAGAGAAAATCTTTTAACAAATTCCTATTGCCAATGGACCTAAAGCATATAAAGGAAACCAAAGGGCATTAAAAAGATAAACAATGAGTATAAACATGGAAGTAGTAATACCAAAATCAGATTGAATGTGCAATGATAACTAACCAGTAAGATGTTCCCTGAGAGACTCAAAAGATTTGCAGTGCTTTTGACAGACCCCACATCTAGGCTGATGCACAGAGTGGTATGAGATTTTCATGTGCTCAATAAGATGCTCTTTTTTCTTATATTGCTTGTAGCATGCCGAGCATTTGTGTCTGCATGAAGGAATCAACTATTCTTAAAAAGCTATGTGAAGGGAAAAAATTACACAAGGAGGAAAAAAAAAACCAAGAAGAGTGCACATAGTTCACTTGCTATATTTAATTCTAATATCAGATTTCATCACTTATTCAATTCTTTTAAAAAATTTACGAGAAGAGGACCAAACACAAAAAAACAAGTTTTGGCAATTATAATATAGAAGATAGAAGATACTCATTAACCCCACAATGAAATTGAAAAATAAATGGAAGAATCCTACACAAGGGTTCTTATATCCAATTCCCATTAAGATGAATGTTTCCTGAACTTAGTTACTCATTTCATCTATTCGCCTGCAAGTTTGTGTATTTTGGAACACTTGAATCTTAACCGATAATGTTATTGTAAATGTCCTTGACCACGTCCCAAAGCTTGGATAATAGAGGGGGACTAAAAAACTAACTAAAACACAGGTTTGAATCAGTAGAAGAAAAATGAATGCAAAATCAACAACTTTATTTGGGAGAAGATGACTTACAGTAGTACCGGTGAACATGATTCGGCTCCCAGGATGGACGAATTCAGAAACACGCCGCCGCCTTACTCCTCGTCGTTCTCTCCGTCGCCGTTCAGAAATTTTGATGAATGAGAGAAAGCCCACCAAATGGTTGCAACTGAGTTTTAGAAGCAATACTCACCCACCCAAGCCGTATTCCTATTTTCTCCCTCTCTCTTTCCCTTTCTCCTTCCATTTCAAAACCAAACCCAGAAAACTGAGGAAGGAAAACCTACACCAAGAGAAGAGGAGAAAGAGAGAGAAACGAAGATGTTAAAAAAGCAGACAAGGCTTGAGTGGAGAGAGAGTGTCTCTGAGAAAGTGGGTTACTTTTTTTTAATAAATTGAAATTGAAAAATGAAAAGTCGCACTGGATTCAAAATTCGAAAATCAAAAAATGGCGTTGAATATTTGTGTGGGACCCACGAGTGTCGAGCAGCAGCTTATCCACAGTGAAATATGGATCGACTAATTAGTATTGTATTGATATTGATATGATATATGATAATCTTAATTATTAAATGATTTTATTTAATTATTTAATTTTTAGTTATATATTTAAATATTATATGTGAGAATTAACACTTATTAAGAGTGCTAAGAGAAATTGGCGTTACAAAGTTTATTTATTAATTATTTTTTCCTACCTTTAAATCATTAATACCCGACCGATTCATTGTTTGTGCTTCGTCAACGATCAAGAGCTATTGTTATGCGCATCCACAACTCTATTCCTGTAGGTTTATATGGGATGAAAATCTTTTATATATAGTATTTATATAATTTACTAACATTTTATTTACTTAAAATTTAACATTATGTAAACCTAGGTAAATAAAGAAAAGTGGTGTAACATGTATGGGTGTCTTAATTACTCTACACCTCTTACTAATCATACACATGAACAAACACTCAAGAAGAACCAGAATCAACAAAGTATTGAAAATTATATGCAAGATGAACGACAAACCACACAACAAAGTAAGGTATCAACAACAAACATAATAAAAAATTAGTTCTAAAAACTTAATTAGACAGTATGTGAATCAACAACAAACATAATGAAAAAAAAACTTACATGGAACAGATTGGACAAGATGGAGACAATCCGATAGTGAGGTGGCTCGCGTGCGGGGTGGTGCCTCAATTGCATAACATATACAATCAAAGAGACTATATTTAGTGTGACTAACATACAAAAAAAGTAATAAAAAAAGGATAAATCTTAAAAAAATTATATACCTCAGTGCAGTGACCGTAGAGAGTGGTGGCAGTGGTGGCCGAAGACGACGACATTGGTGCAAAGAGAACAAAATGGATAGCACACCAGAGGCAGTGGATGTTGTGGTCAGAGGGAGAAAAGAATGGTGGTTCAGGTGGTGGGTCGCACGTGGAGGAGAAAGGAGAAAGAGAAAGAGAAAGGGACAGCGGTGGTGGTTCACAGTGGTGGCTCGCGGAGGTTCTGGTTAGGACGAAGGTGTGGTGGTGATGTTGGTGTTCACAAAGGCAGAAGAAAGGAGGTGGTGGTGGTGGTGTTTGCGGAGGTGCACAGAGAAAGGGAAACAGAGAGGGAGGAGATAAAATGAAAAGGGGGAAGAGAGAGGGAGGAGGGTGTGCATAAGTAGTTTAAGTGAAGCTTACCGACGACCTTGAAAATAACAGACAATCATATCCATCGGTAATTCAAAAAACATGCATACCGAGGGATAAGTCCGATGGTAACCAAAACCTGATTTTCGATGGACATGTCGTCGATAAGTTTAGTTCAACATTTCCGATGGACAATCCGTCGGACCTCTAGCACTAAGAACTTTCGAATTCCAACCAACAATATCGATGGATTTATCGACGGATTCACTGTCGGTAACATTCACTACAAAAAAAATTGTTTAGAGACCGAAAATATTGGTCGCTAAACATGTTAATTCGGTCGCTATCTTGTTTACCGACCAAAATAGCTACCGAATCAATGGGGTAGCAGAAACCCTAGTCGCAAAGGTTTTAGCGACCGAATTTATGTTTCGTTCGCCAAATAGAGACATAATTGTCGGTCGCTAAATTATATAATTCGATCGCAGCCTAGTTGGTCGCATGATCAGGGTAACCGGAATAGGCGACTGATAATCGGTCGCTAATATTGGTTACAGTAATCAATATTAGCGACCAATACTTCGGTCGCTAAAAATGAAATAATTTAATATATTGATTTATTTTTCCTAATTTAATCTTAGCGACCGATGTTGGGGTTGCCATTACGGTCGCTGATATTTTTATATATATATTTTTATTTTAAATTTTATTTTAAAAATTAATAATTACATTTTTTTACTTTAATATTCTTCAATATACCACTGCAACTCACCAATATAAAAAAAAACCAAGTATCATATAAATAAATAAATAATGTCATACAATAAAGTGAATGTAAATCCATAAAATGAAAAAAATACAACTGAAAATCATCAGTCCTGGGGAGGCGGACGCGGAGGGGACCAACCGTGCTCACCGTGTGTGCCGCTGTCGTCTGGCATCTCCTTGTCCTCCGGATCAGCATCATCAGTAGGGGGAGGCGGCGGAACTGGAGTAGCGACAGCAGGCGGCACAACTGCCGGAGCATCAACCTGAGCAACTAGAGCCTGGATCCTCATCTGCTCCAACACCACCCGCAGTGTCTGGCCCTGCTTCATCGTCGTCTACAGTAGGTGCTGGTGTGCTTGAGTCAAATGTGAAATCTGCTCCTGCATCTGTCGCTCTCTCCCCCTCTTCTCCTGAAGCTCCGTGTTTAGCTATGTGATGGTGTCCTGCATCTGGTTGAACTACTCCGGAGTGACGGTATCCGCGTACGAAGGAGCAGGCATTCCAGATGACAATGCGATAAACTCACCGCCCAAGTGTCTGAGGCTATACACGTGCCCCTTCTTGTTCCTGCCCCCGACGACCTCCAAATATATGGTGTTGTCGTTGATGGAGACAGTAGAGCGGGGCCCCTCACCAGTCAAGGCCTCATCCTGTGACTGTGAGGCACGTGATATGGCATCGTCCTTCTTCTCGTTAAATCCAACCTGCAAAGTATAATTGAAGAGATAATTAGTTATAGTTTAAACAATATTAACAAATTAATAATAATAAATTACTAGTATATACTAATTAAAATGTTTTTTACTTACAGCATAGTTGTGGGCCTTGTCGTTGACCCATTCCCCCCGACTTCAACTTCTTTGTCCTCTCCACCAACTCCATGGTAGTGGGGTTATGTTGTTTTTGTGCTTTCTGCACAGAAAAATAATATTAAATTCATAAGAATATTTAAAAATAAAAACTAATTAAAAAGTACGCTAAGTTAATAAAGTTTTAAGTATTACCAGCTCGTCAAAGTGGGCGGCGACTGATTTAGAGCCGTCGGTGTAGGCACAAGCACCACCGTCAGCAGCTCGATTACGCCGAGCTATGGCCTGCTTCTCCTGAAACTTCTCAGTAGCCCATTACTGTTCCAGCCCCCTCCTGATCTCAGGATCCAATCACTTCCCCTGTCCTTATCCTTCCTCAGCTTGTTCATGGCATTCTTCATGGCCAATGAACCTTTATGCTCAAATATGGACCTAATGAGATCCTCCAAAGCTGGGATCCCCTTCTATGTAGGTCATTGACCATCAAACTTCTGCTTTATGACCTTCGAGATCGAATCAAAAGGTCCCTTCGGGAGCAGAAAACTGCAGGAAAATTAGAGCATTAATAAATGTTATGAATAATTAAACAAGTAATATGGAAATTAACGATACTTATATAAAAAAAAATTAAGTTAGCTTACTCGTTATCCCTCCTAGGGATAAGAAGAGTCCTCCAGTCGGATGAACCACGACTCTCCTGCATCGATGATGATGATGGTCCTGGCACGGGTGTGGATGATGATGGTGCAACCTGTGCCCCGACATTTGAGGGTTGCGTAATGGGTGCAACTCCATCACCCTGAGGCCCGTCCACAGAGGTACTGGCAGGGTGGTCTCGATCTGAAGTCTGTGGGTTGGCGGGGGAGGATCTCTCGCAGCACAACCTCTGCCAAAGCCTCCCTAATGACCACCGCGTTGTCCTCTACCTCTATTGGAATCTGTCATCTGTGTAAAAAATGATAAAGCTATTACATCACAGTATAAATAATAACTAATTAATCAACACGTTTAGACATGAATAAACATTACACAATGAATAATGCATATATAAATTACCTAAGTAGAATCTCCGTCACTAAATTCACCCTCACTCTCATCAGTCTCACTTGATTGGAATGTGCCTTCACTTGATTCGTCCAACTCAGATTGATCCATTAACTCTCTTTCAACTTCTACCTCATCACCGAAAATGTCCGCCAGAGAATTAACAATGATGTCCGGTGTAATATCCAACGATACGTGGGACCCTGAAAACTCATCATCTTGGTAAGGAGCATCTTTTTCAGGCTGAATGATTACATTATCAGTAATTGTACCGCGAGCCTTTATCTTAATGACAACCAACCAGCCTTGATGTCCTTCGGGATATGGCATGTAATAAACCTGATCGGCTTGTTGTGAAAAAATGAATGGGTTGTACGCCTTATAATACCTACGAGATAGCCTAACTTCAACATTGCCAGACTTTTTATCGATTTTTGTCCCTACTTCAAGAGTAGTGTAACATTCTATCTTTCGTGAATAAAAATTAGATATTTTAATTAGATGGAATGAGGGTTAGATAAATCAAAAAATATTTGAGAATCTAAACACATATGCTAGTTTAAAATAAAATTCAAGCACTTCAAAAATTTCATTAGGTAAGCACCTCAAGCAAGCACGTCAAAGCCCCCTATTGGAAGCACCTCAATTTAAATCTTTAATTAAGGTGGTTTATCATTAACAAAATTAAAAGATAATTAGTCATAGATATAATCTTAATCATAACTAGATAATTTTAATTAATTTACTCAAGTTCTACTCATCATGATTAATTAGTACTAGTCTTAATTAACTATGCCCTAGTTACAAGTTTTAACCTAAATTAAATTAAGTTAAATAACTTTTAACTCTATCATTTTTTTTGTCATGACAATTTTAGTAAGACACCTCCATTTTAAAAGAAAGTGACTGCATGATCTAAGGAGGCGCCACCTCCTCCTTGTTATTTTTTCTTCATTCTAAATTTCCTTGACTATAATTTAACCACGCCACCTCCTCCTCATGCATTTTTCATACACATGGTATTTCATCCTTTGATCATCATTTAACCACGCACCTGCTTGCCATTTTGTAACCTCATTTCTGCCTTTCCTTTTATTAAATGAACGCCACTTCTATAGTCTAGTTAGAAAATAGCCTTGGTGAGTCACCATTTCTTTACCGTGAAGGAGTTGTGATTTCTGCTCATTTCTTTACTAAGTTAACGCAGTGACAGAAAAGAGAGCTAGTGAGATAGCTCGGATACAATAGAAGAAAATAGAGAGAGTGATCGTGAGAGTGAGAGAAAATTCCGGAGAGATTTTCGAACAATCCGTTCGTCCAGTCGAGAAACCGATTATACCGTTGTGATCCTCACAACGTCTACTTCATTATCCTATCTTCCTTTTCTTGATTAGGCTAAGGTAAGCCTATGTCCTTTTTATGCCGAAATGCCATCGGCGACGGTATTGAGGTTATCTTTTAATCCGTTTATCAGTTTTCGATTCCGTTTTCAGATTAGGGCTCCCTGTAACGTGTGCTTCACAATGATGTATTCAAGTGGATTTTTGGAGGCTCTGTGACCTTGTTTCCTTCACAAGGCAGCAGCTAAGAGATTTAGAGGGGGTTCGTTTTGTTGCTTCTAAGGTAGACTACGACTCATCAGGTGGGAGAAAGAAGCCATCTAACGTCGGAAATGGCTAAGTAGCATTTATTTCAATAAAGGCATAGGGCGACCTAAACCCTACTAGTGAGCGAGTAACGGACAATATCTATATCACATTGGAGAATACCTAGTGGTACCAATGATGATATAGGGATTGTAGATTTATCATTGTTAGGTTAAATTTATAATATTCGAGGTTGCATGATTTTATCTATTAAGCTACTCATTGTGTGCTATTTGTTTTTATATGCTATGTTTGGGTTATTTGTGCTCACCTTATAATTTTATTGATATTTAATGTTAAATAATTATACCCGATGTGATATATATTTACTTGGTATGCAAATGCTTATATTTTATGCTTTAAAGAGATGTCTGCTGGGAGAGAATAAATGGAGGGAAATTTATACATATGCCAAACCTAAAGAGATGTCACCGGTGTTTTGGAGACGCATCGCGTGGATGGCTAACTTGATATTCTGGGTGGCAGCCACGTTAGCATATATTGCATGAGTGCGAAGGGTAGAGAATTATAAAATAACTTGAGGATGATTGTATATCTTTGTGTGATGCATGTCTATGTGCTTTTATTAATTTAATGCTATGTATCCTTTAGTTTATTATCTCCCTTCTCTTTTCTTTCGTGTTTCTTCTTCTCGATCGTGGTGCGTATAGACCCAGATAGTGAGGATGGCACATTGGGAGCATCCCTGGATGATAGGGCCGACAGGGTTTCCCCTAGCGGGAACCTTTTGGCATGGACGGTACTTTTAGGATCGACTTGACTCTTCTATTCCCTATAGGCCTTCCAGCAGCACCACTTCCACCGATGCCACTGATGCCAGAGATTATACCTGTACTAGTCCCTTGATGAGTGTGATTTCACCTCATATTTCATGGTCATTCTGCATATATTTTCATTTAGCTTAGGCATATTTAATTTGATTTTTGGTTAATTTTACCTTGGAACGGGTAAGGCGGTTTTTGTGGTGTTGTTTTGCAGAAATTAAGGGTTAAATGCTCATGATCAACCATGATGGAGCTTGGATGAAGATAGGGCTTGAAAAGTGAAGAAAATGAGCCAAACAGAGCCCATCACGTCCTAGCCGTGATGACCATCACGGCCATGATCAAGCAGAGCTAAAAAAGAAAGAAGGCTGAAGTCAGAACTGGTCACGGCCAGCCCGTGATGACCATCACGGCCGTGACATGTCAGCTGAACCAGACCCTCAACAGGCAGAACTGATCACGGCCTAACCGTGATGAGCATCACGACCGTGACAGACCATTCAGCAGAACAACTTCGCAGCCAGAATCCGTCACGGCCTAGCCGTGATGAGCATTACGGCCGTGACGCGCATTACTTGGACCTGAAGCAACTGATTTGGATCAGAATTTGTGTTGGATTGGGATTCAAACTTCCCAAATCTATAAATAAGGCATCTGGGCAGAGATAAAAAAGGACTTTTGGCTGCTACTCTTAGGCTATAATTTAGGATCTCTCTCTTCTTCTTCCTCTTCTTTTCTCTTAGTTTTATTTTCATGTTGTTGTTAACCAAGCTTGTCATCACCATGACAAGGC
Source organism: Sophora flavescens (assembly GCA_030762895.1). Taxonomy (NCBI): domain Eukaryota; kingdom Viridiplantae; phylum Streptophyta; class Magnoliopsida; order Fabales; family Fabaceae; genus Sophora; species Sophora flavescens. The sequence continues at coordinate 206,569,253 of CM061063.1, read as the reverse complement.
TTGAGTAGTAGTTTAGTTTCTAGGGATTGGGGCTATGCCCAAGATCTGGTTATGTTGTTGAATTGATGTTTAATCTTCGTTAATTGTGATTTTGCTTTAGATCTGATTTCTAGTGTTTTAATTACTCGTAAATTCGGTGGCCACTTGTTTGCGTGTCGTAGACATTCTAAGGAGGAACCTAGCGGTGAACTTAGGTGTCGGATCTATAGAATCAGACTTAGGACTGAAATCACGAGAGTTAGAAGCTGCCCTTCAAGGATTAACGAATTGTCATAAAACGTAAAGGGTTCAATCTAAATTCGACTACCACGAGAGTATGAGTTGGTTTAATTGGGCACGGTTTTTGTAACCCGAGAGGGAGCTTAAACTATTTGAGGATAAATTCGCCTTCAAGGCAACTTTGATAATTAACGAGGAATAATCAATTTAGTAACATAATCAATCTTGTTGGTAACCCAAATTCCTAGGAATCCATTTAGATATGAAAAACCATAAATTGATTTACTTTCTGTTTTACTTGATTGCATTCCTTATCTAAGTTATCTCTTATTTCAAACATCCAAACCTTTTCAAAAATCCTTTTTTATAGAGTCCAGTTTAATTGATTTCATAATTAGTTGTGATTTGAGATCACGGTCCCTGTGGGATCGATCTTTTTATAACTTGGCAACGAATCCGGTACACTTGCCGGAATTTATCACATCAAGTTTTTGGCGCCGTTGCTGGGGACTGTGCTTCCTCGAATCTCAATTTAATTTTTAAATTGATTTTTCTGGACTTTTGCTTTTTCTTTTTAATTGTTTTCTGTTAAAAAAAAATATTTTGTTCAATCTCTTTTGTATCTATCTCTCTGTGTTTTTCTCTTTTATGCAAAGATCCTTAAGTCTTGGAGGCCTTATAGAGGTTGACCCCGAAATCGAAAGGACCTTTCATAGACGTAGGAGACTACAAAGGGAGAGAGAGAGGTTGATTCCCATTCCACTAATGGCGAATCCACCGGATACGAAACCATTGAAGGACTACGTAGCCCCAAATGCTAGGGGTTTGCGAACTGGGATTGCTAGGCTAGAGATTGAGTCGGAAAGCTACACTATACCACCTATGCTCATGAACATGATTAGGCAACATCAATTCGGAGGATTGCCCTCGGAGGACCCGACTGACCACGTGGAGACATTCTTGGAGTTCACCGATGTAGTTAGAATTCATGGCGCCCGGGTTGATGCTATTCGCTTAAGGTTATTCCCCTCATCTCTGACTGGAAAAGCAAAAGCTTGGTTGAAACAAGTGCCCGCCAATACATTGTCGACTTGGGATCAACTAGAGCAGGCATTCTTGGAGAAATTCTTCCCTCCATCCAAGACGACCTACATACGAACCCAGATCACCGGCTTCTTCCAAAAGGACGGAGAATGCTTATCAGAAGCTTGGGATCGCTACAAGGGATTGTCGAAGTCATGCCCACATCATGGACTCGAGAGGTGGTTGATAGTGCACACCTTCTACAACGGACTGGATTACTCTTCGAAGGTGTCACTTGACTCAACGGCTGGTGGAGCCTTTATAAATAGGCCTCTGACTGAGGCATTCGACATCATTGAAAACGTGGCCACCAACTACCACCAATGGGGTTCAGAAAGAGGTAATAACCCAAAAAAGATTTCGGGGGGTAAGTTTGAAATGAATAGCACTGATCTTATTATGTCTAAAATAGACTCACTGAATAAACGCTTTGATCAGCTCGAAAGGGCTAATGTGAGTGCAATAGGTGCTACTAACATTGTTTGTGAGATTTGTGGAATGCAGGGACATGACATAATGGAGTGCCCGCGTGGTATTGCTCATGGATCCGGTGCTTCGGGGAACAAGTGAACTCTTGTCACAACTTCTACGACACGAACCCGAAGTTGCCAAACTATGCTCCTCCAAATGCTTACAATCAAGGAAGGAAGAACAGCCGTTACCTCTCGTACAGGAACTACAGCAACACGCTGAACCATGAGTTCCAAGAAGGCCAAGGTAATAGGAAACCCGCAGCGGGGTATCCTCAGGTACAGAAGTCTAAACTCGAGTCTTTATTGGAAAGTTTTGTTGAAACTCAAACAAAACAGAATGAAGAGTTTAAACAACAAGGTAGGGCAGTAAACGAGGCAATAAAAGAGCTAGCATCTAAGGTAGATAACTTAGCCATTCACAACATGATGCTAGAAACTCAGATTGCCCAACAAGCCAGCACATACTCTAGACCTAAGGGTACGTTCTCGGGGTAACCCGAAGCTAATCTCAATGAGCATTGTAATGCCATATACTTGAGGGATGATAAGCTTGGGGTAGCTGAAAAGGATGTGGAACCAGAGGAGGACATGAGCGAAGAGGAAGAGCCAGAACCAAAGTATGTCCCTCCACCACCATACCAACCCCCAATACCTTTCTCACAAAGGTTGGTCAAGAGAAAGCAAGTAGATATAGAAACTAATATGCCTCCTAAACTGAAAGACCCAGGTAGTTTCTCTATCGCTTGCTCAATTGAAGAAGTGCAAATAGACCGAGCCTTATGTGACTTAGGGGCTAGTGCGAGCTTGATGCCGCTCACTATCTTGGCAAGGTTGGGAACCAAAGAGTTGAGTCCATTCAAATTCTCCTTACAATTTGCCGATGGCTCAACTAGAACTCCTCTAGGCATACTAGAGAATGTTCCCGTAAAGGTAGGGAAATTTGTCATCCCTACCGACTTACTGGTATTGGATATGAACGTGAATTATGAATTCCCCATCATTTTAGGAAGGCCATTCTTGGCAACCGCTGGAGCAATAATAGACGTAAAGAATGGCAAACTCTCTCTGAATGTAGAGGAAGGTAGGGTAGATTTTTATTTGACTAACTCCTATAACAACTCTCCTTTCGAGAGCCATGTGTGCAGGATCGATATAACGTCTCCGATGGTAAAGGAAGAGCTCAACATGAGAGCAACCCCGAAGATCTGCATCGCAACATGATCAACATGATGCACCCAGTAGTGATGAAGTTGGAGTTGCTCATCATGTGGAAACAAAACTTTCGCCGGGAGGGATTAAGGCCATGAAGCTCCGAGTGAAAAGAGCCAAGCGGAAGCGTAATTGGCCATATGAGCAGAATCGGCTCTTTGAAGGAATTCCATGGAAGAGAAGCGTGCTTGCACTTCTAGGCCCATTTGACCCCGATTGATCGAAAGAAGTATGGTCAAGCTTACGACCATAAATAAGCACTTCTTGGGAGGCAACCCAAGTTTTCTTTCCCTTTTCCATTTGTTTTTATTTTGTTTTTGAATAATTTGAGAAGATAAGAAAATAAAGATCACTAACTAATGACTTTGCCAAAGTTTTCCAGGTTATGCAGGAAGGAAGAACAAAAAAGGGCAAGAACAAACAAAGTCAGAAATCATCACGCCCAGGCCGTGACAGTGGTCACGACTGTGATGAACTAACCAGAGAAGTCAGAAAGGATCACGGCCCAGTCATGACATACATCACGGGAGTGATGAGAAGGACCCTAAAGCTCAGAATGTATCACGGCCTAGCCGTGATGCAGGTCACGGTCGTGACAAACCAGCTCCAGAAGACCAGAATTGGTCACGGCCCAGTCGTGATAAGCATCACGGCCGTGACGCATTTTCCAGCAATCTTTGACTAGGCATGTGAGCCAGCACCTGCTACCACCTCGGTGAGTTGTTCCACTTTTCTCCTCTCTCCGACTTGATTATTTACATTGGGGACAATGTAAGTTTTTAAGCTTGGGGTAGGGATATTTTTGGTAAATTTTTGCATTTTGCATTTTTCATGTTGCATTCATATAGGCATAGTTTTGCATGATCACATGATTAGATTGCCATTTGCTTAGATTATGCATCCAATTGTGAGAACTTGGTGCCAAATAAATTGAGATAGTGAATTTTTGAACCCAATTTTTTATTCTTGTGATAAGGCTAAAAATAAAAATGCTTGAGATAATCTTTTAATAGTTGATAATTAGCATGTGGTTCTCTAAATTTGTGTTTCTCATTGATTTTAAACTACTAAATGTGAGATTTTGAGCCTAAAAGGGGTACTCACTAAATCTACCCCATTCTTTGTGATTGAGTGTTTTATTCCTCTTGGATTGTATTCTCTAGAACTTGACTTGAAACCGTTTTGAAACTTAAAATTTTTGAAAATGATTGAGGCACTAGGTATTTTTCCGGTCTTCCGAGCTTTGATTGACTAAATGCTACCCCTTAGTTGCCCAATTTTGAGCCTAAAAGAATATAATGCTTTTCTTGGTACCTTGAATTACTTTGATGAATAATGCTTGATATGACACCTTTTAAAGTATTATAGAAAGGGTAAAAAGGTAGTTGAAAAAGTATGGGATAAGAAAGTTAGAAAATATTTCTCTTGAATTGAAAATCTCCCCTTCTCCAAATAAATAAAATAAAATAAACAAAAAAATATGGATAAGGGGATGACAAAAAGAAAGTGAGAAATAAAATAAAAAGAAGGAAAGAAAGGTAGAAAAATGAATCAAAGCTCAAAAAGGTATTTTAGAAGGTGTCATGTTTTGCAATGTTTGATATTTTGTTTAGCCTTCTCGAAATTTCCTTTTCTTGATTTCCCCACCTAACGATTAATCCCATGGCCTCATTACAACCGAAATAAAAGACCTCTTGATTCTTTTGTGTTTTCATTAATAAAGTAGAGATTTGGTTAATAGTCAAGCTTATGGTAGAGTACCTTCCTTGAGGAAATTGAGCGAATTGTCATATGCCCTTACACACTTGAGTGAGGTGAGAAGAGTGCTCGAATCCGTGAGAATATGAATTTAGGAAACCTAAGCTTCTAATTGGACTCGAAATTGATTATCTCTTGAGTACTTATTGAATATACCTGTTACTTGGATTAGTTACTCGGGTTCTTGGTTCACTATCTATGCTTTGATTGATTATATCTTCTAGTCTTAGTGATTGCTTGAGGACAAGCAAAGTCTTAAGCTTGGGGTGATTTGATGAGTGTGATTACACCTCATATTTCATGGTCATTTTGCATACATTTTCATATAGCTTAGGCATATTTAATTTGATTTTTGGTTAATTTTACCTTGGAACAGGTAAGGCGGTTTTTGTGGTGTTGTTTTGCAGAAATTAAGGGTTAAATGCTCAGGATCAACCATGATGGATCTTGGATGAAGATAGGACTTGAATAGTGAAGAAAATGAGCCAAACAGAGCCCATCACGTCCTAGCCATGATGACCATCACGACCATGATCAAGCAGAGCTAAAAAAGAAAGAAGGCTGAAGTCAGAACTGGTCACGGCCAGCCCGTGATGACCATCACGGCCGTGACATGTCAGCTGAACAAGACCCTCAACCGGCAGAACTGATCACGGCCTAGCCGTGATGAGCATCACGGCCGTGACAGACCATTCAGTAAAACAACTTCGCAGCCAGAATCCGTCACGGCCTAGCCGTGATGAGCATCACGGCCATGACGCGCATTACTTGGACCTGAAGCAACTGAATTGGATCAGAATTTGTATTGGATTGGGATTCAAACTTCCCAAAACTATAAATAAGACATCTGGGCAGAGATAAAAAGGACTTTTGGCTGCTACTCTTAGGCTATAATTTAGGATCTCTCTATCCTTCTTCCTCTTCTCTTCTCTTAGTTTTATTTTCATGTTGTTGTTAACCAAGCTTGTCATCACCATGACAAGGCTTGAGTAGTAGTTTAGTTTCTAGGGATTGGGGCTATGCCCAAGATCTGATTATGTTGTTGAATTGATGTTTAATCTTCGTTAATTGCAATTTTGCTTTAGATATGATTTCTAGTGTTTTAATTACTCGTAAATTCGGTGGCCACTTGTTTGCGTGTCGTAGACATTCTAAGGAGGAACCTAGCGGTGAACTTAGGTGTCGGATCTATAGAATCAGACTTAGGACTGAAATCACGAGAGTTAGAAGCCATCCTTCGAGGATTAACGAATTGTCACAAAATGTAAAGGGTTCAATCTAAATTCGACTACCACGAGAGTATGAGTTGGTTTAATTGGGCACGGTTTTTGTAACCCGAGAGGGAGCTTAAACTATTTGAGGATAAATTCGCCTTCAAGGCAACTTTGATAATTAACGAGGAATAATCAATTTAGTAACATAATCAATCTTGTTGGTAACCCAAATTCCTAGGAATCCATTTAGATCTAAAAAACCATAAATTGATTTACTTTCTGTTTTACTTGATTGCATTCCTTATCTAAGTTATCTCTTATTTCAAACATCCAAACCTTTTCAAAAATCCTTTTTTATAGAGTCCAATTTAATTGATTTCATAATTAGTTGTGATTTGAGATCATGGTCCCTGTGGGATCGATCTTTTATAACTTGGCAACGAATCCAGTACACTTGCCGGAATTTATCACATCATCTCTGTACCTGTACTAGTTCCAGTACCAGATCTTGTGTAATATCCCAACTTTCACAAGGATACTACTGAGTAATAATATATAAACCTGGTTATAACATCAGAAATAATAGTTGAACATAGGAAATTTTGAAAATAAGTGAAACAAATTTCTCGAAGATATTTTTGTAGAGTTGAACATATAATTGGACTTAATTTAATACAAATAACCATTTAACCCCTAATCAATAATTCAATTTCAATGTAAACATTGACTCCTAGTAAGACTCCAACTTTGATCCGGCTGTGAAAACTAACGTATCTTGGACACTATTGGGTGACTGTCAAGCAATTTCCCGAACTTGCTTATCAGTTTCCAATATGTACCTGTTATCTGAAACAAAGAGGAGCCTAGTGAGAAATGAATCTCAATGAGTTCCTGCTTCAAGCAAAGCATATTAGTAAACAATATTTTATGTTTAATTGTCCTTGTTGAGTTATACATACTTACTCATATGCACACATATCATAATTAATCTCACGTAGTGGTAAAGTTTCTCATAGCCAACTTACCTCCCCATTTTGCCAGGTGTGCACTCCGTGGACTAAAGCAGGCTAAAGTAGGACTACTCAACTTTATACCACTACGGAATTATTCTCTTATAACTCACCCTTTCATCACCAACTCTTTCTCTTTGGGTCCTTACTTGGATTGAGTTATTTACTGAATGTGAATCTAAGCATAGACATTTTAAGGAAAGAAACCTTTACTAGGTACCTCAAGTGTGAGCGGAAATAAGGCGCGCATAGTTTAAACTGGTTGATATGGCAGTCAGAGCTCTATGACAACAATTAGGCGTCCCTTAATTGTTAGTACCATATCCTAGCCTCCAAAAAAATGAAGGACTTAATATCTCACCCACAAGAATATTGTGGCCTTAAATAATGGCTAGAATAGTTTCGAAACCTTAAGTTTCACTAAACATAGACCATTTTAAGTTTTTTTTTTAATGTCATGCTATGATTCATTTTCTCATACTCTTCTTTAATGGAAGTCAAATGCATTAAATATTCATCAACTGCAATCAACCGACAAGAGGATGCTTATCAATATTAGATGCCAAGCTATAGTTTACTTTTATGTATTATTTTTACACTACAAAACATTTTAAGTTAACCGAAACTACCTTCATACAAGTATTTATTAAGAACTAAAACATCAACAACACCTGCAGAAATTTCCAGTCTTTCATCCAACTTCTATGAATTTACCAAAATACCAAACGAAGTCGGATTTAGTCAAAAGACCACTCCCTGGAAAGCTAAATAAGTCTAATTTATAAATAAAATTTTAGTTTTTGAATACTGTTTACGAAAAATTACAGTTTTAACAATCAAGCTTCTGCACCCAGCAAACAGGACAGTTACAATACTCCAACTTATAACAGGTTTTTCTTCATCTATACTCAGTGTAAAACAGCCAAACAAGTACCTAATTTGTAGCATTTCGAGTCTATTTTTAAGAAAAACAAGCCCTATAGAAATAATTATAAGCAAAATACTGCACATATGTTTATACGGGTTCTGACCAGTAATTTCATTTGGGACTTTTCACAAACAGATTACATGCATGCAATTGAAATAATTTATATCATCAATATGTACTCAATTGAATTCATATAATCAACATGCAGATGCCAAATCAAACAATAAAAGCAAGCAAATCAAAATTCCTAAGCTTGGATTTATGGTTACCAAGCACTAAGCTAAGGAAACTCACATAAGCAAGAATGGAGATAGTGTGGTGGAGGTTTATTTCCTTAGAATTCCCTCCTTGATCTGACTTTGCTCCTCCTTGCTCTCAAGTGTGGCTGCTCCAAACTCACTTCACAAGGAAAAATTGATGTTTGCTTCATGTTGATTTTGGAAGAAAACAGAAGAAGAAGAAGAGAGGAGGCCGAATTAGTGAGCTTCAAAGGTAGAGAATGGATGCTTGTTTTAGGTTTAGGGTTTGAAGAGGTAAAAGGAGGAGGTTCTGATGAAGGAGAAGAAGATAGTATTTTCTGAAAATGGGAAGTGAGGGTGAGGGTTTGTGATTTATTTAAGAGAGGAGAGGGGTATGCATAGTAAAATAGGGGGTCTGACTAGCAATTTAATAAAATCAGCTTTTTGAAATAAATAAAATATTTGTGCTATCTTAGAGTTAGGTACTTTCATAAAATAAATTCTACCCTTTATAAATCTCAAAATAATTATATTTTCTTACTAAAATATCTCTTAGCCAAATAATATAATTTGAAACTTAATTATAAAATATCATTTTATAATTATCAAACACAAATAATTATCACTGTACAAAATAAATTGAACAGTTTAATAATAATTATCCCGCTTCTAAAACTGGTATGTGACATCCTGCACCAGCACCAGATGACCAGGTGGTACCTGATATTTACCACCTCTTAGCACCGGAGGTCCCACAGGTCTCGGATATCAGGCCTATTCAGTATGAGTCCTCTCGATTATCTCCGCGAGACAGTAGAGTTTATTGCCGTCTGTTACAGCAACACTCGGAGGGGAGTTCTTCAGACAGTAGTCGGGGAGTGTCAGGACCGTCCCGTTTTAGAGGTGATAGAGGGGAGAGTGAGGGTAGCAGTAGCCGTCCGAGATAGATTTGGCCAGTGCTATCTCACTAGGTATGTAAGGATGTGCGGTGAGGATATTTTGATGTATTTTGAGGGGGGGGGGGGGGGGGGGGAATAGGTTTATAGAGAGAATCGGTGATACATCTTTTCTTTTAGACTTTTGATGTATTTTGTTACTTTATCAGTTTGTACTTATATGGGATCCTACTGACGGGATTCCCTTCACAGTACCCTATGACAGTTATTATGTAACATACATATATGGGTTTGCATGATGGTATGTTTATCATATGTGGTTGTTGTACAATTTTTATTTTCTTCGTTGTTTATATATCTGCTTAACGTTAACAATACTGATAAGTTTTAAATAAATCACGATTTTCTTTAATGGGACATCGGGGTGTCTCATTTGGTGGTGTCAGAGCAGTTTGATTCTGATCAGACTGTGAGGTTAGGGTATACTAGCTATTTTAGTTAAATCCACATTTGATATTAACTATGCTTAGAAGTTGGGTAGTGAGTCGGTACACGATAATTTACATTTATATGACATATAGTATTTATATTCCAGCTTTATTTGGTATTATATGTCATATGAATGTGAGCTGATGATTTCTTGTAACAGGATCATGGCTCGAGGTAGAGGTAGAGGACGCCGTGGTGGTAGGACCACCGAGAGAGTTCCTAGAGATGGCAATGGTGATGCTTCTCAGAAAGGAGGAGGAGCAGACCATAGGGGAGCAGGACATGGTGGGGAGTCCACAGAGACTCTTCATACCATTAGAGATTTAGCTACTGCATTGCTGCAACAGACACAATAGAATGCTCAGAGGATGCAGCAGGAGAGAGAGCAGTAGGAGCAGGAGAATCAGAGGAGAGTTGCGGAGGCTGAGGACGCAGGGATGGTTGCCTTCCTGAAAGGGAAGCCAACCCAGTTCAGAGGTGACTACGATCCGGAGCGTGTAGAGTGATGGATCCAGGAGCTGGAGAAGATCTTTGATACCATGAGATGCAGAGATGACTGGAAGGTGACTTATGCTGCCTTTATGTTGACCGGAGGAGCTGAGGCATGGTGGAGAGGAAAGCGAAGATTGCTAGAGACTGAGGGTCGTGTGATTAGCAGGGAGACTTTCAGAGCTTGCTTTCTTGAGAAGTACTTCCTGCGTCTGGTTCGACGCGAGAAAGAAATAGAGTTTATGGGTCTCCGACAGGGTAACATGTTTGTTGGTGATTATGCAGCGAGGTTTGAGTCCTTGCTTTAGTTTTCTGAGTTCTATCAGGTTTCCTGATGAGGATTGGTTGTACTGGAGGTTTGAGGATGGGTTACGGCACTAGTTACAGTGAGCTATGGTATATTTGGATATCAAGAGTTTTCCTGAGCTTGTGGAGAGATGCAGTGCTATTGAGAGCATTGATCAGCGGAGAGAAGCCGAGCAGAGGTAGTGGAAGAGTGGAGGACACGTGAGATTGGGTTCCCAGATGAGAGTTGGCAGCGGTTCCCAGTGGAGACGAGAACCATATACCAGTTGGTGGAGCGGGCCAACAGCTACGAGGCCCAGTTTGTTTTAGATGTGGAGGTCCGCATTTTGTCAGAGACTGCGTAGAGAGGCCTAGTTGTTTCCGCTGTGGGAAACCAGTCATATAGCTCAGGATTGCAGACTGAGAGGTAGGCAGTAGCAGCAACTGTTGGTGGATGAGCTGGAGCTTACAGAGCTGGAGCTGGGATAGGAGTCCCGGCTGCAAGACAGTCAGTGACTAGACCTTAGGCCACAGGGAGAGTGTTTACCGTGAGAGGGGCTGAATCCTCTCAATCTGCAGATCTTATATAGGGTATGTGTTTGATATCTAGTAGACTCTCGTCTGTGTTGTTTGACTCAGGTGCTACACATTCATTTATTTCACATGAGTGTGTGGATCATTTACAGTTACCTGTTTCTTAGTTACCTTATACCCTTAGGGCTCGTTTGGTGGTCAGGATAGAATAGAGGCGGATAAGATAAGAGAGTAGGATATGATATGAGCAGGATAAGCTGTTATCCTATCCGACGTTTGGTGTGCACCAGATAACCAACTGGATAGCATTGTAATTTTAGTACGAATTATAAAATTTTCGTTTTTGTTCTGAATGTTTTCATATTTTATTAGATTTTAGTTTTCTATAATTTTTATTTTTTAAGATTATATAAAAAGACAAAATTGTCCTTGTGGTAAAATTACATATAATATTTTAAAATTTTAAAATATTGTTTAACTTAAGTTAATTTTGTTATAATTTTAAATATTCATTTTTAGTTTTTACTTTACATATAGTTAAATTATTAGAATATTTTTTTATTTATTTTTTAGTTTTTTAAAATAATGTGAAGTAACAAAATTAGCCTTGTGACAAAAAAAAATTTAAATTAATTATTAATATTTTTATTATTTTATGTTTTATTATATCTTTTTTGGTAACCATATTATATTTTATTATACTTTAATTATTTTATATATAAAATATTTTTATACTTTATTATACTATAAATCACCTTATCCTATCCTGTTGAGTTCTAACCCAGCTCCCCCCTCAGGATAGAATTTTAACTAGATGGACAGGATAGGATAAGTGACAGGATTGGTTTATCCTATCCTACTGGCTCACCAAACAATAGTTTCAGACAGGATATGATAGCTTATCCTATCCTGTCTCTCTTATCCTGACCACCAAACGAGCCCTTACAGTTTCTACACCGACCAGTGATCCTATGACTACGATGTCTGTTTGTTTACAGTGTCCCATAGTTATAGAGGACAAGACTTTCCTAGTAGATCTTATCTGTTGTTGAACTAGATGTTATCCTTGGATGGATTGACTTTCGGCTAACCATGTAGTGTTAGATTTTTCAAGAAAGTCTTTAACTTTTCTTGAGCCTTCTAGCGTAGCATTTGCCAGTGAAGGAGCATCTATAAGGAGTGATGGTTCTCAGCAGTATGTGATGCTTTTCTCCGTGGAAGCTAAGGAGACTCCGAGTATAGATTCTATGCCTATCGTGAGAGAGTTTCCTGAAGTTTTTCCTCCTGATGTTCCGGGTTTGCCACCAGAGAGAGAGGTTGAGTTCACTATAGACCTTATACCAGGAACAGGACCCATTTCTATAGCACCCTATCGGATGTCACCCGTAGAGTTAGCCGAGTTAAAGAAGCAGTTGGATGATATGTTGAAGAAAGAGTTTATAAGACCCAGTTTATCACTATGGGGAGCGCCCGTGTTGTTTGTGAAGAAGAAAGATGGAAGTGCAAGGTTGTGTACGGATTACAGACAGTTGAACAAGGTGACAATCAAGAATAAATATTCGTTTCCTAGGATAGATGATCTGATGGATCAATTGAAGGGAGCGACAGTGTTTTCTAAGATTGATTTGAGATTGGAATACCATCAGATTAGAGTGAGGAAGGAGGATATACTTAAGACGACTTTCAGGATGAGGTACGGGAACTACGAGTATTTAGTTATGCCTTTCGGCGTGACTAATGCTCCGACAGTGTTCATGGATTACATGAACAGAATCTTTAGACCGTTCCTCGATAAGTTTGTAGTTGTGTTTATAGACGATATCCCTATATATTCCCGTACTTGGGGGAAGAGCATGAGGATCATCTAAGAATAGTGTTGCAAGTGCTGAAACATAGGCAGTTGTATGCTAAGCTCTCAAAGTGTGAGTTCTGGTTGGAAGAAGTTCAATTTCTAGGTCATGTGATCAACAAGGAAGGAATAGCAGTAGACCCTGCTAAAGTGGAAGAAATGCTTAAGTGGGAAAGACCTAAGTCAGTTAGTGAGGTGGGAAGTTTTCTAGGATTAGCTTGTTATTATCCGACATTTATAGAGGGTTTCTCGAAGATTGCGTTGCCTATGACGCAGTTAACGAGAAAGGGTACAACTTTTGTGTGGACGGAGAAGTGTGAAGAGAGTTTTTAGCAGTTAAAGGAGAAGGTGACCTCATCACCAGTGTTAACGTTACCAAATCCTTTAGAACAGTTTGACATATATTGTGATGCGTCTTATCAAGGTCTGGGTTGTGTCTTGATGCAAGAGGGAAGAGTGGTGGCTTATGCTTCACGACAGTTGCGAATTCATGAAAGGAATTATCCGACCCATGATCTGGAGTTGCAGCTATAGTGTTCGTATTAAAGATATGGCGACACTATCTCTATGGAGCTAAGTTCAATGTGTATAGTGACCATCAGAGTTTGAGATACCTGTTTAATCAGAAAGAGCTAAACATGAGACGGCGGAGATGGATGGAGTTTATCAAGGATTATGAGTTTGATCTTCAGTACCATCCTGGAAATGCGAATGTAGTGGCATATGCCTTAAGTCGGAAATCCTTACATGTATCCGCAATGATGGTTAAGGAGATGGAGTTATTAGAACAGTTCAGAGATCTGAACTTAAGGATAGAGTTGGTTGAAGATAAGATATGTTTAGGAATGGTTACTGCAAGCAATGAGTTTTTGAGAGCTTAAAGTAAACAAGCACAGGATCAGTATCTCCAGGAAGTAAGTAAAAGTATAGATGAGGGTAAGGTATCCGAGTTTAGCAGAGGATCAGATGAAGTGTTAAGATTTGGTGGTAGGATATGTGTGCCTGAAGACTTGGAGCTTAGGAGGATGATTTTGGAAGAAGCTCATAAGAGTAAGTTGAGTTTCCACCCAGGAGCCACAAAGATGTATCAGGATTTGAAGATGTTTTGGTGGCCGAGGATGAAGAAGGAAGTGGCAGAGTATGTTCTATCTTGCTTGGTATGTCCAAAGGCTAAAATAGAACACCAGAAGCCAACATGTTTGTTACAGTCCCTAGATATCCCAGAGTTGAAATGGGATAGTATAGCCATGGATTTCGTGGTTGGATTACCACGAACTTGTAAGAGGCACGATGCAATTTGGGTAATCATTGATAGGTTAACGAAGTGTACTCATTTCTTACCTATTGGTGAGAGTTATAGTTTAGAGAAGTTGACCCAAATTTATATTAAGGAAGTTGTTAGGCTACACGATGTGCCGTCGAGCATTGTCTCCGCCCGAGATCCTATATTTACCTCTAGATTTTGGAGACAGTTGCATAGTGCTTTGGGAACGAAGTTGAGGATGAGTTCTGCTTATCATCCTCAGATAGATGGGCAGTTAGAGAGAACAATCCAATCATTGGAGGATCTTTTGAGAGCTTGTGTGTTAGAACACACTAGAAGTTAGGATGAGTTCTTACCTTTAATTGAGTTTACCTATAACAACAGTTTTGACAGCAGTATTGGGATGGCACCGTATGAGGCTTTGTATGGTAGAAAGTGCAGAACCCCGTTGTGTTGGCATGAGACAGGTGAAAACCAAATGTTAGGTCTCGATGTGGTGCAGCAGACAACGGAACAGGTTAGGAAAATAAAGGAAAAGATGAAGGAAGCACAGGATAGGCAAAGAAGCTATAGTAACAAGAGGATGAGGCCCTTAGAGTTCCAGGAAGGTGATAATGTATTCTTGAGAGTCACTTCGAAAACCTGAATTGGCAGAGCTATCAAGTCTAGGAAGCTTATTCCCAGATTTATAGGACCATTCCAGATTCTTCGACAGATTGGTCCAGTATCTTATCATATAGGCTTACCACCTAACCTTTCTAACCTTCATGACGTCTTCCATGTCTCACAGTTGAGGAAATATTACCCTGATCCTTCTCATGTACTTGAGCCTGAGTCTATACAACTCCGAGAGAATCTAGTGTATGAGGCTTTACCGGTTAGGATCGCAGATAGAAGGATTAAGGAACTTCGCGGTAGATCCTTTGGTTAAGGTCATATGGGATGATATTTCCTGAGGGCACCTTATCTTAGGAACCAGAGTTAGAAAGAATGAGGAAAGGGCCTTAGGCAAACTTGCATTTGCCTCAAACTCTTGGAACATCACCAAAACATCATTTTTTAATAACTCCCAAGATGTTTTCACAAACGAGAAGTTGAATCCGTCCGGTCCCGGACTCTTTTCCCCATCACAATTCCCAAGAGATTCTTCAATTTCTTCTATGGAAAACCCGACAGTAAACATCTCATTCTCAGCCACAGAAACATTGCAAAACTGAATTCCATCCAGTTTCGGCCTACACCAATAGGTTTCTTCAAATTGTTTGGCAAAGAACCTTATTACTTCATTTTTCACACCAACCACGTCCGAGACCCAACCACAATCACCCTGTAGAGCTGAGATATGATTAGTTGATCTTCTAGCTTTGATGCTTACATGAAAAAACTTTGAATTAGCATCCCCCTCATTTAGCCAACGGATCCTAGATCTTTGATGGGCTATGCTTGATTTGTTTCAAAGTAATTCATTAAGCTGAACCCAAGCACTTTTCCTCATGGCTGCCTCTTCTTCCCCCAAAATCGAATCATCATTTATCAAATCCAGCTGCGAGATTTTAGTTATAATGAGAGTACTGCAATATTTTTTGATTCTATGTATTTATTTTTTCTCATTTCATTATACACATAAATGAGGAGCCGTATGAGGTGAAAATATCATGTACGGTTCTGGAACGAAGATTCTTTGAACTGAATGACGACCTTAACGGATGTCGGCTCAATCGGATGGAAATTATGTGGAAGCTTTAAAGAATTATTATGAGGCTATGCGACTGGAAATTGATCCCTATGATCGAATTTATATACTCTATAACATAGGCCTTATCCACACAAGTAACGGAGAACATACGAAAGCTTTGGAATATTATTTTCGGGCACTCGAACGAAACCCCATCTTACCTCAAGCTTTTAATAATATGGCCGTGATCTGTCATTACGTGCGACAAAAACCTGAGAATTCCATATTTCAAGCTCTGATTTCAACTGCTTTAATTTTTGGTGAATGACAAAACCTCTCCAACCATTAACAGACAAAGCTCTCCAACAATTTTTAACCAAATCATCAAAATCTCTATGTTTCAACTAGAAAATTTTAAATCGAAAAGGTTTAGGTCCCCAGTTAAGTTCAGCATACCTCAAGACAATCGGGCAGTGATCCGATATATCTCTATTGAGCGCCCATTGTGAGACGTCTCCCCACTTTTCCAGCCAGCTCTCAGATAGCAGAAATCTGTCCAGCCTACTAATCGTTGAGCCGTTAGGTCTATACCATGTGAACTTCTAGCCTAGAAGAGGCAGATCTATTAATTCCAGCCTGGTCGCGCACGCGCCAAAAGGAACGAGCGGTTTATAAAAATGTAGTTTAGGGCGACAACTCAGATGCCGTCTCACAAGGACTCTTGTTATTTACCACAAAAATCAGTTTTTTTTTTTGGGGGGGGGGGGGGGGGGTTTGGTTTTGAATGTAAATAAGAAAACAATGCAAAAGCAGAACAATAAAACAGAGCAGTTGAAAAGGTTATCAAATAGCTAAAGACGATTAATCTACTGTTCTCGAATTCCCAACTATCATCGGCTCATGTAATCCCAAGCCCTAAGCAGATTCTAATCCCCTCCCGGTTGTAGCAACAATTTACAAGCGAAATCACTACTACAGATATATATTCCTATTCCCGAATTAAGCAAACGGGGTTAAGCCCTTCGTGAACTAAGCGAACACGAATTGAACACACGCGATTAAATATAGGAATATAACATCACCGAAATAAATCAACACAACACTATACACTCCTGAATTAAGCAAACAGAAATGTATAGCATAGTATTGAAAAGGGAAAAGCATACAAAATAGGAATTACATAACCTCAAATGTGGTGGAAATCAATCACAGTAGACTAATCCAAGAAGATTAGTTCTCCATTAAAAACGAAATACACCCAGAAAATATGTAAAGAAAACAATGGAGAATGAAGAGTTCTTCCTAATCTGCCCAGACAGCTATTTATAGCATTCAGAAACTGCGCCCATTTGCGAGGCGAACCCCCATTCGCAAGGCGAATATTGTGAAGAGTCAGCAACCTTTGGCATTCTCGCGAGGCGAAGAACGGCTCGCGGGAGGAAGAATTGAAGAGTCTTCTTATTACGCCCGTTATGAACATCAGGGACCAACCGTGATGCTTTATGACTTCCATGCTCGCGAGGCGAAGAAGTGGTTCGCGAGGCGACCCAGAGAGCTTGCATTTTTCTGGAACAGTCATCCTTCAGGGTCGCGAGGCGAGGTGCTGTTCGCGGGGCGAACTAGAGAAGATGATAATTCTGCACAGGCTGGACTTCAGGTTCGCGGGGCGAAGAAAACTCTCGCGACGCGAATACCTCCAAACTTGAAATTTCCCTGATTCTTTATTCTCTTGACTTCTAACTTAACCTGAAAACAACAAAATAGCCATAAGTGCTTTATTTGACTCAAAACTGGCTAAATTAACCTAAAACTACTTTAGAGACTCAAAACATTGCTTGAGGACAATCGAGTCTAATTTGGGCAAAAACGGGATATAATTAACACAAAACCCTGGTCATACTAGCCATAAAACTAGATGAGCCAGAGGCTGATCAAAATACCCCAAACTTAAACTTTGCTTGTCCCCAAGCAAACTAAAACTCAAAAACTCTCAAGACAAGGCAAGCTTAAAGGATTCAATCAACTTTGCACAAATTTCAAGCAATTTCATCAACACAGTTTTCTTCAATGTTCCCCCCTTCAAACAAAGTAATCCCCACAATCATTTATTCTAAACAATTGAGAATTTCATCATTCAAACAATCATTAATCTAAGCAGGGGATCCAAGTTACACACAAAAGGGAGATCACCAAATTCAAACAACTGCCTTCCTCACAAGGGCATTTAGTGTTTCACTCATCCGCTCAGTCTTTGTCTAGGCTAACAACATTTCACTCAATTTCACTTTTAAGAGCACTTCCCATAAATTTGATTTTCATTTCCAAATGATTCCCACGGAAAACATGCATGCAACATCAAAAGGTCTTTTAAGGTTGTAATGGGGCCTGGCTAAGGGTAGGATATACAAAGGTACTAGGCTGAAGACCCTAGGAACTAAGAGAGCATGAAACAGTTTTATACATTGAAATTCCACTCAAGTTCCTTTTCTCATTTTTCTTTATGCTTTGGGTGACTGCAGCATTTTCCTTCAAATAGCCTTTTTGAATTTTTGTTTTTTTTTTCATTTTTTTTCTTTTTCTCAAACCCAAACAACACATTACACCTTGTAGCCACCCCAAACTTAGTTTCTTGCAACCATTCTCTTGCTAAGGTTCCATGCTCTCCTAATCCTAAGATTGGGTTAACATGGTTTTTCAGATTTTGGCTCATAACATAAGGTCAACAAGAATTAACAGGCTAATTAGGCTCAATGGGGCTAACTAGGAAACATGCATTAGGGATTGGTTCTTTCAGGCTAAGTAGTTATTTACAAAGAAAATGCCTAAATCATCTGAAGCAAACACATAAACATGCAAACCAAAAAGAGATTCAAGCAAATATAGGAAAGTGCAACTTAAAAAGTGATTCTCACAGTCAAAAACATGCTGGAGGCTCAAATCCTCACCTGGACGTTCATGCAAATTGTTTGATAGAGATTCTATCCCTAGTGTGTGCTTCCCTTCTCCCCAAACTTATCATAAATCATGCCATCATAACAAAATATCTCAAAGTTCAGTTTTCAATCACATGGGGATCACTCTTCAAAAACAAAATTTTTTTTCAACCTAGGGGGAATCATCACATCAATCATGCAATCAATCTGTGCAAAATCAATCAAATTCAATCAAGCTCACCGACCAAAGACTCATACAATTTATTCAAGGGCTAAAAGAAAGACAAGACAAAACAAAACTACAACTAGTTCCCTCCCCCACACTTAAAACATACATTGTCCCCAATGAACAACATAACTATAAAATCAGAGTGAGGGAAAGGAAAGGATACTCCCTGATCAGGTGGCAGTGTAGGTGGGAGCTTCCAAGGAGAGCTCCTCAACAATAGCATCGTCGGGAACACCAGCAGCCACACCATGGAATGGCTTCAGCCTCTTCCCGTTAACCTTGAAGGACTTGTTGGTACCTGCACTTTTAATCTCTACTGCACCATAAGGAAAAACGTTAGTAACAACAAAGGGGCCATCCCATTTGGACCTAAGTTTCCCAGCCATCAATTTCAGGCGGGAATTAAATAGTAAGACTTGCTGGCCCACAAAAAATTCTTTCCTAGCAATCATCCTATCATGAAAATTCCTGGTTTTCTCTTTATAAATCCGGGAGCTTTCATAGGCTTCTAGCCTAAGCTCCTCAAGCTGCTGCAACTGGAGTTTCCTTTCAATACCATCTTTCTTCATTTCCAAGTTACAGCACTTGACTGCCCAATATGCACGGTGCTCAACTTCCACCGGGAGGTGACATGCCTTACCAAATACCAGCCTGAAGGGGGACATTCCTATTGGCGTCTTGAAAGCGGTCCTCTGAGCCCACAGTGTGTCTTCCAGACGGCGGCTCCAGTCCTTCCTATTCGGCTGCACCATTTTTTCTAAGATCTGCCTGATCTCTCTGTTTGATATCTCAGCCTGGCCATTAGTCTGGGGATGGTAAGCAGTGGAGACTTTATGCACAACTCCATATTTCTTGAGTAAGGCTTCCATGGTGCGGTTGCAAAAGTGAGTGCCCTAATCACTGATAATAGCCCGAGGTATGCCAAACCTGCAAAAAATGTTGGACCTAACAAATTTTGAAACAACTTTAGCATCGTTAGTCCTAGTGGGGATTGCTTCCACCCACTTTGAAACATAGTCAACAGCCAAAAGAATATACAGAAAACCAAACGAAGCGGGGAAAGGACCCATAAAGTCGATTCCCCACACATCAAAACCTCACAAAAAAGCATGGGCTGCTGAGGCATCTCACTCCTACGAGTGATAGCAGGGCCTGTTGTTTGACATTCCTTACAATTCCTGTAGACCTCATAGGCATCTCTAAAAATTGTGGGCCAGTAGAACCCAGAATCCAGGACTTTTCTTGCCGTCCTCTGTGGTCCAAAGTGTCCTCCTACTTGAGAGGCATGTGAAAAGTGCAAGATGGACTCTGTATCATGATCGGGGACACACCTCTGAATCACCTGATCACTGCAAAACTTCCAAAGGTACGGATCATCCCACACATAGTATTTTGAATCACTCTTGAGCTTGTGGATCTTGGATCTACTTGTACCTGCAGGAACAACACCAGCAACAAGAAAGTTAACAATGTCAGCAAACCATGGAGTCACCCCATGCAGATGTAGAAGCTGTTCATCCGGAAAATCATCCTGGATGGGAGAAGGATCCTCATCCCTTGCTATTCGGCTCAAGTGATCGGCTACCAAATTTTCAGCTCCACTCCTGTCTTTTATCTCCACATTGAACTCTTGGAGCAAAAGCATCCACCTAATCAGTCTTGGCTTCGCTTCTGGTTTCTTTAACAGGTACTTCAGAGCTGCATGGTCAGTGAAAACAATAACCCTGGAACCTAGCAAATATGACCTAAATTTATCAAGTACAAAAACAACAGCTAGCAGTTCCTTCTCAGTGGTGGTGTAATTTGATTGTGCAGCATATAATGTCCTAGAAGCATAATGAATGACATGGGCAGCCTTGCCCATCCTTTGTGCCAGAATTGCTCCCACAGCATAATTAGAAGCATCACACATGAGTTCAAAAGGGAGGGTCCAGTCAGGGGGCTGGATGATGGGGGTAGAGGTCAATGCCCGTTTCAGGTAGTCAAATGCCTTCTTGCAGTTGTCATCAAAATGGAACACGGCATCATTCTTCGCAAGTTTGACAATGGTAGAGCTATCTTGCTGAAGTCCTTAATGAAGCGCCTGTAGAAACCTGCATGGCCAAGAAAGGAACGGATCTCGCGAACGCAAGATGGATAAGGCAATGTTGAAATCACATCAATTATTGCAGGATCTACTGAAATACCCTCTTTAGAAATAACATGACCCAACACAATCCCCTGTTCTACCATAAAGTGATATTTTTCATAGTTCAAAATCAGATCAGTCTCAATGCATCTTTCTAGAACTAAACTCAGACTATGCAAACATGCATCAAATGAGGAGCCATATACAGTGAAGTCATCCATGAACACCTCCATGCAATTTTCAATAAATTCAGTAAAAATGCTAAGCATGCATCTTTGGAAAGTGCCAGGAGCATTACAAAGGCCAAATGGCATCCTCCTATAGGCAAACGTGCCGAAGGGGCACGTGAAAGTGGTCTTTTCCTGATCCTCAGGGGCAATATGGATCTGGAAATAACCGGAAAAGCCATCAAGAAAATAGTAATGAGATTTACCAGCCAGCCGTTCCAGCATCTGATCTATGAACGGCAAAGGAAAGTGATCCTTTCTGGTGGCCTGGTTCAACTTCCTATAATCTATACAGACTCGCCAGCTATTCTGGACTTTAGTGGGTACAAGCTCATTATTATCATTTCTTACCACAGTGAGGCCGGACTTCTTGGGTACAACTTGCACTGGACTTACCCAAGTACTATCAGAGATGGGGTATATGATACCCGCATGCAGAAGTTTAGTCACCTCTTTCTTCACCACATCCAGAATCAATGGATTGAGCCGCCTTTGGGCTTGCCCAACTGGTTTAACCCCATCTTCCAACAGAATTCTATGCATACATCTGGAGGGGCTAATTCCTGGGATGTCAGCCAATGTCCACCCAATTGCTTTCTTGTGCTTCTTCAGAACCTCTAAGAGCTTATCTTCCTGATCAGAGTCAAGGTTGGAGGAAATAATGACTGGAAGTTTTTCATTCCTCTCCAAGTAGGCATACTTCAAATTCCCAGGAAGTGGCTTGAGCTCTAAGGAGGGTGGCTGCTCAATGGATGGTACATTTGGAATAGCCATGATGTCAAGGACTTCTGCTGAACAGACAGCTTCACTCTCACTATCACCCTGCAAAGTTGAATCAAGAAACTCAGCACAAACAACACATGGGTTAGTGTCAGTACAGTCAGTACATGAATATACATCATCAAATCCAGAAATAAATGGAAAATCTGAAACAAGGTCCTCATGGGTATCATCAATAATCTCAGAAAGCAACTCTAATTGGAAAACAGAGTGCTCCTCCAGGGGGTGTTTCATAGCATCAAAGATGTTGAACTTTGCCACAATATCACCAAACTCCATAGACATGGTCCCATCATTAACATCAATCTTAGTCTTAGCTGTCTTCATGAATGGTCTGCCCAGGATTATTGGTGATCTACTGGAATGTGTCTCTCCTGCCATGTCTAGGATGTAGAAGTCAGCAGGGAAGATCAACTCATCAACTTGTACCAGCACATCTTCTACCATTCCCATGGGGCGGGCACTGGTCCTGTTGGCCAACTGGATGGTGAGACCTGTATACTGCAAGGGACCAAGATCAAGGTTATTGAAAATAGAGGTGGGCATTACATTTATGGAGGCTCCCAAATCCAACATGCAATTTTCAAAATTCCTGTCCCCAATAGTGCATGGAATAGTAAAAGTGCCTAGGTCCTTGCACTTCTGTGGTAGTGCCTGAGTAGGGGCTGAAACAGTAACTTTTTCTGGTGCAGGCTTAGACTGGATAAGAGCTGAAACATTTCTTCCCAAATCAACTCTCTCATTACTCTTCAACTTCCTCTTGTTGGTGCATAAATCCTTCAGAAATTTGGCATACTTAGGAACCTGCTTGATCACATCCAGAAGAGGAATATTTACAGCCACCTTTCTGAACACATCAAGAATGTCCTTCTCCTTGTCTTCACCACCAATCTTCTTATTTTTCTGTACTCTGTGTGGGAAGGGGATCGGTGGTATGTACACTTTCTCAGCTTCAACATAAACAGTAGGCTCAGGAGTTACCTCAACAGTTTCTTCATCTTTTCCAAAGGCTGCCTCTACAACTTTTCTAGATCTCAGAGAAATGGCACTCACATTAGGATTGGAGACATTGGGATTTATCACTGTTTGTGCAGGCAGTTGACTTGATCTTTGAGCTATCTGTATGTTATTTATGGATGTGGCAAGCTGTCCAACCTGTGTCTCTAAATTTTGAATGCTAGCATCCGTTCGCTGCTGAGTTTGACCAAATTGTGTCTGCAAATTGTGAATGCTAGCATCTGTTCGTTCTGAAATCGTGCTCGTGAGGCCTGGAACTGTCCAATTTGCTGCTGCAACTGGAGATTTTGTACAGTCATTTGTGAAGTCATTTGCTTGAACATGTCCTCTAGTGAAGGTCCAGAAGGTGCAGAAGTGGTCACTTGAGAAGGATTCTGAGGTGCTGCCATCGGTTGTTGTTGGGATGAGTTCCCATACCAAAGGTTAGGATGATTCCTCCAATTGGGATGGTACCTATTTGTGGAGAGGTCAGGAGTGCTGTACCGGTTCTGACTATTGCCTTGATTATAAGGATGGACTGCATAAGCTTAAGGCAATTCAGTAACTGACCCTTCCTTCAGAATAGGGCATGCATCAAACGAGTGCTCCGGAGAGTTGCACATGCCACACAACATTGCCGGCTGAACCTTATCCATTGCCAATTTCTCCAACAAAGAAGTGAGCCTATCAATTCTATCATCACGGGCCTGGTTGGAAGAAGAACTATGGACCTCATGCACACCTCTTATCTCAACAGAATTTCTCCTGGTAGTAAACTGCTGGGAGTTCAGTGACATGTTTTCAATTAATTGTTTGGCAGCAGCTGGAGTCTTGTCAACAAGTGCTCCCCCACTAGCAGCATCCAAAATATTTCTATCCATCGACAGTAACCCCTCATAAAAATACTGGATAAGAAGTTGCTCAGAAATCTGATGCTGAGGGCAACTAGATACCAACTGCTTGAATCTTTCCCAATATTCAGCCAATGACTCATTTCCTTGCCTGATGCCACATATTTCCTTCCTTATTGAAGCAGCTCTGGAGGCAGGAAAATATTTCTCTAAGAAGAGCTTCTTCAAATCGTTCCAGGTGGTAATAGAGTTTGGCTCAAGATATAACAGCCAATCCTTTGCAGCGTCCTGGAGTGAGAACGGAAAAGCTCTCAGCTTGATGTGATCCTCAGTTATTCCCTCTGATCTCAAGGGTGTGGAGCAGACAACTTGGAATTCCTTCAAATGCTTGTGTGGATCCTCACCTGCAAGACCACTAAACCTTGGCAACAAATGGATTAGACCAGATTTTAATTCAAAGGGAGTATCAGCACCAGAATATTCAATACACAATCCATTATAATTGACATCAGGGGCAGCAAGATGTCTTAATGTCCTTTGGTCACCCATGTTATCAAAAACAGTTTCAGAATTAGAATCACTACTAGTACTAGCCCGAAGTTCTCTACGGCGTGTGTGCAATGTTCCTTCAATTTAAGGATCAAAATCACACAGTTCAGGGCAATTAGACCTAGTAGCCAGACCAATTCAAAACAAAAACGAAAGTAAAAGAGAAAAACAGAAAATAAAAAAAACGAAAATAACAAACAAGAGTCCCCGGCAACGGCGCCAATTTTTGGTCGCGCTGTCGCGCACGCGCCAAAAGGAACGAGCGGTTTATAAAAATGTAGTTTTGGGCGACAACTCGGATGTCGTCTCACAAGGACTCTTGACTTGTTATTTACCACAAAAATCAGTTTTTTTTGGGGGGGGGGGGGGGTTTGGTTTTGAATGTAAATAAGAAAACAATGCAAAAACAGAACAATAAAACAGAGCAGTTGAAAAGGTTATCAAATAGCTAAAGACGATTAATCTACTGTTCTCGAATTCCCAACTATCATCGGTTCATGTAATCCCAAGCCCTAAGCAGATTCTAATCCCCTCCCGGTTGTAGCAACAATTTACAAGCGAAATCACTACTACAGATATATATTCCTATTCCCGAATTAAGCAAACGGGGTTAAGCCCTTCGTGAACTAAGCGAACACGAATTGAACACACGCGAATTAAGCAAACGCGATTAAATATAGGAATATAACATCACCGAAATAAATCAACACAACACTATACACTCCTGAATTAAGCAAACAGAAATGTATAGCATAGTATTGAAAAGGGAAAAGCATACAAAATAGGAATTACATAACCTCAAGTGTGGTGGAAATCAATCACAGTAGACTAATCCAAGAAGATCAGTTCTCCATTAAAAACGAAATACACCCAGAAAATATGTAAAGAAAACAATGGAGAATGAAGAGTTCTTCCTAATCTGCCCAGACAACTATTTATAGCATTCAGAAACTGCGCCCATTCGCGAGGCGAACCCCCATTCGCGAGGCGAATATTGTGAATAGTCAGCAACCTTTGGCATTCTCGCGAGGCGAAGAACGGCTCGCGGGGCGAAGAATTGAAGAGTCTTCTTATTACGCCCGTTATGAACATCAGGGGCCAACCGTGATACTTTCTGACTTCCATGCTCGCGAGGCGAAGAAGTGGTTCGCGAGGCGACCCAGAGAGCTTGCATTTTTCTGGAACAGTCATCCTTCAGGGTCGCGAGGCGAGGTGCTGTTCGCGGGGCGAACCAGAGAAGATGATAATTCTGCATAGGCTGGACTTCAGGTTCGCGGGGCGAAGAAAACTCTCGCGACGCGAATACCTCCAGACTTGAAATTTCCCTGATTCTTTATTCTCTTGACTTCTAACTTAACCTGAAAACAACAAAATAACCATAAGTGCTTTATTTGACTCAAAACTGGCTAAATTAACCTAAAACTACTTTAGAGACTCAAAACATTGCTTGAGGACAATCGAGTCTAATTTGGGCAAAAATGGGATATAATTAACACAAAACCCTGGTCATACTAGCCATAAAACTAGATGAGCCAGAGGCTGATCACAGCCCTTCTATAAATTGGTTGAAGCCCTCCTTAACTCCCCTATCCTCATTACCCAACCCTGAAGAACTTCCTCTTCTTTCCATAGAGCATCGAACAACGTTAAAATCACCTGCAATGCACCAAATCCCTTGACCAAAACCCCTCAGTGACATTGAGATATTTCCCCAAAGCTCCTTCTTCTGTGATAGATTCCCCTACGAGTAAACATTGATTACATAGCAAGGTTTTGATTCCTGATGCAATTCCAAGCAAACTCCCACAAATCCAAACCCACTGAAGGAAAACTTTTTTGAGCCCAGATTTGCACTCCAAATTGATAATATCCCACCACTATTACCATCCGAGGGAAGAAACCTGAACCCAAAGCCCTGATTTCCCCACAGAGATTTACAGAAAGAAAATGATACGTCCTCCATTTTTGTTTCTTGTAAAGCTATAAAATCCAACCTCTCCTCCACTACCAATTTCCTGATTCTATTTCTTTTCACCTCTCTCCCCAACCCCCTGACATTAAAAGTTGTGATCCTCATCAATCAACTCCTGCAGACCCCTTTTCGGCTTTTTGTACCCTATCCCTCCTTTCCAACTCCACCAATTTCTTGATGATTGATTCTTCAATACCTTCAATAGTTAGCCCCAATTCCTTAGCTAGCTGCAAAATCTTCTCTGCTAGCCTTCTCCCACCACGAACACTGATCTGATTATTGCAATTTAATATTCGAATCAGAGATAGATATCACTGACAAAGGAATCAGTAAAGGAGAGCCACTTCCTGACAATAAGCCGAGAGAATTCCTTTTGCCCACAATTCCTTCATCACGAGATCCCCCTATTTCTTTCAGGATACGAGCTTTTTTCTTTGGCTTCTTCTTCTTCCTACCTTTTCTTCCAGAAGCCACCACTGAATTTCCCCCCACTTCTTGGAAACTGTAAGCCCTAATCCCCAATATTTCCATGCCTTGACCTCCTACTAGAACTTCCTTTTCTCTGTCAAAATCCCTACGAAGAATGTTGAATTGGTTGTAGTCTGAGTACAAATTGTACACCGACGCCATCTTCGTCATCCTTCTCACCACATCTACACCTTGACTCGCCCTACACTCAAGCAAATCGCCTCCCTTCTTTGCTGCTAGAGTGAAACAGACTTGAGAACCCGTGTTTCCAACAACCAGCCCTTCCTTAGCTAATAGAGCCCTTTTCCCCCTCCTAATCTCCAATCTTTTGATTCTTTGGGCTTCAGTAAAGGATTGGCCCGATGAGGCCTCCTCACTTAGATCTGAGAACCTTGCCCCCATCACCCCCTCACTTCCTTGCAGATTCACCTGTACTTTTGTCAAAATATTCGGCACAGTCGTCGTTCCCTGGATGGGAGAGGTTTGTCCCAAATTTACTTCCAGGCTGTCCGGGACTAAGCTCATTTCTAACGGCCCAACACTTGCACCAAACCAAGCCATTTTCGATTTCCTCCCAAACGCAATTGTAACTCCACCACCGGCCCAAACTTTCAATTCCAAAGTTGGCCCTATCTTCAACCAACGCCTTTAGATTGACCTTGATTTACGCAACCTCCCGAGGTTCCCGCGGGCAAGCGTTGAATCAATCACCACGCCGAGTTCCCCCTCCGGGGACGGCCGCCACTCCCAACCCGAGAATCACCTTCCTGGCCCAAACTCCCTCTCAATTCCAAAGTTGGCTTCCTCATCTTTTATCCTAACGCTGGGTACCGAGACACTCTCCTGCGTGCCCGACGCCATGTTCTAGGACCTCTCTTTTCCCTTAAGCAAACCCGGCTGCCTTTGACGCAAACCCTACCTCGAGGTTCCCAAAAACCATCCTTGCGACGTGACAAGACTCGCTTTGACTTTGAAGCAATCACCACGTCCTCGAGGTTCCCGGTCCCCTCTCAGAGTTCCCCCTCCTCTCTGGAGGACTCATCAGAGACTCTAGCCGCCTTGCTATGGCCACTCCCAACCTGAGAATCACCTTCCTATGAGGACCGATCCCAGTAGAAATCACCCTGCTCTAACTCCCTCAGAGATTTCAAAGAGTTAGCGAAAACTTCCTCCACTAAGGTTATTGAGTACAGTTGGTTGTTGATTTTGATCCTCACGACCTTATTAACCGATTCTGGAGATGTTACCGAGACCTGCAATCTCCCTGTGCCCAGCCTGCTCATGTTCTTAGTAACCTCATCTATGCCCTTAAAACGACCCACCAAACCACCCAGGAACTGGAAGAAGTCCTCTGACCAAGCTTGAACCGGAACTCCTAGAACCCTTAGCCATATTGTTTTTTCACTCAGAACCATCCCCTCCTCCCAAAGTTCGAGTTCTGTGAACCAATCATCCAAACGCCCCTTCAACCAACGCGCTGACACCTCCCAGGTACGGAGGCCCTTTTTCCAAGCAAAGTCGCTGCCTTTGACGCAAACCCTACCTCGAGGTTCCCAAAAACGGTGACGTGACAAGACTCGTTTGACTTTGAATCAATCACCACGTCTCAGAGTTCCCCCTCCTCTCTGGAGGACTCATCAGAGACTCTAGCCGCCTTGCTATGGCCACTCCCAACCTGAGAATCACCTTCCTATGAGGACCGATCCCAGTAGAAATCACCCTGCTCTAACTCCCTCAGAGATTTCAAAGAGTTAGCGAAAACTTCCTCCACTAAGGTTATTGAGTACAGTTGGTTGTTGATTTTGATCCTCACGACCTTATTAACCGATTCTGGAGATGTTACCGAGACTTGCAATCTCCCTGTGTCCAGCCTGCTCATGTTCTTAGTAACCTCGTCTATGCCCATAAAACGACCCACCAAACCACCCAGGAACTGGAAGAAGTCCTCTGACCAAGCTTGAACCGGAACTCCTAGAACCCTTAGCCATATTGTTTTTTCACTCAGAACCATCCCCTCCTCCCAAAGTTCGAGTTCTGTGAACCAATCATCCAAACGCCCCTCTAAATTAGCCAGAGTAGGATACAAGTCGTCTCCATTATCTGAAGAAAGCAGGGCCAATTTTCCTCCCATTGGTCTTATTGTAATAGAGAACGGTCCTTGTTGAGATAATAAATTTTGGAACTCTCTGACATCTTTATACGAACGGACTGTACCAACAAAACAACCTTGTAGCCACTTGAAGTCTTCCACTGGGACATTATAGAAAGGTCCCCTCCAGTCATTTATTCCACCATTAGAGTTGTTTGTCCTTTTCTGCAGGTTTCCACCTACCACCACTTTAGCAAAAGTAGTCCCCTTATTTACGTAGGAACTTACAAACTTCCTCCTAAAAACATCTCGTGGACCATCCTTGTTGACCCCTCTCCCGAATCTAGGAATATTGGCTCTGAGTCTCTGATTACCAAACCATATTGTGTTTAGGTTTCCTACCAGTATAGATATGTTCTATGCTCCAGAGAAGCTGACAAAACCGAACT
Organism: Sophora flavescens; assembly: GCA_030762895.1. Taxonomy (NCBI): domain Eukaryota; kingdom Viridiplantae; phylum Streptophyta; class Magnoliopsida; order Fabales; family Fabaceae; genus Sophora; species Sophora flavescens. Next base: position 206,539,968 of record CM061063.1, on the reverse strand, counting down.
TCTTCCCCTGCTTGTCCCGTTTAGGAGGAATGAAAACCTCACTGACTTGGCCCTAATCTGAAAATACCTTCCATAAATCTTGTTCCTTGACACGCTCCGGGAAGTTCGTGAAGTAAAAGGAAGCTTCCTTTCCAGTACAAGGTTGCATTCTCTTGTCATTCACATCAAGCCACCTGCGTCTATCTGCATCCCACACGTTCCTAACATAAAAGTCTTGGTCTCTTATTGTCCCATAAGGTTCTCTGAGACTGTTGTGTGACTCTCTCTACTTGTTTTCTTTATATAAAAATGACTATTTTTTTATCATCATCACTTGGAGATTTTATTAGTAACTAGCTATTACATGGTACTACGCTCTAGTCAAAATTTCTTCTTCTTTTTTTCGAAAAGAATCCAGTCAAAATTTCTTATTATACTTTAGTCACCACTATAATTCTTGACAAAACTTACTCAATATACTTTAATATTTTTTCTTATACTCACAATTTTTCATACTAAATCAATTAAGGGTTCCATAAATAGATTACTGACGGACTGATCCGTTGGTAATGGAAAAGCCTACCGAGGTCATTACAGACAAAAGATTCGTTCGTAATCACTACAAAAAAAGGTGTTTAACGACCGAAGAAATAGGTCTCTATTCACTAAAATTCGGTCGCTAAATGGGTTGGCGACCGAATTAGCGACAGAAAAGTGACGGTTGCTAAAACCCTGGTCGCTAATTGATTTAGAGACCGAATTTGAAATCGTTCGCTAATAGAAACCGAATTTGAAATCGGTCGCTAATAGCGATCGAATTATTCGGTCACTAATTCATAAAAATCGGTCGCTAAATTGGTCTCCAATACCTATTATGGAACCAATTTTAGAGACCGAATTTTCGGTTGCTAATTCGATCGCTAAATTGGTCACTATTAAAAAAGAATCAGTCACTAAATTGGTCCTCGAAACTAGATCTAGGGACCAATTTAGTGACTGATTTCTTAAAAAAAATATAACAAACCAAATTTTTGAAATAAATGAAAGATAACTTCTTTTAAGTTGTCGCAATATTGTTATTTATAAACAAGAATTTCCATAAAAATTAAAAATCAATTAAATATCAACAAGGATGAAAATGTTAGAAATAATTCTTAGTATACATTTACATTCAATATGAAAGCATACACTTGTCAGAAATAGTTCTGGTTGGGGATTTCTTCTCCTTCTGTTGTGTCCATCTAAGCGTTTCCTGCAGCTTCTTTTTCCTTCATCAAATTCCTCCCGTGAATGGAACCTGCAGAAAGGAAAAGATTCAGGACTTAAAAGAATTTCAGGCATGTAAGAAAGATGTCATTTCAATATGGCATGGAATTGAACAAATAAAATCAAATTCACATGTATGTAAAAAGAAAAACACAAAATCAAACTCACATGTAACTACTTAAAATGATATTTCAGTAATAGATAACTACTTAATGTAGCTAGAACTGGAAGCTAGAAGTAAAAATAGTAAGGATTTCATCAAAAACATGATTTATTAGCAAACAATACAAGCATTCAGACAATCATTTTCTCATATTCCATGAAAGGTTTTGTAACTTTGTTCCATGCACTCTGAATGCAAAATCTTTGTAAGGGTTCATGAATGTATTATCCATCAAGTATAAAGCTATAAGACTTGAAGGACATGAAGGGGATAGTCTCTTATAACTAGAACCATAGACATTGTAAGGGTGCACATAACACAGATAAGGGTGCACATAACACAGATTAGATGTCTATTATTTACTACAATATCACAAAGATAAAAAAATGCATCAATTGAGAGGAAACATCATAAGAAACCTAGAACATATTAAAAAACAAAAAACAACTTTATGGCAAGGCATGACACAGATATGTACACATGATACACGCACTTGCTGCACTGTTGGCAAAATCTTTGCTTTGGCCACCAATTGTGACCTGTGGAGTCTTGGAATGGAGTTCACAGACCTTATGGCGCCTATGATAGTCCCTGCAATTTCTAAGATCAGAATTGACACTAATAGAAAAAAAGTTGAACCAAACTTCAATTAAAAACTATAAAGGAAGTATATATCTCAAGTCAATAGGACAACCCCAAAATTATTAACACTAACTAGCCTCACTAACCATTATGAACAACAAGCCATACTACATGAGAAAGTGAACAACCATGAGCAATTTAATATACTAGCTCCGTAGATGAGAAGGCAAGAGAAGAATAAAGAGTCAACACAACCATACAGGCTACTACCAAAGTACTAAAAATAAAAAGTAACTAATTCATGCTACATGCTTTCAAAGACAAGGAAACATGGCAATGTCTTCATATCCATTTGTGAAAAAAATAGGACGGTTGTATCAAGTGCAGACATTATTTCAAACAGCTTAGGTGGAATCAAAATGGCATTATTAATGCAAACACCAGATGACTAAGATGAGAACATGATCATTAAGGACCTTGCCTAAAGGTAACCAATTGATTATGCATTAATCCTCAAGCATTCACATAATAAAAACAGAATGGCACAATATTCAAAGGGAGCAAGTATAGTTACATATATCTTAAAGCTAATTTCTCCATCCTGCCAAGAATTTCACGATTCAACATTCCATGACTATGTTCAACAAGTTAGAAAATTCATATATAAAAGACCTGCCACGTGAAACCACTGACCAAAAATTCCCAACAGAACCCAAAATTTTGTTGAACTCTTGGTGAACCCTTGCCCTAAATCACGGATTCAAACCCACGAGGTGGTGGTGGTCTCGGCTGTAGTGGTGGTTGTGGTCTTGGGGCGCTGCGGTGGTGGTGGTGGTAGCGGCATGGCATGGTGTGGAGGAAGAGAGAATGAAAGACAGAGAATGAGAGACAGATAAACATAGGAATACTTACCGAAGGAGGAGGATAGGATGGCGGCACTGCACTGGTGGTGGTGGTGGTAGTGGCGGCGCTGGCGCAACATGGTGTGGTGTGGTGGTCGGAGCGTGGAAGTGATAAAGAAGAAAAGAGAGAAATGAGGAAGAAAAGGGGGAGTCCTCACAATTTAGGGCTTTTATTTTTAGGGACCAAATATTTCGGTCGCTAAATCGATCACAATTCACTTTAAAAAAAAATTGGTCGCTATAATCGGTCGCTATGTGGCTCCCTTCTAATTTCAATCAGCGCGTTTTAGAAACCGAATTAAAAATCGATCGCTAAATAACACCGTAATTATTGTTAAAATCAAATCGGCCGCTCTTTAGATCGCAAATAAAGTCAAAATTTTTGACTTTGTAATTAAGTGGTTTAGCGACCGATTTAGCAACTACTGAACTTGCGACCATACCAATCGGTCGCTAAACACATGTTTTATAAAAAGTATGAAAATCATGAAATCGGTCGCCATTTCGGTCGCTATTAGCAACAGACTAATTCGATCTCTAAATTTCGGTCGCTCTTTCAAGTTTTTTTTGTAGTGAATTACGGATGAATCCCCAAATCCTTCGGTAACAGTTACCGACGGATTTCGAGCCGTTTGGAAACACATGATTATTTACGGTTTTTTGATGTTTCTGATGGTTTTTATTCATCGGTAATCCGGGTTTTTTTTGTAGTGTATATAAGTAACAAATTACACAATGATTTTTCAAAAGTACAACAACTTTCAATATATCATGCAATATAACTCAAATTATTACTGTGCAATGTAAATGAAGTTGCAATGGTACATTATTTGCACCCTTTCACGCTTTCATGGGTTAACTAAGAAATTTGATAGTAATACACAAATGTAGTTAAAGGAAGAACCGAGAATGGGTAGTGGCTATCAGGATCGTCCCTGAGATTTTGGGTACCCTGTTTGAACTGAGAAGTTGATGTCCTTTTTTTATAAGTCATATATATATATATATATATATATAATATCAAAAACACCCAAAGAGGTGCAAAAAAAACTTGCTATTAATTGTTTTAATACAACAGGAAGTGAAACAAATATTACCGAAGAAAAGGAAAAGACTATAGTAGCAAATTACAATAGAATTATAGCAAAATTAGTGATTTGATTCCAATCATTAAAACCTTCATTTGCTAAGTGGTTTGTTATATGATTTGTACCAAATATCTTACAGCAAAAACAAAAACTCTATCCAATTGTTTTTAATAAATAAGCCAACCTGATTGGGAGGGGAGAACTCACCTTCTGCGTCCAACAGGTTCCCGACAGAGATTAGTTATTGCTAACGGATGTCGATACTTCGTACCTATAACATGGTTACCAAAAAAATAAAACCAACTCCTATCTTGCTCTTCTCCATTAGAACAATAATGAATGTAATATGATGATGAGAAGTGCCTACCAAGTGACACAGTTAGTCAGTCACCAAAAAGAGCGACAAAACAAAGTGTTTCTACTTTCTAATTCGAACGGAAGAAGAGAGAATGAGAGTGGTCACACATAAAGTTTCATTTTTTTAGAATTCAGTAACTATATATTAATTTTATAATAAATATAATATTTTGTATATTGTATATTTTGCATATAATTAAAATATAATATAAATTGTAAACTTGTCGACTTATTCCCACTTCTACTTATAAGGCTTGTCAGGTTTTGGGCCTAAATTTTAAAAAAACAATTGGGCCCTCAAGTAAAAAATCTAACTATATAAATTTTTTATTTTAATATATACATTAATACATATATACTAAGTAAAAAAAAAATTGGCGCCCCCTAAAAAATGGGACCCCGTGCGGTCGCACCAACAAATCATGCTCAGGGCCTCCACTGGAGAGAACCCACCTTGTGTGTCTAACAGGTCCCCCGACAGAGATTAGTTACTGCTAACAGTTGTGGATACTTCGTACCTATAACATGGTTATCAAAAAACAAAAAAAAGGAAACTCATATCTTGCTCTTCTCCATTAGAACAATAATGAATATATAATATGATGACGAGAAGTGCCTACCAAGAGATGCAATCAGTCGGTCACACGAAGAGATGGACAAAACAAATGGTTTATACTTTCTAATTCGAATGGAAGAAGAGAGAATGAGAGTGATCGCACACAGTTTCAAATTTTTTAAGAATTCAGTAACAATACATTAATTTTATAATAAAAATTATTTTTTATATTGTATATTATACATTTAATTAAAATGTAATATTAATTATAAACAGGTCGAACTATTCCCACTTTTACTTATAAGGCTTGTCATGTTTCGGGCCTAAATTTTAAAAAATAATTGGACCCTAAAATAAAAATTTAACTATATAAAATTTTTATTTTAATATATACTTTAATATACTAAGTAAAAAAATGGTGTCGTATATCAAAAAAAAATATGGTACTCCTAAAAAATAAGACCCAGTACGATCACATAACCAATCATGCTCAGGCCTCCGCTGATCATGCCTCATATTTGCAAGGAGATCCGTGCAGCAATCAGATTCCCTGTAAATGTGGATGGCTGAAGTATTCCAATCTGGCAAGTGGTGGTGGTGTTTTTTTTTTTTTTTTCCTTCACAAATTGTAGGCTAAATATTATACGTGTTTGTTATAGGATTGGTTTACTTTATATTCAAAATATATCTATAGTCGAAAAGTTAACTAAGAGTTAATGTATCATGTCACTATATAATTAATATTTATATTTAAATATTTAATATAATTAATATTTATATTTAAATATAAATATTTAAATATAATGAAGATTAAGTATTAGTATATATATATATATATATACTAAAATATAGTAATTAATTCGGTTTCAAAATTCTTGAACTTGATAACCGAACCAATGAGCATTGGGTTTAGTTCAGTCCCGGACAAAAAAAAAATACAAACCAATTTAATTGGATCGATTCATCGAATTATTCATTAGGGTTTACGCTGCTAAATTTTCCGAAGAACACAATAGTTTACTACCTTTCTCGGCTAGAAACATTTAAAAACAAAAAAATTGTACACGTTAAAAAATTAATAATAAAATAATATAAAATCCGAACCAATCAAAATTGGTTCGGTTGGGTTTGGTTTGGACCCGAAAATATTACAATATATATAAAATTAAAATATATATTAAAATATAAAATTATTAAATATAATAAATATTAAGTATTAATATATATATATATATATATATATATATATATATATAAATACTAAAATATAGTAATTAGTTCGGTTACAAAATTTCTGATCCTGATAACCGAACCGATGACCATTGGGTTTGGTACCTTTCCTGGCTAAAAACATTTAAAAATTTTTTGTAAACTTTAAAGAATTAACAATAAAAAATATAAGAAATCTGAATCAATCAAAATTGGTTATGTTCAGTTAGCAACTCCTTCTACTGTTACAGGAACAATAGAAGAAAAATTGTCAATTGATAAAGTGATATAGATATTGAATATTAAAATATATATAAGTATATTAAAATATATTAATTGGTTCGGGTCCAAAATAACCGAACTAATGACCATTGGGTTTGATTCAATTCGAAACCGAACACAAAAGAAAGAACCAATCAAAAAATTTGTACACTTTAAAAAATTAATAATAAAATAATATAAAAAATCCGAACCAATCAAAATTGGTTTGGTTCGATTGGGTTTCGTTTAGACCCGAAAATATTAAAATATATATATAAATTTAAAATATTTATTAAAATATATATTATTAAATATAATAAAATTAAGTATAATATATATATATATATATATATATATATATATATATATAAATACTAAAATATATAATTAGTTCGGTTCCAAAATTCTTGAACCTGATAACCGAACCAATGACCATTGAGTTTGGTACCTTTCCTGGCAAAAAATATTTAAAAATAAAAAATTGTAAACTTTTAAAAAATTAATAATAAAATAATATAAAAAATCCAAACCAGTCAAAATTGGTTCGATTGGAAACCCTTCTACTGTTACAGGAACAGTAGAAGAAAAGTTCTCAATTAATAAAGTGATATAGATATTGAATATTAAAAAAATATATATATAAATATTTTAAAATATTAATTGGTTCGGGTCCAAAATAACCGAACTAATGACCATTGGGTTTGGTTCAATTCGGATCTGAACACAAAAAAAAACCAATTTAATTGGTTGGTTCGGATTTTCAAATTCATCAAATTATTGGTTCGAGTCTTACAACCCTAAACTTTTTCGAAGAACACGATAGCTAAAACCAACAAAATATATGTTTAAAAATAAATAAATAAATTTAAATAATCCAAAATAATCCACCGATTGACAACTCCTTCTACTGTTACAGGAACAGTCGAATAAAAGTTGTCAATTGATAAAGTGATATACATATTGAATATTAGAATATATATATAAATATTAAAATATAGTAATTGATTCGGTTCCAAAATAACCGAACTAATGACCATTGGGTTTGGTTCAATATGGAGCCGTACACAAAAAAGAAGAAAAACGAACCAATTTAATTGGTTGGTTCGGATTTTCAAATTCATTAAATTATTGGTTTGAATCTTACGACCCTAAACTTTTTCGAAGAACACGGTAGCTTTGCTACCTTTCCTGGATAAAAATATTTAAAAACAAAAAAAATTATAAACTTTAAAAAGTCAATTACAATATCCAAACCAATTAAAATTGGTTTGGTTTGATTCGGTTAGAACCGAAAAATATTAAAATATATATATATATATAAATATATATATATATATAAATATATATATATAAATAAAAAAATATAAAATATTAAATTTTAAACTATTAAATTATATATACATTAAAATATAAGTATATAAAAATTAAAACATCAAGAACATGACAACTCTACTTTTACTGTTTGCCAATTTATGATTCGTTGATAGTGTAAAAAAACTTTACACTGTTAGTGTTTACAAATTAAATTCAAAAAAAAAAGTATTAGCAAAAAAAACAAAAAAATAACCGAACTAATGACCATTGGGTTTGGTTCAATTCGGAGCCGAACAAAAAAAAAGAACCAATTTAATTGTCAGGTTCTGATTTTCAAATTCATCGAATTATTGGTTCGAGTCTTACGACCCTAAACTTTTTCATAGAAAACGGTAGCTAAAACCAACAAAAAACATGTTTTAAAAAAATTTAAATAATCCAAAATAATCCACCGGTTGACAACTCATTCTACTGTTACAGGAATAGTAGAAGAAAAGTTATCAATGGTTAAAGTGATATACATATTGAATATTAAAATATAGTGATTGGTTTGATTCCAAAATAATCGAACTAATGACCATTCAATTCGGAGCCGTACACAAAAAAGAAAAAAAAAGAACTAATTTAATTGGTTGGTTCGGATTTTCAAATTCACCAAATTATTGGTTCGAGTCTTACGGCCCTAAACTTTTTCGAAGGACCCGGTAGATTTGCTACCTTTCCTAGCTAAAAATATTTGAAAACAAAAAAAAAAATTTAACTTTAAAAATTCAATAGTTAAACTTTTTTAATGTTTGTCAATTTACGATTGGTTGACTGTGTAAAAACACTTTACAATGTAGTGTATAAAAATTGAATTAAAAAAAGTATTATCAAAAAATAATTATTAGGAATTTTTTTTTAAAAATTACGGAAAAGTTTAAAAAAAAATTGAAAGTACAATTTTTTTTTTTTAAAAAAAGTATTATAATTTTTTTTTAAAAAAATTATAAAATAAAAAACTAAAAAAAAGAAACGTAAAAAAAATGTAAACAACAAATTAAAAAAAAGGAAAAAAATTAAAATTTGTTTTAAAAAATAAAAAATAATAAAAAAAGGCAAAAAAAATGGATACGACACATGTCCGGTTACCGTTCCTGTAACAGTAATCGGACACTTTCCAATTGTATATGTGTATTGATTTTGGAACAAAAAATGAAAGAGAGTCCAAATTGAAACCTAAAATAAAGATAATAGACCAAAAGTATAATTTAGCCAAAAAGAAAAAAAAGCCTCTGTCAATAACAAAAGTAAAAGAAATATTTTAGTAATTAAAATGTATAGAGCAAACTTTTATAAAAAAATGTATAGAGCAAACGACTCAGAAACATTAAATATCAAAAACAAAAATAAAGGCTAAATTATATTTTTTATCACTTATTTTCATTTTAGTTTTCAATCTGGTCCTTCTTTTATTTTTTATTATGTTTTGGTCCCTTATCTTTATTTTAAATTTAATGAGATCTTTTCCATTTAAATTATGATACAGTGAGGATCACATTGATATAACTTTTACTAAATGAGGGATTATTCCAGAACAAAAAATAACAGAAGAACCACGTTAATATAACTTTAACAAATAAACGACCATTTTATAATAAAAAATAAAATAGAAAACATATTGATATTTAAATTGTACAACATAACCCACGGTACACAACACTCAAACGTTGTTTTCCATTTTAAAAAAAAATACCATAAAGTAAAATAAAGCATTTATGATATGTCTTTTTTTTTTAATGGTATGATGAAGACTATAAGTGTTATTGTACAAATAGAAAAAAGTAACTATAAGCGTATTTACAGTCCTGCATATAACCTAACACCCACATACATCACAGATTATGGAATTTGTTATCTGCAGACAAAGAGAGGAGTTAATATACCAGTCCATAAATGACATCTTCCCATCCTTGACCCTGCTTATGCACCATGTCCAAACTCTGATCTTAATCAAGTCGGTTACCTTATCAAAATCTAGCACTTCTTGCTTGAAAACCAATTCATTCCTATGAAGCCAGAGTGACCAAATTGTTACGAACCACAACATTCTCCAAATTTTGTTCGTCTTTCTCGAGAATAGACCGTCATCACGTTGTAGAAGTAGATCTTCTAATTTCCGACAAACACAGTTTCCATCCCCACCCAATTGTAAACATACATCCAAACATAGTAAGAGAAATTAAAAAAAACAAACAAACAGGTGTATAGTGTTCTCCACCTCCAAATTACAGAATTTGCATAGAATTGATGTGTTTGTTGTTACACCCCTTATACAACTCTATTTATTAAAAACCAAGATTATAAAACAAAATGATATTTAGTAAATAAAAAGAGAGGAAAAAAGTATGTTAATTTTATAAATCGTCAAACATTTAAAGTATATATGCGTAATAAAATCAAATATTAATAATTTATACTTATAAAATTATTAAAAAATTTATAAGATTTAATTGTAATATTTTGACACTGTAAATGTTTTTATACTATTAATTAATCATATACTACTATCATGATCCAAGTGGTAAGGAGTTTGGTTCCCTTAAACAATGTCTCAAGCTGGAGTCGTGTGAATGAAAAAAGTAGATGCTGGGAGAGCTCTACCTCCTTAAATGGGTCTTCCCGACTTACCATGGTCATGTGAATGTAGGAGTTCATTAATAAATTAATCATATATTACTATATCGTTAAAAAAAAAATACTTGACTTTAATAACAATTATCATTCACGTGAAGGTGATTGCGGTGTTTAGTTGTTAGACAACATTTTATATTTACATGTGTAGAGTAAAAAGTTCCATAATAGATAACTATGTTAGAATAAATCATTTAGTTCTTGATTCTTTATTTTCTTTATTCTTTAAAGCGTACATAACTAGATGCATACACCCTAGAGAAAAACACCACAAAGCCTAGGATCTACATCATGCCAGATTATTAAGGATTTACAGACTTGAATAAATACATGGATCCATATTGCGTTCCTGATCTTAAGCGTTCTACTAAATTTGATCACCAACTTTTGTGGAATCTCTATGGCAATCAATCACGAACAAACAAAGCTTAATAGTTTTAGGATCTGAAACACGAAGAGGGAAAGAGAAAGATAGAGACAGGTAATGAATACATGTTGGCTTGTGGTTCTTCCTCAACCTGAACTCCTTATGCCTTAGTCGCTCTTCAGATGGGAAGAAGAGGGGTGGGGAGAAGAGGTGGTGTGCGGTGTGTCCGGTGTATTGGGGACCATAGCCTATATACAGGGTGATGACCAATTAGGGTTCCCATTATTCCGAAATTGGTCATCGGTGACATCCACTCATATTTTGTCCAGATAATCAATGATAATCAATTATCAAATCAGAAATAAATTGATCACATATCAATTAAGGCCCATAAATGATAAATAGCTAACATAAATAACTACCGATATCTGTCCACATTATGACATTGGAATAAAATATTCCAACAAATTAATGTCATAGTAATTAATTACATTATTCTGATTGAGTATAGAATGGCATTTCAAAAAAAGTATAGTTAGCAAGACTCGGTAGTTACGCGTCAATATCCAAAATACAAATCATATTATACGTGTGTTTGTTATAGGATTGGTTTACTTTGTATTCAAAATATATATATCTAATGGAAAAGTTATCTAAGATAAGCTGTTATAATCGAAAACCATGTTATTATCTAACAAACTGAATTGTAACAATGTTTAGAAAACCTTCAATTAAGTTGAGTCAAAGCCCTTCACATAGTTTTCCAAAAACACTGTTTAAAAAACTTCCAATTAAGTTGAGTCAAAGAAGCCCGTTCATGTTTCATGTAAAATTTATTCCTTTTATATCACTTGGAACGTAAGTTACGTCAACCAAATTAATACTTCCTTTTTAAATTTTGGGCCACTCGCTCCAAATCCCAAAGTCAGGCATGTATACCAAATTCAATTGAACGTGCTCAGTCTGAAGATAAGCCAATCTACTATAGTGTGGTTATTCGGGTATCATTTCAGTTACTTTTGATAATTAAATAGTTATGATTTGTTTGTTGGAGACCGTAAATATAGGAAGTGCAAGATTAAAACTTATATAACATTACAGCGCTTTCACATGATCTGCAAAATAGAACGTAAAAGGAAGAAAAATAATAATAATCATGGTGATAAAATGGGAGAAGTTGAGAATTTTGGGGAAAGGATCTTATGGCGTAGTCTATCTTGCCGTTCTAGTTGCTCCAAAAGAGGTGAATGAGAAAGTCATAGCTGTGAAGACTTCAATGCCTAACATGTGTGACTCATTGATGACAGAAGAAAGCATATTGCAATTATTCTTTGGTTGCAATGAAATCGTTCAATTATTTTGGAGTGAATCCACTTGGGAGAATGGTCATTTAACTAGTTACAATCTCCTCATGGAGTTTGCCCCATATGGTTCACTCAGAGGCTTAATCAAGGATATCCCCCTCAAGGAGAATGAGGTCAGAGTCTATACGCGTATGCTTCTTAGAGGGCTTTCTCGCATTCACGAAGCGGGAGTTGTTCATTGTGATCTCAAACCGCATAATATTCTTCTCTTTCCTTCATCTCGAGAACCGCACAAGGTATCAAGTGAAGATTGCAGATTTTGGACTATCCAAGACTAGATGGGAGAACTTCAATGCTGACTTTTGGAAGCTCAAGTTTAGAGGAACACCACATTACATGTCACCGGAGTCGGTTATGGGTCGATTGACACACCGTTGGATATATGGTCCCTTGGATGCATAGTACTTGAGATGATCACTGGATTACGTCCATGGTGGAATATTGGTTCTAATGAGGGTATCATGTTTAAGCTTGCGTTCATGAAAGAAGCACCCAAGATACCTAATGGATTCAGTCAAGATTGCAAAGATTTCTTGAGCAACTGTTTTGTCAAGGACCCCGCCGTAGATGGACTGCCACTATGCTTCTCAACCATCCTTTTCTTTCTACTAAATATGATATGAATAAAGATTATAAAGATTATCTATTTAACCCATCATTCATCTCTTATGATTGATTGAATTTATATGTAATGAATTTCAGATGGATATTGTAGAATCTTTATTATGAGAATAAATTTAATATCACTTTGTAATAAATGATTTCTTGTATGTTATTTCTTGATTTCTTCTATCATTTATTATTACTAACACTGTATCGGCAAATTATATTGCTTATTCAGTTTTCATTTTCATTTACATATACCAACTTTGTTTAACCATTTATTAACGCTACTATATATTAAGGATTCGTATCATACTTTGTGTTTAATTAGGAAAGTGGTCTGATACGAGAATTTCCAACTTTGTTTAACCAAAAATATGTTGCTAACTTAACTTCAACTCTGACTTCCATCTCAACGAAACTCCTATGTTGATGCTCATAATTATGAAATCCAATGGCATTTTGTCTATAGATAACGGTTGGAACTTAAGATGCATGGTTTGCCAAACTTTATTTTGAGGCAGTATCAATTGCCAATTAGATTATCACAAAGACGCTGAACATCTGGAAAACAGTTAATAGATCAGTTGATGGCTAAAAGAAATTAAACGATCCATTGGGTTGGGTTATATATAAATCGATGGTTAACAACTGGCTTGTGGGATTTTTCATCAATCGGTAACACCTTCCACGACTCTGCTCCAACTTTGGGTATCGAAACAACTTTTTATTTTTTTACTGGAAAAAAGTTTAACTGAGTTGGATCCCGAGGACTCACCAGGGACCGGGCAAGCCTCACGGCTCAAAAAACACTTACAGAAGTACTTACAAATTACCCACCAACAAATTTCTCACGTCGGCAATGGGATTCGAGCTCACGATCCTATGGGTTATGACTTTGTGAGATTCTAGCTATCTTGCTAATATTGAATGGTTGATATCTTGTAGTTTACGGTGAACATGTATAACTAATGAGAGAGTACACATGCTCAATAATATTGAACCTTAATCGAAAAACTAAGGTTTTGCTATGTATTATACCCTAAAAGAAAAAAAAAACTTTAACTATAAGGGACAATGTAAAGTTCTTAAGGACCAAAAAAATTGGTAAACAAATACATAAGCAACTATTATAAAACATGCTATGAGGTAGTCTTAGCAAATTTTATAATTTTATTGATTATTAAATGATTTTTTATTTTATTGTCTTAAGTCTTATAAAATTTAACACATGTCATAACTGCTACGAGATATTTGCATTACAAGACTTATGGTCTTAAGTTTTTTTTTTAACTATTCAATCATTTTATTTAGTTATTTAAGCTTTAGTAATTTCAATAATATATATATATATATATATATATATATATATATATATATATATATATATATATATATATATATGATACTTAACACACCTGTTAATGTTGGAGATAATTCAAATTAGGTAATTAGTTAGTTGTTAGGAGTTTGTTAAGTGTGATTAGTTTGTTGTAACTAAAGTGATTAGTTAGGAGCTATTAGGAGAGTTAGTTAGTGTATGTGCAAGTCTATAAATAGACATAGTGTGTGATGTGAATTAACACAAGTAGAGAAGTGAAAGTGTAGTGTAAGTGCAAGTGAAGTGAAGTGTTGAATAAAAGTTTTTTAGTGTATCTCTTTCTCTCATCTTTCTCAATCTTTCTTCAATTCTTTCTATGTATGTGCACCATGAGTAATAGTGAGTGCTAGTGTTCCAACATGGTATCTCGAGCTACAAGATTAGGGACTTGTGATGGGTCCATGGAGGTGGAAATTGAAGAGATTATGGCCATCACGGCCATGATCTAGCAAAATTAGAAAAGAAAGAAGACTGAGGTCAGAACTGGTCACGGCCTGGTCGTGATGTCCATCACGGCCGTGACCTAAAACCCCCCAATAAGTCAGAACCCATCACGGCTTGGCCGTAATTCATATCACGGGGTGTGAAAAGAAGGCTCGCGTCGCGAGCACACTCTCGCCTCACGAGAGCCTGAACTCTATGGAAGTGCCAGAAACAGAAGCCGTCATGGCTTAGCCGTGATGGCCATCACGGCCGTGACGCGCATTACTTGGATCAGAAGCAACTGAATTGGATCAGAATTTGAGTTAGATTGGGATTCTAACTTCCCAACTCTATAAATAAGGATCAAGGCAGAGGCAAAGGAGACCAAGGACTCTTGGATGCTACTCTAGGCATAGATTTAGGATCTCTCTTCTTCTTCTCCTCTCTTCTCTTAGTTTATTTTCATGTTATTTGTAACCAAGCCTGTCATCTCCATGGCAAGACTAGAGTAGTAGCTTAGTTTCTAGGGATTGGGGCTCTGCCCAAGTTTTGTTTATGATGTTAATTTGATGTAATATCTTTGTTAATTTCGATTTTGTTTTAGATCTGGTTTCTAGTGTTTGAATCACTCGTAAATTCGGTGGCCACTTGTTTGCGTGTCACAGACATTCAAAGGAGGAACCCAGCGGTGAACTTAGGTGTCGGATTTATAGAATCAGACTTGGGACTGAAATCACGAGAGTTAGAAGCCGTCCCTCGAGGATCAACGAGTTGTCACGAAACGCAAAGGGTCCAATCTGAGTTCGACTACCACAAGAGTAGGGGTTGGGTCAATTGGGCACGGCTTTTGTAACCCGAGAGGGAGCTTAAGCTATTAGAGGATAAACTCACCTTCAAGGCAATTTCGATAATTGACAGGGGTAATCAAGTTAGCAACGTAAACGATCTTGTGGTAACCTAAATCCCTAGGAACCCATTAGATCTGAAAAACCATAAAAAGATTTGTTTTCTGTTTTTATTTGATTCTGTTTGTTTATCTCTTAATTCAAAATTCAAAACCTTTTCAAAATATAAAAATCCCCCTTTTATAGTCCAGATTTACCAATTTGATAATTAATCGCGATTCGGGATCACAGTCTCTGTGGGATCGATATCTTTTATTACTTGGCGACAATCCGGTACAGTTGCCGGAATGGCAAGCGCTCCTTGCGCGACGCACGCACACCAAGTTTTTGACGCCGTTGCCGGGGACTGTGCGTTTTCGAATCTCAATTTAGTTTTCAAATTGATTTTTCTAGACATTTTCTTTTTATTTAGTTTTTATATCTGAAAAAAAAAAATTCCATTTTTTCCTTCTAACGTATCCATCTCTCTGTGTGTTATATGGAAAGATCCCTAAGTCTTGGGAGCCTTAGTGAGGTTGATCCAGAAATTGAGAGGACCTTCCACAGACGTAGGAGACTACAAAGAGAGGGAGAAAGGTTGATCCCCATTCCACTAATGGGGAATCTTCTGGATACGAAACCGTTGAAAGACTACGCAGCCCCAAATGCTAGGGGTTTGCGAACAGGGATTGCTAGGCCAGAGATTGAGGCGGAGAACTACACTATACCGCCTATGCTAATCAACATGATTAGGCAGCACCAATTCGGAGGATTGCCCTCGGAGGACCCGACTGATCACATAGAAACATTCTTGGAGTTCACCGATGCAATTAAGATTCATGGTGCCCCGGTCGATGCTATACGCTTAAGGTTATTCCCCTCATCTCTGACTGGAAAAGCAAAGGCTTGGCTAAAGCAATTGCCCGTCAACACCTTGTCTACTTGGGACCAACTGGAACAGGCATTCTAGGATAAATTCTTCCCTCCATCCAAGACGGCCTATATACTAACCCAGATCACCGGCTTCTTTCAAAAAGACGGAGAATCCTTATCAGAAGCTTGGGATTGCTACAAGGGACTGCTGGAGTCTTGCCCACACCATGGACTCGAGAGGTGGTTATTAGTGCACACCTTCTACAACGGATTGGACTACTCTTCGAAGGTGTCACTCGATTCCGCAGCTGGTGGAGCCTTTATGAATAGGCCTCTGACTGGGGCATTCAACATTATTGAAAACGTGGCCACCAACTGCCACCAATGGGGTTCAGAAAGAGGTAATAACCCGAACAAGATTTCGGGGGGTAAGTTCGAAGTAAATAGCACTGATCTTATAATGTTAAAAATAGACTCACTTAATAAACGTTTCGATTAGCTTGAAAGAGCTAACATGAGTGCAATAGGTGCTACTAACACTGTTTGTGAGATTTGTGGAATGCAGGGACACGACATCATGGAGTGCCCACGTGGAATTACTCATGGATCCGGCACTTCGGGTGAACAAGTGAGCTCTTATCACAAATTCTACGACACAAACCCGAAGTTGCCCAATTATGCTCCCCCAAATCTCTACAACCAAAGGAAGAACAACCCTTACCTCTCCTACGGCAACTACAGCAACACGCTCAACCATGAGTTCCAAGAGGGCCAAGGTAATAGGAAAGTCGCACCGGGGTATCCTCAGGTACAGAGATCTAAACTCGAGACTTTATTGGAAAGTTTTGTTGAAACCCAAACAAAACAAAATGAAGAGTTTAGACAGCAAGGCAGGGCAGTGAACGAGGCTATAAAAGAGCTAGCATCCAAGGTGGACAACTTAGCAATCCATAACAAGATGCTAGAAACTCAGATTGCCCAACAAGCCAGCACGTACTCGAGACCTAAGGGTACATTCCTAGGTCAACCCGAAGCTAATCCCACTGAGCATTGTAATGCCATACACTTGAGGGATGATAAGCTTGGGGTGGGGGAAAAGGACGTGGAACCAGAGAAGGACATGAGCGAAGATGAAGAGCCAGAACCAAAGTATGTCCCTCCACCACCTTACCAACCCCCAATACCTTTCCCACAAAGGTTGGTCAAGAGAAAGCAAGTGGAAGTAGAAACTAAGAGCTTAATTGAGGAGCCAAATGTCATGAACAAATCTAATATGCCTCCTAAGCTGAAAGACCCAGGTAGTTTCTCTATCGCTTGCTCAATTAAACAAGTGCAAATCGACCAAGCCTTTTGTGACTTAGGGGCTAGCGCAAGCTTGATGCCCTTCACTATCTTAGAAAGGTTGGGAAGCAAAGAGTTGAGTCCGTTCAAATTCTCCTTACAATTTACGGATGGCTCAACTAGGACTCCTCTAGGCATACTAGAGAATGTTCCTGTAAAGGTAGGGAAACTCTTCATCCCTACCGATTTCCTGGTATTGGACATGAAAGGGAATTCTGAATTCCCCATCATTTTAGGAAGGCCATTCTTGGCCACCGCCGGAGCAGTAATAGATGTAAGGAATGGCAAGCTATCTCTAATTGTAGAGGAAGTTAGGGTAGATTTTCAATTGACTAACTCTTATAACAACCCTCCTTTTGAGAGCCATGTGTGCAGGATCGGTATAACGTCTCCAGTGGTAGAGAAAGAGCTTAGCATGGAAGCGACTCCAAAGATTTGCATGGCTGATGATGCACCAAATGGTGATGGAGTTGGAGTTGTTGATCATGTGGAAACAGAACTTTCGCCGGGAGGAAGGAAGGTCAGGAAGCTCCGAGAGAAAAGAGCGAAGCGGAAGCGTAATTGGCCATATGAGCAGAATCGACTCTTTGAAGGAGTTCCATGGAAGAGGAGTGTTCCCGCACTTCTACGCCCAGCCGACCCCGGTTGATTGAAGGAAGTATGGTCAAGCTTAAGACCGTAAACAAGCGCTTCTTGGGAGGCAACCCAAGTTTTCTTTCCCTTTTCCTTTTGTTTTTGAAATTATCTCTTGAATAATTTGAGAAGATCAAGAGGAAAAAAAAAATCATAAATTAATAGATTTGTCTAGTGTTTTCAGGTTGAGAAGGAAGGAAGAGCAAGAAGAGCAAGAAAAAAATAAAGTCAGAAGCCATCACGCCCTGGCCGTGACAGTGGTCACGACCGTGATAAGCTATCCAAGAGCACCAGAAAGGATCACGGCCCAGCCGTGATACACATCACGGGCGTGATGAGAAGGACCTAGATCAGAGAACATCACGGCCTGCCCGTGATGAGCCTCACGGCCGTGATGCTATTTCCACCCAAGTTTTGACTGGAATGTGAGCCAACACCCGCTACCACCTCGGTAAGTTGTTCCGTTTTTCTCCCCTCTCCGACTTGATTATTTACATTGGGGACAATGTAAGTTTTAAGCTTGGGGTAGGGGTATTTTTGCAAATTTTTGCATTTGCATTGTTGCATTCATATTGCATTCACATAGGCATAGTTTGGTATGATCACATTCTCTAGATTGCCCCTCACTTGGAATATGCATCCAATTGTGAGAACTTGGTGCCAAATGAGTTGAGATAGTGAATTTTTGAACCCAATTTTTTTATTCTGTGACAAGGCTAAAAATAAAAATTCTTGAGACAATCTTTTGATAGTTAATAATTAGCATGTGGTTCCTTAGATTTGTATTTCTCACTGATTTTTGAACTACTAAATGTAAGATTTTGAGCCAAAAAGGGGTACTCACTAAATCTACCCCATTCCTTGTGATAGAGTGTTTTATTCCTCTTGGATTGTATTTTCTAGAACTTGACTTGAAACCATTTTGAAACTTGAAATTTTTTTAAAACACTTTTGAAAATGATTGAGGCACTAGGTATTTTTCCGGTCTTCTGAGCTTTGATTGATTAAATGCTACCCCTTAGTTGCCCAGTTTTGAGCCTAAAAGATTAGAATACTTTTCTTGGTACCTTGAAATACTTTGAAAAAAAAATGCTTGGTATGACACCTTTTAAAGTATTACAAAAAGGGTAAAAAGGTAGTTTGAAAAAGTATGGGATAAGAAAGTTAGAGAATATTTCTCTTGAGCTAAAAATCTCCCCTTCTCCAAATAAATAAAATGAAATAAACACAAAAAAATGGAGAAGGGGATGACAAAAGAAAGTGAGAAATAAAAAGAGAAAAAAAAGAAGAAGAAAGAAAGGTGGAAAAGTGAATCAAATCCCAAAAAGGTATTTTAGAAGGTGTCATGCTTTGCAATGTTTGATAATTTGTCTAGCCTTCTTGAATTTTCCTTTTCTTGATTTCCCCACCTAACGATTGATCCCATGGCCACGTTACAACCAAAGTAAAAGACCTCTTGATTCTTATGTGTTTTCATTAATAAAGTAGAGATTTGGTTAATAGTCAAGCTTATGGTAGAATACCCTCCTTGAGGAAATTGAGCGAAATGTCATATATATCCTTAAACATTTGAGTGAGGTGAGTTGAGTGCCTGAATTAGTGAGAATATGAATTCAAAGAACCTAAGCTTCTAATTGGGCTTGAAATCGATTAACTCTTGGGTGCTTATTAAATATACCTGTCACTTGGATTAGCTTCTCAGGTTCTTGGTTCACTATCCATGCTTTGATTATTTATATCTTATGGCCTTGGTGTTTGCTTGAGGACAAGCAAAATCTTAAGCTTGGGGTGATTTGATGAGTGTGATTTCACCTCATCTTTGTCTATCATTTTGCATGCATTTTTCATGTAGTTTAGGTATATTTAATTTGATTTTTGGTTAATTTTTACTTTGGAACGGGTAAGGCGGTTTTCGTGGTGTTGTTTTGCAGAAATCAAGGGTAAAATGCTCAGGATCAACCATGATGGAGCTCGGAGGAAGATGGAGCTTGAAAAGTGAAGAAAATGAGCCAAACAGAGCCCATCACGGCCATGATCGAGTAAAATTAGAAAAGAAAGAAGACTGAGGTCAGAACTGGTCACGGCCTGGCCGTGATGTCCATCACGGCCGTGACCTAAAACCCCCAACAAGTCAGAACCCATCACGGCTTGGCCGTAATTCATATCACGGGGTGTGAAAAGAAGGCTCGCGTTGCGAGCACACTCTCGCCTTGCGAGAGCCTGAACTCTATGGAAGTGCCAGAAACAGAAGCCGTCACGGCTTAGCCGTGATGGCCATCACGACCGTGACGCGCATTACTTGGATCAGAAGCAACTGAATTGGATCAGAATTTGAGTTAGATTGGGATTCTAACTTCCCAACTTTATAAATAAGGATCAAGGCAGAGGCAAAGGAGACCAAGGACTCTTGGATGCTACTCTAGGCATAGATTTAGGATCTCTCTTCTTCTCCTCCTCCTCTCTTCTCTTAGTTTATTTTCATGTTATTTGTAACCAAGCCTGTCATCTCCATGGCAAGACTGGAGTAGTAGCTTAGTTTCTAGGGATTGGGGCTCTGCCCAAGTTTTGTTTATAATGTTAATTTGATGTAATATCTTTGTTAATTTCGATTTTGTTTTAGATCTGGTTTCTAGTGTTTGAATCACTCGTAAATTCGGTGGCCACTTGTTTACGTGTCACAGACATTCTAAGGAGGAACCTAGCGGTGAACTTAGGTGTCGGATCTATAGAATCAGACTTGGGACTGAAATCACGAGAGCTAGAAGCCGTCCCTCGAGGATCAACGAGTTGTCACGAAACGCAAAGGGTCCAATCTGAGTTCGACTACCACGAGAGTAGGGGTTGGGTCAATTGGGCATGGCTTTTGTAACCCGAGAGGGAGCTTAAGCTATTAGAGGATAAACTCACCTTCAAGGCAATTTCGATAATTGACAGGGGTAATCAAGTTAGCAACGTAAACGATCTTGTGGTAACCTAAATCCCTAGGAACCCATTAGACCTGAAAAACCATAAAAAGATTTGTTTTCTATTTTTATTTGATTCTGTTTGTTTATCTCTTAATTCAAAATTCAAAACCTTTTCAAAATATAAAAATCCCCCTTTTATAGTCCAGATTTACCAATTTGATAATTAATCGCGATTCGGGATCACAGTCTCTGTGGGATCGATATCTTTTATTACTTGGCGACAATCCGGTACAGTTGTCGGAATCGCAAGCGCACCTCGCGCGACGCACGCACACCAAGTTTTTGGCGCCGTTTCCGGGGACTGTGCCGTAATCCTTTTTGGTCTTCATGGTTAGCTCATCACGGCCGTGACCTCTGTCACGGCCTGGGCGTGATGGCTGGTGACTTTGTTTGTCCTTGCCCTTTTTTGCTCCTCTGCCTTCTTAGCCTGAAAACACTTAACAAATTTATTAATTTATGATCTTTTTCCTCTTGATCTTCTCAAATTATTCAAGAGTTAAATTCGAAAACAAATGGAAAAGGGAAAAGGAAACTTGGGTTGCCTCCCAATAAGCGCTTCTTTAACGTCACTAGCTTGACAGGCCTAGGATCCTCCTCCCAGATCCCATTGCTTAGAGCATAAGGGACAAGAGATGCTCAATATGTGAGATCCTCCTCCCGAATCCCATGGCTGGAAGAATGGCAATTGTAGAAGCAATATGATTCTATCCACAATTCCTCCTGGCAAGTGTGTGGAAACTCCATTGACCTCTTTAACTACAATAATGAACTCACTTCCTCTCGGGTCACATGGTATTTTCACAAGGAGATTTGACAGACAAGTGGAAAAGACTAACTTTGTAGTGTCCACACATGCATGTAAGCCAACATATTTATCCAATGCAGCAGTTTCAGGTTTCTTAGCAAGCATGGTGGAGTGAATATTTTCCAAATGAACTGCCGTCTCAATTGTTCTTTCCCAAGGATTTGTGAAAGGTAATTCCTCTTCTTGTGACTCGTCTACCACCACCACTTCATCTTCATTTTGATCCATCCCCACAACCATATTTTGCTCAAATTTTGCTTCACGTGGCTCTTTGGGAATCACTTGTAAACATGGTGGTGGAGGTGGTAAATACGAACAAAAGGTTTCCCATTCCTCCTTGGAGACTCTATATACAAGCCTTCCCGTCATACAATCAACTTGTGCTGGAATATCATGATCTCCCAAATCTATGTAATCTCCCCAACACAAATTGTTCTCTAAAGTGTGACTTGAGGCTTCCTCATCAGATGGATAATAATGGTTGTCCATGAACTGCATCCACCTTGCACAAACAAAACTCAAAAGAAAAGATCAAATATATACAAAAAAATAAAAAATAAAATAAAATTGTGCTTAAATTAGTAATCGAAATGGGTATGCTAATATTGAAACTCAGTCCCTGGCAGCGGCGCCAAAAACTTTTTGGACGATTTCTAGGCAAGTATACCTAGTCGTACAAGTAATAAAGTGATAAGAGGGATATCATGCCCACGAGGACTGAGACAAGTACTAGCACGTAACAAATCAACTACTATTTAAGCGGATATTTGGATGGAAGTGAGCTCAATATAAACTACCAAGCCCAAAACAAACAAAAGAAAAGGAACAAACTCTTTTTGGATTTTTATCAAATACTTGGAATGCAATAAAAGGTGATTTTCAAATATGATAAAAGATGTTGAGATTAAATTTCACTAAACCTTAGCCTCATGCAATACCAAGACTACCAATCCAGTTTATGCTTCAATTATTAAAATCAACCCACAAAATTACTCAAGCCCTAATTCCTTAGATGACAAGAGCCTAATTCCCCTAATTAAACCCTAATTCCTTAGGTGGCCTAATTAGTGAATTTGCATTAAGAGTAGAGATTACACGATTACTAATAAACCAAAATCCATTCCTAGATGCAAGGTTTACTAGGTGATTAATTCCAGATCAAGAATCGATAAGAACGTCCCCATTGCAAATCAAATCTCAGAAACATTTCATTGGTGATCAAACCACAAAAGTATTAAGCACAGGAATCAAACACTAATAAGAAGGCATAAACATAGATTAATATATAGATCAAGGCAAATACATGATATTCAGTTTAGCTACATCTAATCTCAACAAAAAGGGAATTAGCTACTCATAGTGATAGAGAAAGCCAAAACCAGAGAAATAGAAACAAAGGAGAGAAGAAACTCCATTGAAGCTTTCCTCAGCCGTCACAGCAGCCCCTGGCTCAGAGAAACCGTTTTAGGGTTCCAGTCTCCCTAGGGTAAAAGTTCTCCTGAGAGAGAGTTCCTTTTCTGTTCTGCCCAAATGCCTATTTATAGATTAGGCGCGCGTCACGGCAGTGATGGCCATCACGGCCAGGCCGTGACGGGTTCTGCCCTGGGCGCGCTTTCAAATTTTGGAGTGTCACGGCCGTGACACTCATCATGGCTAGGACGTGATCAGTTCTGCCTGTTGAGGGTCTAGTTCAGCTGACATGTCACGGCCGTGATGGGCATCACGGCGAGGCCGTGACCAGCTCTGACTTTTGCCTTCTTTCTTTTCAGCTCTGCTTGATCATGGTCGTGATGGTCATCATGGCTAGGCCGTGATGGTCATCATGGCTAGGCCGTGATTGGCTCTGTTTGGCTCATTTTCTGTACTTTTCAAGCTCTATCTCCATCCAAGCTCCATCATGGTTGATCCTGAGCATTTTATCATTAATTTCTGCAAAATAACACCACAAAACCGCCTTACCCGTTTCAAGGTAAAAACTATCCAAAATTAAATTAATTATGCCTAAACTATAGGGGTGTAATCGGGTCGGTTTGGATCGGATTTGAGGGGTTTCATCATCCGAACCGATCAAATTTGATCGGTTTGGATTTGGCGAATTTTCAGCTACGGATCCGAACCGAACCGATCACAATCGGATTGGTTCGGTTCGGATCATCGGGTTACCTTTTTTTAAAAAAAAAATTACACTTAAATATTAATAAAAAATTAGAAAATAAAATAATATAAACATATTTAATTATTAATTATATTAAATATCTATATAATAATATATTAATATTATATAAAATAATTTAAAAATAAATATTTTATAGGGTTCAGATCGGTTCGGATAAGATTTCTCGGACCCGAGACCCGAACCGATCTGGTTCGGATCGGCGTTTTGGAATCCGATCCGATGATCCGAACCAATCCACCAAAACCGGTTCGGATCCACCGGGTTTGCGGATCGGATCGGATCCGCTTAAACCCCTACTAAACTATATGAAAATGCATGCAAAAATGTACATGAAATATGAGGTGAAATCACACTCATCAATATACATTAAAATATAAGTATATAAAAATTAAAACATCAAGAACATGACAACTCTACTTTTACTGTTTGTC
Source organism: Sophora flavescens (assembly GCA_030762895.1). Classification (NCBI taxonomy): domain Eukaryota; kingdom Viridiplantae; phylum Streptophyta; class Magnoliopsida; order Fabales; family Fabaceae; genus Sophora; species Sophora flavescens. The sequence continues at coordinate 206,515,371 of CM061063.1, read as the reverse complement.
AACTTACGATTGGTTGACAGCGTAAAAAAACTTTATAATGTCAGTGCATAAAAATTAAATTAAAAAAAAAGTATTCACAAAAAAAATTAAGGAAAACCTAAATTTTGTTTTAAAAGTACAAACAAATTTTAAAAAAAAATTGTAAAATTTTTTTAAAAATTTTACAAAAATAAAAAAAACTAATAAAAAGAAACGTAAAAAAAAAGTTAACAAGAAATTTTAAAAAAATATATTAAAAAAATTAAATTTTGTTTTTAAAAAAAAAAAATAATACAAAAAGGCAAAAAAATCTAGATTCGACAAGTGTCCAAGTTCATCGTTCTCATAATAAGAACTGGGACACTTCCCAATTGTATATGTGTATATTGATTTTGGAACAAAAAATGAAAGAGAGTCCAAATTGAAACCTAAAATAGATATAAGAGATCAAAAGTATAATTTAGGCAAGAATAAAAAAAGACTCTGTCAATAATAAAAGAAAAAGAAATATTTTAGTAATTAAAATGTATAGAGCAAACTGTTATAAAAAAAATGTATAAAGCAAACAATTCAGAAACATTAAATATCAAAAACAAAAATAAAGGCTAAATTATATTTTTTATCACTTATTTTCATTTTAGTTTTCAATCCGGTCCTTCTTTTCTTTTTTTGTTATGTTTTGGTTCCTTATCTTTATTTTATATTCAATGTGATCTTTTCCATTTAAATTGTGATACAGTGAGGATCACATTGATATAACTTTTACTAAATGAGGGATTATTCTAGAACAAAAAATAACAGAAGAACCACGTTAATATAACTTTAACAAATAAACGACCATTTTATAATAAAAAATAAAATAGAAAACATATTGATATTCAAATTGTACAACATAACCCAAGGTACACAACACTCAAACGTTGTTTTCCATTTTAAAAAAATACCATAAAGTAAAATAAAGCATTTATGATATGTCTTTTTTTTTTTAATGGTATGATGAAGACTATAAATGTTATTGTACAAATAAAAAAAAGTAACTATAAGCATATTTACAGTCCTGCATATAACCTAACACCCAGATACATCACAGATTATGGAATTTGTTATCTGATGACAAAGAGAAGAGTTAATATACCAGTCCATAAATGACATCTTCCCATCCTTGACCTTGCTTATGCACCACGTCTCAAGTCGGTTACCTTATCAAAATCTAGCACTCCTTGCTTGTAAACCAATTCATTCCTATGAAGCCAGAGTGACAAAATTGTTGCGAACCACAACATTCTCCAAATTTTGTTCGTCTTTCCCGAGAATAGACCATCATCACGTTGTAGAAGTAGATCTTCTCAATTTCCAGCCAACACAGTTTCCATCCCCACCCAATTGTAAACATACATCCAAACATAGTAAGAGAAATTAAAAAAAAAAAAAAAACAGGTGTATAGTGTTCTCCACCTCCAAATTACAGAATTTGCATAGAATTGATGTGTTTGTTGTTACACCCCTTATACAACTCTATTTATTAAAAACCAAGATTATAAAACAAAATGATATTTAGTAAATAAAAAGAGAGGAAAAAAGTATGTTAATTTTATAAATCGTCAAACATTTAAAGTATATATGCGTAATAAAATCAAATATTAATAATTTATACTTATAAAATTATTAAAAAATTTATAAGATTTAATTGTAATATTTTGACACTGTAAATGTTTTTATACTATTAATTAATCATATACTACTATCATGGTCCAAGTGGTAAGGAGTTTGGTTCCCTTAAACAATGTCTCAAGCTGGAGTCTTGTGAATGAAAAAAGTAGATGCTGGGAGAGCTCTACCTCCTTAAATGGGTCTTCCCGACTTACCATGGTTATGTGAATGTAGGAGTTCATTAATAAATTAATCATATATTACTATATCGTTAAAAAAAAAATACTTGACTTTAATAACAATTATCATTCACGTGAAGGAGATTGCGGTGTTTAGTTGTTAGACAACATTTTATATTTACACGTGTAGAGTAAAAAGTTCCATAATAGATAACTATGTTAGAATTAATCCTTTAGTTCTTGATTCTTTATTTTCTTTATTCTTTAAAGCATACATAACTAGATGCGTACACCCTAGAGCAAAACACCACAAAGCCTAGGATCTACGTCATGCCAGATTATTAAGGATTTACAGACTTGAATAAATACCTGGATCCATATTGCGTTCCTGATCTTAAGCATTCTTCAAGAGTACTATATTTGATCACCAACTGCTGCGGAATCTCTATGGCAATCAATCACGAACAAACAAAGCTTAATAGTTTTAGGATCTGAAACACGAAGAGGGAAAGAGAAAGATAGAGACAGGTAATGAACACATGTTGGCTTGTGGTTCTTCCTCAACCTGAACTCCTTATGCCTTAGTCGTTCTTCAGATGGGAAGAAGAGGGGTGGGGAGAAGAGGCGGTGTGCGTTGTGTCCGGTGTATTGGGGACCATAGCCTATATACAGGGTGATGACCAATTAGGGTTCCCATTATTCCGAAATTGGTCATCGGTGACATCCACTCATATTTTGTCCATATCAGATAATCAATGATAATCAATTATCAAATCAGAAATAAATTGATCACATATCAATTAAGGCCCATAAATGATAAATAGCTAACATAAATAACTACCGATATCTGTCCACATTATGACATTGGAATAAAATATTCCAACAAATTAATGTCATAGTAATTAATTACATTATTCTGATTGAGTATAGAATGGCATTTCAAAAAAAGTATAGTTAGCAAGACTCAGTAGTTACGCGTCAATATCCAAAATACAAATCATATTATATGTGTGTTTGTTATAGGATTGGTTTACTTTGTATTCAAAATATATATATCTAATGGAAAAGTTATCTAAGATAAGCTGTTATAATCGAAAACCATGTTATTATCTAACAAACTGAATTGTAACAATGTTTAGAAAACCTTCAATTAAGTTGAGTCAAAGCCCTTCACATAGTTTTCCAAAAACACTGTTTAAAAAACTTCCAATTAAGTTGAGTCAAAGAAGCCCGTTCATGTTTCATGTAAAATTTATTCCTTTTATATCACTTGGAACGTAAGTTACGTCAACCAAATTAATACTTCCTTTTTAAATTCTGGGCCACTCGCTCCAAATCCCAAAGTCAGGCATGTATACCAAATTCAGTTGAACGTGCTCAGTCTGAAGATAAGCCAATCTACTATAGTGTGGTTATTCGGGTATCATTTCAGTTACTTTTGATAATTAAATAGTTATGATTTGTTTGTTGGAGACCGTAAATATAGGAAGTGCAAGATTAAAACTTATATAACATTACAGGGCTTTCACATGATCTGCAAAATAGAACGTAAAAGGAAGAAAAAGAATAATAATCATGGTGATAAAATGGGAGAAGTTGAGAATTTTGGGGAAAGGATCTTATGGCGTAGTCTATCTTGCCGTTCTAGTTGCTCCAAAAGAGGTGAATGAGAAAGTCATAGCTGTGAAGACTTCAATGCCTAACATGTGTGACTCATTGATGACAGAAGAAAGCATATTGCAATTATTCTTTGGTTGCAATGAAATCGTTCAATTATTTTGGAGTGAATCCACTTGGGAGAATGGTCATTTAACTAGTTACAATCTCCTCATGGAGTTTGCCCCATATGGTTCACTCAGAGGCTTAATCAAGGATATCCCCCTCAAGGAGAATGAGGTCAGAGTCTATACGCGTATGCTTCTTAGAGGGCTTTCTCGCATTCACGAAGCAGGAGTTGTTCATTGTGATCTCAAACCAGACAATATTCTTCTCTTTCCTTCATCTGAGAACCGCACAAGGTATCAAGTGAAGGTTGCAGATTTTGGACTATCCAAGACTAGATGGGAGAACTTCAATGCTGACTTTTGGAAGCTCAAGTTTAGAGGAACACCACATTACATGTCACCGGAGTCAGTTATGGGTCAGATTGACACACCGTTGGATATATGGTCCCTTGGATGCATAGTACTTGAGATGATCACTGGATTACGTCCATGGTGGAATATTGGTTCTAATGAGGGTATCATGTTTAAGCTTGCGTTCATGAAAGAAGCACCCAAGATACCTAATGGATTCAGTCAAGATTGCAAAGATTTCTTGAGCAACTGTTTTGTCAAGGACCCCGCTCAGAGATGGACTGCCACTATGCTTCTCAACCATCCTTTTCTTTCTACTAAATATGATATGAATAAAGATTATAAAGATTATCTATTTAACCCATCATTCATCTCTTATGATTGATTGAATTTATATGTAATGAATTTCAGATGGATATTGTAGAATCTTTATTATGAGAATAAATTTAATATCACTTTGTAATAAATGATTTCTTGTATGTTATTTCTTGATTTCTTCTATCATTTATTATTACTAACACTGTATCGGCAAATTATATTGCTTATTCAGTTTTCATTTTCATTTACATATACCAACTTTGTTTAACCATTTATTAACGCTACTATATATTAAGGATTCGTATCATACTTTGTGTTTAATTAGGAAAGTGGTCTGATACGAGAATTTCCAACTTTGTTTAACCAAAAATATGTTGCTAACTTAACTTCAACTCTGACTTCCATCTCAACGAAACTCCTATGTTGATGCTCATAATTATGAAATCCAATGGCATTTTGTCTATAGATAACGGTTGGAACTTAAGATGCATGGTTTGCCAAACTTTATTTTGAGGCAGTATCAATTGCCAATTAGATTATCACAAAGACGCTGAACATCAGGAAAACTGTTAATAGATCAGTTGATGGCTAAAAGAAATTAAACGATCCATTGGGTTGGGTTATATATAAATCGATGGTTAACAACTGGCTTGTGGGATTTTTCATCAATCGGTAATATACCCTAAGGTTTTGCTATGTATTATACCCTAAAAGAAAAAAAAAACTTTAACTATAAGGGACAATGTAAAGTTCTTAAGGACCAAAAAAATTGCTAAACAAATACATAAGCAACTATTATAAAACATGCTATGAGGTAGTCTTAGCAAATTTTATAATTTTATTGATTATCAAATGATTTTTTATTTTATTGTCTTATGTCTTATAAAATTTAACACATGTCATAACTGCTACGAGAAATTTGCATTACAAGACTTATGGTCTTAAGTTTTTTTTTTTTAACTATTCAATCATTTTATTTAGTTATTTAAGCTTTAGTAATTTCAATAATATATATATATATATATATATATATATATATATATATATATATATATATATATATATGTATATATATGAGACTTAACACACCTGTTAATGTTGGAGATAATTCAAATTAGGTAATTAGTTAGTTGTTAGGAGTTTGTTAAAGTGTGATTAGTTTGTTGTAACTAAAGTGATTAGTTAGGAGCTATTAGGAGAGTTAGTTAGTGTATGTGCAAGTTTATAAATAGACATAGTGTGTGATGTGAATTAACACAAGTAGAGAAGTGAAAGTGTAGTGTAAGTGCAAGTGAAGTGAAGTGTTGAATAAAAGTTTTTTAGTGTATCTCTTTCTCTCATCTTTCTTCAATTCTTTCTATGTATGTGCACCATGAGTGATAGTGAGTGCTAATGTTCCAACATGGTATCTAGAGCTACAAGATTAGGGACTTGTGATGGGTCCATGGAGGTGGAAATTGAAGAGATTATGGCCATCACGACCATGATCGAGCAAAATTAGAAAAGAAAGAAGACTGAGGTCAGAACTGGTCACGGCCTGGCTGTGATGTCCATCACGGCCGTGACCTAAAACCCCCACAAGTCAGAACCCATCACGGCTTGGCCGTAATTCATATCACGGGGTGTGAAAAGAAGGCTCGCTTCGCGAGCACACTCTCGCCTCGCGAGAGCCTGAACTCTATGGAAGTGCCAGAAACAGAAGCCGTCACGGCTTAGCCGTGATGGCCATCACGGCCGTGACGCGCATTACTTGGATCAGAAGCAACTGAATTGGATCAGAATTTGAGTTAGATTGGGATTCTAACTTCCCAACTCTATAAATTAGGATCAAGGCAGAGGCAAAGGAGACCAAGGACTCTTGGCTGCTACTCTAGGCATAGATTTAGGATCTCTCTTCTTCTTCTCCTATCTTCTCTTAGTTTATTTTCATGTTATTTGTAACCAAGCCTGTCATCTTCATGGTAAGGCTGGAGTAGTAGCTTAGTTTCTAGGGATTGGGGCTCTGCCCAAGTTTTGTTTATAATGTTAATTTGATGTAATATCTTTGTTAATTTCGATTTTGTTTTAGATCTGGTTTCTGGTGTTTGAATCACTCGTAAATTCGGTGGCCACTTGTTTGCGTGTCACAGACATTCTAAGGAGGAACCTAGCGGTGAACTTAGGTGTCGGATCTATAGAATCAGACTTGGGACTGAAATCACGAGAGTTAGAAGCCGTCCCTCGAGGATCAACGAGTTGTCACGAAACGCAAAGGGTCCAATCTGAGTTCGACTACCACGAGAGTAGGGGTTGGGTCAATTGGGCACGGCTTTTGTAACCCGAGAGGGAGCTCAAGCTATTAGAGGATGTACCGGCCGAGGACAGAAGACCGAGAACTCGTCCATATGACCGGACCAACCGAGCTTACCCCCACGAATGGGCCTTGGCCCAAACCTCAAGGAGCCGAAAACATGTCAGCACGCCTGACATCCGAGGATAATTACTCGGCCCTGATCCATATCAGGCCACTCGCGAAGATACCTCGGCCCCAAGCTATCCATCCGCAGCTAACTGGGCCGAATATCTCGCTAGCCATAATGTCGCTCCAGATAATCAGGCTCCGGATATTTCTCCCCACGATCGCGATCTGGTCCAAATATTTCTCCGCTTATTTCGGAGCTTGATCCTGAGAGATCTCTATAAATAGGGGGCTCACCCCCTCATTCAGAACTACGTTTGCTTTGATTCCCATTTGGATACGTAGGAGCAGAATCCACATTCTGTCAAGCACAATCCAAAAACACCCCACTAATCCTCGTTCGGCCGAGTATCTCACGTCCGAGGTATTTGGACGGAACAGAGGATAAACTCGCCTTCAAGGAAATTTCGATAATTGACAGGGGTAATCAAGTTAGCAACGTAAACGATCTTGTGGTAACCTAAATCCCTAGGAACCCATTAGATCCGAAAAACCATAAAAAGATTTGTTTTCTGTTTTTATTTGATTCTGTTTGTTTATCTCTTAATTCAAAATTCAAAACCTTTTCAAAATATAAAAATCCCCCTTTTATAGTCCAGATTTACCAATTTGATAATTAATCGCGATTCGGGATCACAGTCTCTGTGGGATCGATATCTTTTATTACTTGGCGACAATCCAGTACAGTTGCCGGAATCGCAAGCGCGCCTCGCGCGACGCACGCACACCAAGTTTTTGGCGCCGTTACCGGGGACTGTGCGTTTTCAAATCTCAATTTAGTTTTTAAATTGATTTTTCTAGTCATTTTCTTTTTATTTAGTTTTTATATCTGAAAAAAAAATTCCTTTTTTTTCCTTCTAACGTATCCATCTCTCTGTGTGTTATATGCAAAGATCCCTAAGTCTTGAGAGCCTTAGTGAGGTTGATCCAGAAATTGAGAGGACCTTCCACAGACGTAGGAGACTACAAAGAGAGGGAGAAAGGTTGATCCCCATTCCACTAATGGGGAATCTTCCGGATACGAAACCGTTGAAAGACTACGCAGCCCCAAATGCTAGGGGTTTGCGAACAGGGATTGCTAGGCCAGAGATTGAGGCGGAGAACTACACTATACCGCCTATGCTAATCAACATGATTAGGCAGCACCAATTCGGAGGATTGCCCTCGGAGGACCCGACTGATCACATAGAAACATTCTTGGAGTTCACCGATGCAATTAGGATTCATGGTGCCCCGGTCGATGCTATATGCTTAAGGTTATTCCCCTTATCTCTGACTGGAAAAGCAAAGGCTTGGCTAAAGCAATTGCCCACCAACACCTTGTCTACTTGGGACCAACTGGAACAGGCGTTCTTGGAGAAATTCTTCCCTCCATCCAAGACGGCCTATATACGAACCCAGATCACCGGCTTCTTTCAAAAAGACGGAGAATCCTTATCAGAAGCTTGGGATCGCTACAAGGGACTGCTGGAGTCTTGCCCACACCATGGACTCGAGAGGTGGTTATTAGTGCACACCTTCTACAACGGATTGGACTACTCTTCGAAGGTGTCACTCGATTCCGCAGCTGGTGGAGCCTTTATGAATAGGCCTCTGACTGGGGCATTCAACATTATTGAAAACGTGGCCACCAACTACCACCAATGGGGTTCAGAAAGAGGTAATAACCCGAACAAGATTTCGGGGGGTAAGTTCGAAGTAAATAGCACTGATCTTATAATGTCAAAAATAGACTCACTTAATAAACGTTTCGATCAGCTTGAAAGAGCTAACGTGAGTGCAATAGGTGCTACTAACACTGTTTGTGAGATTTGTGGAATGCAGGGACACGACATCATGGAGTGCCCACGTGGAATTACTCATGGATCCGGCACTTCGGGTGAACAAGTGAACTCTTGTCACAATTTCTACGACACAAACCCGAAGTTGCCCAATTATGCTCCCCCAAGAAATTTTAAACAAATATATTAAAAAAATTAAATTTTGTTTTTAAAAATAAAAAATAATACAAAAAGGCAAAAAAATCTGGATTCGACAAGTGTCCGGTTACTGTTCCTGTAACAGTAACCAGACATTTCCCAATTGTATATGTGTATTGATTTTGAACAAAAAATGAAAGAGAGTCCAAATTGAAACCTAAAATAGAGATAAGAGATCAAAAGTATAATTTAGGCAAGAATAAAAAAAGGCTCTGTCAATAATAAAAGAAAAAGAAATATTTTAGTAATTAAAATGTATAGAGCAAACTTTTATAAAAAAATGTATAGAGCAAACGACTCAGAAACATTAAATATCAAAAACAAAAATAAAGGCTAAATTATATTTTTTATCACTTATTTTCATTTTAGTTTTCAATCTGGTCCTTCTTTTATTTTTTGTTATGTTTTGGTCCCTTATCTTTATTTTAAATTCAATGTGATCTTTTCCATATTTAAATTATGATACAGTGAGGATCACATTGATATAACTTTTACTAAATGAGGGAATATTCCAGAACAAAAAATAACAGAAGAACCAAGTTAATATAACTTTAACAAATAAACGACCATTTTATAATAAAAAATAAAATAGAAAACATATTGATATTTAAATTGTACAACATAACCCACGGTACACAACACTCAAACGTTGTTTTCCATTTTAAAAAAAATACCATAAAGTAAAATAAAGCATTTATGATATGTCTTTTTTTTTAATGGTATGATGAAGACTATAAATGTTATTGTACAAATAAAAAAAAGTAACTATAAGTTGATACTGCATATTTACCGTAGATCTACGGTAAATATGTGGATCAACAATATAAAGTTATATAGATAGATACACAGAAGTAATGTTAATAGTGTGTATTTACTTCAGTCAAAAAAAAAATAGTGTGTATTTACTTATATTTAAACCTTCAAATAATTGAAAAAGATTTCAGTCGAATAAAAATTATTTGAAAAGATAGGGATCTTGTGATGGTAATCAGGGCACATTATAGAGGTTCTGTCATCATAAATGCATATTCATCCATTAAAGCAACCTATAAAATATAAAAAAATCATAATAAAAAAATAGAAAAAAATCATTCATTAAAATACTAATTTATTATCCTTAGATGGTGCTCATCCTATCAAGTAGGATGTGCAGTAAAACTTTCTATTCCTCTTTTATATTTGTATCGACATGCTGCTTATACAACTCTTTTTTTTTTTTTATAAGAAATAGATATGTGTATATATATTAACAAAAGTAGTAGGTGTACTCAACCTTATACAAGAGACATTAGCAAGAGCCTGAGAAGAAAAAGCTAACATTTCAACCTAAAGCAACGTGAGCCAACAGGTTGAGATTGTAACTGATTCTCCACCAACAAAAATAAGAGCATAAAACCGACCCCCAACCCTACAAATTTGATCCCACGCAGCAGAAGAGCAAAACAGTTGTTATGCTGTTTTACACAAAGACCGAAAAGAGGAAGCAATAGAGCATAAACCCACCATTTTACTGACATGACCACCCGAACAGTCCTGCATGTAACCTAACACCCACATACATCACAGATTATGGAATTTGTTATCTGCAGACAAAGAGAAGAGTTAATATACCAGTCCATAAATGACATCTTCCCATCCTTGACCCTGCTTATGCACCACGTCCAAACTCTGATCTTTATCAAGTCGGTTACCTTATCAAAATCTAGCACTTCTTGCTTGAAAACCAATTCATTCCTATGAAGCCAGAGTGACCAAATTGTTACGAACCACAACATTCTCCAAATTTTGTTCGTCTTTCTCGAGAATAGACCGTCATCACGTTGTAGAAGTAGATCTTCTAATTTCCGACAAACACAGTTTCCATCCCCACCCAATTGTAAACATACATCCAAACATAGTAAGAGAAATTAAAAAAAACAAACAGGTGTATAGTGTTCTCCACCTCCAAATTACAGAATTTGCATAGAATTGATGTGTTTGTTGTTACACCCCTTATACAACTCTATTTATTAAAAACCAAGATTATAAAACAAAATGATATTTAGTAAATAAAAAGAGAGGAAAAAAGTATGTTAATTTTATAAATCGTCAAACATTTAAAGTATATATGCGTAATAAAATCAAATATTAATAATTTATACTTATAAAATTATTAAAAAATTTATAAGATTTAATTGTAATATTTTGACACTGTAAATGTTTTTATACTATTAATTAATCATATACTACTATCATGGTCCAAGTGGTAAGGAGTTTGGTTTCCTTAAACAATGTCTCAAGCTGGAGTCTTGTGAATGAAAAAAGTAGATGCTGGGAGAGCTCTACCTCCTTAAATGGGTCTTCCCGACTTACCATGGTTATGTGAATGTAGGAGTTCATTAATAAATTAATCATATATTACTATATCGTTAAAAAAAAATACTTGACTTTAATAACAATTATCATTCACGTGAAGGAGATTGCGGTGTTTAGTTGTTAGACAACATTTTATATTTACACGTGTAGAGTAAAAAGTTCCATAATAGATAACTATGTTAGAATTAATCCTTTAGTTCTTGATTCTTTATTTTCTTTATTCTTTAAAGCATACATAACTAGATGCATACACCCTAGAGCAAAACACCACAAAGCCTAGGATCTACGTCATGCCAGATTATTAAGGATTTACAGACTTGAATAAATACCTGGATCCATATTGTGTTCCTGATTTTAAGCATTCTTCAAGAGTACTATATTTGATCACCAACTGTTGCGGAATCTCTACGACAATCAATCACGAACAAACAAAGCTTGATAGTCTTAGGATCTGAAACACGAAGAAGGAAAGAGAAATATAGAGACGGGTAATGAACACCCGTTGGCTTGTGGTTCTTCCTCAATCTGAACTCCTTATGCCTTGGTCGCGCTCTTCAGATGGGGAGAAGAGGCGGTGTGCATTGTGTCCGGTGTATTGGGGACCATAGCCTATATAGGGTGATGACCAATTAAGGTTCCCATTATTCCGAAATTGGTTATCGGTGACATCCACTCATATTTTGTCCATATCAGATAATCAATGATAATCAATTATCAAATCAGAAATCTGATAAGCCTTATCTCTAAATTGATCACATATCAATTAAGGCCCATAAATGATAAATAGCTAATATAATTAACTACCGATATCTGCCCACATTATGACATTGGAATAAAATATTCCAACAATCTTCCACTTGGGCAATATATCGTAATAATTATATCAGAGTTCTTTAGGAGCGCATCTGAATGCTATTTATCCTCATACTTCCACTTTACAATCTGGTCCACCTCATACATCAATAATGGGACCACCGCGGTTGTCGCCACTAACGTATATGGTGACTAAACCCCGACGACCACCATATCAATGCACTTGATGACATAGACTGATATGGATGAGTGGCATGGAAATTTCATGCAACGTGATCTCTAAGTCGAGCCTATTTCTAATCGGTCCAACTTAATTCTTTAGTGAGATCATACTGAAGTTCCTTAGGTGCAAATTAAATATCTGCACATAACCAAAACTTAAGACAAATATTATAATAATAACCTCATAAACTTTATTTCTGCAGAAAATCAAACATAACATAAAGTTTGTACCAAATCCAAAACATAGAACATAGAACAAGATAACAAAAAGAAAACTGCCACTAATCTAAGGCAACCTCAAAACCAACACCCATGTGAGCAACATGCTCATGAAAGACCATAGGTATCAAGCCTTTGGTTAGTGGGTTAGCAAGCATAAAGTTTGTTCCTGTGTGTTACATAGATAATTTGAAACTTGATGTCGATAACTTTCGACTTCATTGAACTCCAATTGTTATTGGAGTACAACACGACTGACTTATTGTCATAATATAACTTGAGTGGTATTTCAATTCCTTTTATTATACGCAGCCCAATGACAAAAATTTTCAGTCATATCCTGAGATTGAATGCCTTCTATCTTGGTACCCAACAAGATCGGAGTAAGAATACCTTATGATTTATAAACTATCAAATCTCCGATCCATGAGCATATATTCTTTTGTTCTCTTTAAGTACCTTATGATCATTTTGACTGCTTTCCAATGATCCTTTTCTGGATTGCTCCAATATTTGTCTAACACTGCATCTATGTACACTATGTCCGGATGCGTACAAACCCGAGCATACATCAGATTTCCCACAGCTGAAGCATAGGGAATCTTCTGTATTTCCCGAATTCCAGATTTCCTTTTGGGCATTAATTGAGACTAAAATAGTCTCCCTTAGTTATAGGGATATTCCCTGGTTTACTATCTCTCATGTTGAACCCATCCAAAACTGTATCGATATAGCTCTTTTATGATAATGCATGGATACCTCGAGAGTGATCTCTAAGTACCTGAATTCCTAAGACAAAAGAGGCACCCCCAAGATCTTTCATCTCGAAAAAAAAATTTTGTTATAAATTTCTTGGTTTTGTGCAATGAGCCTATATCGCTGGCTAGTAAAATGTCAACATATAACACCAAGAGTATAAATTTTTGCTCCCACAAAATTTGTGAACCCACAGTTGTCCATGATATTTATCTCAAAACTAAATGAGACAATCACATGATGGGACCTGTGGTATCACTAATGAGACACCTTCTTTAGCCCATAGATAAATTCCGTCAGTTTGCAAACCACCTTCTCTAGGTCTTTCAACTCAAGGTTTTACAGTTACACTATATACATCTGTTTCATCAATGTGGCCATTGAGAAATACCGTCTTGACATCCATCTAATGAATCTCCAAATTATAATGAGCAACGAGAGTCATGATTGTCCTAAAAGAGTCCTTCATTGGTACTGAAAAGAATGTCTCTTTACAATCAATCCTTTCTTTTGAGTATAGCCTTTTGACACTAGACAAGCCTTATACCTCTCCATATTACCCTTTGAAACTTTCAAGTAATAGGATAAATTTCAACCTTATTGTCTAGCTTGAGCTTGTACTCATTCCTTCAATCCACTTTTTCGAATTGAAACTTCATTTGGTTTGGTGGAAGTTGATAGAATCATCTTCCATTACACCATTTACCTTATGTTCCAGGAGAAATACTACATAATTATCCAAAATAGTATTTATCCTTTCTTTAGTGGATCATGGCAAAATGCAATGACTCTTGATGCTCTAGTTCTTGAGGGTGTTGAGTTTGACCTTTAGGAATAATTTCCTTATCTTGAATAGGAAGAATAACAACAATATCCTCACAAGGATCCAAATTTGCTACACAAATAGCAACTAAATGAATTGGTTCAGGGATTAGAACCAATTCTTCCTCAAAGATAATGTCTCTAACCTTATCTCCCCCAAACTCAATATCCTCAAAGAACTATTCAGTTCCTATCTCAAGGTATCTTTAACTTGGGATTTTAAAAAAAATTTTACTACCCCTTTTGGACTTTCAGAGTAACCAATAAGGTAGTCACTTATTGTTTGGGACTCCAATTTCCTTCATGAGCCTTACAAGGCCTTGCTTTAGTTGGATATTCCTATACTTAAAAGTGATTGGTCGGTTACTTTAGTTGGTTCTCTGTCAAGCATTTAAACTTCAATCCTTAGTATTACTTCCATAGTGACTCTGGTAAGGTAGAATGACTAATCATACTCCTCACCATATCTTTACGAGTCCTTACTAGGACTTAACTATACTCTTGATAGCCATGTTCTGATCAATTTAACTTTAATACATTTGAGACAAACAATAAAATGTATAAGGCCAATAGAATCTTGGATTTCCTCATACAAGTCGCTCAACTCTATTTATAGAGATGTGCCCAGAATGTTTGTATCATAATGGTCCTTAATTTTAATTACTATTAACTTTACCCTTAGTGCCGTATGATTCCTCACTCAATGTTTTACCACAAGATATTTCAATACGAAGCAATTATAGATTGTCACGGTCAATAGCTTAACTGGTACCAACAAAATTTGAATTTAAAAGACAAATTGAATCCATCGTTTCTAAATGAACAAAAATTATTCTTGATTTGTTCAATAAGAAGCCAAAACCAAATTTCATCTAAATGTTGACTAAACCAAAATGTATTTAAATTCCAAATATTAGCCAGTAACAACAATCTGAAACGTCAATAGTCTTATCCTTTACTGGCTTGGTTAATTCCAATATAGATGCATCTTTCAGCACCACTTAACCTTCATAAGTTCAGACAATTCTTTATAGGTATGCCAAACATGATATTTGGGACATTTCTTATTTAGAGGCCCAATGTCCATATAAAAGAAACAATTGTGACCTTAGTTGTTTCTTTTAATATGAACCCTTAGCAGCTTAATCCTTAATTTTCCTTTTTTGTTTGCCATTATCTTTAGAGGTATTTGCCAAATGAGCACTATTTGTCTTTTCTTACTTCATTCTTTCCTTTCTTCCACACCTTATAAAATGAATCCATTAAGATATCATTTATCTTCATAACAGCTATAAGCTGCCTTAAACTAACTGAATTGTGCATGAAGGAATACCAAATGCTAAATGTATGGCCAAGTCATTCGACATCCCAAGCTTTAACGCCTTAAGTTTATGAGCAAGATTGGGCATTCCTATAAAGTGCTCCTTAAATTTCCTTTGTTTTTATTCTTAATGAAAAAACTAGCTGTCCAATGAGTGCTTGTTTCACCTTTATCACTTTTAGAAAGTACTTTTCAACTTTAGCAAGGAAATCTGATATAGATTATGCCACCCGCAATAACACCCTGAAAGATTTCTTGAATATTATGCTTTATTATCATAAGACCCAAGCGATTGGAGCGGTTCCACTTCCTATACTTGATTATCTCTTTAGAGGTCCTGGATAGAGTGAGAGAAGATGGGTTTCTCCATCTTTATGCCAAGTCTAGATCAAAAAAACTTAATTGTTTTTTTTTTCACCAAAATACTCAATGCATCATTAATATCAAGTCTTGAGACAATAATATTAATTGCTATCAAACACTAATGATAATTTCTATCAAACAACAGCCAACTTTGGACGTTCTGTTATTCACATGAAAATAATCTTTATAATCACTACGTGTTTACCATCACAAGTGTGAATGTAACCCGGCCAAATATTAACCTTCCTTTGGGCCGATCAATACTCGCATGGATATACAACCACATAACATTCAATATCTCTTATGAGCAATTTCCACAAGAGAATTCACCTTGGCGACTTCATACTTTAATTGGCTCACTCGAAATCCAAATTCGCAAATTAAAGACCCAAATAAGATACCAAACGCATCATTAATTCCCAATCTTCATATTGTAAGAATTAACTGCTAGCGGTACTCTCAACGCAATGATCAAATATTGGTGATAAGTCCTGTCAAATAATGGTCACCTTCGGGCATCCCATTATCGACATGGAAAGTACCTTTATAATCACAGGCATGTAATTATTCGGCCAAACTGTGCCTTCCTTCGGGCCAACAACAGGTCGCATGAATAATTTCATACTACATCTTTTGTAAATTTAATTGAATCAAATTTACGCAACAGAGGTTACTTCGGTGATACGACTTTTCTAGGAAAGTATACCTAGTCGTACAAGTAATACGGTGGTGAGATCGGATATCGTCCTCAGGGATCGGTTGCCAATTACCAATTCACAAGTCAAACAACTATCTAGACTAAACTATGGCATGAAGAGAGATCAAAACATAAAACAACAAAAGCAATAAAATATTTTTGGTCTTTTGGGAATTTTATCGAACACTTGGAATGCAGAAAGAAATGTGGTTAACAAATGGATAAAATCGTCAGGGTTAGACTACACTAATCCTCCCTTAATTGCAATGAAATGGTTACTAACACAAGTCCTAATTCAATTATGCCAATCAAGCCTTTTGAAATACTCAAACCCTAATGTCTTAGGTGGAATGAGCCTAAAATCCCAAATTAAACCCTAATGTCTTAGGTGGATTAACCTGAGATTTTGCATAAAGAGCCAAGACCTATAAGGTTGCAAGCACCCCAAGACCTATTCCTAGATTCTTGAACTACTTGGCATTTGATTCATGAGCATGCCTTAACATCAATTTTTCAATTATCTACCAAAGCAACAAATCATTCCATGGGTGATCAAGCCAAGAAAAGTATTAAGCATAGAATCAAATACTCATAAAGAATTAGAAACTTGTATTAAAACCAAATCAAGAGACAACCGAGTTCAAAAAAGCAAACATCTAACCCCCAACAACAAGGGAATTTAACTACTCATGATAAAGGAAACTACAAAAGAGATAGAGGGAAGAGATGAAGAAAACTCCATGAAGAATCCTCCAATCTTCTTCCAATCCCAGAGCAGGGAAAACATCCCTTTTTAGGGTTAGAACCCTCTCCAGCCGCTAGCCTCTCAGTGCAGATCTCCCTAGGGTAAAAGTCTGATGCCCTATTTATAGATGAAAGGAGTTTGAATCTAAATAGTGTGCATCACGACCGTGATGGCCATCACGTCCAGGCCGTGACGGGTTCTGCCAAGGGCGCTTCTTCACTTTTTGTCTGTCACAGCCGTGATCACCATCACGGCTTGGCCGTGATCAATTCTGGTCCATAGGAGATGGCCTGTACGGCCGTGACCTCCATCACGGCTAGGCCGTGATGCTCTCTGATCTTCAGGGTCCTTCTCATCACGCCCGTGATGGGTATCACGGTTGGGCCGTGATCCTTTCTGATCTTCTCATTAAGATCATCACGGCCGTGATCACTATCACGCGTGATGACTTATGCTTTATTGTCCTTCCCTTTTTGCTCTTCCTTCCCTTTTAACCTGAAAATATAAAATAGCATTAAATGCTTTATTTGACTCAAAATTAACTAAAATATCCTAAAAACTACTTAAGAGACTCAAAGTGTTGCTTGAGGATAATTAAATCCAAATTTGGGCGAAAACGAGATTAAACGCGAATAATTAGCACAAAAACCCATGGTCTTACTAGTTATAAAACTAGATGAGCCAGAGGCTTATCAAAATACCCCAAACGTAAACTTTGCTTGTCCCCAAGCAAACTAAAACTCAAAAGTACTCAAAACTTGGCAAGCTTAAAGGATTCAATCAATTTCGCACAAATTTCATGCATTATCAATACAATTTTTTCTTCAATGTTTTCCCCCTTTTTTTACATCAATGTAATCCCCACATTCATTTACTTTAAACAATTGAGAATTTAATCATTCATGCAATAATCAATCTAAGCAAAGGATCCAAGTTAGACACAAAATGGAGATTACCAATTTCAAACAATTGCCTTCCTCACAAGGGCATTTAGTATTTCACTCATTCGCTCAATTTGTCTAGGCTAACAACTTTCACTCAATTTCACATTTCAAGAGCACTTTCCATGAATTTGATTTTCATCTCAAAAATAGTTCCCACGAAAACATGCATGCAACATCAAAAGGTCTTTTAAAGGTTGTAATGAGGCCTGGCTAAAGGTAGGATATTCAAAGGTACTAGACTTAAGTCCCTAGGAACTAAGAGAGCATGAACATTTTGACACATTGAATTTCCACTCATTCCTTTTCCTTTTTTTTTTCTTTTTTACTTTGGGAGACTACAACCTTTTTCTTTTAATACCCTTTTTGACATTTTTGTACTTTTCTTCTTTTTCTTTTTGCCTTTGGCTCCAACCTCTATTTTTCTTTTTCTCAATCCAAAACAACATATCATATCCTTGTAGCCACCCCAAACTTAGTTTCCTTCAACCCTTGTCTTGCTAAGCATCCATGCTCTCCTAAATCCTAAGATTGGGTTAACATGGTTTTTCCGTATTTTTGGCTTATAACATAAGGTCATCAAGAAACAATAGGCTTATTAGGCTCAATGTGGCTAACTAGGGAACATGCATTAGGGATGGTTCTTTTTAGGCCAAGTAGCTATTTCAAAGAAAATTACCTAAATCATTCGATGCAAACATATAAACATGCAAACTATGAAGAGATTCAAGCAAATCCGGGAAAGTGCAACTTAAAAGTGATTCACACAATTAAAAACAGTGTTAGAGGCTCAAATTCCTCACCTGGACATTTTTCACAAACTGTTTGACCGAGATACAGCCCTAGTGTGTGCAACCCTTCACCCCAAACTTATCATAAATTATGCAATCACAATAAAATTTCTCAAAGTTCAATTTTTAATTTTTCACATGGGGATCAATTTTCAATTTTCAATTTTCAATTCCTAGGGAGAAATCATCAAAAATCAACATATATCATGCCATACATCTATGCTGAATTTAATAAAATCCATTCAAGCTCACCAACATAAGACTCACACACATATGACTCAAGTAAAGAAAAATAATTAAAAAGAGAAAATGAAAATAACAAAAGAGAAAGGTTAAGAAAACTCATTGAGAAGCTTCCGCCTGGATCCCATTGCTTGTATCATAAGGGCCAAGTGATAGACAAAGAATGGAAGCTCATCCCAGGGTCCCATAACTTGCAGCATAAATACGAAAGTGAGCGCTCGAAAGTCATGGCCACTTCTTCAAGTGTGAAGAACTTTTCAATCCCTCTCGGGTCAAAGATGACCTCTTTATCAACAAAGTCTTCCCAACACAAATGGGGTTCAACCTCTTGGACTGGCCATAGTGCCTTCGTAGTTAAAGATACAAAATCCAGGTTTCTCAGGCAGAGGCTTGAAATCCATCGTTGGTTGCTTCACAATGGGGGGTGGCAAACAAGTGGAGAGGATCACTGGTGCTGCTCTGACTTCTGCACAATCTTCACTCACTGCATTACCAAATCCATCACTTTCCATATATGCAGCAATCTCAGCACAAGCCACACAAGTATTTCTCCCATCACAATCAACACATGCATAGGAACCAATAGAATCATCTAATTCCAAAAGTTCTTCATCATCCTCAAGCACGGTGAAATAGATGTCCTCCAAATGCCCCTTCCTTTCAATCTCTTTAGTCAAGGGTTCAATGGGAGATGGTGCAACTATGTTCTCCAAAACATGGTCTTCACTTCTTAATTTGGTTGCTCCCACCTCTTCATCCTCCTTTTCATCCATTATTGTATCATCTTCAACATCATCCATCAAGTTCCCATTTGACATTTCGGATAGTTGGTTAGAGATTTTCTCAATAGTACCCCGAGACTTCGAATGGTAGATTCTCGATTTTTTAAACTATCCATTGTTGTTGTCATGAAGTTCTCCAAAACAACCTCTAAGTGAGACAGACCATCCAGAATAGGTTGCTCAAAATTGACTGTGGTTGTGGATGTGAAATTCTCCAAAGCAACTTCCATGGGGGATGGCTTATCATACCATCGAGAAGGTTGTGGTTGATATGAAGGTGCGGAAGATTCCCAATGTTCCTCTTGATCAATCCAAGTATTGTTTGGAGGATTCCCCCGCCATGGAGTGTAAGTGTTGGGATATTGATTTCCCCATTCAGAATAGCTTACCACTAGTGAAGGAGAGACTTTTACCCTTGACAATACATTTCTCACTTGTTTGATGTTTATGGACAATTGTAGCGCATCTTCCCGCAGCTGTAGCTCAAACATCTCAATTTCTTCATCAGATGGATAATAATAATTGTAATCCATGATCCTGTCAATTCAAAATCCACCTCACAGACAAATAAAACCCAAGATTAAAGAAGCACAAGTTCAAATATATACAAAACTAACAAAAGAAAGACATCAAATATATACAAAGATAAAGGAAATAAAAAAATGTCTAAATTAGTTGCCTCCTTTGTTACTAATGATATTGGCAAAACCAATCCCCGGCAACGGCGCCAAAAACTTGATAAGACTTTTCTAGGCAAGTATACCTAGTCGTACAAGTAATACGGTGGTGAGACCGGATATCGTCCTCAGGGATCAGTTGCCAATTACCAATTCACAAGTCAAACAACTATCTAGACTAAACTATGGCATGAAGAGAGATCAAAACCTAAACTAAGCTCATTTCTAACGGCCCAACACTTGCACCAAACCCACTTTCCGGTCCACCTTTAGATTGACCTTGATTAACCTGATTTCCTCCCTGATTCGAAACTGGGCCAACTTGTAACTCCACCACCTATCCCAAACTTTCAATTCCAAAGTTGGCACTATCTTCAACCAACGCGCCGACACCTCCCAGGTACGGAGGCCCTTTTTCCCAGCAAAGTCGCCGCCTTTGACGCAAACCCTGCCTCGAGGTTCCCAGAAGCGACCACGTGACAAGACTCGTTTGAATTTGAATCAGCCACCTCGTCTAAGAGTTCCCCCTCCTCTCCGGAGGACTCATCAGAGACTCCAACCGCCTTGCTATGGCCACTCCCAACCTGAGAATCACCTTCCTCTGAGGACCGATCCCAGTAGAAATCACCCTGCTCTAACTCCCACAGAGATTTCAAAGAGTTAGCGAAAATTTCATCCACTAAGGTTATTAAGTACAGTTGGTTGTTGATTTTGATCCTCACGACCTTATTGACCGATTCTGGAGATGTTACCTAGACCTGCAATCTCCCTATGTCCAGCCTGCTCATGTTCTTAGTAACCTCGTCTATGCCCTCAAAACGACCCACCAAACCACCCAGGAATTAGAAGAAGTCCTCTGGCCAAGCTTGAACCGGAACTCCTAGAACCCTTAGCCAGATTGTTTTTTCACCCGGAACCATCCCTTCCTCCCAAAGTTCGAGTTCTGTGAACCAATCATCCAAACACCCCTTTAAATTAGCCAGAGTAGGATACAAGTCATCTCCATTATCTGAAGAAAGCAGGGCCAATTTTCCTCCCATTGGTCTTACTATAATAGAGAACAGTCCTTGTTGAGATAATAAATTTTGGAACTCTCTGACATCTTTATACGAACGGACTGTACCAACAAAACAACCTTGTAGCCACTCGAAGTCTTCCACTGGGACATTATAGAAAGGTTCCCGTCAGTCATTTATTCCACCATTAGAGTTGTTTGTCCTTTTCTGCTGGTTTCCACCTACCACCACTTTAGCAAAAGAAGTCCCCTTATTTATGTAGGAACTTACAAACTTCCTCTTAAAAACCTCTCGTGGACCATCCTTGTTGACCCTCTCCCGAATATAGGGATATTGGTGAGCCTCGATTACCAAACCATATTGTGTTTAGGTTTCCTACCAAGATAGATATGTTCTCTGGTCCGAGAAGAAGCGACAAAACCGAACTTCTTCCTCTCGCTTGTCGCGTTTAGGAGGAATGAAAACCTCACTGACTTGGCCACAATTTGAAAACGCCTTTCCGCAAATCTTGTTCCTTGACACGCTCCGGGAAGTTCGTGAAGTAAAAGGAAGCTTCCTTTCCAGTACAAGGTTGCACTCTCTTGTCATTCACATCAAGCCACCTGCGTCTATCTGCATCCCACACGTTCCTAACATAAAAGTCTTGGTCTCCTTGTCCCATAAGGTTCTCTGAGACTGTTGTGTGACTCTCTCTACTTGTTTTTTATACAAAAATGACTATTTTTTTTATCATCATCACTTGGAGATTTTATTAGTAACTAGCTATTACATGGTACTACGCTCCAGTCAAAATTTCTTCTTCTTTTTTTTTCCAAAAAGAATCCAGTCAAAATTTCTTACTATACTTTAGTCACCACTATAATTCTTGACAAAACTTACTCAATATACTTTAATATTTTTTCTTATACTCACAATTTTTCATACTAAATCAATTAAGGGTTCCATAAACAGATTACTGACGGACTGATCCGTTGGTACTGGAAAAGCCTACCGAGGTCATTACGAGAAAAAGATTCATCCAGTAATCACTACAAAAAAGGGTGTTTAGCGGCCAAGAAGAATCGGTCTCTATTCACTAAAATTCGATCGCTAAATGGGTTAGTGACCGAATTCGAGACAGAAAAGTGACGGTTGCTAAAACCCTGGTCGCTAATTGATTTAGCGATCGAATTTGAAATCGGTCGCTAATAGCAACCGAATTTGAAATCAGTCGCTAATAGCGACCGAATAAAAAAATCGGTTGCTAAATTGGTCTCCAATACCTGTTATGGAACCAATTTTAGCGACCGAATTTTCGGTCGCTAATTCGATCGCTAAATTGGTCACTATTAAAAAAGAATCAGTCACTAAATTGGTCCCCAAAAACTAGATCTAGGGACAAATTTAGTGACTGATTTCTTTAAAAAAAATATAAAAAACCAAGTTTTTTGAAATAAATGAAAGATAACTTCTTTTAAGTTGTCGCAATATTGTTATTTGATAAGCCTCTGGCTCATCTAGTTTTATAACTAGTAAGACCATGGGTTTTTGTGCTAATTATTCGAGTTTAATCTCGTTTTCGCCCAAATTTGGATTTAATTGTCCTCAAGCAACACTTTGAGTCTCTTAAGTAGTTTTTAGGATATTTTAGTTAATTTTGAGTCAAATAAAGCATTTAATGCTATTTTATATTTTCAGGTTAAAAGGGAAGGAAGAGCAAAAAGGGAAGGACAATAAAGCAGAAGTCATCACGCCCAAGCCGTGATAGTGATCACGGCCGTGGTCAGCTTAATGAGAAGATCAGAAAGAATCACGGCCCATCCGTGATATCCATCACAGGCGTGATGAGAAGGACCCTGAAGATCAGAGAGCATCACGGCCTAGCCGTGATGGAGGTCACGACCGTGACAGGCCAGCTCCTATGGACCAGAATTGATCACGGCCAAGCCGTGATGGTGATCACGGCCGTGACAGACCAGAAAGTGAAGAAGCGCCCTTGGCAGAACCCGTCACGGCCTGACCGTGATGGCCATCACGGCTGTGACGCGCACTATTTAGATTCAAACTTCTTTCATCTATAAATAAGGCATCAGACTTTTACCCTAGGGGAATCTAGACTTGGAGGCTGGCGGCTGGAGAGGATTCTAACCCTAAAAAGGGATGTTTTCCCTGCTCTGGGACTGGAAGAAGATTGGAGGATTCTTCATGGAGTTTTCTTCATCTCTTCTCTCTTTCTCTTTTGTAGTTTCCTTTATCATGAGTAGTTAAATTTCCTTTTGTTGGGGTTAGATGTTTGCTTTTATGAACTTGGTTGTATCTTGACTTGGTTGTAATGCAAGTTCCTACTTCTTTATGAGTATTTGATTCTATGCTTAATGCTTTTCTTGGCTTGATCACCCATGGAATGATTTGTTGCTTTGATAGACAATTGGAAAATTGATGTTAAGGCATGCTCATGAATCAAATGCCAAGTAGTTCATGAATCTAGGAATAGGTCTTGGGGTGCTTGCAACCTTATCAGTCTTGGCTCTTTATGCAAAATCTCAGGTTAATCCCCCTAAGGAGTTGGGGTTTAATTTGGGGTTTTAGGCTCATTCCACCTAAGGAATTAGGGTTTGAGTATTTTAGAAGGTTTGATTGTCATAAATGAATTAGAACTTGTGTTGATAACCATTTCATTGCAATCAAGGGAGGATTAGTGTAGTCTAACCCTGACAATTTTATCCATTTGTTAGCCACATCTCTTTTTGCATTCCAAGTGTTTGATAAAATTCCCAAAAGACCAAAAATATTTTATCGCTTTTGTTGTTTTATGTTTTGATCTCTCTTCATGCCATAGTTTAGTCTAGATAGTTGTTTGACTTGTGAATTGGTAATTGGCAACTGATCCCTGAGGACGATATCCGATCTCACCGCCGTATTACTTGTACGACTAGGTATACTTGCCTAGAATCGTCCCAACAAGTTTTTGGCACCGTTGCCGGGGATTAGTGTTGCCAATAACATAAGTAACAAGGGAAGCACCTAATTGAGACACAAAATTTTTCAGCTTTATTTCCTTCATCTTTGTATATATTTGATGGCTTTCTTTGTTTATTTTGTTTTAATTAATTTGTTGCAATTTTGAACTTGTGCTTCTTTAATCTTGGGTTTTATTTGTCTGTGAGGTGGATTTTGAATTGACAGGATCATGGATTACAATTATTATTATCCATCTGATGAAGAAATTGAGATGTTTGAGCTACAGCTGTGGGCAGATATGCTGCAATTGTCCACAATCATCCAACAAGTGAGAAATGTGTTGTCAAGGGTAAAAGTCTCTCCTCCACCAGTGGTAGGCTATTCTTAATGGGGAAATCAATATCCCAACACTTACACTCCATGGCGGGGGAATCCTCCAAACAATGCTTGGATTGATCAAGAGGAACATTGGGAATCTTCTGCACCTTCATATCAACCACAACATTCTCGATGGTATGATAAGCCATCACCCATGGAAGTTGCTTTGGAGAACTTCACATCCACTACCACAGTAAATTTTGAGCAACCTATTCCAGATGGTCTGTCTCACTTGGAGGTTGTTTTGGTGAACTTCATGGCAACAATAATGGAAAAATTAAAAAATCAAGAATCTACCATTCGAAGTTTCGAGGTACGTATTGAGAAAATCTCCAACCAACTATCTGAAATGTCAAATGGGATCTTGATGGACCATGATGAAGATGATGGAATATTGGATGAAAAAGAAGTTGAAGAGGTGGGAGCAACCGCGTCAAGAGGAGAAGAACCTGTTTGTGAGAACATAGTTGCATCATCTCCCATTGAACCCTTGACTAAAGAGATTGAAAGAAAGAGGCATTTGGAGGACATCTATTTCACCATGCTTGAGGATGATGAAGAACTTTTGGAATTAGATGATTCTATTGGTTCCTATGCATGTGTTGATTATGATGGGAGAAATACTTGTGTGGTTTGTGCTGAGATTTCTGCGTATATGGAAGGTGATGGATTTGGTAATGCAGTGAGTGAAGATTGTACATAATTCAAAGCAACGCCGGTGATCCTCTCGGCTTGTTTGTCACCTCCCATTGTGAAGCAACCAACGATGGAGTTCAAGCCTCTGCCTGAGAAATTGGATTTTGGATCTTTAACTATGAAGGCACTATGGCCAGTCCAAGAGGTGGAACCCCATTTGTGTTGGGAAGACTTTGTTGATAAAGAGGTCATCTTTGACCTGGGAGAGATTGAAAAGTTCGTCACATTTGAAGAAGTCACCATGATTTTCGAGCGCTCACTTTCGTATTTATGCTGCAAGTTATGGGATCCAGGAATAAGCTTCCATTCTTTGTCTATCACTTGGCCCCTATGCTACAAGCAATGGGATCCAGGCGGAAGCTTCTCAATGAGTTTTCTTAACCTTTCTCTTTTGTTATTTTCATTTTCTCTTTTTAATTATTTTTCTTTACTTGAGTCATATGTGTGTGAGTCTTATGTTGGTGAGCTTGAATGGATTTTATTAAATTTAGCATAGATGTATGGCATGATATATGTTGAGTTTTGATGATTTCCCCCTAGGATTTGAAAATTTAAAATTGATCCCCATGTGAAAAATTGAAAATCGAACTTTGAGAAATTTTATTGTGATTGTATAATTTATGATAAGTTTGGGGTGAAGGGTTGCACACACTAGGGATTGTATCTTGGTCAAACAATTTGCGAAAAATGTCCAGGTGAGGAATTCGAGCCTCCAACATTGTTTTTAAATTGTGTGAATCACTTTTAAGTTGCACTTTCCCGGATTTGCTTGAATCTCTTCATAGTTTGCATGTTTATATGTTTGCATCGAATGATTTAGGCAATTTTCCTTGAAATAGCTACTTGGCCTAAAAATAACCATCCCTAATGCATGTTCCCTTGTTAGCCACATTGAGCCTAATAAGCCTATTGTTTCTTGATGACCTTATGTTATAAGCAAAAAAAAAAATCCGAAAAAAAACCCTGTTAACCCAATCTTAGGATTAGGAGAGCATGGATGCTTAGCAAGACAAGGGTTGAAGGAAACTAAGTTTGGGGTGGTTACAAGGATTTGATATGTTATTTTGGGTTGAGAAAAATAAAAATAAAGGTTGAAGCCAAAGGCAAAAAGGGGTAAAATAAAAGGGTGTCAAAGGAAATAGGTTGTAGCCAACCAAAGCATCAAAAAGAAAAATGGAAAAAGGAATAAGAGTGGAAAGTCAAGGTAAAAAGTTTCATGCTCTCTTAATTCCTAGGGATGTAAAGCCTAGTACCTTTGAATATCCTACCTTTAGCCAGGCCCCATTACAACCTTTAAAAGACCTTTTGATGTTGCATGCATGTTTTCGTGGGAACTATTTTTGAGATGAAAATCAAATTCATGGAAAGTGCTCTTGAAATGTGAAATTGAGTGAAAGTTGATAGCCTAGACAAATTAAGCGAATGAGTGAAATACTAAATGCCCTTGTGAGGAAGGCAAATGTTTGAAATTGGTGATCTCCATTTTGTGTCTAACTCGAACCCTTTACTTAGATTAATAATTGCATGAATGATTAAATTCTCGATTGTTTAAAGTAAATGAATGTGGGGATTACATTGATGTAAAAAGGGGAAAACATTGAAGAAAATTTGTATTGATAAAATTGCATGAAATTTGTGCGAAATTGATTGAATCCTTTAAGCTTGCCA
Organism: Sophora flavescens; assembly: GCA_030762895.1. Lineage (NCBI taxonomy): Eukaryota > Viridiplantae > Streptophyta > Magnoliopsida > Fabales > Fabaceae > Sophora > Sophora flavescens. Next base: position 206,488,288 of record CM061063.1, on the reverse strand, counting down.
AGTCTTGAGTCTTTTTGAGTTTTAGTTTGCTTGGGGACAAGCAAAGTTTAAGTTTGGGGTATTTTGATAAGCCTCTGGCTCATCTAGTTTTATAACTAGTAAGACCATGGGTTTTTGTGCTAATTATTCGAGTTTTATCTCGTTTTCGCCCAAATTTGGATTTAATTGTCCTCAAGCAACACTTTGAGTCTCTTAAGTAGTTTTTAGGACATTTTAGTTAATTTTGAGTCAAATAAAGCATTTAATGCTATTTTATATTTTCAGGTTAAAAGGGAAGGAAGATCAAAAAGAGAAGGACAATAAAGCAGAAGTCATCACGCCCAAGCCGTGATAGTGATCACGGCCGTGATCAGCTTAATGAGAAGATCAGAAAGAATCACGGCCCAGTCGTGATATCCATCACATGCGTGATGAGAAGGACCTTGAAGATCAGAGAGCATCACGGCCTAGCCGTGATGGAGGTCACGGCCGTGACAGGCCATCTCCTATGGACCAGAATTGATCACGACCAAGCCGTGATGGTGATCACGGCTGTGACAGACCAAAAAGTGAAGAAGCGCCCTTGGCAGAACCCGTCACGGCCGTGACGCGCACTATTTAGATTTAAACTTCTTTCATCTATAAATAAGGCATCAGACTTTTACCCTAGGGGAATCTAGACTTGGAGGCTGGCGGTTGGAGAGGATTCTAACCGTAAAAAGGGATGTTTTCCCTGCTCTGGGACTAGAAGAAGATTGGAGGATTCTTCATGGAGTTTTCTTCATCTCTTCTCTCTTTCTCTTTTGTAGTTTCCTTTATCATGAGTAGTTAAATTTCCTTTTGTTGGGGTTAGATGTTTGCTTTTCTGAACTTGGTTGTCTCTTGACTTGGTTGTAATTCAAGTTCCTACTTCTTTATGAGTATTTGATTCTATGCTTAATGCTTTTCTTGGCTTGATCACCCATGGAATGATTTGTTGCTTTGATAGACAATTGGAAAATTGATGTTAAGGCATGCTCATGAATCAAATGCCAAGTAGTTCATGAATCTAGGAATAGGTCTTGGGGTGCTTGCAACCTTATCAGTCTTGGCTCTTTATGCAAAATCTCAGGTTAATCCACCTAAGGAATTATGGTTTAATTTGGGGTTTTAGGCTCATTCCACCTAAGGAATTAGGGTTTGTGTATTTTAGAGGGTTTGATTGTCATAAATGAATTAGAACTTGTGTTGATAACCATTTCATTGCAATTAAGGGAGGATTAGTGTAGTCTAACCCTGACAATTTTATCCATTTGTTAGCCACATCTCTTTTTGCATTCCAAGTGTTTGATAAAATTCCCAAAAGACCAAAAATATTTTATCGCTTTTGTTGTTTTATGTTTTGATCTCTCTTCATGCCATAGTTTAGTCTAGATAGTTGTTTGACTTGTGAATTGGTAATTGGCAACTGATCCCTGAGGACGATATCCGGCCTCACCACCGTATTACTTGTACGACTAGGTATACTTGCCTAGAATCGTCCCAACATTATTTATTAACAAGAATTTCCATAAAAATTAAAAATTGATCAATTAAATATCTACAAGGATGAAAATGTCAGAAATAATTCTGAGTATACATTTACATTCAATATGAAAGCATACACTTGTCAGAAATAGTTCTGGTTGGGGCTTTCTTCTCCTTCTATTGTGTCCATCTAAGCGTTTCCTGCAGCTTCTTTTTCCTTCATCAAATTCCTCTAGTGAATGGAACCTGCAGAAAGGAAAAGATTCAGGTCTTAAAAGAATTTCAGCCATGTAAGAAAGATGTCATGTCAATATGGCATGGAATTGAACAAATAAAATCAAATTCACATGTATGTAAAATGAAAAACACAAAATCAAACTCACATGTAACTACTTAAAATGATATTTCAGTAATTGATAACTACTTAATGTAGCAAGAACTGGAAGCTAGAAGTAAAAATAGTAAGGATTTCATCAAAAACATGATTTATTAGCAAACAATACAAGCATTCAGACAATCATTTTCTCAGATTCCATGAAAGGTTTTGTAACTTTGTTCCATGCACTCTGAATGCAAAATCCTTGTAAGGGTTCATGAATGTATTATCCATCAAGTATAAATTAAAGCTATAAGACTTGAAGGACATGAAGGGGATAGTCTCTTATAACTAGAACCGTAGACATTGTAAGGGTGCACATAACACAGATAAGGGTGCACATAACACAGATTAGATGTCTATTATTTACTACAATACACGCACCTGCTACACTGTTGGCAAAATCTTTGCTTTGGCCACCAATTGTGACTTTGTGGAGTATTGGAATGGAGTTCACAGACCTTATGGCGCCTATGATAGTCCCTGCAATTGCTAAGATCAGAATTGACACTTGACACTAATAGAAGAAAACTTGAACCAAACTTCAATTAAAAACTATAAAGGAAGTATATATCTCAAGTCAATAGGACAACCCCAAAATTATTAACACTAAGTAGTCTCACTAACCATTATGAACAACAAGCCATACTACATGAGAAAGTGAACAACCATGAGCAATTTAATATACTAGCTCCGTAGATGAGAAGGCAAGAGAAGAATAAAGAGCCAACACAACCATACAGGCTACTACCAAAGTACTAAAAATTAAAAGTAACTAATTCATGCTACATGCTTTCAAAGACAAGGAAACATGGCAATGTCTTCATATCCATTTGTGAAAAAAATAGGACGGTTGTATCAAGTGCATACATTATTTCAAACAGCTAACCAGATTAACAAGGAAGAGCAGAGACAATCAAGGAAGAAGACAACATTTATCAATTCAATATTTCATATAAAAAAAATGGCATTATTAATGCAAACACCAGATGACTAAGATGAGAGCATGATCATTAAGTACCTCGCCTAAAGGTAACCAATTGATTCTGCATTAATCCTCAAGCGTTCACATAATAAAAACAAAATGGCACAATATTCTCAATAGTCAAAGGGAGCAAGTATAGTTACATATATCTTAAAGCTAATTTCTCCATCCTGCCAAGAAGTTCACGATTCAACATTCCATGACTATGTTCAACAAGTTAGAAAATTTATATATCAAAGACCTGCCACATGAAACCACTGACCAAAAATTCCCAAAAGAACCCAAAATTTGTTGAACTCTTGGTGAACCCTTGCCCTAAATCACAGATTCGAACCCACGAGGAGGTGGTGGTGGTCTCAGCTGTAGTGGTGGTTGTGGTCTTAGGGCGCTACAGTGAGAATGAGAGATAGAGAAGGATAGGAATACTTACCGAAGGAGGAGGAGAGGATGGCGGCACTGCACTGGTGGTGGTGGTGGTGGTGGTGGCGCCGACGCAACGTGGTGTGGTGTGGTGGTTGGAGCGTGGGAGAGGAGCGGGGGAGTGAGAAAGAAGAAGAGAGATAAATGAGTAAGAAAAGGGGGAGTCCTCACAATTTAGGACTTTTATTTTTAGTGACCGAATATTTCGGTCACTAAATCGGTCGCAATTCACTTTAAAAAACAATCGGTCGCTATGTGGCTCCCTTCTAATTTTAATCAGTGTGTTTTAACGATCGAATTAAAAATCGGTCGCTAAATAACTCCTTAATTATTGTTAAAATTAAATCGGTCGCTATTTCGATCACAAATAAAGTCAAAAATTTTGACTTTGTAATTAAGTGGTTTAGCGACCGATTTAGCGACCACTGAACATGCGACCATACCAATCGGTCGCTAAACACATGTTTTATAAAAAGTATGAAAATCATGAAATCGGTCGCCATTTCGGTCGCTATTAGTGGTGGACTAATTCGGTCGCTAAATTTCGGTCGTTATTTCAATTTTTTTTGTAGTGAATTACCGAAGAATCCCCCAAATACTTCAGTAACAGTTGCCGATGGATTTCGGGCCGTTTGGAAACACGTGATTATTTACGGTTTTTTTGATGTTTCTGATGGCTTTTATTCGTCGGCAATCCGTGTTTTTTTTTCTAGTGTATATAACTAAAAAATTACACAATTATTTTTCAAAAGTACAACAACTTTCAATATATCATGCAATATAACTCAGAAATTACTGTGCAATGTAAATGAAGTTACAATGGTACATCATCGCACCCTTTCACGCTTTCATGGGTTAACTAAGAAATTTGATAGTAATACACAAATGTAGTTAAAGGAAGAACCGAGAATGGGTAGTGGCTATTAGGGTCGTCCCTGAGATTTTGGGTACCCTGTTTGAACTGAGAAATTGATGTCCATTTTTTTATAAGTCATATATATATATATATATATATATATATAAAATCAAAAATACCCAAAGAGGTGCAAAAAAACTACCCATTAATTGTATTAATACAACCTCAAGTGAAACAAATATTATCGAAGAAAAGGAAAAGACTATAGTAGCAAATTACAATAGAATTATAGCAAAAATAGTGGTTTGATTCCAATCATTAGAACCTTCATTTGCTAAGTGGTTTGTTCTATGATTTGTACCAAATATCTTACAGCAAAAACAAAAACTCTATCCAATTCTTTTTAATAAATAAGCCAACCTGATTGGGAGGGGAGAACCCACCTTTTGCGTCCAACAGGTTCCTGACACAGATTAGTTACTGCTAATGGTTGTCGATACTTCGTACCTATAACATGGTTACAAAAAAAAAACCAAACTCCTATCTTTCTCTTCTCCTCTCCATTAGAACAATAATGAATGTAATATGATGATGAGAAGTGCCTACCAAGAGACACAGTCTGTCAGTCACGCAGAAAGAGGGACAAAACAAAGTGTTTCTACTTTCTAATTCGAACGGAAGAAGAGAGAATGGGAGTGTTCACACATAAAGGTTCATTTATTTTAGAATTCAGTAACTATATATTAATTTTATAATAAAAATAATATTTTTTTTATATTGTATATTTTGCATTTAATTAAAATATAATATTAATTGTAAAGTGGTCGACTTATTCCCACTTCTACTTATAAGGCTTGTCAACTTTTGGGCCTAAATTTAAAAAAAAACAATTTTGGCACCACCAAATCATGCTCAGGGCCTCCGTTGGAGACAACCCATCTTGTGTGTCTAACAGGTCCCCCAACAAAGATTAGTTACTGCTAACGGTTGTGGATACTTCATACCTATAACATGGTTATCAGGAAAAAAAAAAAAAAGGAAACTTCTATCTTGCTCTTCTCCATTAGAACAATAATGAATATGTAATATGATGATGAGAAGTGCCTACCAAGAGATGCAATCAGTCGGTCACGCGGAGAGAGGGACAAAACAAAGGGTTTATACTTTCTAATTCGAACAGAAGAAGAGAGAATGAGAGTGGTCACACACAGAGTTTCAATTTTTTAAGAATTCAGTAACAATATATTATTTATAATAAAAATTATATTTTTTATATTGTATATTATACATTTAATTAAAATGTAATATTAATTATAAACAGGTCGACCTATTCTTACTTCTACTTATAAGGCTTGTCATGTTTCGAGCCTAAATTTTAAAAAACAATTGGGCTTAATAAAGTAAAAATTTAACTATATAAAAATTTTATTTTAATATATATTAATACTTTACTAAGTAAAAAAAAAATGGTGTCCTATATAAAAAAAATGGTACTCCTAAAAAATAAGGCCCGATCAAATCATGCTCAGGGTCACCGCTGATCATGCCTCATATTTGCAAGGAGATCCATGCAGCAATTAGATTCCCTATAAATGTGGATGGCTGATGTATTCCAATCTGGCAAGTGGTGTTTTTTTTTTTTCCCTTCACAAATTGTAGGCTAAATATTATACGTGTTTGTTATAGGATTGGTTTACTTTGTATTCAAAATATATCTATAGTCGAAAAGTTATCTATGAGAATAAGCTGTTATCATCGGAAAGCTTTTGGATATATTCTGGTATCATATCAGTTACTTTTGCTTATCCGTAAATTTAGGTAATTTGTTCTTCAGCCAGACCTCGAAAGAAAGTGCATGGTTTAAAACCTATCAGTTAATAGCCATGACAAATTGGAGGTTAATATTAACCTCTTTTTTTAGAAGGAGTTAACTATTTGAAATTATAAGAAACTTAAAAAAACTAGTGTAATAACCCGTGCGGTACGCACGGGTGCCTATAGGATTTTTTTTCCAAAAGCGATACAATACAGATTTATTGAAATATAAATCATATTATATTTATGAGAACCTTTCACTCTTTTATCTATCATATAATTTCAAAATCAATTCTCAATGATGATTATAATTTACTTATCTACCCCGTTTAGCACAAGGATCAAAAGGTCATGGATTATGTCAATATATAATTAATATTTATATTTAAAAATAAATATTTAAATATAATAAAGATTAAGTATTAATATATATATATAAATACTAAAATATAGTAATTAATTCGGTTTCAAAATTCTTGAACATGATAACCGAACCAATGATCATTGGATTTAGTTCAGCCCCGGATACAAAAAAAATACAAACCAATTTAATTGGATCGATTCATTGAATTATTCGTTCAGGTTTACGCTGCTAAACTTTCCGAAGAACACGGTAGTTTGCTACATTTCTTGGCTAGAAATATTTAAAAACAAAAAAAAATTGTACACTTTAAAAAATTAATAATAAAATAATATAAAAATCCGAACCAATCAAAATTGGTTCGGTTCGGTTGGGTTTGCTTTGGACCCAAAAATATTACAATATATATAAAATTAAAATATGTATTCAAATATAAAATTATTAAATATAAAAAAATATTAAGTATTAATATATATATATATATATATATATATATATATATATATATATATATATATATACACTAATATATAATAATTAGTTCGGTTCCAAAGTTCCTGAACCTGATAACCGAACCGATGACCATTAGGTTTGGTACCTTTCCTGGCTAAAAACATTTAAAAACAAAAAAATTGTAAACTTTAAAAATTTAACAATAACATAATATAAGAAATCCGAATTAATCAAAATTGGTTCTGTTTGGTTGGCAACTCCTTCTAATGTTATAGGAACAGTAAAAGAAAAGTTGCCAATTGATAAAGTGATATAGATATTGAATATATATATATATATGCAAACCAATTTAATTGGATCGGTTCATCGAATTATTCGTTCGGGTTTACGTCGCTAAAATATTAAGTAAAATAAAAATAAAATATATATTAAAATATTATATATATTACAATATATATATAATTAAAATATATATTAAAACATAAAATTATTAAATATAATAAATATTAAGTATTAATATATATATATATATAAATACTAAAATATAGTAATTAGTTCGGTTCCAAAATTCCAGAACCTGATAACCAAACCAATGACCATTGGGTTTGGGGGTCTTGGCTAAAAACATTTAAAAAAAATTTGTAAACTTTAAAAAATTAACAATAAAATAATATAAGAAATCCGAATTAATCAAAATTGGTTATGTTCGGTTGGCAACTCCTTCTACTGTTACAAGAACAGTAGAAGAAAAGTTGTCAATTGATAAAGTGATATAGATATTGAATATTAAAATATATATAAATATACAAACCAATTTAATTGGATCGGTTCATCGAATTATTCGTTCGGGTTTACGGCGCTAAACTTTCTGAAGAACATAGTAGTTTGCTACCTTTCCTTGGTAAAAACATTTAAAGACAAAAAATTTGTACACTTTAAAAAATTAATAATAAAATAATATAAAAAATCTGAACCAATCAAAATTGATTCGGTTCGATTCGGCTTGGTTTGGACCCGAAAATATTAAAACATATATATATAATTAAAATATATATTAAAATATAAAATTATTAAATATAATAAATATTAAGTATTATATATATATAAATAATAAAATATATAATTAGTTTAGTTCCAAAATTCTTCAACCTGATAACCGAACTGATGACCATTGGGTTTGGTACCTTTCCTGTCTAAAAATATTTAAAAACAAAAAAATTGTAAACTTTAAAAAATCTAATAATAAAATAATATAAAAAATTCGAACCAATCAAAATTGGTTCGATTGGCAACCCCTTCTACTGTTATAAGAACAATAGAAGAAAAATTGTGAATTGATAAAGTGATATAGATATTGAATATCAAAACATATATAAATATATTAAAATATATTAATTGGTTCGTGTAAAAAATAACCGAACTAATAACCATTGGGTTTAGTTCAATTCGAAGCCGAACACACAAAAAAAAGAACCAATCAAAAAATTTGTACACTTTAAAAAATTAATAATAAAATAATATAAAAAATCAAACCAATCAAAATTGGTTCGGTTCGATTGGGTTTCGTTTGGACCCGAAAATATTTAAAAATATATTAAATTTTAAAATATATATTAAAATATAAAACTATTAAATATAATAATATTAAGTATTATATATATATATATATATATATATATATATATATATAAATACTAAAAAATAATAATTAATTCAGTTCCAAAATTCCTGAACCTGATAACCGAACCGATGACCATTGGGTTTGGTACCTTTCCTGGCTAAAAACATTTAAAAACAAAAATTGTAAACTTTAAAAAAATTAATAAAAAATAATATAAAAAATCCGAACCAATCAAAATTGATTCGTTTATAACCCTTCTCTTTATTACGGGAACAGAGAGAAGAAAAGTTCATATAATGGATAAAGTGATATAGATATTGAATATTAAAATATATATATAAATATATTAAAATATATTAATTGGTTCGGGTCCAAAATAACCTAATTAATGACCATTGGGTTTGGTTCAATTCGGAGCCGAACACAAAAAAAAGAACCAATTTAATTGGTTGGTTCGGATTTTCAAATTCATCGAATTATTGGTTCGAGTTTTACAACCCTAAACTTTTTCGAAGAACACGGTAGCTAAAACAAACAAAATATATGTTTAAAAAATAAATAAATTTAAATAATCCACCGATTGACAACTCCTTCTACCGTTACAGGAACAGTAGAAGAAAAGTTGTCAATTGATAAAGTGATATACATATTGAATATTAAAATATATATAAATATTAAAATATAGTGATTGGTTCGGTTTCAAAATAACCGAACTAATGACCATTGGGTTTGGTTCAATATGGAGTCGTACACAAAAAAAAACCAACCAATTTAATTGGTTGGTTCAGATTTTCAAATTCATCGAATTATTGGTTTGAGTCTTACGACGATAAACTTTTTCGAAAAACACGGTAACTTTGCTACCTTTCCTGGATAAAAATATTTAAAAAAAATAAAAATTATAAACTTTAAAAAGTCAATAACAATATTACCAATTAAAATTGATTTGGTTTCATTCGGTTCGAACTGGAAAATATTAATATATATATATATAATATAAAATTTTAAATTTTGAACTATTAAATTATATATACATTAAAATATAAGTATATAAGAATTAAAACATCAAGAACATGATAACTCTACTTTTACTGTTTGCCAATTTATGATTGGTTGATAGTGTAAAAAAACTTTACACTGTCAGTGTATACAAATTAAATTCAAAAAAAAAGTATTAGAAAAAAAAAAATAATAACCGAACTAATGACCATTGCGTTTGGTTCAATTCAGAGCCGAACAAAAAAAAAAGAACCAATTTAATTGTTTGGTTTTGATTTTCAAATTCATCGAATTATTGGTTCGAGTCTTACGACCCTAAACTTTTTCGAAGAAAACGGTAGCTAAAACCAACAAAATACATGTTTAAAAAATAAATAAATAAATTTAAATAATCCAAAATAATCCACCGGTTGACAACTCCTTCTACAGTTACAGTAGAAAAAAAGTTGTCAATTGATAAAGTGATATACATATTGAATATTAAAATATATATAACTATTAAAATATAGTGATTGGTTCGGTTCCAAAATAACTGAACTAATGACCATTCAATTCGGAGCCGTACACAAAAAAGAAAAAAAAGGAACCAATTTAATTGGTTGGTCGGATTTTCAAATTCATCAAATTATTGGTTCGAGTCTTACGACCCTAAACTTTTTCGAAGGATATGGTAGAATTGCTACCTTTCCTGGCTAAAAATATTTAAAAACAAAAAAAAATTATAAAATTTAAAAAGTCAATAACAATATCCGAACCAATTAAAATTGGTTTGGTTTGATTCGGTTCGAACCGGAAAATATTAAAATATATATATATATATAAATATATAAAATATTAAGTTTTAAACTATTAAATTATATATACATTAAAATATAAGTATATAAAAATTAAAACATCAAGAACATGATAACTCTACTTTTACTGTTCGTCAATTTACGATTGGTTGACAGCGTAAAAAAACTTTACAATGGCAGTGTATAAAAATTAAATTAAAAAAAAGTATTAGCAAAAAAAAAAATAAGGAAAACGTAAAAAAAGTTTTAAAAAGTACAAAAAAAAAATTTTAAAACGATTTTAAAAAAAACTAAAAAAAAAGAAATGTAAAAGAAAATAAACAAGAAATTTTTAAAAAATATATTACAAAAAATTAAATATTGTTTTTAAAAATAAAAAATAATACAAAAAGGCAAAAAAAGCTGGATCCGACACGTGTCCGGTTACTGTTCCTGTAACAGTAACCGGACACTTCCCAATTGTATATGTGTTTTGATTTTGGAACAAAAAATGAAAGAGAGTCCAAATTGAAAACTAAAATAGAGATAAGAGACCAAAAGTATAATTTATCCAAGTATAAAAAAAAGGCTCTGTCAATAATAAAAGCAAAAGAAATATTTTAGTAAGTAAAATGTATAGAGCAAACTGTTATAAAAAAATGTATAGAGCAAATAATTCATAAACAATAAATATCAAAAACAAAAATAAAGGCTAAATGTGATCTTTATTTTAGATTTAATGTGATCTTTTCCATTTAAATTGTGATACAGTGAGGATCATATTGATATAACTTTTGCAAAATGAGGGACTATTCCAGAACAAAAAATAAAATAAGAACCACATTGATATAACTTTAACAAATAAACGATCATTTTATAAAAAAATAAAATAAAATAGGAAACATATTGATATCCAAATTGTACAACATAACCCACGGTACCCAACACTCAAACGTCGTTTTTCATTTATAAAAAAGTACCATAAAGTAAAATAAAGCATTTATGATATGTCCTTTTTTTAATGGTATGATGAAGAGTTTAAATGTTATTGTACAAATAAAAAAAAAAGTAACTATAAGTTGATACGCATATTTATTGTAGATCTACGGTAAATATGTGGATCAACAATGGAAAGTTATATAGGTATATAGATAGATACACATAAGTAATGTTAATAGTGTGTATTTACTTCAGTCAAAAAAAAAAAAAATACTGTGTATTTACTTATATTTAAACCTTCAAATAATTGAAAAAAATTTCAGTCGAATAAAATTATTTGAAAAGATAGGGATCTTATGATGGTAATCAGGGCACAATGTAAAGGTTCTCTCATCATAAATACATATCCATCCACTAAAGCAACCTATAAAATATAAAAAAAAAATCATAATTAAAAAAATAGAAAAAAAAAAATCATTCATTAAAATACTAATTTATTATCCTTAAATGGTGCTCATCCTGCCAGTAAAATTTTCTATTCCACTTTTATATTTGTATCATATGCTGCTTATACAACTCTTTTTTCTTTTATAAGCAATAGATATGTGTATATATATTAACAAAAGTAGTAGGTGTACTCAACCTTATACAAGAGACATCAGCAAGAGCCTGAGAAGAAAAAGCTAACATTTCAACCTAAAGCAATGTGAGCCAACAGGTTGAGATTGTAACTGATTCTCCACCAACAAAAATAAGAGCATAAAACCGACCCCCAACCCTACAAATTTGATCCCACGCAGCAGAAGAGCAAAACAGTTGTTACGCTGTTTTACACAGCACCGAACAGAGGAAGCAATAGAGCATAAACTCACCATTTTACAGACAGACCACCAGAACAATAGTTACGCGTCAATATCCAAAATACAAATCATATGATACGTGTGTTTGTTATAGGATTGGTTTGTATTCAAAATATATATATCTAATATCTATAGTGGAAAAGTTATCTAAGATAAGCTGTTATATATGATTCGGGTATCATTTCAGTTACTTTTGATAATTAAATACTTATGATTTGTTTGTTGGAGATCGTAAATATAGGAAGTGCAAGATTAAAACCTATATAACATTACAGCGCTTTCACATGATCTGCAGAATAGAAAGTAAAAGGAAGAAAAAGAATAATAATCATGGTGATAAAATGGGAGAAGTTGAGAATTTTGGGGAAAGGATCTTATGGCGTAGTCTATCTTGCTGTTCTAGTTGCTCCAAAAGAGGTGAATGAGAAAGTCATTGCTGTGAAGACTTCAATGCCTAACATGTCTGACTCATTGATGACAGAAGAAAGCATATTGCAATTATTCTTTGGTTGCAATGAAATCGTTCAATTATTTTGGAGTGAATCCACTTGGGAGAATGGTCATTTAACTAGTTACAATCTCCTCATGGAGTTTGCCCCATATGGTTCACTCAGAGGCTTAATCAAGGATATCCCCCTCAAGGAGAGTGAGGTCATAGTCTATACGCGTATGCTTCTTAGAGGGCTTTCTCGCATTCACGAAGCAGGAGTTGTTCATTGTGATCTCAAACCAGACAATATTCTTCTCTTTCCTTCATCTGAGAACCGCACAAGGTATCAAGTGAAGATTGCAGATTTTGGACTATCCAAGACTAGATGGGAGAACTTCAATGCTGACTTTTGGAAGCTCAAGTTTAGAGGAACACCACATTACATGTCACCGGAGTCGCTTATGGGTCGATTGACACACCGTTGGATATATGGTCCCTTGGATGCATAGTACTTGAGATGATCACTGGATTACGTCCATGGTGGAATATTGGTTCTAATGAGGGTATCATGTTTAAGCTTGCGTTCATGAAAGAAGCACCCAAGATACCTAATGGATTCAGTCAAGATTGCAAAGATTTCTTGAGCAACTGTTTTGTCAAGGACCCCGCTCAGAGATGGACTGCCACTATGCTTCTCAACCATCCTTTTCTTTCTACTAAATATGATATGAATAAAGATTATAAAGATTATCTATTTAACCCATCATTCATCTCTTATGATTGATTGATTTTATATGTAGCCTCAGCTTGGTTTATTGTAATGAATTTCAGATGGATATTGTAGAATCTTTATTATGAGAATAAATTTAATATCACTTTGTAATAAATGATTTCTTGTATGTTATTTCTTGATTTCTTCTATCATTTATTATTACTAACACTGTATCGGCAAATTATATTGCTTATTCAGTTTTCATTTTCATTTACATATACCAACTTTGTTTAACCATTTATTAACGCTACTATATATTAATGATTCGTATCATACTTTGTGTTTAGGAGAATTTCCAAATTTGTTTAACAAAAAATATGTTGCTAACTTAACTTCATGAACTTTGACTTCCATCTCAACGAAACTCCTATGTTGATGCTGATAATTATGAAATCCCATGGTATTTGCTACTTGACTGTTGCTTAATGGGCATTTTGTCTATAGATAACGGTTAGGACTTAAGATGCATGGTTTGCCAAACTTGATTTTGAGGCTGTATCAATTGCCAATTAGATTATCACGCTGAACATCAGGAAAACTGTTATTTAAGCTTTAGTAATTTCTATTATATATATATATATATATATATATATATATATATATATATATATATATATATATATATATATATGAAACTTAACACACCTGTTAAGAGTGCTAAGAGTAATTTATATTACAAGGCTTGTGGTCTTAATCATTTATTTATTTAACTAAAATGGTACCCGTGCTGTCGCATGGGTCACCGTTCATGTTGATTTTTACTTATATTTTTAAAATTACTTTTATATATAATTAAATATTTATTTAAAATTAAATATCAATTAGATTGATAAAAAAACAAATATTATGCATGTTTCTCAAAAACAGATGCTGTATGTAATACCACGAAGTCTAATAATAAAGAGCTTCAACATCCATAACACAGTATAGTATATTAAGTTGTAGTCTTACATTATATTTAAAGAGTATTTCCATTATTTTTTTTTGACAAAAAAGAGTATTTCCATTATTAAAGCAAGTAGAAGCTGAGTTTATTTTATGGAGCTTATATTTTGTTTGACATTATTTCTATAAATTTGAGAAAGTGCAATCGGGAAAAAAAGATAAAGTAAAGTTTGTGTTATTAATTGAGTGTATAAAGAGAAGATTCAAATAAATAAAAAAACCAAAATTTGACCTAGAAAAACATGTCTTAAAATTATGAATTGTAAGGGTAAATATGTTATCTTGAAAATCTTGATCAAGTTTCATAGCATATTTCTATCTTCAACTATGATTCACGAAGGATATTCTCTACCAATATAAAAAAAAAAGAGATATTTTCTACCAATAAGCATTCTGAACAAAAGGACTGGTTTATTGAACAAATCATAGTAAATTGTGTCTTTGCCAAAAAGATGAATAAGTGGTACAAACTAAGAAGTAGAGTTAATAAGCTCGTCAATATAATTTATCAGTCGAATAACAAAGAGTTGTTTACAACATTTTTATGCTCATAGATTTCTTGAATTATTGGCATTCCTTTATCACAAGCAAAATATATTGAGCAACTTTATAATCTGTATTGAAATCATAATTCTAAGATGATTCCATCAATTTCTCAATAATATAGCAACAAACAGGAAATTGATAGTGACTTCTGAAAGCTCTCTATTATATTGCTAATTGCTAATAGCTAAAAAATCTGAACTATGGTTGTATGCGCAAAAGAGGATGGGGACTTTTGGTTGTGTTTTAAGGTAATTTGGAGTTTGATCTTTTTTATGGTGGCATTCAGAAATATATGGTTAGAGGCTTTGAAATGTATTGTTGGTCCAGAATCTTCTATTGTTGGATGGGGAAATTTGTTTCTAGAGCCTTTTTTTGTTTTTCTTAGGAGCTGGACACATTTTTATAATAGTGAAAATATTATAGGGTGACATGTGTGGATGTTATAACTCTTGCTTAAACATATGAGTTTAAATAGCTTACACTTTTATCCATAGAAAAAATGGTATACACTTTTAGTGTACAAAAAAAATTTACAATGTCAATCGATTACAATTTACGATATAAGTGATTTTTATGATAGTTAGGATAAGAGTCATCCATTTCTAATGATATGAAAATTTATAATTGGTTGACAGTGTAAAAAATCCTTAGACTGACAGTGGATATCAATTAAATTCTAAAAACATTAAGATGATTTTGTCAAAAAAAAAATTATTTATGATGACTAATATGTAGCAAGTGAAGAGTTAAAATATGACCAATTATATTGTGATAATTATTCTTACTAATCAAATTCCAATTAGTGAACTGTTTTTTTAGTAATGACCTTTCCCTAAATTTATTATTATAAGGGAAATTTTATTATATTCCTTAAATTTCATTATTTTTAATAGTAACCTCTCGTTAATTTTTAGTCCATTATTTAATTATTAATTCAAATATTTCATTTTTATTTTATTATTATTTAAAAAAGATTAGATTATCTTGATCATATTCATCTTCTATTATTTAATGAGCTTAATTGGGATGCATTATAAGTGTAAAAAAATTTACGTTATCAACCAATCAAAAATCTCGTGATATGACTAATTTTTAAGGTAATTAAAATAATAATCAAATATTTTTAATTATCTATAAATTTCTGATTAGTTGATTGGATAAAAAAATTCACACCCAGAGTGCATGCCTAATAAACCTTTATTTTATTTATTATTTTAAAAAATAACTTTGTCATTAAACAACATAGGGAAGCTACTCCTCTAACCTCACAGAACCTCTGGTTGAAGTTCTTCATCATCAGCTTCTTCTATTCAACATGATTTAATTGTACATTTATGTTATTTATTGGTTTTGTTCCTCCTTTTCGGGATCTTTTTTTGGTTCTGCCACAAATCCTTCATCACAGAAGTTCAACCAGAGGTTCTATGTAGTGTACTTAGAGAGTGGTTACTCCCTATAAATTATTAAAAAATTGACGAACATTGAATCGAATGATCAAATTTGCAGCATTGAAATAACAGGGAATCGGTTGTACACCATGTAAACTTTAGATACCAAAATCACACGTTACCAATAGAAAATGATTAAGCCTTTAATTTAATATCATTTATTTATAATTAGTTTGAATAATGACTATCTCACTATTTTGTTATTAATATAAATTGTGAATTATTTTTAAAATTTAAATTTATTATTTTATTATTATTTAAAACAATAAATGTTTTCACTTAATTTTATATTATTATTTAAAACAATAAATGTTTTAACTTAGTTTGTTTCCATTAAGTATCGTAATATATTAAGTTTTTTTTATAAAAAAATTAAAATACAATGCAGTGTAATAATTTAGTGGAACACGTTTCCAGAATTGTGCAATGAACGAAGTATTATGTAATGAACAGTAAATATATAGTTTTTATTATTATAAGATAAGAAAAGAGAAGCTTATAGTAAAAGGGAAAAAAAATCAGTGATTAAACAGAGGAGTGACATGTGGCAATGAACAGTGGTCAACATTGAGTTTTATATATACTATATGATGATATATGATAATCTTAATTATTAAATGATTTTATTTAATTATTTAATTTTTAGTTATATATTTAAATATTATATGTGAGAATTAACACTTATTAAGAGTGCTAAGAGAAATTGGCGTTACAAAATTTATTTATTAATTATTTTTTCCTACTTTTAAATCATTAATACCCGATCGATCCATTGTTTGTGCTTCGTCAACGATCAAGAGCTATTGTTATGCGCATCCACAACCCTATTCCTGTAGGTTTATATGGGATGAAAATCTTTTATATAAAGTATTTATATAATTTACTAACATTTTATTTACTTTAAATTTAACATTATGTAAACCTAGGTAAATAAAGAAAAGTGGTGTAACATGTATGAGTGTCTTAATTACTCTACACCTCTTACTAATCATACACATGAACAAACACTAAGGAAGAACCAGAATCAACCAAGTATTGAAAAGTATATACAAGATGAACAACAAACCACACAACAAAGTAAGGTATCAACAACAAACATAATAAAAAATTAGTTCTAAAAACTTAATTAGACAGTATGTGAATCAACAACAAACATAATGAAAAAAAAAACTTACATGGAACAGATTGGAGAAGATGGAGACAGTCCGACAGTGAGGTGGCTCGCGTGCGGGGTGGTGCCTCAATTGCATAACATATACAATCAAAGAGACTATATTTAGTGTGACTAACATACAAAAAAAGTAATAAAAAAAAGGATAAATCTTTAAAAAAATTATTTACCTCAGTGCAGTGACTGGAGAGAGTGGTGGCCGAAGACGATGACATTGGTGCAAGGAGAACAAAATGGATAGCACACCAGAGGCAATGGATGTTGTGGTCAGAGGGAGAAAAGAATGGTGGTTCAGGTGGTAGGTCGCACGTGGAGGAGAAAGGAGAAAGAGAAAGAGAAAGAGAAAGAGAAAGGGACAGAGGTGGTGGTTCACAGTGGTGGCTCGCGGTGGTTCTGGTTAGGATGAAGGTGTGGCGGTGATGTTGGTGTTCGCAAAGGCAGAAGAACGGAGGTGGTGGTGGTGGTGTTTGCGGAGGTGCACAGAGAAAGGGAAACAGAGAGGGAGGAGAGAAAATGAAAAGGGGAAAGAGAAAGGGAGGAAGGTGCGCAGAGGCAGTTTAAGTGAAGCTTATCGACGACCTTGAAAATAACAGACAATCATATCTGTCGGTAATTCAAAAAACATGCATACCGAGGGATAAGTCTGATGGTAACCAAAGCCTGATTTTCGATGGACATGTCGTCGGTAAGTTTAGTTCAACATTTCCGACGGACAATCCGTCGGACCTCTAGCACTAAGAATTTTCGAATTCCAACCAACAATATCGATGGATTTATCGATGGATTCACTGTTGGTAACGTTCACTACAAAAAAAAAAAACACTATTTAGCGACCGAAGATATCGGTAGCTAAACATGTTAATTTGGTCACTATCTTGTTTAGCGATCGAAATAGAGACCGAATCAATGGGGTAGCAGAAACCCTGGTCGCAAAGGTTTTAGAGACCGAATTTATGTTTCGTTCGCCAAATAGAGACCGAATTGTTGATTTTATATGTAGCCTCAGCTTGGTTTATTGTAATGAATTTCAGATGGATATTGTAGAATCTTTATTATGAGAATAAATTTAATATCACTTTGTAATAAATGATTTCTTGTATGTTATTTCTTGATTTCTTCTATCATTTATTATTACTAACACTGTATCGGCAAATTATATTGCTTATTCAGTTTTCATTTTCATTTACATATACCAACTTTGTTTAACCATTTATTAACGCTACTATATATTAAGGATTCGTATCATACTCTGTGTTTAGGAAAGTGGTCTGATACGAAAATTACCAACTTTGTTTAACCAAAAATATGTTGCTAACTTAACTTCATGAACTTTGACTTCCATCTCAACGAAACTCCTATGTTGATGCTGATAATTATGAAATCCAATGGTATTCTATTGATCTACTTGATTGTTGCTTAATGGGCATTTTGTCTATAGATAATGGTTGGGACTTAAGATGCATGGTTTGCCAAACTTGATTTTGAGGCTGTATTAATCTCTAAATTAAACCATAAAAATCTCAGGTTGAATTACATTTTGGTTTGCATTTATATCCCAACCTACCTGGTAATTGCAGTAGTCTATATATACTCTATTGCTTTATGATTTCGCCCGGATTGATTTCCCCCTTCTGTCAGCTTCTTATGGTAGGCCCCCTCCACCTTTCGCCACAAATGAAAAATAAAAAATATTCCTACATTGGAACATTTGAGCATTTACAAGGAGAAAAGGGTGATAAACTATAAGAATCTCAAACCACCACCATCATCTCCTGAACTCCCTCTACTGCCAAATGAAACACAAATTACTGATTCATCTTATTGTCTTGCGCCCCATTGAATTTGGCTCACAGCGCCTTAATATTCAATTTTTTTATCAGTGTTTTAATTATATTGTTAATGATACTTGTAAATAATCTCTTCATCCATTATAAAGTTGTCTTGCTCGTAGAGAAGATATATATTTATAAGTTTTGACAATTTTCTTCTATTCATGACTGGATGAGGCCAAACCGGATAAACTGCCAGTTTTGACCGGTTTTTCTGGTTCCACCAATTTCTCGCTGGTTTGATCTTTGGGCGATTTTGTTGCTATTTCAGACTGGCTCTCGGTCGAACCGGTTGAACCGACCGGTCCGGTCCACATAGAGGCCTATTGGGATAAAGGGGCTTATTTAAGCACTTATATAAAAATGTCTTATTTGAAAAACTTTTATACCATAACCTCCTTTTAAATTAAGTTACTTAGTATTTGGATACATATCCGAATAAACGCTTTAAAAATCTATATGATTTGAAGATGAGAGATGAAAGATTTGGTTTTACTGGAATTTTAAATTATACTAAGGATATAATTATCCTACAATTATGCAAATCAGCTTCTGTTATATTGAAGATAGCTTTTGCACAGGGCATTTTTAAGAAGCTTAAAAAAATTGACTTCATAAAATAAGGTAAAAATAATTTTTGATGGTTAATATGTTACTTATTTAAACTTATTCAACAATACATTTCAATAAGTGCGTGAATGCGATGACGGTAGTGAATCCAAATCCAACAATTAATTTATGGCCACCGCCACTCCATTTTTTTAATTGATCAGCATACACGCACAAGACGCGTATATATATATATATATATATATATATATATATATATATATATATATATATATATATATATATATATATATATATATATATATATATATACACCCGGTGAAGATANGTTATTATATTGTTTTAATATTTATAATCACTTCCTAAAAAGCTTAATTTTAATGTTAAAAAATTGAACACGAGACAAGGCAAACTTCAATAATTTCTAAGAGTAAAATACATATTATTTAGCCAACCAAAAAATTTTGCTTCAAGATCCGGAGCTGCTTGGGAGCAAATAGCTTACGCCAGTTTGACCACTACCAGTAAAGACATCGAACTCTCCAGTAGTAAATGACTGATCCTTCTTGAAAACGGGACGTCTAAGTTCTACATATGCACAGTACTGCACTACATACACTGTAGCATTCTTTTTGAATGAAGAAAGAGCCACCCCAACTCCTTCCCCTACAAAGGTTCAATTTAATTACAATTCAAATTTGGAAGAACCTCTATAGCACTTGAAATACAAGGCATCTTCTCCATATATCAGACAAACAGGTTCATGATCTTTCTTGCTTTATTTTAAATTTTGTATTTGATGATTATTTGTGTAAGGTAACCACAAAAAAAAAAAAGGGAAGAAAAGTCGAGATCAGTTTGCTTTGTTTCCAGACTCCTGTTTTCATTTCGTATTTTCAAAAATAATTACAAAATTACCTGTTTTCATTCATTCTGTACAGTAAATAGTGATAACAACACAACAAAAAATTGTTTTCAGTGTTTCCAGTACAATTTTTTGAAAATAAGGAGTCAAATGAAAACAATAAAATGAACACAAGATAACAATTTTGTAATTATTTCTGAAAACAGGGAATACTAAAAATAAAGTAAATAGGCCCTTGTATTGACAATTAAAAGGTGCCTTTCCGGATGGAAAGATATTATTCTACACTACAGCTAGAAAGCTTAGGAATATAGCATTATAAGACAGATCTCTCTCTTATAATTATATAGACAAGGATTGATTTTTTTACCATGTGTGACAAGCAGTAAGTTCTCTGTAGGATATTTATTTGCAAGGTCCTTAATTATTTGTTGATATCTAGCTCTTGCTTGCAAAACTGGCTCTTCCCACTGGGGCAACTGAAGTTTATCAAGCAAAAAGTTTTCATCAGCCACAACAATGTTTGCAAGCATATGTAATTGCCAAAAAGCTGACAATTGGAAACAAAGATTCAGGATGTTTGGTTTAGGTTCTGGTGGAAGCAAACCAGAAAAAAACACTTTTCATGTACTTTCAACCAGCTTTTGATTGAAGCAACATATGGTTGCTTTGGTAAAAAGTGCATTGGTAAGCATTTTTTCCCGTTTGCTGCCATTGGAATATAAACCAACCACACCCGAAGTGTTTATACCTCTTTATACACCCTTTCTACATTGGTATCCACTGCCCCAGCTGGGAGGATGGCTTCACGCTCTGATATATCAAAACCCCAATTTCCATCCTTAGGAGCAACATCGAGACGGATAGCCACGTTGTTCATCATTTCACATAATCCATATTCAACAGAGACCTACAATGGTGGAAGTGAGGGAGATAATTTTGTAAACTTCATTGCTGAGAATTATCTACATATCAAGTGATCAGTATTTTGTGAGTCATTGAATCAAAAGATCAGTAAATGCACATTCCACATAACTACGTAAGAGTTTCAGTCATAAGAGACAATGCTAAGTTTTTCAAACAAATTTTCAGATAAACACTAAAATTTTCAGCCCATTTGTAAAGGGACACCCTTTATGAGATCAACGATGAATAGTCATTTCCTTTAAGGAGAAAACCTGGATACAATTTCATCTGTACATTAGGCACTGCTTTCCAATAGAATGAAGATATGTGTAACAGTTCATACATATGTTATGTTTTTTATCGATGAGCTGTTATACATGTCATAATCCTATTGGAAAACAACACCTAATGTATCTATGGAATTGTACCAAAATTTGTCCTTACTTTAGATGCAAACTCAACTTAGAGAAGCCTTGTCCATTAAAATTCCCATCAAAATCTGTTGTATCAATATGTTAATAAATGGTGACCAATATATAGGGACCAGTACCATTTAATTCAAACAAAAGTAAGAGTATATAGTAGCTGAAATCATAAACAGTGGAAGTATTAATTAATGGTTTTAAGGATTTATTATTTTAGTCTTTAAAATTATAAACACAGATATATTAGTCATTGAAATTGTAATCCCTGAATCAAATAAATCCCTAAAATATATAAAATTTAACAATTTTAAAGACTAACATGATTGTTAGTTACAATTTCAAAAATAAAATAATAATTTTAAAAATTCATAACTAATGTAACTAATGCTTAAGATTTGATATGGTAGTTGGTACATCAGAAGCAAAACCAGAAAACTAAAGAGCAGATAAATGCAAACTGTCTGATAATAAAAGTTGCTGTAAACCATGAGGTGAAAAGAAACCACCACCTTTCTAGTAGTTTTGGGTTAACATTTTTTTTGTTTGTTTAAAAGTTATTCCCTCCGATCCACGATATAAGAAACAAAAACATAAAATATAAATCAAAGAAATGTATTGGAATGTGTTAATTGTAATTAATACTCATATAAATTTCCAAAAACACCCCTTCTAATTTTAATTAATATTTGATAACTTATAATTAATGACAATAATTAATAAGGACAATGTTGAAAATTAACATTTAATATATGTGAAAATTAATGTATGTTTTTTATATTTTAAACAAAAAAAAATGACTCATTTATTTATTATATTATGGACCGGAGGGAGTATTTTAGAGTTAATAATAACAGATATAAAAATAAAGTTAAAATTGTTTGAAAAATTTTAGAACCTTTTTAGCATAAAAGCGGAGACGAAATTTTAGAAAGAAATAAAAATCGAACGGGGACTAACCCATCATTTATTTGTATAGAAAATGGGAAGAGAGAAGTATACAGGATGGAAGTGGGGGACAAAAGTATGTTTTGTTGTGTTTGGTTGAGAGAAGAAAATGGAGAAGAGGGAAAAGTTTTATGGTGGGACCCAAAAAAAGAAATCTCTTCTCCACCGGAGAGATTTCACCAATCCCAATACTATTTTTTATTCTTCCAATATTACCCTTATCTTTTAATACAAAGTCTTCATAAATATTTTATTCAAAGGATAAAAATGTCATTATATATTATATACATTTTCTTTCTTCTATTTTTCCTCTCCAACCAAACAAGTAACGAGAAAACTTCATACTTCTTTCTCTCCTATTTCTTTCATTCTTCTTTCGATCCAAACAATCAAAAAATCTCTTCATTTTCTACTCATTTTTTCTTCTCTCCTACTTTTTTCTATCATACTTCTTTCTTCCCTACTTCTTCTCACGTACTAACAAAGCATAAACCCTACAAAAGTTTTTTGAAAAGCTCTTATTTTTTTATTATTTTTTTGCAAATAAGTTACTTTTTAGAAAGAGTTTCCCACAACTTTCCCTGAGGAAGAAAGAAGCCAAAATAAAAAATTGGTTGACAGCTACCTAACTAACACGAGAAAATCGATGTCTAGAATATCAATTAAATATTAAAAAAAAGGTTAATATTCAAACAATTTCTGACCTTGACTTTGGAAGCATCAACGACAACGCCGTCGCCGGTGACGGCATCTGGAGAGTCGTCGATGGCGGAGAGTGCGGCAACGACTTCAGAGGCAGTCTGCACGCAGCGGAGGAACGGAGACACGAAGACCCGGTGAATCGGGAACCCTACGCTCTGTCGGATCGCCCGACCCGTTTGGAAGGCCCGAACTCGACCCGCATGGGCGAGTGGTGGGTCCCACGGGCGCGAAGCCGTGGATGCCCAGGAGTGCTCGAAGTTGTCGATGCGGTCGCCGTGCCTCATTACGACGACGTTCTGGTACGAAACGGGACTTTGGTTTTCCGGAATCTGGCTTCCTCTTGAATCCATTTTCACTGAAAATACACAAACAGAGAGAGTGTGTTTGGATTTTAAAATGAAAATCGATTTTCCGCAAAATTGTGTTCTTTCTTTTTCAAAGAAAATTAGTTGGAAGAATCTTTGTTTAAACTTTAATGACGTTATTGGAGGTGATCGTAGTGGCCGTCGGAGATATAGTTGTGGTGGTGGTAGTTTCGTTTTTACAACAGAGACTACCGGGCCACGAAATTAGATTATATGTTATAAATAGAAAAGAAAATAAGAATATGAAGACAATATAAATATGTACAAGGACAAACCTCCGGAAACTTTACCTATAAATTACTATGTTAGAATTCTGAAGTCGTCATGAGGGCTTTCTCAAACCATGATCGAATTTTACTCCTCTAACGTGGCTTGGTATTAGTAAACTTTTATATTCCAAGGAATATAAGATATCAAAAATTATTCCCAACTATAACATATTTTTAGGAATTAAAATTGTGAATGAAAGTAAAAATTTTATTCCCATAAATGAAAAAAATAGTATTCTCATAAGAATGTAAAATTTTTATAATGTTAAATTACTAAATTATCCCAAACCATCCTGACCAGATTAATTCCCATTTCCTTGGACACTTCATCCCCACCCAAGAGCTTGCCACACCATCCTGCACGCCTCATCGTCACCATCAGAGCACCACCGCAGGCCACCTCGTCGTCACCTGAAGGTAGGTGGTTGCAAAACCTTACATTCTCCTTCCTTTTCCTTCCAAGGCTTAGCAGAAGCTAGGTTTCCCTTTTCCCTACCCCAAGCTCTGAATTTTTATTCTCCTTCTATGTTTTCCATGCTCTAAATTTTCACCCTTTTCTCTGATTATTGGATGCACCTAAGCTTGTAGTTTTCTTTATGGTGAACGCCTCTCTGTATTTTTTGTTTATGGGACCTAATTTATGAAGGAATGTTGTGAATTATGTGATCTTGATTTTGACTGTGAGATGCTTGATAAAATGCCTTAATAATTATTCTAAACATTTCCAACCAGATGTATGTACATAAGTGGATCTCATAAAGAAACTGAATGACTTGCCATACTATGCCACAAACAATATTCAATTATCACTTTCAAAGAAATATCTCTAATACTTGAGTTCAACTTCATGTGTGTAATGTCTCAATGTTCCTAAAGTGATGCTAATGGGAGGCAACGTAAAATTAACAGAGTGTTTGCAGTACTCCACTACGCTGGGCAATTTCTATTTATGATTGTGTTCTGAATGTTCAACAGAGATGTTTTCTTGTTATAGCCATGTTAGTTTTGAATGATATATTAGTTTTATAACATGTATTCAGTTATGATTGATTTTCTATCTTAGTCAAATTATTTAACAAATGGCCATGGATGGAAAATTTGCAACATTTTGAATGTTCACCGCATGTTGCTTGTTGCATAATCATATCCGAAGAGAGATGCATGTGGATCCATTGGAGAGGGAAGTTGACACCAATGAGGATATCATCAATGGGGAAAGGATTAGGCATGTTGAGGCAAGTAATACTTAGAGTTTGTGGAGAGATAATCTTGCAACAGAAATGTTCAATCTTGGAGAGGAGGACAACAGTGAAATCTTTAATGTACTGCTTTTGTTCAAATTCAAGTGTGTTATTTAACTTTGGGTGTGTTTCGGTAAACAACTTAAATAAGAGCTTATGACATAAGATCTTATCGCATGAGAGCTTATGCCATAAGCGCTTAAAGAAAGAAAAAGAAAGAAATGGGCATGAGAGGATTCGAAAAGTGAAAAACACAAAAAGGGTGTTTAGTGCATAAGCTCTTATGATAATTCCATAAGCTTCTCCCAGTGACTTATGAAAATAAGTTAAAAACTCCTTATAGGATGACATAAGTTATTTTTATAAGCTCTGCCAAACACACTGCATAAGAGCTTATGTCATCAGATAAGTCAAAAGGGGCTTAAATAAGCTCTTCCAAACGCCACCAAATTGTAGCAAACTTGTGCTGATTTAATCCTCTTACACTATTTATTGATTTTGTTTAGTGGATATTTATTTATTTGTATTGTGATTCTGAGATATTAGTGTTGAATATTTGTTCACAGTAAAATATTATTCTTAGCCCCTCTGTGGTTTTTAACGTTGTACTCAATGATTTGAATCTACTGTATGATTTTTTATGTTACAACAATATTCGGTGAACTGGAAGTAGGTGAAGAAGAAACTATGGCAGGCTAATGGTTGGTCTCTATACTCTATAGTGAAGCCAAGAAAATGGGTAAATGAGAAACTTGAGCCTAAATTGCTGGGCAAATTCTAATTAGGGACTAGGATAACATTCAACCAGAACGTATGTATATAACACCATAACAACAAGAACTTTCAAATAAGAAAAAAATCATCGTTAATTTTTAAAAAAAGTTCCCACTCAAGTAATAGATCTGCCTTTGCCATAATGAGTTGAGTAATAATCCCTCAAACCATAATATGCTGATTCGGGAGTATATGAATGATATTTGTTTTCATATATTTTTTATTTTAAAAGTTTTTCTATTATTATGGTAATTTTGGAAAATTAAATTATATTACTGGGAATATGTCACATGAATCAAACATGGGAATGAAATTTGTTGGGAATACATCATATTATTTCCGGGAAAGTGAAGTGTCAACCAAATATGTTTTACTGACATTCCTGAGAATATCATTCTTGGGAATCTCATTCTCGGGAATATAGTTTACATAAAACAATCCATAAACCCAACACCACCTAAAGGGAGTGGAGCTCTAAAGTGAGAAAGTAAGTACATAGAAATCTCAACTCATTAAATGATCTAAAAGTGGACAGTCTCTTACTTTCTCACTTTACAACTTCACTCACTTTTGAGAAGCCAAATCTCCCATGACCTAGGGTTGTTCCTGCCAAAATCTGCATTCATCGGATTGTGACTAGAATTGTCATATTTTAAAATATAACTTGACAAAATGTGATATTCTAGTCCTACGTATCCCAGAAGAGGTCAAAGCTAACATAGTTTTATATTAGATCTTAGGTGCCTTCCTCCTTCGAGGTTGTCTCCTATTTATCATAGGGTTTGTTACTTATTGATAAGGCATTTATTTGATAAGGTCTATCTCTTATATTGAGATAAGATTGTTAATTAGGTTTAGATAAGTGTTATCTTATATATTTTAATGATATTGATCATTATCTGTTTTTATTAATCTTTGGTTAAATCAGTTATGATGGTTAAAGATATTCATCATGACACACAAGTCAAACGTGCTAATCTATTAGGCTCTGTTTGGTAAAAATTAGTGGATAGTGGATAAGCTAGTGGATGGCAGATACCGAATAAGCTAGTTGATAGAGGATTAGCTAGCATATTGTATTTGAAGTGTTTGGTAAAACTAGTGGTTGTACTAGCTGTTAAATGTAAAACGACATAAAATGATATGTTTGCATTTTTTTAATATAAATTATAAATTATATATATATTATTTATTTTAAAATATTTATCACTTTAAATTATTTTAAATTATTTATCATGTAATAAATTAAAATATTATTTTTTAATTTTAATATTAATTTAGTTTTAATTATTTTTAATAAATAAAATGGAATAATAAAAATATAATTACATATTGATATGATTTTTATATAAATTGTATTTTTTATAGATAATAATATATTTTCTATTTTTATCTTAAATATAAATCTAAATAGTGAAATTAATTCTTATTTATATGCTATGTTAAATGATTAGTATTTTACTTTATTAGCTAAGGACAAGCGAGTAATTTAATTAAGATAGTAAGGATAAATATGGAAGAAAAATGATAAGCTATATGTTATAAGCTCAAACACTACATCAAGTAGCGTCTGGAAAAAACGCTATACGCTAGTGAAAAAAACGTTATATACTAATTTCAAAAACAGTTACCGAACATGACTATTTTTCTATCCGTTATAAGTTATCCATTATACGCTAGCGGATTTGGCAAATCAAACAGATACTTAATAAGCTCGACGGTTGATCTAAAGATCTAGACCATAATAGTGGTTAATCTTACAACTTTGCCTGTGAAATATCCGATCAAAGAAGAAAAAAACACGAAACAAGGATAATTTCATGAATTTCAAAACTTTAAAGATAATAGTAATAACAATAATTGAAAAGTCCTTTCGACTTAAAGTTGTAAATTACTAAGGTTGAATGGATGAATTATTAACTAAAAGTTAAAATAAATATATGTAAGTTGTGAGAGTTTTGTTTTATGCCCAAGTTCTGATAGCTATTTTATTTAACAGAATAGCATAAACGATAACACAATCAATTTAGTCCGAGGGAAAAAAAAGCTATATATATAAGTTAAAACGTAGTTTTAGTCCCCAACTTTTTTGCTTAAGTGAAAATAGTCCCCCTATTTTAGTTTTGACTATTTTGGTCCTCCTAAAATTGTAACTTTGCAAAACTAATCCTTGAGTCAATTCACCTTCCAAAAGTTAACGGTAGTGGGTTTATGATGAAATATTGCAACGTGGCTTTCATAGACAGGGCTACATGCCACAATATTTTATTTAAAAAATTAATGTATTTTAATTAATTAAAATACATTAATTTTTTAAATAAAATATTCTATAATTATTACTGTCGTAACCTCTAGGTGCCCTCCCTGCATGGGGGATATGGCCCAGGGGAGGTAAATGGTGAGGGCAAGTCTATTTTGGACTTTTCATCTGCCTTCGATCTTACTATAGCCAATACGTGTTTTAGGAAACATGTGGAGCATCTTATCACGTACAAAAGTGGGGTGACAAGCTCTCAAATAGATTTCTTTCTTATTAGGAGATCGGATAGAAAGATTTGCTTGGACTGTAAAGTCATACATGGAGAGAGCTTGACTACCCAACATAGAGTCTTGGTCATGGATGTAAGAGTTAAAAGGAGTGTGAAGAGAAGAGGCCACAAAAATGTTTCAAGGATCAAGTGGTGGCAACTGAAGGGTGAAAAACAAAGGATCTTCCAACACAAGGTTTTGGAGGGAGGGTTTTGGGAGGCAAACGAAAGTGCAAATGATATGTGGGACAAGATGACCAAGGGGATTAGGAAGGTAGCTATAGAGACGCTTGGTGAATCAAGAGGATTCGGACTTAAGGGTAAAGAATCCTGGTGGTGGGATGAAAGTGTGCAAACTAAGGTTCGGGTTAAAAGGGAATGTTTTAAAGCTTGGTCTTTATGTAGAAATGCTGAAAATTGGGAAAATTATAAGGTGGCCAAAAAAGAGACCAAGAAGGCAGTGAGTGAAGCTAGAACTAAAGCTTTTGACGGGTTGTACCAATCCTTAGGCACCAAAGATGGTGATAAATCTATTTATAGGCTTGCTAAAAATAGGGAAAGAAAGACAAGAGACTTGGACCAAGTGAAGTGTATTAAGGATGAAGAAGGTAAAGTTTTGGTTAAGGAACAGGATATTAAAGATAGATGGAAGAATTATTTCCACAAGTTATTCAATGAAGGATTAATTTGAAGTTTTATCATGCTCACAGGTGCTTGACATCAGAGAGGAGAACCAAAATTACACTTTTTATCGTAGAATCCAAGAGCATGAGGTAAAAGAAGCTTTGAGAAGGATGAATAATGGCAAGGCAGTTGGACCGGACAATATACTTGTGGAGGTATGGAAGAGTCTAGGAAATAGAGGCATTAGTTGGCTCACGAAGTTTTTTAACGAGATTATGAGGTCAAAGAAAATGTCGGACAAATGGAGGAGAATCACTTTAGTTCCGATTTACAAGAACAAGGGAGATATACAAAATTACGCAAATTATAGGGGGATTAAGCTTATGAGTCATACTATGAAGCTATGGGAAAGGGTGCTTGAACGGAGACTAAGAAAAGAAACCAAAATCACCGACAACCAATTTGGTTTTATGCCCGGGAGGTCGACCATGGAAGCAATTTACTTGCTACGACGAGTGATGGAACAATATCGAAGGGATAAAAAAGATTTACACATGGCCTTCATTGATTTGGAGAAAGCGTATGATAGGGTGCCAATAGAGGTTTTGTGGAAAGCCCTAGAAAAGAAAGGTGTTCAGATTGCCTATATTCGAGGTATCAAGGATATGTATGAGGGGGCCACGACTAGTGTGAGAACGCAAGGTGGAGCCACAGAAGATTTCCCAATAACCATAGGTCTGCACCAGGGGTCAGCTTTGAGCCCCTATCTTTTTACCTTGGTCTTGGATGTACTTACGGAGCACATTCAAGAGCCAGCACCGCGATGCATGCTTTTCGCAGACGATATAGTCCTAGTTGGAGAGTCGAGAGATGATATAAATGGAAGGTTGGAGACTTGGAGACAAGCTTTAGAAGCACATGGCTTCCGCTTGAGTAGAAGCAAGACGGAGTATATGGAATGTAAGTTTAGCAAAAGGCGAAACACCTCTAGCTTAGAGTAAACCATCGGATTCAATCAGGGTGGTCGAAATGGAGGAAGGCTTCGGGTTTTTTGTGTGATAAAAAGGTACCTCTTAAGCTAAAGGGAAAATTTTACCGTACAGCTATTAGACCGGCGATGTTGTATGGGACGGAGTGTTGGGCGGTAAAAAATCAACACGAGAGTAAAATCAATGTAGCAGAGATGAGAATGTTGCGATGGATGAGCTGAAAAACTAGACGTGATAGGATTAAGAATGATAGCATTAGAGAGAGAGTTGGGGTAGCACCTATTGTAGAAAAGATGGTTGAATCTCGACTTAGGTGGTTTGGGCATGTATGGAGGAGACCTTTAGATTCTGTAGTAAGGAGAGTGGACCAAGTGGAGGGCAATCCAATAGCTAGATGCAGAGGTAGGCCAGGAAAAATTATAGGAGAAACTATTAAGAGAGATTTGGAGGCCAATGATTTAACTATTAATATGATTCATGATAGAACATTATGGCGTAGATGATCCATGTGTGAATTACCCCACCTAGTGGGATAAGGCTTGGTTGTTGTTGTTGTTGTTGTATTATTCTCTCATCAAAATTTCATTTTTTTTCCATCAAATATCAGAACAAAGCGTTATTAACAAGGACTGCACTTCTTCATTGCTAGACCAATTCAAAACAATTTGGGTTTCGATATTAATGTTTGATGTAAAATTTTAGTGGAATTTAGGTTTTGTAGGTTTGAACTTTGAAATAAACCTCAGTCCCAGCTTTGGACGAAGGGGAGAAGAAGGTTAGGATACAAGAATTTGTTTCTTTTTTTAAATTTTTTATAAATTGAATTCTATAATTATCTAATTAATTAAATATATTGATTTTTTAAATAAATTATTATGACATGTGGCACTGTCAATGAAAGCCACGTTGCAGCATATCACCTGCTGCCGTTAACTTTTGGACGGTGAACCAACCGAAGGATTAGTTTTGCAAAGTTACAATTTTAGGGATCAAAATAGCCAAAAATAAAATTAGGGGACTATTTTCATCAAAATAGAAAAGTTGATGGACTAAAACTGTATTTTAGTCTGTTATATATATATATATATATATATATAAAAGATGAATGTCAGGGATACATCCTCTGTCATACTCTTTTAAACACACCTTTTTTAATTGGTGCACCTCACCACCTCTTAACCTCTTCACCCCTTCACCAGGTTATTAAAATTTAATTATTTTCTGCAAACAAACATGTTAACATATTTTCTCAAAATAAAAAAATAAAAAACCGTTCATCTTTTTATCTTCTGAAGATTTGCTTCCACCCATTGTCGAATGGCTCTGTACTCATTCATCTTCCATTTGGTTTTCCTTTCGCTAGGAGCTTTCCCTTTGTAGAAAACCACGGTTTTCTTGACTCCAATGACTGTGTTATCAGAAGAGTAAACATATCCAAGAGAACCCGTAGCCTTCCAATATCCACAAGCTATGGATCTGCCTCCCCTCGCTCCTCTCTCCTCACCAGGTGAAAAGAAAAACCATTGCTCCGTGTCCCCACGACACAGCTCCCCGGCAAGTGCAGTGGCGGAGCTTGAATCGAAAAAATGGGGGAGCCAAAATAAGTTCTAATGCATATAATTTCCTGCTTTTTGAAAAACTTAATTTACTCTATTTTTTTTCACAAACTTTTACAAGGATTTACAAATTTGTTAAAGAAAAAAAAAACCTAACAGTGAAAAAAAAAAATCACTTGGCCGCCAAAGCACTCACACAGCAGACTTTTATTTCCAAATGCATGTTTGCACCATTTGAGTTGAAAATATTAATCAGAGTATCAAATCATGAATGAAATCGCAAAGTTCTATTTGCACATGATGACAATTGGGTGTTACGATGGCGGTAGGGGAAATGAGGTTTGACCGTGGGAGTAAGCTTCAGAAGACAAAAAGATGAACAGTTTTTTCGTTTGTTTGTTGAGAAAACATATTTTTTAAGAAAATAATTAAATTTTAATAAAGATTAAGAGGTTAAGGGGTGGTGAGATGGACCAACGAGAAATGGTGTGTTCAAAAGAGTGTGATAGAGAATATGTCACCAGCACTCCTTTAAGTATAACAATTGTGGTACTTAACATCACTAAGTTATGTAAGAAAAAAAATCACTTAAATTCATAAATTTATTAGCAAAATAGGTATTTTGGTCTCACACGTTGATTTAATTTTTCAAATCAATCTTATACTTTTTTTTAAATCGATCCATACATTTTGAAACGTTTTCAAGTTGGTCATTTCTGTTAAATTTGACATAACGCCGTCGGTTTTAGGAAGACGTGTCAGCCTAGTGTGATAGTCACGTCAGCTAAAACTAACGGTGTTAGGTCAAATTTAACGGAAAGGACCAACCTAAAAACGTTTCAAAACATATATGATCGATTTGAAAAAAAAAACTTATATAACCGATTTGAAAAATCAAATAAACATATGGGATCAAAATACCTATTTTGCCTAAATTTATTTGAGGAACTTGGTTTTGCAACAGCTTCAAACCAATTGCCATTCTCTGATGTTATTAGTCATTTAAATAGAGAGTTAAGAACAGCAAAGAAAATAAAAATGCTTCAGATGAAACTCAACACACCTGTAGATAATGAGCGAATGCCTGTCACTTTATTATACCCCTGAAACAAAATATTCGAACCTTTTTGTAAAGGGCAGCAATTAATAAAATATTACATGGTTAATCACATATATTAAAAATAAGCATGAAATCAGAAAGAAAAAGCAAGATTCTGAATTTAACAAAGTACCTTGTTGCTATCTTGCACAATGGAAGAATTTTTACACCTCACACAAGCAGAGCAAAGGCGAAACAAGCGAAGCATGATGAAGAACAATTTAAGAGAATATAGAAAGAAGTTGAATCAGAAAGTGCAAAGATGGGAATGCAGAGAGACCTCTTGAGTCCAATTGCTAAATAGAACAAGAATTATTAAATAATATTTGATCAAATTCAAACCATAGGGGTCCCAGAAAGAGTTCCAAGAAGCTACCTAAAGAGCCATTATAATTGAAAGCGCTAAGAAAAAGAGAGCACTATAGTACCATCTTCGATATCCCTTCCTTTTTGTGATAGTTTCTTCTGCCCAATTAAACCCAGCAATCACTTCATTGACTTTGACCGCTACATACCAACGCGTAGCCATCACTAATTCACTATTTTTTCATCCTCCGAAATCCGAATGGATTGTTCATACTTCATAATTTCATTTTTGGCATGTTGATTTTTTAATCGTTTACCACTTTTCAGACATCTTCTCTAATGACAAACGTGCTCAAGACTGTCACTTGAACTCTTGAAGTTTTCTTTTCCGAAACAAAGAAGTCAAACGGATTTTGTCAAAATTTGAACATGTGTCGTGTCACTATTAGGGGGTGAGAATAGGTCACGTTAAGCCAGACTTTAGTTAAATAGGTCTGACCTGTTTCAAAAATATAAAGCCTAAGCCTGACCTATTATTTGATATATGTTATTTTTAAAACATGACATTACCTTTTTAAAGTCTAGCCTGACCTGAAAGCCTACTTAAAGGCCTGCTATCAAAACTACTACAATGCATCCAAGCTCATCTTTCAACTCCAGGATTCCAACAATCAACTCGACATTTAAGATTTAAGATGAATCGACATCAAATTAGTCAAGAATGCAAGAAACAAACATACAAGCCAATCAAATAAGAAACCTGGATAAATTCCATTTACCTATAATACGCATCAACGTCAAACACTCTGAAGTAAAAATCAACAAATACCAGAAGAATAAGAGGCCTCACCACAACGTCGCCGGATTCAAATCGGTGAGCATACCCTCGGCAGCAATCATAGTGGCGAAGCCCTTACGCTGCAGGGCAACGCGCTTGACCTTCATGGATGAGACCTCGCCCAGCGTGTCGGGACCAACAGGGACGCCATCAGGAGCAGGATGCGGTGGCAAAGGGGGAAGCACGACCTTGGGTACGACGACTTAGTCGGTGGCGGCGTAGGTGCGGATGTGGGCGAGGAATTCGCAAAGCGCAACAACGGCCTGGAGGAAGGAAACCATTGTTTGGAGCGTGGAGGGCGCGCGAAATGAAGCAGGGTGGCGGCTGGAGGAGGGAGATGATGCAGGTATGAATGTGTTATGTGATTAGGGTTTACACAGATGGAAGAACGAAGAAGTGCGGCGGCTGATGAGAGAAGCAGGTGCGAGTGATTAGAGTTTCAATTAGATGTAATTAGGATTTAGGAATAATATTTGATTTTTTAATAGAAATAATATTGTATTATATATTATATAATTATGTAATTATATATTTAATTAAAAATAACATTAACTTTTAACAGGCCGGCCTATCAGACTTAAAAGGATTTTTCATAAGTCTAAGCCCGACCTATTTAATTAAGTAGGTTTTTTGAAAAGCCAAGACCTGGCCTTTTTAATAAACAGGCCAGGCTAGGCCAGACCTTAAGTAGGTCAGGCCATAGGCCCCTGTCGGGCGGCCCGGCTTATTCCCACCCTTAGTCATGATGGACCCATTCAAGTAGGTCCAAGTGGAGTGAACTTGATTCTCTTAAATATATAATTTCGGCTTCAATTCTTGAATCTGCGTGAATGACAAAATACAGTTACAAGAGATTTTCATTCAGACGACTAATCTATTGGGTTTTCATGAGATTATCCTCTTCTAAAATCAAATCTCAAGGCAGAAGAAAACCTTATCCATGGATCGCGCATTACAAACATGAATCACATAGAGCTTTGGCGTTTACCTCTTGAAACGTGCTTTTACTTTTTTGATCATCAGTTCCACGAAGGGGTAGCACCTCTACTCACTCCACGCGAGCAAATGGGCGTCGGAGCTATGCGTCTTGTGCTAGCTGACGGCTACAGGGAGGCACAATTAGCAAGACTAGGTTAGAGGGGAGAGCACTAGCCTATTTATAAGCTGCTAGCTCCCTTTGACCTAACTGGTTACCCTATTGAGCTTTGTACATTACAAGCCCAATTGTCCTTTAATTAATTAAATCATATTTAATTAATTTAACTGCTCCGCATTTGCTCTATGCGTGTGACCTTATAGGCTCCCACTAAGTTGTCAATAATATTAAATATTACAATAATATCAAATATTGATTATAATATTAAATATTATATATAATGAGCGGCATCTAGCAATGCATCATTACTACCCAATTAGCAAGAGTATCGGTGATCCGATTTTAGCCTTACCGCTACCAAAATTTACCGTGCAGTAAATGTCCCTTCGTCTATATGTCTTAATTGAACACAAGGCATACGAGTGTCATCCTTGTTATTTTCAATTATTTATTCCTCGATCCCTGAGTAGACGTGTAATCACAAATCGGCCCAAAATCACATATTGGTCCACTTTCGTGGGGCGACGCATATTTCACGTATCACTCTATCGAGGGGCCCAAGACATTACCACTATTATGTAGGAGGGACGAATCTTGTGTACATCACTCACACTCCTCAACATGATTTATTGCAAGCCCAATAGCTACCTTTATGATCACCATGTTACGCGTGAAGTTTGATAGCATTAAAGCATATAACTCCTCATGTAGGAATCGTAGTGACTTCAAGTCGAAGGACTACTTCACTATGGTCGCCATGAGAATACTTATGACACTTACATAACTATTATGAAATATTCTCATAGTGGGTCATCCGGTATAAATATTACTCCTATTATTTATACTTGTGTGCCGACTTGATATCACATATCCATGACCCGTGAGATTTGGTCATCTGTCTACTCACACAATAGTCTATATATATTATTGTCATCCTAATTAACAATAATACTCGACTACGGATATTTAAGAATAGCATTCTATTATTCAATGAGGTCTCATGATAAAGTCGTGTACTTAATATCTCATTGAATGAACTGCCTATTCTAAGGACTTTATTATGCTATAAACTAATAACATAATAAATGAATGTCTTATTCATATATAAAATATATGATTAAATTCATGATACAAATGATGATCTATTCAAAATAGATTAGCCTCTAGGGCTTACACCAACAATCTCCCACTAGCACTAGAGCCAATCAGGCATCAATCTAACACCCATCGATCTAGTGTGAGTGCCATGCTACCATTGAGCAAGAGACTCCATTAGCGGATTATTAGTGTTGTCATTCTGCACATCATCACATCTATCCTCCATCGATCATCTATCGAATGAGATGGAAACACCTAAGTATATGTTTGGATCGTTGGTGAGATCAAGTTTCCTTAGCTTATGCGATTACTCCATCATCATCACAATGAGATCAACAGAGTTCACAAAGTTAGGAATTATTCCTAGTTCATAAATGAACTTCCAAATCCAAACAGCCTTTAAATCTACATTTAAGGCAACGATATACTTGGTCTCTGTAATAAATTCTGCAACTGTCTTACGTTTGGAACCTTTTCAATCATACAGTGCCACCATTAAGACAAAACACAAATTCAGACTGCGATTTGGAATAACGTTTATTGGTTTGGAAACAGTGTCGATGTAACACCTTACAACGACTCATTCCTCATCTTCATTTTTCAAGAATGTATCCTT
The DNA here is from genome assembly GCA_030762895.1 of Sophora flavescens. NCBI lineage: Eukaryota > Viridiplantae > Streptophyta > Magnoliopsida > Fabales > Fabaceae > Sophora > Sophora flavescens. Next base: position 206,451,392 of record CM061063.1, on the reverse strand, counting down.
AGTTCTTCTCAGATACTTAAGGATGTTCTTGACAACAGTTCAATGACCTTCACTGATATCAATTGGTACCTTCTTGTCATGCTCAAAGCATACAAGATAACTAGTGTAGTACATAATGCACTCTGACTAAGACCCACCAAATTCAGTGATCTATCTTTGTAGATCATGATTCCTAACACGTAGGAAGCCTCGTCTAAGTCCTTCATTGAGAAACAATTCCCTAACCATAGTTTTTTTTTCTTCACATTTTGTAGCGTAGGGATATTGTTTCTGATAAGAAGTATGTCATCCACATACAATACGAGAAAGACAATCTCACTCCCACTAACCTTCTTGTACACACAAGGTTCATCTTCGTTCTTGATGAATCAAAACTGTCTCACAACTTCATTAAAACGAAGATTCCAGCTTCTGGAAGCTTGCTTTAATCCATAATGGACCTCTGCAACTTACATTTCTTTCCAGTATCCTTTGGATTGACAAAACTCTAAGTTTGTTTCATGTACACATCCTCGAGAAGATTCCCGTTAAGGGATGTAGTCTTGACATCCATCTGCCAGATTTCATAGTCATAGTATGCTGCAATAGCAAGCAGAATCCGAATAGATTTAAGCATCGCTACTAGGGAGAAAGTTTCACCATAGTCTACACCATGAATTTGCTTGAAACCTTTTGCAACCAGTCGAGCCTTAAAGGTACTCACTTTACCATCCATGTCAGTCTTCTTCTTGAAGACCTACCACTACTAGAAAACTTGAATTTTCAGACGGCATTTTCGGAAGGAAATGTTTTCGTCTGAAATGTTACGAAAATTTCGGACAGATTTCACACGGATTTGTGTATTTTTTATATTTTCATTGATTTATCTTACATCCGTTTGAAATCAGTCCGAAAATTTCGGATGGATTTCACACGGATTTGTTATTTTTTATATTTCCTTGATTTATCTTACATCCGTCTAAAATCTGTCCGAAAATTTCGGACGGATTTCACACGGATTTGCTATTTTTTATATTTTCCTTGATTTATCTTACATCCGTCTAAAATCTATCCAAAAATTTCGGACGGATTTCACACAGATGTGTTATTTTTTATATTTTTCTTGATTTATCTTACATCCGTCTGAAATCTGTCCGAAAATTTCGGACGGATTTCACACAGATTTGTTATTTTTTATATTTCCCTTGAAAAAGATTAAATCATTTATCTTACAAATATGATTAAAATATTTGATCTTAATAAATTTAAAAGTAAACAAGATTTATGAAAAAAATTAAAAAACATATTTAGACGAATAAAATGTAAAATGTAAAATTAAATTCAAAAATTAAATTTTAGAAATTAAATTGTTATAAAAATTTATAACAATAGACTAATATACAATAACAAAAAATAGGCAACATGATCACGGCGCCATAAATTTTTCACTGGGGGCGAGGGATAATTATTATTAAACTGTTCAATTTTTTTTGTACAGTGATAATTGTTTGTGTTTTATAATTATAAAATGATATTTTATGATTTAGTTTCAAATTATATTATTTGGCTAAGAGATATTTTAGTAACAAAATAAAATTATTTTGGAATTTATAAAGGGTAGAATTTATTTTATGAAAGTACCTAACTCTAAGATATCACAAATATTTTATTTATTTCAAAGAGCTGATTTTATTAATTTGCTAGTCACACCCCCTATTTTACTATGCACACCATTCTCCTCTCTTCTAAATCACGAAGACTCTCCCTCACCCACCCTCACTTCCCATTTCTGAAAAACTCTCTTCTTCTTCCTCTTCCTCCATCAACTCACACCTCCCTCTTGCTGCCAGAAACCGCGTGCCGCCTTAGGACCATCGTCCAGCTCGTCGGCCGCCGCTTCTTGATGCGGAAGAGGAGCCACGTGACCCAGTTTCGCCCCACACCACCTGTTCATCTTCATCCTCGCCGTGCTGCGCCACCGTCGCAGTGAGCCCCTGTCGCCGCCGCGGTGGCGTCTCCATCCATGCTGGTTCGACCAGCCATCTTTCTTTCTATGAGTTTCATGTCCTTTGTTTAGTCATGGTGGCTGCAGAACTCACCTCACCGCCACTGCCACTGCCACCACACCGGAGTCGCCGCTACCATTGCTCACCACCCCAGTCGCCACCATATCTTCCTCTCCTTGTTGGGTAAGTGTTTACCCCTAGTTTCTTCTAGATTCAAGAAAATCCCCAAATCAATTTTGAAACCCTAACCCCAGATTTTACCTAAATCTTAGTTCTTGCCTCTGTTAAGGGTAAATCTGCAAATTTCCTTTGCTTGAATTGAATTGCTTTGTTTGGAAATGCATTTGATATGTGACTTGTATGCTTGATTGGTGTGGTGCACACCATTCTTCTTAGCAATGATAAACTGCATAGGAAATGAGCTTAACAAATTAAACCTACGAAGAGTGTGTAGAGTAACATCTATTGAAGTTGAAGTGAGTGATAAGAGGATAGGTAAAGGAGGGAAAAACTCTCAAACTCTTCTTTGAAACTCATGATTTGATCTCTTGGATTTTCTCTCACTTTTCCTATTCTTGGCTTACTCTTACCTTCACTGGGCTTGCTTACAAATGCACTAGAGTTTGAAAGCTTTTAATTGTTCACTCTTCATCTACCACAAACATCCAATTCCATTGTTGCTGCCTAATAACCCCTGAAAGCAGTGTATGCCTTTGTTTACTGGAGAATATGGCCATTATTGGAGAACAAATTCTGTTTTCTCTTTTTGTTTCCTTCATTCTCACTATCCATGATAGCTTTGAGATTTATTTTTTGAAGAGTTACATAAACTCTCTACATGATTAAGTAGGTTCCCCTTAAACAGTGCATAAGTTAATTTCAATATGTTAAACAAACACCACTTACTTAGGTACAAGATGATGATTTTTATAAGAAATCAATTTTCTTTTTTAATTTGAATATATGGTAGTGCATCCATCATTGTAGAATAAAGAAGTCGCAATTGAGTACATTGAAGGTGGTTATTGACTATATTCATTAATTATCATGATTTATGTGAAAATGACTTTGTTTTTTGCTTTCTTAGTCATCTTTGATTGGTGGATCATATGCTCCAGATGCCCTAGAGCCATTAAATGGAGAGCCAACTATTCCATTGGCAAATGGTGCCTTAGTGAATTTTGATATGTCCAAGTTATCATTATGGTATCTTTTGCTACTTATGTGTATTTGTTGATACTGATTTGGAGGTTTACATGTTTGTGTTTACAAACTTTGATTCTTAATGTCAAAAACTTCAAAGGGGTTTCTAAGGTTCACAAACTTTCTACTTTTCGGGTTCGGTTCTATATCCTTCAACCCATCTATTATCTGTTTTTTCTTTTCATTTGCTTCTGTGTGCAATGGTCCATGATGATTTCTTACTCATTTTATGGAGTTTTCCTCTGTATTGTCTTTGAGATACATGTTTCCTCCTCTGTCTTTGGAGGTGCTGGCATAATGGACCAAATTTGTCATCTTACAGTTTCTCTGTTCTTCAAATGTTTTTACTCTATATTACTCTAAGACCTTTATATAGAAGTAAAACAGATGAAGCCACTGTATTAATCTATCTATCTATCCTTCTAAATGTTTACTTTGCTTGAATTTTTTGTGTGTTCTACATATATGTTCTCATTTCTGTACATTTAGTTTGCACAAAATTGTTGAGGTTCCCTATGTTCTTTCAGTAGTTGTTTCTGAATATATATAAATTCTCCTCTTTAGGCAGAGTGTACACCAAATATATTGGCTTTGGGCTTCTTGTTGCCATTACTGTTACTAACATTTGCTATGACTTTTAGTTATTATATTGACATTTGTCCCTTGTAATATTATTTTCTTAGTTAGATTAAATTTTGACAAAAAGATGGTAAGATTTCGCTTTAAGTGATTTGGGCATGTGAGGAAGGCCATTAGAAGACCCAGTAAGAAAAGTAAATCAGATGAAGGATGGTCCGGTAGTCCAATAGTAGAGACGCCTAGAAAAACCATAGAGTATTCCATTAAAAAGTTCTTAAAACTAAATGAAGTATTTGAAGACATGATTTATGATAGAACACAATGGCGTTTTCTAATTTAGTGGGAAAAGGCTTTGGTTGCTTTTTTCTTTCTTTGCTGCTGTTTGTTGATTAAATTGTATTCTAAATCACCAACACTGATTTTCAGGTACAAATTGGATGTTGTAAGTGAGGGAAAAAACTTCACCAAAATCAGGAAGGCTATCACTGCAGGATTCTTTTTCCATGCAGCAAGATCAGGAAGGCTATCCGTCTTGTTTGAAATTTGTTCAAATATGTCAAAATTTTCAATTCAGTTTTATCTCAATCTGTGTGAAACTAAAACTTGAATAATGATTTTGATATTTCATCTCAGTGTTGTTTCAAAAGTAAATTAAGCCAATTTATAAATTTGAGTCAATTTCCTTTATAAAAAAATATTTTTTATTAAATTTGTTCAAAATCCGTCTCAAAAGGATAAACGTTTTTGTCTTAAATCCGTGCGAAAAGAGGATTGGATAAATTTATTTATTTAATCCGTGGGAAATCTGTCCCAAATAAAATCACAACATCCATCCCAAATCCGTTGGAAAACAAAAATAAATCTGTCTGAAATTCGTCCGAACAATAACCAATAAAATCACAACATCCGTCCCAAATCCGTTGGAAAACAAAAATAAATCTGTCCGAAATTTGTCCGAACAATAACCAAAATCCAGATTTGCACGTTGTCCATATTCCGTCCGCAATCCGTCTGTAAATATTTTCGGACAGAATTTGGGACGGATTTTATAATTTCCAACAAGGCTTTTTCGGACAGGTGTCATTCCGTCCAAAATCTGTCCAGAATGAATTATCCGTCCGAAATCCATAGGAAACTTGTCCAATTTTCTTCTGAAATCCGTCTGTAAATCTGTCCGAAAAAGATGGATTTCTAGTAGTGTACTTGCACCCTATGGGTTTTACCCCTTCAGGTGCCTCAACCAAGGTCCATACCTAGTTCTTATACATGGATTCTATCTCGGATCCCTTGACCTCAAGCCATTTCTTAGATTCTGGGCCAATTACGGCCTCTTGGTAGTTTACAGGCTCATCTTGATCCATGAGCAGCACATCACCTTCTTGAGTTAGGAGAAGTCCATATCTCAGGTTGGTGACGTGACCTGTTAAAGCTATGCAAGTCTTGTGTTACTTGAACCAGCGGTTCAACCACAACATCTTATGGAATCGGTTCTTGTTCCATTATAGGTGGGTCAATATTTTGTGGTACTTGGATTTCTCCAAGTTCTATATTCTTCCCACTGTCTTCTTTAGAGATGTATTCATTCTTAAGGAACACTCCAGTCCTAGCGACAAACACTTTGTCCTTGAAGGGGTTGTAGAAATAATATCCTTAGGTTTCCTTAGGATATCCCACAAATATACACTTATCCGATTTGGACACAAGTTTATCAGTCATAAGACGTTTGACATAAACCTGACATCCCCAAATCCTCATAAATGACAAACTGGGCATTCGGCCCATTCAAATCTCATATGGAGTCTTTTCAATCGCCTTAGATGGAACACGATTAAGAGTGAATGCAACTGTAATTAGAGAAAAACCCAAGAAAGAGTCAGAAAGGCCTGAATGACTCATCATGGATCGTACCATGTCTAACAAGGTGCGATTCCTCCTTTCGGATACACCATTCCATTGAGGGGTTCCAGGAGGTGTGAGTTGGGACACCATCCCATACTCTTTCAGATAGTCATCAAACTCTTGGCTTAAGTATTCTCCACCATGATCTAATCTATGGCCTTAATACTTTTGTCAAGTTGGTTCTCCACTTCATTCTTGAACTCTTTGAACTTTTCAAAGGTTTTAGCTTTGTGTTTCATAAGATACACAAATCCATATATACTGAAATCATAAGTAAATGTGATGAAGAAAGGATAACCTACCTTTTAGCAAACTTGGTTAGAGGCCCTCATACATCACTATGCATCATGCCAAAAGATCACCGGCCATTTCACCTTGCTCGGTGAATGGAGTCTTAGTTATCTTCCCAACAGGCAAGATTCACATACATCAAATGATTCATAATCGAATGAGTCTAAGATTCCATCCTTATGGAGCTCGGAGATGGGTTTCTCACTTATATGGCCTATACAAAAATGCCAAAGGCATGTAGGGTTCAAATCACTTGGTTTGACCCCTATCGCATTTATATTATAGATGGGCATATCGAGATTAAGGACACCAAGTCCATTATCCAAAAACATGCTAGCATAGAAAATATCATGTGACTGATGTTTCTACCAATAACTGGAACATAATAACATTTATTTAGTTCCAAAACAAGCCCCGAAGGCAAAGTCAAAAACTTCATAGTTAATACAACAACTTTTGCTCCATTTCCTATTCACAGGTTGACTTTGCCTATAGTCAACGTCCTACTCCCTTTGATCCTTCACATTAATGTGAGATCCATATGTGGTATCAAATAATCGTGATTTTAAAGTAGATTGACCTCTACAACACAATGCTCGAAGAGAAAGTCGTACTTTCTTTCCTTTCTCATACTCTTTCTTGTACCTTATTTTAATGTCTGGTCAAACCAGAATGAAATCAGCTGCCATCCTTTGCAACCTTGCCCATTAGCTTCAAGACAGAAGTACTAGCTTGAACTTATTATTGCCCTTGTTCTTCTCCTTGTTTATCAGGCTTAAAGCTTTCCCTTTCAAGACTATCACAATAGTCTAACTTTTTCCACTGCAGAGACTCTGCTCGGCAGTTCTCAACTTCCTTGCAATCTCTAGTAGAGGTCTGTCTGAATCGTTCACTAGCCAACAATTGCAAGATCATTTCACTAGCCAACATTTGGATTAAAGGAAATCTCAGTTTACCAAGTTCTTAATGTACTCAATAATATGAAGCACATGATAACTGTCTGGATTTCCCTTCTGTTAGTTCGCAACTGAAAGGGTCGGGAAGACTTGTGGTTCTTATGCATTGCATGCTTTCAATAGAGCATCATGAGGTGCATGATCATATCACGTGTCTTCATGGTTGCAAGCATGAAGAATCCTACATCCAGGACATCGAATTGATGCTTCTCGTAAGCATCCTTTTCGATCCTAGTAGGAACTGGTTGCTCATGAATCATTTACTCAAGAACATATAGATTTTTCTTGTACTTGAGGACAATCCTCAAATTCATGTACCAATCCATAAATTTAATTCAGGATACCTTGCCCTTCTCAAGGACAAATCGAAGTAATAAATTATAGTGTTTTATTTCATGGTAATTCTAATTACAGAAACATGCAGAATTTAAGTATCATGATAAAATATATTTAATAAGGTATTTTATTAAATAATCCTTCCACTATTTTACTCAAATCAAAGACCCTCGTCATTAACTCAAAATCCATTTGGAAGATTTTCTAGTGAGACCAAGATCCATATTTCACATCATTTTGAGTCAACTTTGGCTGATCTCCCAAAACTTAGTTATTTAGGTAGGAAACTCATTTCCCATTATATCTCATGTAACTCTTGGATTAGTTGGGTGAATAACTCTTATTCTAATTCATCTCATAAATTAAAGCCTAACTCAATGCCTCTAGGCCTTTCAATCCTATTGAATTTGGCTTAGTTAAGTTAGACCCAATGGATAGCATTTGGACATTACAATTGTCCCATCGCATCTTACTAGTATAGAAAAATGCACTCCGCTTTGACAGGCCTACACACATTCGATATTAGTCTTGATGAGTGTCATGCATTAGAAGGCTTTTAAACTTAATATTTCCTTTTGAGGGATTTTTATTAAAATGATCTCACCGACGTTGTATCTCATACAAGATGTCTCTCAGAATACATGCATATACATGCTATCATACATTTAACAAACATATAAAGCATACAATACATATACACATATAAGCATACACATCATACATCTCATACATATATCTTATACATTTTATGCATCTCATACGTAAACATATACAAGATAAGGTATTATAGTTATGGCTTCCTAAAGCATAAAATTAAATAAATTATTATTACAAATCTTTGACCCTCGAGCAAGTTTTTCTGGCTTCTCCCACGACATCATCACTTGGTGTTGCCTCATCTTCAATTCAAGCAATTACATTTATTTAAAACAAATAAATAAATTAAAAAGGCACGGCACACAGATCGTATTTAAATAAATAAATCACGACATGCAGGTCATATTTACCCAAAAATAAATAACACTAAAATCTGAGGTCATAACCATATACCTTACATATAAAATATTTTATAATAAATATTAATAACCCTTAGTATCATTATTAAATAATTTTAAGCATGAAATCAAATGCCAAAATAATATCTCATTATGGATTTCCAAATCAAAATAATATCACATAATTAATTTGAATTGATTTCAAAAATCAATTTAAATAAAGAATAAAGGCCTATTTTGGTCTCTGAGAAAAACACCTGGGTCCATTTTAGTCCCTGACAAAACTAAAGTACCAAATTAGTCCCTCACAATTTTAAATTAGGGACACTTTAGTCCCTCCATTAACCTCCTATTAGGTTGGGTTCGTTAAGTCGATTCTGTTTTCTAGCTTAGGTGTATTGTTATATGATATTTACAAATTCCATAGTATAAATTGATAATTAAACATTTACTTAAATTCTTAAAATGTCCAAAATAACACCATTTTGGACGCACACGGTAAAAAGAAACAGACCCCTTAAGCAACAAAAAATGGCACTTAAATATCCAAAATGAGACCTAATCGACGTCACTCCAATTTCTGTTCCAAATTAGCAACTATGGAACCCTAATACACAGAGATAATAGATGATGTCTAACGAGATCAAACAGAGGGCCTAATGTGTCCCTAGTTTGAAATTATGAGGGACTAATTTGGTACTTTACATTTCTCATGGACTGAAACGGACCCCAATGTTTTTTTTTTTTTTTTTGGATCAAAATGAGCCTTTTTTCTTAAATGAATTGAAAACCACACGTTTTAAATTAAGTAAAATTACATTACTTAATATGAGACAACCACAGTGAAGTAGCACGTGAATTCAAACAAATTGGCATGAATTCTATTCAATTAGAATAATTAGAATAATTGACGTGAATGCACAAACTTGAAATCAGCGTGTTTACTTGCTGGTGTCTGTCTAATTTGAATTCAAAGGCAAGATATTGCCTATTTCAAATCCTATTTGAAATTCCAATTTGAAATAAGAGAAATGCTCCTGGACATTCAATTCTTAATGCTCATAAAAAGTTGATTTCAAATTGAAACACACAGGCAAAAAGAAACGGCCAGTACGCATAATAATGAACAAAGGCAAATAAAAAACGTCCCCGGTGCATTGGAATTCAAATTCAACCTTTTGAATAAAAAATACGCACAATACTAGTGATTAAACATACTCATTGTACACAGACGTGAAAATTCGCAAAAGCACAGTGATAAATTTTTGATATTTCAAAAACGTTTCAGTGCCCAGTTTCGGATATATATCAACGTCAAAATATATAATAAACAAGAATAAATATTATAGGACTAAGCCCTCATTTATGTTTTGATGTATGACAAACAAAGTGTATTTTGCATAAGATTTTTAATTTTGACTACGCACTAATTACGTGTTAAGTTGCATGTAAGATCACTCGTCCAGCAAAGCTAAACTAGCGCTCGTCCAAAACAGGGAAAATATAAGCGCTCGTCCAATGATGTGAACCAAGAATGACGTCCAATAAAGTAAAGAGCCGAAGTCCAATGAACAACTAAAGAGGTCGTCCAATAAAGTACAACAAAGTAAAAAGCTGACGTCCACTGAAAGAACAAAGAAAGCGCGTCCACTAAAGGAACAACAAAGTAAAAAGCTGTCATCCACTGAAAGAGCACATGAAGCGCGTCCACTGAAAGAAACAGAAGATTTCGTCTGCTGACGTGGCACAATAAGCGCGTCCACTAAGAAAACAGAAGACCTCGTCTGCTGACGTGACACTTGGATCACGCGTCCACTGATGTAAAAGAAGCACGCGTCCACTGATGTAAAAGAAGCACGCATCCACTGATGGAAAAAGGAGAGCTCGTCCACTGAAAGTAACAAGAGCGCGCGTCTACTGATAGTAACACTTGGAGAGCTCATCTACAGATGTAAAAAGGAAAGCTCGTCTACTGACAGTAAAACTTGGAGCTCGTCTACTAATGATACACGCTAAATTAGAAGCTCCGTCCACTTACATGATATATAAAGCTCGTCTACAAATTGGAGCCCGTCCAATTGCCTTGTGTTAGCACGCTCGTCTACCAGTTGGAGCCTGTCCAATAACCTTGAGCTAATACTCCCGTTTGCTGACATGGCAAATGGACGCGGATATCTTTCTCTTCAAATAAACACGGATTAATTACTCTTCAAAAAGACTTGGCTATCCTTTCAGATGGAAACAGTTATATCTCAAGAAGGACGCAATCTCTACAAAGATCAAACAGAATCACATTTTGAGATCAAGAATCAAGAAAGCATATTTTGATAAATCAGATCAAAATCTGTCTTAAATGATCCCAACGGCTATAATTTGTCTTCTATATAAAGAGGGATCAAAGGAACATTTTTCTATAACAACACAACAACAACACATACAATAAATGCAACTCATACTGATTGTGAAACAAAGTGCTTCATCTCTGAGAAAAGTGTGATAGTAGTTAGAACTTCAATTTGTATTATCAGGCTTTTAGAGTCTTACTTCTACTCAATTCTTCTCATGAATTAGAGTGACTAAGAGACGGTATCTCTTAGGGTTTAACAAGGATAGAAGGGATCCTTGGGTAAAGAAAGCTAGTGTGCTTTCTGGAGATTTTTCAAGCAAGGAGGTTATCCTTGTGTTGCTGTAATTAGAATTGTGTAAATTACTGATTATAGTGAAGAAAACCACAGAGGTGTGGGACTGAATGTAGGCTTACCAGAGGAGATAGCCGAACCAGGATAAATCGGTTTGCGTGTTCTTCTTATCCCTAAACTCCATATACTTGTTAACTTGAATCTTTAATCTGCAATCTGTGTTAAAATCTGTTGTTACTACTTATAATTCTTCTTGTCATCATTACTTGTTCCATAACCTAATTCTTACGAATTAAAATTGAGTGAAAACCAATTTTCTTTAAAAGAATCACTGTTTTACTTTAAGTTGTTGAATTAGTTTTCAATATCTCAATTCACCCCCCTCTTGAGACCGTAGCCACTACCAACAATTGGCATCATGGCTAAAACTCTTGTTACAAAGCTTAATAGCTTCAAGAGATGGCTACAAATGATATCCTGGGTGATGGTGCTTCACTCACTAGACCCCCTGCCTTTAATGGCTCCCAATACATGTATTGGAAAGAAAGAATGCTTATCTTTCTTGAGGCTGCAGGTTTAGATGTTTTAGATGTTGTTGAAAATGGTCCCTATGTTCCATTTATTCTTGATGCTAAGGGAAATAAACAAACTAAACCAAAAGATGACTGGAATGATGATGATAAAAGAAGAGTTGGTTATAATGCTAAAGAAAAAAATATTATAACAGCTGCTTTGAATTATGATGAGTTTTTCAGGGTCTCCAATTGCAAAACGGCAAAGCAAATGTGGGATACTCTTCAACTCACTCATGAAGGAACCAACGATGTGAAAAGAGCAAGGATGAATACACTAGTCCATGAATATGAACTCTTTCACATGAAGAATGGTGAGGAGATAGATGATCTGCAAAAGAGGTTTACACACATTGTGAACCGGTTAGAAGGACTTGGACATACAATCACAGATGAGAAAAAGATTAACAAGATTATGAGATGTTTGAGTCATGAATGACAGCCAAAAATTACTGCAATTGCTGAAGCAAAGGATCTTGACACAATGCAGATTGCTACTCTATTTGGAAAGTTGAAAGAACACGAATTGGAACTCAATAGACTGAACGATCATGAAGATAAGGAGAAAAAGAAGAAAGGAATCTCACTCAAGGCTCATATTTCCAAAGAATCAATAGAAAGTGATGAAGATGAACACCTTAACGAAAGTGAAGAATCCGAAGAAGAAGACATAGGATTGCTTGTCAGGAAATTTAAAAGATTCATCAAGAAGAATAGAAACAAGAAGCAATTCAATTTTCCTACCAAAAAGAACACGAACAAAGGTGAAAGCTCTTCCTCAACAATCAAATGCTTTGAATGTGGAAAGCTTGGACACTACAAAAATGAATGTCCAAAGCTACAAAAGAAAGAAAAGTATGAGAAGAATGACAGCAAAGAAAAGAAAGGAAGAAAGCCTAGAAGAGCATACATAGCTTGGGAAGAAAATGATATGGATTCCACTAGTAGTGAATCTGAAAATGAAGAAGCCAACCTATGTCTCATGGAAAATCATCAAAGTGATAGTGAAACCGAGGTAAATGAATCCTCTCCTACCTATGATGAGTTACAAGATGCTTTTGATGAATTGCATGAAGAATATGTTAAAATTGGTAAACAACTTAAATCTTCTAAAAAGATCATTGCAAAACAATGTAGTGACTCTGCATCTTTACAAATAAAGCTTAAAGTACTAGAAACCGAAAATTCACAATTACTTGCATCTAGTTCAATTTGCACCAAATGCACTACATTAGAAAAGGAAGTTGAAAAACTGAATACAACTCTATCTAAGTTTACTTCCGGCAGAGATAACTTGGATGCCATATTAGGACAGCAAAAGGGTGTGTATGACAAAGCTGGAATTGGATATAAGCCAATGATACATGAAAAATCTTTTAAAATGCTATTTGTTCCACCCATTTCCTCAACTAGTCATTTTGTTAAATGCTATTATTGTCTAAAGAAAGGTCATACAGCTGCTACTTGTAGACTTAGAAAGAACATTCATGTTGGCATTAAACAAATTTGGGTTCCAAAAGGAACTTATGTTGCTACTAACACTAAAGGACCCAAACAGATTTGGGTACCTAAAGGAAAAGCATAAAAGAATATGTTTTGTATGTGTGTTTGAAGGCCAAAACCTCAAGCTGGTTTTTGGACAGTGGCTGCTCCAAACACATGACCAGAGACATCACAAAATTTACATTTTTCACTCCCAAGGAAGAAGGAAATGTCACCTATGGAGACAACAACAAAGGAAGAATCCTTGGTGTTGGACAATAGGAAAAAGTCCAGCAATCAAGATTGAGGATGTTCTCTATGTGGAAGGGCTCAAACACAATCTACTAAGTATAAGCCAATTATGTGATAAAGGCTACAAGGTAAATGGTCGCGCTGTCGCCACGCGCCAAAAAGCGAGCGATTTACAAAATAATGTAGATAGGGAGCGACAACTCGGATATCGTCTCTCAAGGACTCTTGGATGTTGTTGTTAACAGAAAAAGTCAGAATTGAGGGGTTTTGGATTGAGATAAAATAAAGAAAACAAAGCAATAAAAACAGAGCAGTTAAGAGATTAACAAATATGCTAAAGACGATTAATCTACTGTTCTAGATTTCCCAACTATCATCGGTTCATGCAAGTTCCAAGCCCTAAGCAGATTCTAATCCCCTTTCGGTTGTAGCAACAATTAACAAACGAAATCACTACTACAGATATATGTTCCTATTCCCGAATTAAACAAACGGGGTGAAGCCCTCATGAACTAAACGAACATGAACGAACACACGCGAATTAAACAAACGCGATTAAGTATAGGAACATAACATCACCGAAATGAATCAACACAACACTATACACTCCTGAATTAAATAAACAAACATATAGCATAGCATTGAAAAGAGAAAAGCATACAAAACAGGAATTACATAACCTCAAGTGTGATGGAAATCAATTACAGTAGACTAATCTAGGAGACTAGCTCTCCATTACAGAAATAAACACAAAAGAAAAGAAAAGGAAATAAACTATTGAAACTACAACTACTGACTCCTACTCTGACTAACTGACTTCTCAGTTCTGCCTAAAACAGACTTATATACAGCTTCTGGAATCCGCGGACTCGCAAGGCGAACCCAGTCTCGCGAGGCGAATCTTGCAGCGTTTGGTCTTCTCGCGAGGCGAAGTACGGCTAGCGTGGCGAGGAATGGAAAAGTCACGCCTTCTGGTCTTCAACCTCGCGAGGCGAGTCAGATGTTGGCGGGGCGACACAGAAAGGATTGCAAATTTTCTGGCACAGTCACCTTCAGGTTCGCGAGGCGAATGCCTTCACGCGGGGCGAAAGCTCCAGATTTATTTCTTTTTATTAACCTGAAAACAGAAAATAGCATAAGTGCTTTATTTAACTCTAAATCAACTAAATTAACCTAAAAATACTTTACAGACTCAAAATACTGCTTAAAGACAATCAAGTCTAATTTGGGCGAAAATGATATAAAATTAGCACAAAACCACGGTCATACTAGCTATAAAACTAGATGAGCCAGCGGCTGATCAAAATACCCCAAACTTAAACTTTGCTTGTCCCCAAGCAAACTACAACTCAAAAATCAAAAAGACTCAAGACATGGCAAGATTAAAAGATTTAATCAACTTTGCACAAAATTCAAGCAATTTATCAAAACAATTTTTCCTTCAATGTTCCCCCCTTTCAAACAAAGTAATCCCCACATGCATTTATTCTAAACAATTGAGAATTTCATCATTCAAACAATCATTAATCTAAGCAAGGGATCCAAGTTACACACAAGAGGGAGATCACCAAATTCAAACAACTGCCTTCCTCACAAGGGAATTTAGTGTTCACTCAATCTCTCAGTTTTTGTCAGGCTAACAACAATTCTCTCAATTTCACTTTTCAAGAACACTTCCCATAAATTTGATTTTCATCTCAAAATGATTCCCACGGAAAACATGCATGCAACATCAAAAGGTCTTTTATGGTTGTAATGGGGCCTGGCTAAAGGTAGGTGATAAGCCTCTGGCTCATCTAGTTTTATGGCTAGTATGACCGGGGTTTTGTGCAAATTATATCCTATTTTCACCCAACTTAGATTAGATTGTCCTCAAGCAAGGTTTTGAGTCTCTAGAGTAGTTTTAGGTTAATTTAGCTAGATTTGAGTTAAATAATACACTTATAGTTATTTCTTTGTTTTCAGGTTAAGTGAAAGTCAAGAGAATAAGTCAAACAGGGAGTTCGCCCCGCGAATGCTTACTCGCCACGCGACCCCGAAGCCTGACTGTTCCAAGAAAATGCAAGGTCTCTGGTTCGCCCCGCGAGTCTTGCAACCCTGAAAAGTCAGAGACGATCACGGCTTGCCCGTGTTGAAGGTCACGGCTGTGGCAGTTTTGAAGTTGAAGAGACTCGCCTCGCGAAGGTGTGTTCGCCTCGTGAGAATACCAAAGGTTGCAGACTGTTCGCAGGATTCGCGTCGCGAGAGAGGCTTCGCCTCGCGAATAAGCTTTATTTCTGACTTGTATAAATTGATGTTCTGAACAGTTTAGGCAGACTTTTGCTTCTCCATTTTTATGTTTTACATTTTTCTCTGTGTGATTTCGTTTGTGTTATGGAGAACTAAGTTTCTAGGATTGATCTATTGTAATTGATTTCCATATACTTGAGGTTCTTGTATTTTCCTGTTTTGTATGCTTTTCCCTCTTCAATGCCATGCTTTATATTTCTGTTTGTTTAATTCAGGAGTATAATGTATTGTGTTGATTTATTTCTGGTGATATCATGTTCCTATAATTAATCGCGTTTGTTTAATTCGCGTGTGTACGTTCATGTTCGTTTAGTTCATGAGGGCTTAACCCCGTTTGTTTAATTCGGGAATAGGGACATGTATCTCAGTGCGAGTAGTTTCGTTTGTAAATTGTTGCTACAACCGGGAGGGGATAAGAATTTGCTTAGGGCTTGGAAATTGCATGAACCTATGATAGTGGGAAATCAAGAGCAATAGATTAATCTGTTTTTGACCATTTGATAACCTCTTTGAACTGTCTTGTTTTACTCTTCTGTTTTCATCATTTTGTTTTCTTTGATTGCATCTCAATCCAAACCCCCCAAAAAACTTATTTTTGTGGAAAATAACATTTTAAGAGTCCTTGAGAGACGACATCCGAGTTGTCGCCCTAAACTACATTTTCAAACCCGCTCGTCCTTTTGGCGCGTGTGCGCGCAATGTGACCAAAATTGGCGCCGTTGACGGGGACTCTTGTTTTGTTATTTTCGCATTTTTTTTTCTGTTTTTTCTCTTTTATTTTTGTTTTTGTTTTGAATTAGTCTGGCTACTCGATCTAACTGCCCTGAACTGTGTGAATTTGATCCTAAGATAGAAAGAACATTGCATACACTCCGTAGAGAATTTCGGGCTAGTTCTAGTAGTGATTCTAATTCCAAGTCTGTTTTTGAAAACATGGGAGACCAAAGGACATTGAGGCAGCTTGCTGCCCTTGATGTGAATTACAATGGTTTGTGCATTGCTTATCCTGGTGCTGACACTCCTTTTGAGTTAAAATCTGGGCTAATCCATTTGTTGCCAAGATTTAATGGTCTTGCAGGTGAAGATCCACACAAGCACTTAAAGGAATTCCAAGTTGTCTGCTCCACAACTTTGAGGCCAGAAGGAGTAACTGAGGATCATATCAAGTTGAAGGCTTTTCCGTTCTCACTCCAGGGAGCTGCAAAAGATTGGCTATTATACCTTGAGCCGAATTCCATTACCACATGGAACGACTTGAAGAAGCTCTTCCTAGAGAAATATTTTCCTGCCTCCCGGAGCGCCTCAATCGGGAAAGAAATCTGTGGAATTAGGCAAGGAAATGAGTCGCTAGGCGAGTATTGGGAGAGGTTCAAGCGGTTGACATCCAGGTTGCCCCCAAAGATCAAATTTACGAACAGCTTCTCATCCAATATTTTTATGAAGGGCTACTGCCAATGGATAGGAATATTTTGGATGCTGCTAGTGGGAGAGCGTTGGTTGACAAGACTCCATCTGCTGCCAAGCAACTCATTGAGAACATGTCACTGAATTCTCAGCAATTCACTACCAGAAGAAGAAATTCTCACGAGACTAGAGGTGTACATGAGGTCCGCACTTCCTCTTCCAGCCATGACCGTGATGATAGAATTGATAGGCTCACTTCTTTGGTAGAGAAATTGGCAATGGATAGGGTTCAGCCTGCGGTGTTGTGTGGCATGTGCAGTTCTCCTGAGCACCCATATGAGGCATGCCCCATTTTGCAAGGAGGATCAGTTACTGAATCATCTCAAGCCTTTGCAGTCCATCCGTATAATCAGGGCAATAACTGAATGATCAGTCTGACTCTGCACCTCTCAACAAATAGGTACCATCCCAGCTGGAGTAATCATCCTAATCTGCGGTATGGGAACTCATCCCAACAGAGACCGGTGGCACCTCAGAATCCTCCTCCAGTGGCCACTTCTGCACCTTCCGGACTTTCAGTAGATGACATGTACAAGCAAATAATTTCACAGATGAATGCACAAATGACTACACTTTTCCAGCAGCAAATGGACCAGTTCCAGGCACAGTTCCAGGCCTCACAGG
Source organism: Sophora flavescens (assembly GCA_030762895.1). Taxonomy (NCBI): domain Eukaryota; kingdom Viridiplantae; phylum Streptophyta; class Magnoliopsida; order Fabales; family Fabaceae; genus Sophora; species Sophora flavescens. Next base: position 206,433,826 of record CM061063.1, on the reverse strand, counting down.
CACAGTATCAGCAGCAAACAAGTGCTAACATTCAAGATTTGAGGACACAGATTTGACAGATGGCCACAGACATAAATAACATAAAGCAAGCTCAAAGAACAACCCAGCTGCCAAAGACAAACAAGTGATAAATCCTAATGCCTCCAACCCTAATGTGAGTGCCATATCTCTGAGGTCTGGAAAAGTTGTTGAGGCCACCTCTAAAAAAGATGAAGCAACTGTTGGGGTAACTCCTGAGCCTATTGAGGTTGAAGTTGAGAAGGTATACAGACCACCAATTCCGTTCCCACACAGATTACAGAAAAATTTGAAGAGTGGTGGTGAAGACAAGGAGAAGGAAATTCTTGATGTTTTAAGAAAGGTAGGTGTTAATATCCCTCTGTTGGATGTGATCAAGCAAGTGCCCAAGTATGCAAAATTTCTCAAGGACCTATGCACCAACAAGAGGAAGATGAAGAATAATGAGAGGGTTGATTTGGGAATGAATGTCTCAGCACTTATCCAGTCTAAACCAGAAAGAGTTGCTGTTATATCCCCTACTCAGGCATTACCACAGAAGTGCAAGGATCCAGGCACCTTCACTATCCCATGCACTATTGGGGACAAGAAGTTTGAAAACTGCATGCTGGACTTGGGAGCATCTATCAATGTCATGCCTACCTCCATCTTTAACAAACTTGATTTTTGTCCCTTGAAGTATACAAGTATCACCATTCAGTTGGCCAACAGGACCAGTGCCCGCCCCATGGGAATGGTGGAAGATGTGCTAGTGCAAGTGGATGATCTGATCTTCCCAGCTGACTTCTACATTCTGGACATGGCAGGAGAGACACATTCCAGTAAATCACCAATCATCCTGGGCCGACCATTGATGAAGACAGCTAAGACTAACATTGATGTGGATGATGGGACCATGTCTATGAAGTTTGGGGATATAGTTGCAAAGTTTAACATATTTGATGCTATGAAACATCCAGTGGAAGAGCACTCTGTACTCCACATAGAGCTGATCTCTGAGACTATTGAGGACACCCATGAGAATTTTTTTTCTAATTTTCCACTTAATTACATTTGTGATGATATTTTTCTTGTCTCGATTGTACTAACGCTAACCATTGTGTGGTTTGTGCTTTGAGATTGCTGTATGTCTAGCAGGTGATAAATTTGTCGGTGCGGTGGATGGGAAACATGCGAGAAGATGAAGCGAAGACCGGAGGCCCTCCCTACCTATCTGCCACCTCCCCTGCGAAACCACCAGAGGAAATAGATTTTGCACCATGGATAGTTCAAGGGATTGAAGCCAAATTCTATTGGGAGGACTTTGTTGATGAAGCGGTCGTCTTTGACCCAAGAGAAGGTGATGAGTCCGCCGCACTGAGCACGGCCACCAAAAGTGTCAAGTGTTTACTCATATATCAAGGCTGCAAGTTATGGGACCATGAAATGAACTCTACCTCTTTGGCCTTAGACTACAAGAAATGGGATCCAGGTGGCAGCTTCTGCATACACTGCACTTGATCAGGGAGTACTCTTTTCCTTTCCCTCACTATGATTGTATAATTCTGTTGTTCATTGGGGACAATGCATGTTTTAAGTGTGGGGGAGGGAACTAGTTGTAGTTTTTCTTTTCTTTGAATAAAGCTCCTGAATAATTTGAGAAGCTCAGGAGTATTTGTGTGTTGAGTCTTTTGTTGGCAAGTTTGCTAGATTTTGATTGATGTTGCACAGATTGCTTGCATGATTGATATGTGATGATTCCCCCTAGGCTGAAAATTTTTTTATTTTTGAAAAGTGATTCCCATGTGAAATTGAAAACTGAACTTTGAGATTTTGTTATGATGGCATGATGAATGATAAGTTTGGGGTGATAGGGAGCACACACTAGGGATAAAATCTCTTTCAAACAATTTGCAAAAATAGCCAGGTGAGGTTTTTGAGCCTCCAACATGTTTTAAATTGTGTAAAAATCACTTTCAAGTTGCACTTTCCTGAATTTGATTGAATCTCTTTTTGGTTTGCATGATTATATGTGTGTAGCAAATGATTTAGGCATTTTCTTTGTAAATAGCTACTTAGTCTAAAATAAACCATTCCTAATGCATGTTCCCTAGTTAGCCCTTTTGAGCCTGTTAGCCTGATTAATTCTTGATAACCTAATGTTATAAGCCCAAAAATCTGGAAAACCATGTTAACCCGATCTTAGGATTAGGAGAGCATGTAATCTTAGAATGGGTGCAAGAAACTAAGTTTGGGGTGGCTGCAAGGTATAATATGTTGTTGGGATTGAAAAAAAATATAAAAAAAAAGAAAAAGAAAAAAAAGTTGGAGCCAAAGGCTTATGAAAGAAAAAAGTGTATAAATGTAAAAAAAAAAAAAGAAAAAAAAAGAGAGAAAAACAATAAAAATAAAAAGTGTTGAAATAAAAGGCTGTAGTCACCCAGAAGTATAAAGAAAAAAAATAAAATAAAGAAAGGAACTTGAGTGAATTTCAAAAGTGTAAATATAGTTCATGCTCTCTTAGTTCCTAGGGTCTTCAGCTTAGTTCCTTTTGTATATCCTACCCTTAGCCAGGCCCCATTACAACCCATAAAAGACCTTTTGATGTTGCTTGCATGTTTTCTGTGGGAACCATTTTGAGATGAAAATCAAATTTTTGGGAAGTGTTCTTGAAAAGTGAAACTGAGTGCAAGTTGTTAGCCTGACACAAACTAAGTGATTGAGTGAACAAATAATGCCCTTGTGAGGAAGGCAGTTGTTTGGATTTGGTGATCTCCCTCTTGTGTGTGACTTAGATCCCTTGCTTAGATTTTTGATTGCCTGAATGATGAAATTCTCAACTGTTTAGAATAAATGAATGTGGGGATTGCTTTGTTTAAAAAGGGGGGACATTAAAGAAAACTGTTTTGATGTATTGCTTGAATTTGTGCAATGTTGATTGAATCTTTTAAGCTTGCCAGGTCTTGAGTCTTTTTGATTTTTGAGTCTTAGTTTGCTTGGGGACAAGCAAAGTTTAAGTTTGGGGTATTTTGATAAGCCTCTGGCTCATCTAGTTTTATGGCTAGTATGACCAGGGTTTTGTGCAAATTATATCCTATTTTCACCCAACTTAGATTAGTTTGTCCTCAAGCAAGGTTTTGAGTCTCTAGAGTAGTTTTAGGTTAATTTAGCTAGATTTGAGTTAAATAATACACTTATAGTTATTTCTTTGTTTTCAGGTTAAGTGAAAGTCAAGAGAATAAGTCAAACAGGGGGTTCGCCCCGCGAATGCTTACTCGCCACGCGACCCCGAAGCCTGACTGTTCCAAGAAAATGCAAGGTCTCTGGTTCGCCCCGCGAATAAGGTCTCGCCCCGCGAGTCTTGCAACCCTGAAAAGTCAGAGACGATCACGGATTGCCCGTGTTGAAGGTCACGGCTGTGGCAGTTTTGAAGTTGAAGAGACTCGCCTCGCGAAGGTGTGTTCGCCTCGCGAGAATACCAAAGGTTGCAGACTGTTCGCAGGATTCGCGTCGCGAGAGAGGCTTCGCCTCGCGAATAAGCTTTATTTCTGACTTGTATAAATTGATGTTCTGAACAGTTTAGGCAGACTTTTGCTTCTCCATTTTTCTGTTTTACATTTTTCTCTGTGTGATTTCGTTTGTGTTATGGAGAACTAAGTTTCTAGGATTGATCTATTGTAATTGATTTCCATATACTTGAGGTTCTTGTATTTTCCTGTTTTGTATGCTTTTCCCTCATCAATGCCATGGTTTATATTTGTTTGTTTAATTCAGGAGTATAATGTATTGTGTTGATTTATTTCCGGTGATATCATGTTCCTATAATTAATCGCGTTTGTTTAATTCACGTGTGTACGTTCATGTTCGTTTAGTTCATGAGGGCTTAACCCCGTTTGTTTAATTCGGGAATAGGGACATGTATCCAGAAGCGATAGTTTCGTTTGTAAATTGTTGCTACAACCGGGAGGGGATAAGAATTTGCTTAGGGCTTGGAAATTGCATGAACCTATGATAGTGGGAAATCAAGAGCAATAGATTAATCTGTTTTTGGCCATTTGATAACCTCTTTGAACTGTCTTGTTTTACTCTTCTGTTTTCATCATTTTGTTTTCTTTGATTGCATCTCAATCCAAACCACCCCCCCTAAAAACTTATTTTTGTGGAAAATAACATTTTAAGAGTCCTTGAGAGACGACATCCGAGTTGTCGCCCTAAACTACATTTTCAAACCCGCTCGTCCTTTTTGGCGCGTGCGCGACAGCGCGACCAGTAGGATATACAAAGGTACTGGCTGAGGTCCCTAGGAACTAAGAGAGCATGAAACATTTGATTCATTGAATTCCACTCAAGTTCCTTTTTTCATTTTTCTTTATGCTTCGGGTGACTACAGCCTCTTTTTTTCTAATACTTTTATTTTAAACATTTTTACACTTTTTTTTTTCTTTTTTTTTTTTCTGCTTTTCTTTTCTTTCCCTTTTTTTTCAACCTTTTTATTATATTTTTTTCCTTTCAATCCCAAACAACACATTATACCTTGTAGCCACCCCAAACTTAGTTTCTTGCAACCATTCTCTTGCTAAGATTCCATGCTCTCCTAATCCTAAGATTGGGTTAACATGGTTTTTCCAGATTTTAGGCTCATACCATCAGGTCACCAAGAATTAACAGGCTAACCAGGCTCAAAGGGGCTAACTAGGGAACATGCATTAGGAATTGGTTATTTTAGGCCAAGTGGTTATTTACAAAGAAAATGCCTAAATCATTTGAAGCAAACACATAAACATGCAAATCATAAAGAGATTCAAGCAAATTCGGGAAAATGCAACTTAAAAGTGATTCTCACAATCAAAAACATGTTGGAGGCTCAAATCCTCACCTGGACATTTTTGCAAATTGTTTGACAGAGATTCTATCCCTAGTGTGTGTTTCCCTTCACCCCAAACTTATCATAAATCATGCCATCATACTAAAATATCTCAAAGTTCAGTTTTCAATCACATGGGGATCACTTTTAATTTTTTCAGCCTAGGGGGAAAACAGTCAACATATAACATGCAAGCAATCTATGCAAAATTAATCAAATTCCAGCAACTTGCCAACAAAAGACTCAACACAACTCCCGAGCTTCTCAAATTATTCAGGAGTTTTATTAAAAACAAAACAGAAATAAAGCAAGGAAAAGAAAATTTAAAAGGAGTAGGGTTCAGAAAAACTCATTGGAGGGCGGTTCCACCAGGATCCCACTGTCTATGATACAGTGGCCATAGAATGCCCAAAGTACGATTTGATCCTCCCGGATCCCATGGCCTACAACATAAATATGAGAGCGGGCGCCTGATAATCTTGGTAACTCCGCCAAGTGCGGCGGACTTCTCACTCCCCTTCGGGTCACAGTTGACTTCTTTCTCAACTTTGTCCATAAAGTCCTTCCAATAAAAGCGGGGTTCAACCCCTTGGACTGGCCATAGTTCCATCACCGGTTGTTCCACAGGGGGAGGTGGCAGATAGGTAGCTGGGGTCTCCGGTGCTGCTTCAACTTCGGCATGTTCTTCATTCACTGCACTGATAAGTCCATCACCTGTTAAACCTGCAGAAATCTCAGCACACACCACAGAAAGGTTAGAGTTAGTACAGTTAGTAGATATGTTACAATAAACTAAATCAGAAAAGGTCTGAATGTCTGGAAGTGGCTTGAGCTCTAAGGAGGGTGGCTACTCAATGGATGGTGTATTTGGAGTAGCCATGATGTCAAGAACTTCGACTGAACAGGCAACTTCACTCACACTATCACACTGCAAAATAGAATCAAGAAACTCAGCACAAACAGCACACGGGTTAGTGTCAGTACAGTCAGTACATGTAGTAAAAGAAACTGAATTAGTAAAGGTCTGAATGTCTGGAATTTCAGTGCATGGTTCATCCACCCCATCACTTTCAACACATGTATTTGATTCCACAGGTTCTTCATTATCCTCAAGCTTATTGCCTTGATTGTAAGGATGGAATGTATAAGCTCGAGGCCAATAAGTAGCTTCTGTCAGAATGGGGCATGCCTCATACAGGTGCTCAGGAAAGCCGCACATGCCACAAAACCTTGTCTGCTGAAACAATTGCTTCAAATAAGTAAGCCTATCAGTAAGATCCATAACCAGACAAATTCAGCAAAAATGTTTTTTTTTCTTTTTTTTTTATTTATTTATTTTCTGCTAATAACACAACAAGAGTCCCCGGCCACGGCGCCAATTTTTGGTCGCGCTGTCGCCAAGTGCCAAAAAGCGAGCGATTTACAAAATAATGTAGATAGGGAGCGACAACTCAGATATCGTCTCTCAATGACTCTTGGATGTTGTTGTTAACAGAAAAAGTCAGAATTGGGGGTTTTGGATTGAGATAAAATAAAGAAAACAAAGCAATAAAAACAGAGCAGTTAAGAGATTAACAAATATGCTAAAGACGATTAATCTACTGTTCTTGATTTCCCAACTATCATCGGTTCATGCAAGTTCCAAGCCCCAAGCAGATTCTAATCCCCTTTCGGTTGTAGCAACAATTAACAAACGAAATCACTACTACAGATATATGTTCCTATTCCCGAATCAAACAAACGGGGTGAAGCCCTCATGAACTAAACGAACATGAACGAACACACGCGAATTAAACAAACGCGATTAAGTATAGGAACATAACATCACCGAAATGAATCAACACAACACTATACACTCCTGAATTAAACAAACAGAAACATATAGCATAGCATTGAAAAGAGAAATGCATACAAAACAGGAATTACATAACCTCAAGTGTGATGGAAATCAATTACAGTAGACTAATCTAGGAGACTAGCTCTCCATTACAGAAGTAAACACAAAAGAAAAGAAAAGGAAATAAACTATTGAAACTACAACTACTGACTCCTACTCTGACTAACTGACTTCTCAGTTCTGCCTAAAACAGACTTATATACAACTTCTGGAATCCGCGGACTCGCGAGGCGAACACTGTCTCGTGAGGCGAATCTTGCAGCGTTTGGTCTTCTCGCGAGGCGAAGTACGGCTAGCGTGGCGAGGAATGGAAAAGTCATGCCTTCTGGTCTTCAACCTCGCGAGGCGAGTCAGATGTTCGCGGGGCGACACAGAAAGGATTGCAAATTTTCTGGCACAGTCACCTTCAGGTTCGCGAGGCGAATGCCTTCTCGCGGGGCGAAAGCTCCAGATTTATTTCTTTTTATTAACCTGAAAACAGAAAATAGCATAAGTGCTTTATTTAACTCTAAATCAACTAAATTAACCTAAAAATACTTTACAGACTCAAAATACTGCTTAAAGACAATCAAGTCTAATTTGGGCGAAAATGATATAAAATTAGCACAAAACCATGGTCATACTAGCTATAAAACTAGATGAGCCAGTGGCTGATCAGTAAACTTTAACTCAAAATTGTGTATGATCGAATCTATTCATGATAATAACATAAAACTGATTGGAAATAGAATCAACAACATCTATATGCTAGACATAGACAACTTAATTTCCAATGATGCATGTTGCTTAATTTCCAAAGAAGATGAAAATTGGCTTTGGCATAGGAGAATAACTCACATTCATATGGATCACTTGAATAAACCGATTTCCAAAGAACTTGTAATAGGTTTACCAAATAAAAAGTTTGTTAAAGAAGGCCCATGTGATGCATGCCAACAGGGTAAACAAGTGAAAACCTCATTTAAGGCTAAAAACACTGTTTCTACTAGTAGACCCTTACAATTACTGCACATGGACCTTTTTGGACCTTATAGGACAAAAAGCTTTGGTGGAAATCTCTATGCTCTTGTAATTGTTGATGACTTCTCTAGATTCACTTGGACCTTTTTCTTAGCGCAAAAGAATGAAGCCTTTAAAGCTTTTAAGAAAATGGCTAAGGTTGCTCAAAATGAGAAAGACGTGAAAATTGTTTCAATTAGGAGTGACCATGGAGGAGAATTCCAAAATGAGGAGTTTGCTATCTTTTGTGATGAACATGGTATAAAACACAATTTTTCTACACCTAGAACTCCACAACAAAATGGAGTAGTTGAGAGGAAAAATAGGTCACTTGAAGAAATTGCTAGAACCATATTAAGTGACTCTAATTTACCAAAGTATTTCTGGGCTGATGCTGTGAGTACTGCATGTTATGTTTTAAATAGAGTTCTAATAAGGCCAATTCTGAAGAAAACTCCATATGAACTTTACAAGGGAATAAAACCTAACATTTCTCATTTTCATGTCTTTGGCTGTAAATGTTTTGTACTAAATAATGGTAAGGATAATCTTGGGAAATTTGATCCCAAAGCTGATGAGGGTATTTTCCTAGGTTATTCATTAACTAGCAAAGCATATAGAGTGTTTAATAAGCATACTTTATCAATAGAGGAATCTGTTCACATAACATTTGATGAGACTAACCCCAAAAGGTTGGGAAATGACATTTTTGATGATGCAGAAGCTCTTGAGGATGAAGTGATATCTGATGAAGGAAAGGAGAGCAACAAGGAAAAGGAAGATGAAGAAAGCAATAAAGAACCTCAAGCAGAACTTCAACAAGATAATCTTCCTAAGGAGTGGCAAGCTTCAAAGAATCATCCCCTAGACAATATAATTGGTGAGATTACAAAAGGGGTAACCACTAGAAACTCTTTAAGGAATATTTGCAATACCATGGCGTTTTTATCTCAAATAGAACCAAAATGTGTTGATGATGCTATTAATGATGAACATTGGATGATTGCAATGCAAGAGGAGTTAAATCAATTTAAAAGGAACAAAGTTTGGGATTTAGTTCCAAAACCCAAAAGTAATCAAATAATCGGAACTAAATGGGTGTTTGGAAAAAAAATGGATGAGAATGGAATAATAATAAGAAACAAGGCTAGACTAGTAGCTAAGGGATACAATAAAGAAGAAGGAATTGATTATGATGAAACATATGCTCCCGTAGTTAGATTAGAAGCCATAAGAATGCTCTTAGCCTATGCTTGTATAATGAACTTTAAACTGTACCAAATGGATGTGAAAAGTGCCTTTTTAAATGAAATAATACAAGAGGAAGTATATGTAAGCCAACCCCCTGACTTTATTGATAGTGAGTTCCCAAATCATGTCTATAAACTGACTAAAGCCCTCTATGGACTCAAGCAAGCTCCTATAGCTTGGTATGAGAGGTTAAGCAACTTTCTCTTAGAGAAAGGCTTTAAAAGAGGAAAAGTTGATACAACACTATTTACTAAAACAAAAGCACACAATATCTTACTTGTTCAAATATATGTTGATGACATTATTTTTGGTGCTACTAATGAGTCTTTATGCAAGGAATTTGGTGAACTAATGCAAAGTGAATTTGAAATGTCCATGATGGGAGAGCTTACCTTCTTTCTTGGACTTCAAATTAAACAATGCCAAGATGGAACCTTCATAAGCCAAACAAAGTATTGCAAGGAACTACTAAAGAAGTTTGGAATCGAAAGCGCAAAGGAAATGGCAACACCAATGAGTCCAGCCTGCTACTTGGACAAAGATGAACATGGTAAATCTATAGATGTATCCAAGTATAGAGGTATTATCGGATCCTTACTTTATCTCACTACAAGTAGACAAGATATAATGTTCAGTGTGTGTATGTGTGCAAGGTATCAAGCTAATCATAAAGAATCACATCTTACTACAGTAAAAAGAATCATGAAGTACCTCTTAGGAACAAAAGAAATGGGACTGTGGTATCCCAAGGGATCCACTTGCATATTAATAGGATATTCCGACTCCGACTTTACTGGATGCAAGTTAGATAGGAAGAGCACAAGTGGAACATGCCATTTATTAGGAAATTCCCTAGTGTCCTGGTTTAGTAAAAAGCAAACTAGTGTGGCCTTATCCACAAACTGAAGCAGAATATGTTGCAGCTGGGAGTTGTTGTGCTCAAATCCTATGGATGAAACAACAATTAATTGACTATGGTGTTTATCTGGATCATATACCAATAAAATGTGATAACACTAGTGCAATAAATCTAACAAAGAACCCAATTATGCACTCAAGAACCAAGCATATTGAAATTAGGCATCATTTTATCAGGGATCATATTGAAAGTCGTGATGTTGTGATTGAACATATAGATACAACTAAGCAATTAGCTGATATATTCACCAAACCTCTAAATAAGGAGAGTTTCTTCTTTATAAGAAGGGAACTTGACATAATTGATCCTCAAAATAACTAATAACAGATGGCATGCAAGGCAGCACAAGTTGCTGAAAATTATGAAGGACATGGGCAAGATGCTAAGCGTCCTTAGGTGTTTGTAATTTTTTTTTGTTGATATTTTGGATGTTTTGATGTATTGCATAAGTTTTGAAATGCTTTATTATTAATGAATGCAAGACTATTTTTTTTAAGATTGATTTCAATATTCTCCATAGTTTCTTTTTGATAATGACAAAGAGGGAGAAAGATGAACCGTACATCTGAGATAAACTAGAAAGATGAACCATACATCTGAGATGAACTAGAAAGATGAACCATATATCTGAGAAATATGGTCCATAAAAAAATGATGAACCATGCATTTTCTGATATGCAAATTTTTATTTCTCTAATAAAGGGGGAGAAATATGAACCATAAAGATGAACCATGCATTTGCTGTAAAAAAAAAATTCTCTCATATGTAATTTTTTTTTATTCTCTGATACCTGAGCATGAAGTGCTTTGAAAAGACATACTTGAACTTGTAATAAATGCAAGATGATTTTTTTTGATAACGATATGATAACACTTGATCTTTTGAAAGATATCAATGACACAGGGGGAGGACTAAAATAACTCAAGAACCATGCTTACTAAATAGCTGCACTCTGAATTCTTAATAACTAAGGTTAAGTATGGTAAGGTTTGTCATAACCAAAAAGAGGGAGTTTGTAAGACTAAGCCCTCATTCATGTTTTGATGTATGACAAACAAAGTGTATTTTGTATAAGATTTTTAATTTTGACTATGCACTCATTACGTGTTAAGTTGCATGCAAGATCACTCGTCCAACAAAGCTAAACTAGTGCTCGTCCAAAACAGGGAAAATATAAGCGCTCGTCCAATGAAGTGAACCAAGAATGACGTCCAACAAAGTAAAGAGCTGAAGTCCAATGAACAACTAAAGAGCTCGTCCACTAAAGTACAACAAAGTAAAAAGCTGACGTCCACTGAAAGAACAAAGAAAGCGCATCCACTAAAGGAACAACAAAGTAAAAAGTTGTCATCCACTAAAAGAGCACATGAAGCACGTCCACTGAAAGAAACAGATGATCTCATCTGTTGACGTGGCACAAGAAGCGCGTCCACTAAGAAAACAGAGGATCTCGTCTGCTGATGTGGCACTTGGATCACGCGTCCACTGATGTAAAAGCACGCGTCCACTGATGGAAAAAGGAGAGCTCGTCCACTGAAAGTAACAAGAGCGCGCGTCTACTGATAGTAACACTTGGAGAGCTCGTCTACTGATGTAAAAAGGAAAGCTCGTCTACTGATAGTAAAACTTGGAGCTCGTCTACTAATGATACACGCTAAATTAGAAGCTCCGTCCACTTACATGATATATAAAGCTCGTCTACAAATTGGAGCCCATCCAATTGCCTTGTGTTAGCACACTCGTCTACCAGTTGGAGCCCGTCCAATAACCTTGAGCTAATACTCCCGTTTGCTGACGTGGCAAATGGACGCGGATATTTTTCTCTTTAAATAAACACAGATTAATTACTCTTCAAAAAGACTTGGCTATCCTTTCAGATGGAAATAGTTATATCTCAAGAAGGACGCAATCTCTACAAAGATCAAACAGAATCACATTTTGAGATCAAGAATCAAGAAAGCAGATTTTGATAAATCAGATCAAAATTTGTCTTAAATGATCCCAACGGCTATAATTTGTCTTCTATATAAAGAGGGATCAAAGGACCACTTTTCTATAACAACACAACAACAACACATACAATAAATGCAACTCATACTGATTGTGAAACAAAGTGCTTAATCTCTGAGAAAAGTGTGATAGTAGTTAGAACTTCAATTTGTATTATCAGGCTTTTAGAGTCTTACTTCTACTCAATTCTTCTCGTGAATTAGAGTGACTAAGAGAGGGTATCTCTTAGCATTTAACAAGGATAGAAGGGATCCTTGGGTAAAGAAAGCTAGTGTGCTTTCTGGAGATTTTTCAAGCAAGGAGGTTATCCTTGTGTTGCTGTAATTAGAATTGTGTAAATTACTGATTATAGTGAAGAAAACCACAGAGGTGTGGGACTGGATGCAGGCTTACCAGAGGAGGTAGCCGAACCAGGATAAATCAATTTGCGTGTTCTTCTTATCCCTAAACTCCATATACTTGTTAACTTGAATCTTTAATCTGCGATCTGTGTTAAAATCTGTTGTTACTACTTATAATTCTTCTTGTCATCATTACTTGTTCCATAACCTAATTCTTACGAATTAAAGTTGAGTGAAAACCAATTTTCTTTAAAAGAAACACTCTTTTACTTTAAGTTGTTGAATTAGTTTTCAATATCTCAATTCACCCCCCCTCTTGAGACCGTAGCCACTACCAACCAATATGTGCTCACAAAACACAATATGTATTCGATTGAATCAAATTCAAAATCAACAAATCATGTTATCAAACAAGGCAAACAAGTACATAGGGATTCAAGGTAATTACGACCATACGCTTTGATAGCACTGTTGGGTTTTCATGAGATTATCCTCTTGTAAAATCAAATCTCAAGGCAAAAGAAAACCTTATCTATGGATCGTGCATTACAAACATGAATCACATGTGGCTTTAGTGTAACATCCTTCTCGGGCGCTACATCGTAAGTGACATTTTAAGGCCGAAAAGTAGGTTAATTAAAATTGGCTATAAAAGAGTAGGGTAATTTTTTTTTCTTTTTCGTAAGTCATAAATATAACTACTTTGTTTTAAATGAATGGACAATAAAATATTCCATTATCACAATTAGGGTCAATAGTTCAAAAATCATTTACATAATATCCAACCTGACTCATAAACATAAATCCTAACAGTATATAGATACAGAATAAAGATTTGGAAACACGGCTCCTAAAATATAAGATACTTGGAGTCGTAGCTCCATAAACAGTAACATTAACTCCCAAACATATCCAGCTGACCAAAGTAAAATAGAAAAGACAATCCTTTCTCGTACATTGTGAGAAAGACAAACTCAACTGACGAGATCTAGTGAAAACTCTATTTGAGTCCACTACCGACGTCCTCACAAAAGACACTACTAGAGTCACAACAAAATTAACTCTCGGACTAAGCCTTTGCTCTTCCCAGAGGAAAAATATGGTCTACGAATCATCGACAATATGGAAGACGTCCACTAGAAACTTCAACATATCGTCCGTATGCTCGAACCTCATCCTCTACGATGCATCAGTCAAGCGACATCTTGACGTCTCAATCTTCTCAAAAGAGTACAGAAGGCACATAGCCAGTCGACATAGACAATATAAAAATAAGGAGGTGAGATTTCCATTTATCTTACACATAAGGCAGACATGCAGTGGTACGACTCTCAGGTATGTACAATTATCAATATTCAATCAAATATACATTCATAATAGAACAATAATGTTTCACAGAAACATGACCCCAACACAACGTTTTCCTAGATAGAAGACATCTAAGATTTGAGATGACCTCTGAATTCCTATACTATGGTTTTACGAACAGTCGGAGAGAGTGGTTCGGAGGGGGTAATAAAATGTGTCAACAGTCGTCATGGTGTACATAGGCTTTTTCGGGAACATCCTACACTACCAGAAAACACGTAGTGTACTAGTCGAGTATGTCGGTGTATTGCCAGATCACCACACCATAAAGAAGCAACCCGTTGGGCCTATGTGAGTATTTCATAACCCCGACATCCCCGAGCATCAATGGGCCGTCACTACGGAATTCGCACCCGCATTAGAGTGTTAGTTCAACTCCTAGGCACAACGGCCTTACAGAACATAGTTTCACTATGTGTTTAGGTAAAATTGCCGGAAAATGCGTTCTTCTTGTTTTTCCATCGGATGACATCTTGATTCCATCAGAATTCTTTCAACGTGCTTTCTCAGATGCTAGATGTTCTTAAGTCTGAATTATGGTACTTAACATCGAGCTGAAGTTCTCAAGTAACCTTTCATATTTGTGTAAAGATATCTTAAAACACTTTGTTTAAAAATTCTAATGCATTATGAGATTGGAACACAAGCCCAATTATTTATTTCTCTGTACTTTTCTAATTGAGCCTTTTTCTTTGGCTTCCAAAAAATCAAGTAACTCTTAGTCCATTAAATCTTATGGAGGTATGGATAATGAATTATCCACACTTTACGACAAATGATCTTGCTTCACCATAAGTCATAAATCATTAAGTTCATATTTTCACTAAGTCATTCATGACTTAGCTTTTGCTCTTTAATGTAAATATTAGTCTTTGAAGACTAAAATCCTCTTTTGTCTTAAAACCAAAAACTTTGGTTAAAATCAAACCATTCTGAAATCAGACTCCATCAAAGTACATAAGTACTAAATTCCTCAAAACAGTTTCTTGAAAAACGTTGAAACTCTTAAAATACTGTTTTATCGCTTTTTACTGTATTTCAACTTAAATTCCATATTTTCATAAATATAATCATTTTTCTCAAATCCTTCACTTTCCTAAGTTACCATACTTATGTTAAAGTATTAACATACTGATTTCAAACTTTACATCATGGTTTTCTAAAAAATCTTTAAAAACACTTGACGACGGTTTCACCGCTTTTTACTGGTTTTAGGCCCAAAAGCCATACTTTTGAAAATATGGTTCTTCACCACAAATCTATTACTCATCTAGATTATAATACTCATATTTTTAACAATTCAATCAAACAACAACCAAGTTTCCAATTAGAAATCATTAGGATCAAAACCAACATATATCACAACCAAGCATCAACCAAATCCTCCAAGAGGATCACACACATGCAAATAAATATACAAATTTCATACTTATGAATTACAAGACCACATATACACTAAATAAACCATCAACATATCTACATTAAGGTAGGATAGTGTTAATCTCCCCCATCCCTCTTGTAGATCACTTGAAGATCAAACAAAAACAAATCAAACCAAGCAAGGTAGGCCGCGGTTTTGTCCACCAAAACCTAGCCATGATCAATCAACAAGAAAACAAGTTAAAGAATGGAAAAACCATCTAGCCCACTTAAGAGCTAGGTTCGACCAAGTATAGGAAAATTAGCTAGGGATCTCTAAATTTTTCAACCCTTGGATGATGAAAATAGAAGTCATATGGAGATCATAGAAATTGATCTCACATTAAAATGATTTTTCTATGAATTTCTAGATATTTTTGAAAAACTATATCTAGAAATTGGAACTTGAAGAAAACTTGAGATTGGAAGAAATTTTGTGAAGAGAGATGAAGGTATGATCATGGATCATAAGGCTGTACCTTTAGAATTTGAAGAAAAAAAATCAAGAACTTAGAGTTCCTTTGAAAATATTGATGAATGACTTAGGGTTTTTTGTGAGTAGGAAAGTGAAGAATGAAGATGAAACTTGTGAAAGAGCAAAAAAGAAATGGATGTGGTCTTTTTATAGGGGAAAGGCTGCACGAAATTGGACCAAAATGAGGAGAAGAAATTGATTGTTTAATGTTAAATGGTAACCAAGGTGAGTATCAACCAAAGCTTGGTTAGAAAATATAGTATAATAACCTAGTTAGTTTCATGAATCGTCAAGCTATGAAATTTTGTGTAGTGAAGGTGCTCCTAGGGTGATGTGGCTGCGGTTTGCACCACAAATGAGGAGGAGAAGTCATCTTGAAATTGCCATGTGAACCATAGTTGAATTAACCAAACATAAGTTAGGTTAACTTAGGGGTAATTTGGTCATTTCACTTAAAGTCATCATGACAAATGAGTGGTGATTGTGAGTAGGAGTATGTGGCTGATTTGTGACCATAAGAAGGATGAAGAAGCAAATTTGATAATTTCTTGCCTTAACCATGATGATCAATTAACTAGGATAGGTTAAGTTAAGACATAAATATCTAGATATTTTGAACTTTGCATTTATGACCATTTATGAGCATTGATGAGGGAGGTCAGTCACTACCATGACTCACCATGGTGAGTCATCCCCTATGAGTCATCATGGATGACTCGCCATTCTGTCTCCCAGTGTATCCCTACTCATCCGTGTCTGATTCTGTTGTTTACCCGATTAGGGTTTTTGAGAGGACTTTTCCACGTATAGATATTTTGTAAAATATCTAAAGTCATGCTGACAAGTGGTGAGTCACTAGATGACTCACTAGGGTGAGTTGTCCAAGTTGAGTCATCACTCGTATTCTCTGACACACCTCTGCAGATCTATTTCCAGCTCCGTCGATTTACCCGATTAGGGTTTTCAACAGTTTTTTCGCTAAAATTTCACCCGATAAAATAAAATATTTTATTTTTGAGTAGAAATTATTGAAATATATATTTTCCCCAACAAGTGGCAACATTTTGAAATTTTTCGCTTTCGGGCCGAAATTAGGGTTTTCTGTCGGTATAAAATTATACTGTCAGTAAAAACGCAGACCGGTTTCCGTCTGAGTTTTAAACCCAAAATTTCACCATAACTTCCTTCGATATAGAAGAACTCAACTATGGTTTTGTTTTCTTCAAAAATCATTTTCTAGATCCCCGGTAATAATATAAAATATAATTATCGGTCAAGACGCGATAAAACGGGGTCTTACATTTAGCGTTTACCTCTTGAAGTGTGCTTTTACTTTCTTGATCACCAGTGCCACGAAGGGGCATTACCTCTACTTAGTCCACACAAGTAAATGGGCATTAGAGCTATGCGTCTTGTGCTAGCTGGCGGCTACGGGGAGACACAGTTAGCAAGACTTGAGTAGAGGGAAGATCACTAGACTATTTATAAGTTGGCAGCTCCCTTTGACCTAACCGGTTACCCTATTGGGATTTGTACATTACAAGCCCAAATGTCCTTTAATTAATTAAATCATATTTAATTAATTTAATTGCTCCACATTTGCTCTATTAGTGTGACCATATAGGCTCCCACTAAGTTGGCAATAATATTAAATATTACAATAATACCAAATATTAATTATAATATTAAATATTATAAATAATGAGCAGCATCTAGTAATGCATCATTACTACCTGATGAATGTGCAAAATATGTTAATTTGGAAGTGTAATTAGAAAAGAGTTTGTAAATAATCTTAGGAATCATAGGAAAGGTGATAGGAAAATACATACTTTGATATGAATAAAGTTTGGATTCATTGGATCTTTATTTATGTGAAAAAGACACCCAAAATATGTTGAAAATGTGCAGGAATGGTAGTCCAGCACTCAGCTCTAGAATCAAGCGCTCAGCACGGACAGAAACTGAAGAGGCTCAAGGAGCCTTTAGACACATCACCAATTATCCATGCTCAAGTTCATTTTGTGCAAAATCAAGAGGTTCAAGAAATTCACAAAGATGAACATGAGAAGAAAAAGAAGAACAATGGAAAAAGAAGAAGAAGTCTCAATGGTCATGTCATTTCCAACCACTTTGGCCTAAAGAGAATCATTCATCGAAGAAGGGCAATACACCGTTGTTTGATATTAAGAACAAAATGAGGAGGGGTGGAAAGAAAAGCATCAACAATGCTCCATTATTCTCATCATTCAAACCACCTTGAGCATCAAATAATCAGGCATCAAGCTAGTGACGTTAAAGAAGCGCTACTTGGGAGGCAACCCAAGCATTTTCTTCTTGCATTCTTGTTCTTTTTGTTTCTATCATGAAAAACATAAATAGTTCATTGAGTTGTTGAGTGGTTCCTTGATGTGTAGGCCATCTAATGTGGTGTAATTGCTTTGAATTGTTATGCAGGCACATCTAAGGAAAGTGAATCCAAGGAAGGGGAGAAATGACACAAAAGAAGGGTGAAAATGGTCCTGTGCAGGCGTCGGGAGCTACTGTGAGCACTGAGCGCAAACAGAAAGCAAATTTATCAGAAAACACTGCACCTTGGGCGCTGAGCGTGGATTCTTAGCACTGAGCGCTAGCCAGTGTAAAAAAAATTTGCACATGCTCATCCATTGGGCAGAAGAAAGGGGGTGCTCTAAACTATTTAATTTTTAATCCTCCTTAATTTTTAGTTAGTTTTAGTTGAATAAATTACCCAAACTTGCATATTTAGCATAAACTTGTGTTTTGAATAGATTTTTGTGATTCTCTAGTGAGCATAGAACTTTTGCTTGGCTGAAATTTCTAACATGATGCATTTTGTACTTGCTGAGCATATGATTTCATTGAAACCATTGATCCTTGTGAATTGTTTGCGCCAAATTTTTATGCTATGATTGATGCAATGTTGAATGCATGGATTTTCTCTTGCACATGATCATAAAATGTGAGCTTTTGAGCCAAAATGCTCTGGCACATTATCCAGATGACTTGATTTCTTTCATGTGTGATTGTCCATCACTTGCATGTTCTCATTTTTTCTTGCTTTGATGCTTGTCACTATTGCATTGTTCTTGTATATGCATATATGGTTGAGGCACTATTTCTTTGCTTGAGATCAGGGCCATAATTGCTATCCTATCATTTGCCATTGCTATGCCCAATAGAGCCTTGTCCTATTTTTCTTGTTACGATAGCACATTACAAGCCAAAAATCGAAAAAACAATTTTGTCCCACTATTTTGGCTTAGACGAATGTTTGGACTTAAGTTTGGGGTTGTTCTCTTGCTTAGGGAAAAGCAAGCAACTTAAGTTTGGGGTGGGAGTAGGCCACTAAAGATGGCTACTATGAAAAAAAATTGAAAAGAAAAAAACAAAGTTTGAAAGAAAGAAATAAAAAAAAAATAGAAAAAGCCAAAAAGAGGAAAAGAAACAAAGAAAGGATACAAAAATGAGAAAAAGGCAAAAATAGAAGTTATGAAAAAGAAAAGAAAATGAAACAAAAGAAGCAACAAAAGAAAAAGAAAAAAAGAAAGAAAAGAGAGTTGTAAATGAATAAAAAGAAAAATAGCACAAATTGTGTGCTTATGTGCTTGTGAACTAGCTAAGAAAGGGAAGCTCCAAGAGTCCACATTCATTGAAGTCAAAGTAGTTTAGCCGACATCCTTGATTTTTTCCACCCCCACCTTAGCCCCATTAAAATTAAATAAAAGACCTCGTGATATGTGTTGCATTGACATTTGTGATGCGTGTTCTTAGCATCTTGTCAAAATTAGGATTGGGGAATGCATTGTGATTGGAATTGAGAGCAAATATCACCAAGTGAATACGTGTGAAACACTAAATAGAGAGATTGGAAGAGAATATTTTGTGCATTCAATAGAGCTAATTTTGTAGTATGTTTGATTGTTTTAAAGCATGAAACTTGTGCTCAATTGGAATTTATGAATGATTGTGTGATGCTTGTGCGTTATGCAAAAGTGTTAAGGAATTGAAGTCTTGCATGAGTAACATGTTCACAAGAGAATTGAACATGGAAATCTACCTCTTTTGCCCCTTATGAATTTATTTGTTTGCTTGAGGACAGGCAAAATCTCTAAGTTTGGGGTTGTGATGAGTGTCCAAAATATGTTAGTTTGGAAGTGTAATTAGGAATGAGTTTGTAAATAATCTTAGGAATCATAGGAAAAGTGATAGGAAAATACATACTTTGATATGAATAAAGTTTGAATTCATTGGATCTTTACTTGTGTGAAAAAGACACCCAAAATATGTTGAAAATGTGCAGGAATGGTAGTCCAGTGCTCAGCTCTGGAATCAAGCGCTCAACACGGATAGAAACTGAAGAAATCAACAAGGCAGAAAGTAGATCCAGCAACGTCCAGCGCTATGAGTAGGGCACCCAGCGCTGGCAAGCTGGAAAGGGACTGGTGCCCAGCTCCCAAAAGCTGGCGCCCAGCGCTGGTTTTGACAGCAAGTTGCTGTTTCTCGTACAATAGGGCACCTAGCGTAGGCCATGGGCGCCCAGCGCTGGGCAACGCACAGAACTTGAATAAATTCGCATTGGAGCAGAGTTTGAAGGATCTTGGACTCATTTTTACACTTCTCTCACTCAGATTCATCATTTTCTCTCTCAATCCTTTGAAGATTCAACCTTGGGAACAAGAATTGGAGCTTCTATGGATTCTTCCTTCCACTTCTACTCAAGTTCTTCACTCTCATACCTCTCCATTATGAGTTTCTAGATCTCTTAGGTTAGGTTAGGTTGATTTCAATTTGATTCTTGATGTAATTGACTTTAATTTCTGATTTCAATTCAAGTTCATACAATTAGAGTAATCTCTTCTATGCGTAATGCTTTTCTAGGATTGATCAACCTTGAATTGATTGAATGTGTGAACTCATAATTTGAAAATTAGTGTTCATGCTAGAATTGAAGATGATTACTATTGTGATGTCAATTCTAGGAATAGAACTTCATTGCAATTCATTCTTATGAGTCTTATGCTTAATGTTTGTGCTAATTCTTGAATCACCTAAGGAATTAGGGTTCTTAATTGGTACAAAAGGATTATCACCTAAGGAATTAGGGATAAATATAGGTTAGTGATTTGAATGTCAATTGAATGGAATGAATTGTAATTAGGATTGAATAAAGTTACATCAAGTAAAGAGTTGGAGGATTTCGATACCTAACCGCTTTACCAATATTGATTTCACTCTTTACTTTTACTTGATTCATTCATTTTTGTGACAACATTAAATTCAATATTCTTGTAGTCTTAAATAAACATGAAATTCATTAGTTCAAATATCAATTGCCTAAGCTACGTTGATACTTAATCCTAATCCTCGTTGGGAACGATACTCTACTTTCACTATTATTACTTGTCACGATTTGGTACACTTGCCATACCACCAACACTACCCAATTACCAAGAATATCAGTGATTCGATTTTAGCCTTACCGCGACCAAAATTTACCATGCAGTAAATGACCCTTTGTCCATATGTCTTAATTGAACACAAGGCATAAGAGTGTCATCTTTGTTATGTTCAATTATTTATTCCTCGATCCCTGAGTAAACGTGTAATCACAAATGGGCCCAATATCACATATTGACCCGCTTTCGCGTGGCTACGCATATTTAACGTCTCACTCTATCGAGGGGCCCAAGACATTACCCTGTTATGTAGGAGGGACGAATCCTGTCTACATCACTCACACTCATCAACATGATTTATTGCAAGCCCAATAACTACTTTTATTATCACCCTGTTATGCGTGACGTTTGATAGCATTAAAGCCTACAACTCCTCATGTAGGAATCGTAGTGACTTCAAGTCAAATGACTACTTCACTATGGTCACCATGAGAATACTTATGACACTTACATAACAATTATGAAGTATTCTCATAGTGGGTCATCCGGTATAAATATTATTCCTAATATTTATACCTGTGTGCCGACTTGATATCACATATCCATGACCCGTGAGATTTGTTCATCAGTCTACTCACACAATAGTCTATATATATTATTGTCGTCCTAATTAACAATAATACTCGACTACAGATATTTAAGAATAACATTCTATTATTCAATAAGGTCTCATGATTAAGTCTTGTACTTAATATCTCATTGAATGAACTACCTATTCTAAGGACTTTATTATGCTATAAACTAATAACATAATAAATGAACGCCTTATTCATATATCAAATATATGATTAAATTCATGATACAAATGATGATCTATTCAAAATAGATTGGCCTCTAGGGCTTACACCAACAATCTCCCACTAGCACTAGAGTCAATCAGGCATCAATCCAACACCCATCGATCTAGTGTGAGTGTCATGCAATCATTGAGCAAGAGACTCCATTAGCGGATTATTAGTGTTGTCATTTTGTACATCTTCACATCTCTCCTCCATTGATCATCTATCGAATGAGATGGAAGCACCTAAGTATATGTTTAGATTGTAACACCGCAAGATTCACCCTTATGTTTATATGTGTTAGTTTTGGCATATATATATGTTGTTATAGGTTTTATATGTTTGATAATTATGCATATGTGTATGTTAGAGGTAGTTTAGCCTTTGGGAGGGTCGTAATAGTGAATTCTGGTTTTCTGGGATCCGCCCGCCTTAAGTTTTTGAGTCAGACCTAAAAGTCAGTGCCCTGCCTAAGTTTATGAGCCCGACCTAAAGTGCAGAAAAACTCACATTCTGTATTTCTGCAGAATCCGCCCGGTCTACGTTTTGAGCCCGGCATAAGCATCTGCGCCCGACCAAAATTTTGAGCCCGGCGTAACGACGCTGATAGTATTTTGGGGCTTTTGTTTCGGCCCAGTTGCACCCTAATTCATTTTAAACCTCTAAGTCACGTCCTAAACCCTAGTTTACATGACTCTAACACTCAAACTGCCTCCCACGTTTTTACACCGTTCTTCAATTGGGGAACACCGTTGCGAACACGTGTTCATTGTGTTTGCTGTCTGGATCTCTAAACCAGGTAAAATTCGTGTACCTTGTCATTCGTTTTTGTTAATCTCATTTCTTCTTCTTGAATTGGAGATTAATGGTTTCACTTTTTACGTTTTAACCAAGGCTTGGGGAACTCTTCAAGCCGCTCGAGGGAACGCGTTTGGTTTACCTCTTAGCTTTCGTTGGAAATCTTCATAGCAGGTATGGGGAGAAGGATAGTGTATACATTAGGCAAGGGGGTAGCGTAAGATTACGGGTTCCCATAACCCCGTTATTGTTGTTAATTGCTATGAATGCTTATTCGTTATATGTTGTTATTAATTGTTATTGATATTGCTACGTTTAGTATGACTATGCCTAAACTGTTGTTGATGCAATGATCTGCCTAGTTGTATGAGTTAATTGTTATAATTGCTAATTGGTTGATGGTATGCTCATTGTTTATGATTATCATGTTGTTTGCGAACGATGTATAATAATTGAATCTGTTCATGATCTGATTATGATCGTTATGTTGCTTTTGCTATGTGTTGATTGACCGAATGTTGATTGACTGAGTGTTGGTTGATGTTGAACAAGTTAATAAGACCTTAATTGACTCATTAGGACTCAATTAACATAATAATTAAGGGATTAATTCCCCAATATTTCATAAGACATGAACTGCTAGTGAGAGGTGAGGTTTGATGCCGATTGGATTAGTCAAAGGACCCAAGGAACTGATTTGAGAGTGTTAGGGAGTTTTTGGCTCCAAGAACGCGTTTGAACTTTGCCCACAACAGTATGGCCCTGCCTAGGAGCACGGTCGTACTGAACAGGGAGCACGCCCGTGTTCCCCGTTAAATTCTGGAAGGCAGGCCGTGCATTGAGCATGGTCGTGCCGGACACTAAGCACGACCGTGCTCCACTTAAGTGGCAACACGACCGTGCTGGGGTGAGCACGCCCGTGCTCCCCTTACTGGTCAGAATCTGAGATTAAAGGAATTGAGGGGTGTTTTGAGACACCCCGCTGTGCCTCGGTGTTTTATTTGGAAATAAACTTGATTATTATGTTCTTATTCTTAAACTTAACATGAAAATACGGCGGAATTAAAACTTAAATTATTAAGTAAACATATTCATGTAGAACAGGAATAAGAAAACATGACCATATTAAGCATATGTAAGTGAAATCAGAGTTAAACAAAACACTGTTTTAGAGCATCCCGACAATAGGAGCCCTAACAGGTGTACAAGTTATACAAACGTAAAGGCGGAAAAGATAAAGCGTCGTGACACAGACGCACTGGCCATAACTAGGACTAGACCCTACTCATCATGGGTCACAGCTCGTCCTCCGGCATCCGGCTCGTAAGGAGTTCCGTCCAGCTCCTCCTCGTTCGGCTCATCAACAGGATCTTCGAACACGAGCCATAAAAGATAGAACAAAGCAGAGAAAAGTACAGGGGATAAGAAACATGCTATCATCAAAAGCGGAAAAAGATTCATAGTAAATGATACACTAATTGCCATAGACAATCAACACACATTTCTAACAAGTCATCCTCAAATTGATATATATCCTCCTCTACCCTTTGTCATGATGCAATGCAATGCAGTATGAATGTTTGGCCACAACCACATATCCAAATTTCCATCTCAAGTAAATCAGACTATATTTCAAGTCAACCAGACTATGTTTCAAGTCAACCAGACTATGTTTCAAGCCAATCAGACTATGTTTCAAGTCGATCAGACTATGTTTCAAGTCGATCATATGAAAATATCACAGACCATGTTTCAGGTCACCCCCTAGTGCCGTAACCTCTCATCACTATTTCATGAATAAACCCAACAATAATCACATCTCGGTTAGGCACTTCTAAACTCAGATATCATGAACCCCCGCACACATTCCTCTAATTATCATGTATTAATACACATCAAAATCTCTAACCATATATCAAAACATTGGGGAACAAAGCAGTTCAATTATCATCAAGCTATAATACATTCTCATATAAACATATCAATCATCATAAAATATCACAGTAATATCAGCATCAATAAATTCCTACATTCTCAACATCATATTAAAATATCAGAGTAATATCAGCATCAATAAATTCATATATTCTCAATATCATATAAGCAATCCAACACCGATAAACCTACAATCCCCGAATCAACATTGGTTTTACAGAAAAACAACTCCAACGTGATTTTGGTCTTGTTGATTATTCGATTTTCTAGTAGGGTTTGGGTCGCCCTACACAATTAATATATAATCTACTACTTATCGTTCCCGACGGTAGATTGATTCTTTCCCCCACCTGAGTTCTCACCGAACTTCCGAACTCGAAGCTCCTCGTTGCCACACCACAAGTTACCAACACCACCTTCAACCAAGCAACATAATTAAAAATAAATCAAACAAATTCATCTATGCCCTCATTATGCTAGGTTCGGCCATTTAATTCAAATGAGAGCTAGGATTGTTTTCTCAACCTAAGCTTTTGGATACTTATCACTTAGACTCTAGGTAACTTAAATAAATTGGCATAAGTTGAAAATATGGAATAAAAATCATCCAACCACTTAGGGTAGGTTTCGGCCTTGTATAACCAAATAGGCTAGGATTTTCAAATCGACACAACCTCTTAGATCAATGATCTTAGAGTATTAAGGAGTATGAATCAAGTACTAGTTTTCACAAAGCAAATCAAAAACATTTTATTTCGTTTAATATAAGTTTCGGCCAACATAATTGAATTGGCTAGAAATTTCTAAACTTTCCAATCTCTTTAGCTTAGCATCCATACATAGTAAGGAGCTTAAAACCATGATCATTTTGGAAAATGAAAAACAAGGCATCCTAGGTCCATAAACCTTAGGTTTCGGCCATCATAGGATTTTTAAGCTAGAAATATTTAAATCATCCAATCTTTTAGACATAGCATCCTTTGATATTAAGGAGCTCAATCTATAATCATCTTGGAAAATAAAAACAACACATCCTAGGTCCAAAACAAATGAGTTTCGGCCATCATAGGAAACTCAATGAAAAAGATTTAAACTTTTCCAATCACTTAAACCTAGCATCCTTTAGTATAAAGGAGCCCTTGGTCATGATCATCTTGGAATAGAACTCAAATATAAGTTCATAAAAGCAAAAGTTGACACAAAATCCAACCTAAACCATAGGCATGGTTTCGGCCTTGCATGGATAAAGGGGTTCGAAATTTTTGTTTTACACAGTCTTTTAGTATGTTGTAATAGGAGTAAAAACAAGAACATAGGAAGTGGTTTCAACTCAAACGGAGTTTTCTACCATTTTTAAGAGTTTTTAGAAGTTTGAGAGCTTAAAGAAAACATAAAGCATAAACTATGAAATGAATGCAAGAACTTGAAAAGAAAACTAAATAGGATCATTACCCTCAAGAAGATGAACAATGTTGATGAAGGAATCAAGTTGAAAAGAGAAGTAAAAACCAAAGCTTTAAAGGTTTGAACTTTTTTTTTAAAAAGAAAGGAAGAAGATGAAGAAGAAGAAAAGTGTGAGTGAAGTGATGAAATGGGTATATATAGATGGAGGGAAAGGGGGCACGGTTTTTGGAGAGAAAAGGAGAGGAAAAATGAGAGAAAATAGAAGTGGATTGTTGAGGAAGATTGGAGGTATGGTGGTAAGGTATGGTGTTGTAAGGTGGAGGTAAGATAGGAGAGAGAAAAGAGTTGAAAAAGTAAAATTTTGAAAAGGTGAGTGATGGTGGTTACTATTTGCCATCACATCATGTCTCTTCTAGTACTTTCGTTTCCTTTGTGCTCGCTCTCCATTGCGTGTCGATGACTTCCCCGATCGTATTTCTCGACGATTTCGCTCGGGTAATACTTAGAATTTGGCCCCGGACGAGATTTTGTGAAAGTCTCCATACCCACACAAAACATCCTAAAAACACTAACCGTCTTGTTTACGGGTTAAAATTATGTTTCCGACTCAAGAAAAATTATACTTGGTAGAGAAAACGCAGACCGACTTCCCGTCTGAATTTTCAGCCAAAATTTTACTTGTGAGCTATTATCGTAAGGTAGATCAAGAATATGATTTTTATTTTATTACAAACATTTCCTAAACTTCATATTAAAATATAATTACTTATATTTTAATTTATTAGCCGATATCTCAAAAATCAGTCATTACATTACTACCCTTCTTAAAAGAAAATTCCGTCCTCGGAATTTACGTACCTCGAAAAAGATGTGGATATTGTTGTTGCATATCCGCCTCGCGTTCCCAAGTTGCATCTCCAGTAGCTTCATCCCATAAGATTTTAACCAAAGGAATCTGCCTACCGCGAAGTTCCTTGATCCGTCTATCTGTGATCCTTACAGGTAATACCTCATGCTCCAGGTTCTCTCGCAATTGTATAGACTCAGACTCAATCACATGAGATGGATTAGGGTGGTACTTTCTCAATTGAGAAACATGAAAGATGTCATGAACGTTGGAAAGATTAGGTGGCAAGGCAATTTGGAAAGCTACTGGCCCAATTCGTCGAAGAATCTGAAAAGGTCCAATGAAACGAGGAGTAAGTTTTCGGGATTTCATAGCTCTGCCAATTCTAGTTTTTCGAGTAACTCTCAAGAATATGTGATCACCTTCCTGGAATTCTAATGGTCTCCTCCTCTTGTCACCGTAGCTCCTCTGCCTATCTTGTGCTTCCTTCATCTTTTCCCTTATCTTCCTGACTTGTTCCGTAGTCTGTTGTACCACATCCGGACCCAAAACTTGGTTTTCACCAGTCTCATACCAACATAACGGGGTCCTACACTTTCTGCCATACAACGCCTCATATGGTGCCATTCCAATACTGCTGTGGAAACTGTTGTTATAAGTAAATTCAATCAATGGCAAAAACGTATCCCAACTGCCAGTGTGTTCCAACACACAAGCTCTCAACAGGTCCTCCAATGATTGAATTGTCCTCTCTGATTGCCCATCGGTTTGGGGATGATAGGCGTAACTCATTCTCAACTTCGATCCGAAAGCATTTTGCAATTGTCTCCAGAAATTAGAGGTGAATCTAGGATCTCGATCTGAGACAATACTTGATGGCACACCATGCAACCTAACCACTTCATCGATGTAAATCTGGGTTAACTTCTCTAATTTATCACCTTCTCTAATAGGCAAGAAGTGAGCACACTTCGTCAATCTATCAATGACAACCCAAATTGCATCATGCTTCTTCGTAGTCCGTGGTAATCCGACCACAAAATCCATAGCTATACTATCCCATTTCCATTCTGGGATATCTAGAGATTGCAATAATCCTGCTGGTTTTTGATGTTCGATCTTCGCCTTCTGACACACCAGGCAAGATAAGACATACTCCGCTACTTCTTTCTTCATCCTCTTCCACCAGAACATTTTCTTCAAATCCTGAGACATCTTTGTGGATCCAGGATGGAAACTCAACTTAATTTTATGTGCCTCCTCTAAAATCATCTTCCTAAGCTCTGCATCCTCTGGCACACATATTCTATCTCTAAACCTTAATGCACCATCTGTTCCTCTAGTGAACTCAGAAACTTTTCCCTCGTCTATTCCTTTACTTATCTCCTGAAGGTACAAATCCTGAATCTGCTTATCCTTGAGATCCTGCATGAAATCACTACTAATAGTGATCCTACCCAAACAAACTTTATTTTCTCTTAACTCCATTCCTATGTTCGGGTCTCGAATTGTTCTAACAACTCCAACTCCTTAACCATCATTGTGGATACATGCAAGGACTTCCTACTTAAAGCATCTGCTACCACATTGGCCTTCCCAGGATGGTACAGTAACTCAAAATCATAATCTTTGATGAACTCCATCCACCTCCGCTGTCTCATGTTCAATTCCTTCTGATCAAAAAGATACTTTAGGCTCTTGTGGTCACTGAAAACATTAAACCTTGCTCCATACAAAAAGTGTCGCCAAATCTTCAATGCGAACACTATTGTTGTTAACTCCAAGTCATGAGTCGGATAGTTCCTCTCATGAATTCGCAAATCGTCGGGAAGCATAAGCCACCGCTTCTTCCCTCTTGCATCGAACACAACCTAAACCTTGATATGACGCATCACAAGATATCGCCAAACTGTCCTAGGGGGTCAGGTAAGATCAACACAGGTGATGTAGTCAATCTTTCCTTCAGCTTTTGGAAACTCTGCTCACACTTGTCCGTCCACATAAAAGCTGTATCCTTTCTCGTTAACTGCGTCATAGACAGCGCAATCTTAGAGAATCCCTCTATGAACCTCCGATAATATCCAGCAAGTCCTAAGAAACTCCGTATTTCACTCACTGACTTGGGTCGTTCCCATTTAAGAACTGCTTCAACCTTAGCTGGATCTACGGCTATTCCTTCTTTGTTAATTACATGCCCTAGAAATTGTACTTCTTCCAGCCAAAACTCACACTTGGAAAGTTTGGCATAAAGTTGCCTATCTTTCAAGACTCGCAGTACCAATCTCAAATGCTCCTCATGCTCTTCCCGCGTACTTGAGTAGATAAGAATATCGTCGATGAACACAACGACAAACTTATCGAGGAACGGTCTGAAAATTCGGTTCATATAATCCATGAACACGGCTGGCGCATTAGTTACACCGAAAGTCATAACTAAATACTCATAGTGCCCGTACCTCGTCCTAAAAGCCGTCTTGGGTATATCTTCCTTCTTTACTCTAATCTGGTGATACCCGGACCTTAAATCGATCTTAGAGAATATTGACGCTCCCTTCAACTGATCCATTAGGTCATCGATTCTAGGCAACGGATACTTGTTTTTAATCGTCACCTTATTCAACTGCCTGTAATCCGTGCATAACCTCGCACTTCCATCCTTCTTCTTAACGAACAACACCGGTGCACCCCAAGGTGAAACGCTCGATCTGATGAACTCTTTCCCCATCATATTCTCCAATTGTTCCTTCAACTCAGCTAGTTCCACTGGTGACATCCGATACGGTGCTATAGATATAGGCCCTGTCCCTGGTACGAGATCTATAGTGAATTCCACTTCTCTTTCTGGTGGCAAACATGGAACGTCTGGGGAAAACTTCAGGAAACTCCTCACGATAGGCATAGAATCTATCTTTGGGGATCTCATTAGCCTCCATTGCAAAAAGCATCACAAACTCCTGAGAGTTGTTACTCCTCAAAGGTACTCCTTCATTGGCAGATACTATACTAGAAGGCTCAAGAAATGATAGGGTCTTACTAGAACAATCTAGCATTACATGGTTAGCCGAAAGGCAATCCATGCCAAGGATAACATCTATCTGTTGCATAGGCAAACAGATAAGGTCTATAACAAAATCTCGGTTTTCAAGCACTATAGGACATTTTAAGCAAACAGATATGGTAATCAAAGGTTTACTAGTTGGATTAGTTACCGTAAGGGTATAAGGCAATTTAGACACAGTCAATTTCAAATGATCCACACACTCATGCGATATAAAAAGAATGAGTAGCGCTGAGTCAAACAACACATTAGAGAGTTTACCAGCTATCGTGCACAAACCTTGTATAAGATCGGCCAGATTGAGTGGATTCATCTCCCTCACGGTAAACACCCTTCCAAAGGGCTTGTGGTCCTGCCGTTCTTGGGTAACCTCTATGATCTCCGACACTTTTTCCAATAGTTGTTGATCGTTGTTTAACCTAGCGATCTGCAGTCTCGTGCTATGTGGCCTTGTTTCCCACAGTTGAAACAGTTGGGCCTACTTGGACAGTTGTTGGCATAATGTGGCCCTCCACATCCAAGCAAACTACATTATGCGATCGCGACCCGTTTCCGCTCGCCGGTCCCGGTCCTTGCTTCGCCTGTGCTTAGCATATGGTTTCTGTCTCCACCGAGAATTACTTCCTCCACGCCTACGGAAATTTGACCGATTAGGACCCCCGGTCCTCGCTTGTTTTTGTTCATTAGCCATCCTCAAGTCTATGCTTTCGATGGCACCGCATCTGTCTACTAGCTCGGGAAGTATCAGTATGTCCGGAGACACTACAGCCCCACCGTAGCTCATCCCCGAGTCCCTCTTCAAACCTTCGCATTGCCAGTCCTCATTAGGGAACCTCCGATAGTATTCTCAAAACTTGATCGGCGCCTCAAACCTCGAGGCATACTCGCCGACAGACATGTTGCCCTGCTTGAGATTCGTGAATTCCTTCTCCTTCTCGCGTCTAATTGTACGCGGAAAATACTTCTCAAAGAAGCAATCAGTGAATAGCTTCCAGTTGATCACACTACCCTCAGCTTCCAATAACTTTCTCTTGCCCTTCCACCAGAATTCTGCCCCCTAGGTCAGCATAAAGGCAGCGTAAGTCACCTTCTTATCCTCTCGGCAGCGCATAGTGTCGAATATCTTTTCAATCTCTTGTATCCACCATTCAGCCCTTTCAGGATCATACTCTCCGTGGAACTGAGGTGGCTTTCCATTCATAAAAGTTGTCAATCCGGCATCCTCAGCTGCTGCTGCCCTCCTCTGATTCTTTATCTCGAGCTGCTCCTTGTTCATTTGCAGCATCTCAGCATTCTGTTGGGTTTGCAATAGCAAAGCAGCCGCTATTGTCTCCATTGTGTTTGGAGTCAAAGATGATCCTCCTCCATTGACAGCTCCTGGAGTCCTTCCTCCACTGTTTGATGGACGTCCTCTTCCACGTGCCATGATTCTGAGTGAAAGAAACCATTCACTCTAATTAGTATGACATATAATACTACATAAGCAAGTATATAAATACCATATGCCATACTAATATTAATTGTTTCGCATTAGGTTCTGGACACTCTACCCCACTTCTAAACATAGTCTAAATCCGATGTGGATTCAACTAGACACGGCCAAGAATAACACCTAAACTTAGCAGTCCTTGATTCCGATCGGACATAACCCATAACCGTTTTTATAACCATACGGCTCTGATACCATAATGAGACACCCCGCTGTGCCTCGGTATTTTATTTGGAAATAAACTTGATTATTATGTTCTTATTCTTAAACTTAACATGAAAATACGGCGGAATTAAAACTTAAATTATTAAGTAAACATATTCATGTAGAACAGGAATAAGAAAACATGACCATATTAAGCATATGTAAGTGAAATCAGAGTTAAACAATACACTGTTTTATATCATCCCGACAATAGGATCCCTAACAGT
Source organism: Sophora flavescens (assembly GCA_030762895.1). NCBI lineage: Eukaryota > Viridiplantae > Streptophyta > Magnoliopsida > Fabales > Fabaceae > Sophora > Sophora flavescens. The sequence continues at coordinate 206,402,067 of CM061063.1, read as the reverse complement.
AGTACAATTTATACAAACGTAAAGGCGGAAAAGATAAAGCGTCGTGACACGACGCACCTGGCCATAACTAGGACTAGACCCTACTCATCATGGGTCACGCCTCGTCCTCCCGCATCCGGCTCGTAAGGAGTTCCGTCCAGCTCCTCCTCGTTCGGCTCATCAACAGGATCTTCGAACACGAGCCATAAAAGATAGAACAAAGCAGAGAAAAATACAGGGGATAAGAAACATGCTATCATCAAAAGCGGAAAAAGATTCATAGTAAATGATACACTAATTGCCATAGACAATCAACACACATTTCTAACAAGTCATCCTCAAATTGATATATATCCTCCTCTACCCTTTGTCATGATGCAATGCAATGCAGTATGAATGTTTGGCCACAGCCACGTATCCAAATTTCCATCTCAAGTAAATCAGACTATATTTCAAGTCAACCAGACTATGTTTCAATTCAACCAGACTATGTTTCAAGCCAACCAGACTATGTTTTAAGTCGATCATATGAAAATATCACATACCATGTTTCAGGTCACCCCCTAGTGCCGTAACCTCTCATCACTATTTCATGAATAAACCCAACAGTAATCACATCTCGGTTAGGCACTTCTAAACTCAGATATCATGAACCCCCGCACACATTCCTCTAATTATCATGTATTAATACACATCAAAATCTCTAACCATATATCAAAACATTGTGGAACAAAGCAGTTCAATTATCATCAAGCTATAATACATTCTCATATAAACATATCAATCATCATAAAATATCACAGTAATATCAGCATCAATAAATTCCTACATTCTCAACATCATATTAAAATATCACAGTAATATCAGCATCAATAAATTCATACATTCTCAAAATCATATAAGCAATCCAACACCGATAAACCTACAATCCCCGAATCAACATTGGTTTTACAGAAAAACAACTCCAACGTGATTTTGGTCTTGTCGATTATTCGATTTTCTAGTAGGGTTTGGGTCGCCCTACACAATTAATATATAATCTACTACTTATCGTTCCCGACGGTAGATTGATTCTTTCCCCCACCTGAGTTCTCACCGAACTTCCGAACTCGAAGCTCCTCGTTGCCACACCACAAGTTACCAACACCACCTTCAACCAAGCAACATAATTAAAAATAAATCAAACAAATTCATCTATGCCCTCATTATGCTAGGTTCGGTCATTTAATTCAAATGAGAGCTAGGATTGTTTTCTCAACCTAAGCTTTTGGATACTTATCACTTAGACTCTAGGTAACTTAAATAAATTGGCATAAGTTGAAAATATGGAATAAAAATCATCCAACCACTTAGGGTAGGTTTCGGCCTTGTATAACCAAATAGGCTAGGATTTTCAAATCGACACAACCTCTTAGATCAATGATCTTAGAGTATTAAGGAGTATGAATCAAGTACTAGTTTTCACAAAGCAAATCAAAAACATTTTATTTCCTTTAATATAAGTTTCGGCCAACATAATTGAATTGGCTAGAAATTTCTAAACTTTCCAATCTCTTTAACTTAGCATCCATACATAGTAAGGAGCTAAAAACCATGATCATTTTGGAAAATGAAAAACAAGGCATCCTAGGTCCATAAACCTTAGGTTTCGGCCATCATAGGATTTTTAAGCTAGAAATCTTTAAATCATCCAATCTTTTAGACATAGCATCCTTTGATATTAAGGAGCTCAATCTATAATCATCTTGGAAAATAAAAACAACACATCCTAGGTCCAAAACAAATGAGTTTCGGCCATCATAGGAAACTCAATGAAAAAGATTTAAACTTTTCCAATCACTTAAACCTAGCATCCTTTAGTATAAAGGAGCCCTTGGTCATGATCATCTTGGAATAGAACTCAAATATAAGTTCATAAAAGCAAAAGTTGAAACAAAATCCAACCTAAACCATAGGCATGGTTTCGGCCTTGCATGGATAAAGGGGTTCGAAATTTTTGTTTTACACAGTCTTTTAGTATGTTGTAATAGGAGTAAAAACACGAACATAGGAAGTGGTTTCAACTCAAACGGAGTTTTCTACCATTTTTAAGAGTTTTTAGAAGTTTGAGAGCTTAAAGAAAACATAAAGCATAAACTATGAAATGAATGCAAGAACTTGAAAAGAAAACTAAATAGGATCATTACCCTCAAGAAGATGAACAACTTTGATGAAGGAATCAAGTTGAAAAGAGAAGTAAAAACCAAAGCTTTAAAGGTTTGAACTTTTTTTTTAAAAGAAAGGTAGAAGATGAAGAAGAAGAAAAGTGTGAGTGAAGTGATGAAATGGGTATATATAGATGGAGGGAAAGGGGGCACGGTTTTTGGAGAGAAAAGGAGAGGAAAAATGAGAGAAAATTGAAGTGGATTGTTGAGGAAGATTGGAGGTATGGGAGGTATGGTGGTAAGGTATGGTGTTGTAAGGTGGAGGTAAGGTAGGAGAGAGAAAAGAGTTGAAAAAGTAAAATTTTGAAAAGGTGAGTGATGGTGGTTACTATTTGCCATCACATCATGTCTCTTCTAGTCCTTTCGTTTCCTTTGTGCTCTGCTCCATTGCGTATCAGATGAATTCCCCGATCGTATTTCTCGACGATTTCGCTCGGGTAATACTTAGAATTTGCCCGGACGAGATTTTGTGAAAGTCTCCATACCCACACAAAACATCCTAAAAACACTAACCGTCTTGTTTACGGGTTAAAATTATGTTTCCGGCTCAGTAAAATTATACTGGTAGAGAAAACGCAGACCGACTTCCGTCTGAATTTTCAGCCGAAAATTTTACTGAGCTATTATCGTAAGGTAGATCAAGAATATGATTTTTATTTTATTACAAACATTTCCTAAACTTCATATTAAAATATAATTACTTATATTTTAATTTATTAACCGCATACCAAAAATCAGGCTGTTCCATGTTTCACCCCAAATGTCCCCAATAATGTAATAACACACCAATCGAATGGAGAACAGTTAGATAACTTAATTAAAAGATTAATTAAGATAACAAGATTAATAAGTTGGTTAAGCCGGTTCCCATTGGGTTGCCGCACGTTGTTAAGCTTTGGTGCTTTTTGGCCAAAGTGACCTCGATGCTTTTTAATCGAGGTGTTGATGAGTTGAACCTTAGTGCTTTTTGGCTAAGGGGTCCTTGACCCAGAATGGGTCAAGGTGTTGATGTTGATGATGGTGATAAGTCTTGGGTGCTTATTGGTCCAAGCAAAGGAGGTTGTTGCCTTGTGTGTTGTTTGCTCATACATTCATACGTTGAAGTTGATTAGTGGGGGATGTTCAACATAGGGGAGGTCGTCCAAGTTACGATGATCTGGCCTAAGTCTCGGGTGGTTCACCCAAGGTTTGGTGAACCGTGTGCCCCCGAGGTAGCGTATCCAGTTATGATACGTCGGCTATCTAAGGGTTCACCCATGGTTTGGTGAACTGCTGGCGTTGGTGCTTTTATGGCCAATATGGATATGTAACTCCGAAGTTGACTTCCTGAGATAGTTTGGATCCACATGCATAATGGAGTAGCGGAGTAATGTTGCATCGGATAACATATGTTGGTTGAGTTGATATGTTGATGTGATTGTTTATATATTCATGTTATATGTTGTGTATTGCTATGCCATGCTATGATGTATGTTCATCTTGCTTACTACTTCCATGCCGATGTGTTTACATGATTTCTTACTCCATATTTTCCTGTTTCTGTTGTTGTTGTATCTCTTATGCAGAGGACGGCGAGCAGCCAGTGGAGGAGTGACTCTGAGGAGCCGCGACTCTTATTAGGATGCTTAGTTATAGTTAGTTTTGTTTAGTTGTTTCAGTTGTATTCTGAGAATTTATTCTGGAACGATTATATCAGCTCTGTAAGTGATATCGGGGTTGGGTTATATTTATGCTATACGTTGTTTATGTTTTATTGTTTTAAAACTATGTTCTTTCCGCGTTAAGTGTTACAATGTGGTATCTTTCTATCAAGTTTTATTTTATTTTTTTTATGAAATAAATGCATGTTTTCATATTATCTCTTTTAAGTAAATGTTTTATATTAACATGCGGGGTAGAGGGTGACACATTTAGTGGTATTAGAACAGGTTTGTCCTATCAGACCATGGCATGAGTCTGTTGTGAGTCTGTTGTGTGCTCTTGTTTGAGTTGTATATATTTAATATAGACAATGTTACGTGGTACTAAGTACCTATAGCTTCGTTTTGGCTTGACTTACTGCATTTGGTGGTTTGTCTTGGACGATCCAAGAAGCCTGTGAGTGCAGCTTGTGTTCAGAAAGGTTGTTCTATTATCATTTGATAATGAGAGTTTTGTTGTTGATCTTGTGTGCCTACCTTTAAAAGACCTTGATAATATTCTTGGCATGGACTGGTTATCTTCCTACCATGTCCTTTTAAATTGTTTTGATAAAACCTTGATTTTTGGAACTCTTGAGGAGTCTAAGAATCTGACCTTTCTCTCTGCTAACTAAGTGAAAGCTTCGATGAAAGACGAAGCCTAAGTGTTCATGATGTTGCCTTCCCTGGAAGTTGAGAGCCCTCCTGATGTCGAAAGTGTACCTGTTTTGCGGGAGTTTCCTGAAGTGTTCCCGGGGGGATGTTTACGAACTACCCCTAGAGAGAGATGTGGAGTTCACCATAGATTTAGTACCTGGCACCGGGCCTATTTCCATAGCACCCTATAGAATGTCTCTCCTAGAGCTAGCCAAGTTAAAGGAACAGTTAAAGGACCATATCCAAAAGTAGTTTATGAGGCCTAGCGTATCCCCATGGGGAGCGCTAGTGTTGCTAGTAAAGAAGAAGGATGGTAGTGTGAGGTTGTGTGTCGACTATTGACAGCTTAACAAGGTGACCATTAAGAATCGGTATCCCCTCCCTAGGATTGATGATCTTATGGATCAGTTGATCGGAGCCTGTGTCTTTTCGAAGATAGATTTGAGGTCAGGGTACCATCAGATTCGAGTTAAGTCTGAGGACATCCCTAAGACAACGTTTAGGATGCGTTATGGTCACTATGAGTACTTGGTTATGCCCTTTGGTGTAACCAATGCCCCTGCTGTGTTCATGGACTACATGAACACCTTTCACCCTTACTTGGATAAGTTTGTGGTGGTCTTCATAGATGACATCTTAGTGTACCCCAAGACTAAGGAGGAACATGAGGAGCACTTGAGGATTGTCTTGTAGACCCTTAAGGAGAATTAGTTGTATGCCAAGATGTCTAAGTGCGAGTTTTGGTTAGATGAAGTTAGTTTCTTAGGTCACGTGATCTCAAAAGGTGGGTTAGCCGTTGATCCGGCTAAGGTTGAGACGGTGCTCCAGTGGGAAGCGCCAAAGTCAGTGACTGAGATTAGGAATTTCTTGGGTTTAGCAGGGTACTATAGGAGGTTTATAGAGGGTTTCTCTAAGTTAGCTTTACCCTTAACCCGTCTCACCAAAAAGGGACAGTTGTTTGTGTGGGACTCTAAGTGCGAAGAGAGTTTCCAAACCCTTAAGAGTAGGTTGACATCAGCACCGGTTTTGGTTTTGCCAAATCCTAGTAAACCTTTCGTAGTGTACGGTGAAACATTGAAGCAAGGTTTAGGTGGAGTGTTGATGCAAGATGGTAAGGTAGTAGCTTATGCCTCTAGGCATTTGAAAACCCATGAGAAGAACTACCATACCCATGACCTAGAGTTAAGAGCTGTGATGTTTGCCTTGAAGATCTGGAGGCATTACCTTTATGGAGTAAAGTTTGAGGTCTTTAGTGATCATAAGAGTTTGAAGTATCTCTTTGATCAAAAGGAGTTGAATATGAGGCAACATAGGAGGATGGATTTTTTAAAGGATTATGAGTTTTATCTAACCTACCACCTAAGAAAAGCCAATTTTGTGGCAGATGCTCTAAGAAGGAAAACCTTGCACGTCTCCGCTTTGATGGTTAGGGAGATGGATTTAATTGAGGAGTTTAAAGACCTGAGTTTAGCTTGGGAAGTTACCCCTAAGAGCATTAGGCTTGGAACCTTGAAGGTTACTAACAGTTTAATGGATCAGGTTAGAGAGGGTTAGAAGATAGACAAGTTTCTCTTAGACTAGAGAGAGTTGCTCGCTCAGGGTAGAAACCTTACTTTTAAGGAATAAAGTGATGGGGTTTTGATGTTCAAAGATAGAGTCTGTATACCAGAAGTTCAGGAGCTTAGAAATTTGATCCTTGAAGGACATAGGAGTGGACTGAGTGTGCACCCATGTGTCACTAAGATGTATCAAGATCTTAAGAGGATGTTTTGGTGGCCTAGGATGAAGAAAGATGTGACTGAGTTTGTGTATGCTTGTTTAGTGTGCCAAAAGGCTAAGATAGAACACCAAAAGCCATCGGGAAATATGAAACCTCTGAGTATTCCAGAATGTAAATGGGATAGTATTTCCATGGATTTTGTGTCTGGACTCCCTAGGACTCCAGCTGGTTTTGAGGCTATATGGGTTGTTGTGGATAGACTGACTAAGTCCACCCATTTCATCCCGATGAACATGGAATACTCTTTGGAAAAGTTGACCCAGTTGTACATCAAGGAAATAGTTAGACTACATGGTGTACCTTATAATACAGTTTCAGATAGAGACCCGAGGTTTACTTATAGATTTTGGAATAATTTGCATGAGACCTTAGGAACGAAGCTTAGTCTTAGTTCAGCTTATCACCCACAGACTGATGGGCAATCTGAGAGAACCATCCAGTCCTTATAGGACTTGCTTAGAGCTTGTGTGCTAGAATAGTCGGGTAGTTGGGATAAGTTTTTGCCCCTGATAGAGTTTACCTACAACAATAGTTTCCATTCCAGCATTGGGATGGCACCTTATGAAGCTCTTTAGAGGAGGAGATGTAGGTAGGACCTGAAGTGGTGCAAGAAACCACTGAGAAAGTAAGGATGATTCAAGAAAATATGAAAGTGGCACAGAGTAAGCAATAGAGCTACCATGATAAAAGGAGGAAGGCGCTCGAATTCCATGAAGGTGACCATGTGTTCTTGAGAGTTATCCCGATGACTGCGGTTGGTAGAGTAATGAAGGCGAGGCAACTTACTCCGAGATTCATTGGTCCTTACCAAATTTTGAAAAGAGTCGGCGAAGTCGCCTACCAACTAGTCCTACCATCGTTCTTGTCGAACGTTCATAGTGTCTTTCACGTGTCTCAACTCAAAGTACATTCATGACCCTAGTCACGTGATAGTTCCCGATACCATACAGTTAAAATAGAACTTGCCTTTCGAGGTACTTCCCCTTCGAGTCGAGGATAGGAGGGTGAAGCAACTAAGAGCCAACGAGATACATTTGGTCAAAGTCGTTTGGAGTGGAGCTACTGAGGAAAGTGCTACATGGGAGCTGGAGAGCAAGATGATGGAAGCGTATCCACATCTGTTTGCTTGAGGTGAATAGAAATTTCGAGGACAAAATTTTTATAAGGGTATGGAATTATAACACCCCAAGATTCACCCTTATGTTTATATGTGTTAATTTTGGCATATATATTTTGTTATATGTTTGATATTTATGCATATGTGTATGTTAGAGGTTGTTTAGCCTTTGGGAGGGTCGTAATAGTGAATTCTGGTTTTCTGGGATCTGCCCGGCCTAAGTTTTTGAGCCCGTCCTAAGCGTCTGCACCCAGCCTAAGTTTATGAGCCCGACCTAAAGTGCAGAAAAACTCACATTCTAGTTTTCTGCAGAATCCACTCGGCCTACGTTTTCTGAGCCCGGCCTAAGCGTCTGCGCCTGGCCAAAATTTTCTGAGCCCGGTCTAACGATACTGACAGAATTTTGGGGCTTCTGTTTCGGCCCAGTTGCACCCTAATTCATTTTAAACCTCTAAGTCACGCCCTAAACCCTAGTTTACATGACTCTAACACTCAAACTGTCTCCCACCTTTCTCTTTGAGGTCTCATCTCTTTTCTCTAAAAACTATCTCTCTAGGGACTATTATGTTCACCATTTCCACTGTTCTTCAATTGGGGAACACGTTGCGAACACGTGTTCATTGTGTTTGCTGTTTGGATCTCAAAACCAGGTAAAATTCGTGTACCTTGTCATCCGTTTTTGTTAATCTCCTTTCTTCTTCTTGAATTGAGGATTAGTGGTTTCCCTTTTTACGTTTTGACAAAGGCTTGGGTAACTTATCAAGCCGCTTGAAGGAACGCGTTTGGTTTACCGCTTAGCTTTCGTTGGGAATCTTCATACTAGGTATGGGGAGAAGGATAGTGTATACATTAGGCAAGGGGGTAGCGTAAGATGAGGAGTCCCCATAACCCCATTATTGTTGTCAATTGCTATGAATGCCTATTCGTTATATGTTGTTATTAATTGTTATTGATATTGTTACGTTTAGTTTGACTATGCCTAAACTATTGTTGATTCCATGATCTGCCTGGTTATATGAGTTAATTGTTATAATTGCTAATTGGTTGATGGTATGCTCATTGTTTATGATTATCATGTTGTTTGCCAATGATGTATAATAATTGAATCTGTTCATGATCTGATTATGATCATTATGTTGCTGTTGCTATGCTTTGATTGACCGAATGTTGATTGACTGAGTGTTGGTTGATGTTGAACATGTTAATAAGACCTTAATTGACTCATTAGGACTCTTAATTAAAATAAGACTTAAGGTATTAATTCCCCAATATTTCATAAGACATTAACTGCTAGTGAGAGGTGAGGTTTGATGCCGATTGTATTAATCAAAGGACCCTTGGAACTGATTTGAGAGTGTTAGGGAGTTTTTGGCTACAAGAACTCGTTTGAACTCTGCCCAGAACAGTATGGCCCTGCACAAGAGCACGGCCGTACTGAACAGGGAGCACGCTCGTGCTCCCAGTTAAATTCTGGAAGGTAGGCCACGCATTGAGTACGGCCGTGCAGGACAGTAAGCACGACCGTGCTACACTTAAGTGGAAACACAATCGTGCCGGGGTGAGCACGCCCGTGCTCCCCTTACTGGTCAGAGTCTGAGATTAAAGGAATTGAGGGGTGTTTCACCCCAAATGTCCCCAATAATGTAAGAACACACCAATCAAATGGAGAACAGTTAGATAACTTAATTAAAAGATTATTTAAGATAACAAGATTAATAAGTTGGTTAAGCCGGTGCCCATTGGGTTGCCGCACGTTGTTAAGCTTTGGTGCTTTTTGGCCAAAGTGGCATCGATGCTTTTTGGTCGAGGTGTTGATGAGTTGAACCTTAGTGGTTTTTGGCTAAGGGGTCCTTGACCCAGAATGAGTTAAGATGTTGATGTTGATGATGGTGATAAGTCTTGGGTTTTTATTGGCCCAAGCAAAGGAGGTGGTTGCCTTGTGTGTCGTTTGCTCATACATTCATACGTTGAAGTTGATTAGTGGGGGATGTTCAATATAGGGAAGGCCGTCCAAGTTATGATGATCTGGCCTAAGTCTCGGGTGGCTCACCCAAGGTTTGGTGAACCGTGCGCCCTCGAGGTGGCGTATCCAGTTATGATACGTCGGCTATCCAAGGGGTTCACCCATGGTTTGGTGAACTGCCGACATTGGTGCTTTTACGGCCAACGTGGTTATGTAACTCCAAAGTTGACTTCCCGAGATAGTTTGGATCCACATGCATAACGGAGTAGTGAAGTAGTGTTGCACCGCATAGCATATGTTGGTTGAGTTGATATGTTGATGTGATTGTTTATATATTGATGTTATATGTTGTGTATTGCTATGCCATGCTATGATGTATGTTCATCTTGCTTAATACTTCCATGCCGATGTGTTTACATGATTTATTACTCCCTGTTTTCCTGTTTCTGTTGTTGTTGTATCTCTTATACAGAGGACGGCGAGCAGCCAGTGGAGGAGTGACTCTGAGGAGCCGCGACTCTAGTTAGGATGCTTAGTTATAGTTGTTAGTTTTGTTTAGTTGTTTCATTTGTATTCCGAGGATTTATTCTGGAACTGTTATACCAGCTCTATTTGTGACATCGGGGTTGGGTTATGTTTATGCTATACGTTGTTTATGTTTTATTGTTTTAAAACTATGTTCTTTCTGCATCAAGTGTTACAATGTGGTATCTTTCTATCAAGTTTTTTTTTATGAAATAAATGCATGTTTTTATATTACTTCTTTTAAGTAAATGTTTTATATTAGCATGCGGGGTAGAGGGTGTCACATGGATCGCTAGTGAGATCAAGTTTCCTTAGCTTATGCGATTACTCCATCATCATCACAATGAGATCAACGGAGTTCACAAAGTTAGGAATTATTCCTACTTTATAAATGAACTTCCCCATCCAAACAACCTTTAAATCTGCATTTAAGGCAAATATATACTTGACCTCTGTAATAAATCATGCAACTGTCTCATGCTTGGAACCTTTTCAAGCATACAGTGCCACCATTAAGACAAAACACAAATCCAGACTGCGGTCTGGAATAACGTTTATCTGTTTGGAAACAGTGTCGATGTAACACCTTACAACGACTCCTTCCTCATCTTCATTTTTCAAGATAATCGTATTGGAGGTTAGTCTCTCACCTATCAGTTAGGACTTATGAGATTCTTACTCTTAAAAAAAGAAAACATTGGGTAACCATTATTTTGAAGGATGTCACAAACCACCCCCCCCCCCCCCCCCCGAAGAATTTGCCTTGAAAAGGTTAAACAGGTTATTAAATTCATTTGAAACAATAGAAACAAAGAACATAATAGTTTTTAAGCTAAATGAACTTAATTTTGCATTTCATCCAATGTTGAAAACAGAAAGATTAAGTGAGCTATTGCGGAGTAAATATTCTGTATGTACTCATATTATATTTCTCCCCCTTTTGGCATCAACATAAAGGTAAGTATTTTGGTACTTAGGAAAAACGAAAACCTTAGATATAAGAAAGGAGAAAAGATACCAAATATAAATCAAATATCAAAGAAAAGAAATATCAGACAAAATATCAAAGAAGTATGATACTAATAGTAGAAGTATGATCATCTTATATTTAATCATTAAAACATAATTATCAGTCACTGTTTAAAGCATATTAAGAATTGTTCAAAAAAAACTATGAAAAAATATTTTTACACATCACTGAAAAGCTTTACTGTACTTCTTCATTTCTTGACAAGTTTTTCAAGGAGGTCAAAGATCACATCTAGTTTTTTTCTTCGTGTATTCCTTGTTTAGGCAATCAAAAACTTAAGATTGTTGATGTTTCTCTCTCAGCCATTGTTGGGAAAGGGTCAAATGTCATCTCTCCTACCCTTGTCTCAATGTTTTTCATGTCTCAAAGCTTTCTTGTAATTTACTGTATGTTAGTAAAATCACTTGTTTTTGAAGTGTAATATATTATTTCTTCCTAATTGCCATGAATTTCAGGAACTGGATACGAGTGTTAGAACCAAAAGTGGTTTTGGATTTAATAATCTCTAAGTTTTGAAATCTAACACGTGCTTTCAGTTATTCAGGAATACTTTAGTATAAGTAAAATAAACATAGGATAAGTTTTTATTGAAAGAATACGCGTCCACCCTTGTAGACGGGCTGCTCAAATACTTTGGTAAATTTACTTGTTCATTTAATTGAGTAGACTGGTTTTCTTACCCCCCCCCCCCCCCGAAGAATTTGCCTTGAAAAGGTTAAACAGGTTATTAAATTCATTTGAAACAATAGAAACAAAGAACATAATAGTTTTTAAGCTAAATGAACTTAATTTTGCATTTCATCCAATGTTGAAAACAGAAAGATTAAGTGAGCTATTGCGGAGTAAATATTCTGTATGTACTCATATTATATTTCTCCCCCTTTTGGCATCAACATAAAGGTAAGTATTTTGGTACTTAGGAAAAACGAAAACCTTAGATATAAGAAAGGAGAAAAGATACCAAATATAAATCAAATATCAAAGAAAAGAAATATCAGACAAAATATCAAAGAAGTATGATACTAATAGTAGAAGTATGATCATCTTATATTTAATCATTAAAACACAATTATCAGTCACTGTTTAAAGCATATTAAGAATTGTTCAAAAAAAACTATGAAAAAATATTTTTACACATCACTGAAAAGCTTTACTGTACTTCTTCATTTCTTGACAAGTTTTTCAAGGAGGTCAAAGATCACATCTAGTTTTTTTCTTCGTGTACTCCTTGTTTAGGCAATCAAAAACTTAAGATTGTTGATGTTTCTCTCTCAGCCATTGTTGGGAAAGGGTCAAATGTCATCTCTCCTACCCTTGTCTCAATGTTTTTCATGTCTCAAAGCTTTCTTGTAATTTACTGTATGTTAGTAAAATCACTTGTTTTTGAAGTGTAATATATTATTTCTTCCTAATTGCCATGAATTTCAGGAACTGGATACGAGTGTTAGAACCAAAAGTGGTTTTGGATTTAATAATCTCTAAGTTTTGAAATCTAACACGTGCTTTCAGTTATTCAGGAATACTTTAGTATAAGTAAAATAAACATAGGATAAGTTTTTATTGAAAGAATACGCGTCCACCCTTGTAGACGGGCTGCTCAAATACTTTGGTAAATTTACTTGTTCATTTAATTGAGTAGACTGGTTTTCTTAAGTGAACGAGGCTCTAAATGTTTGCTAGACGGATACCAAAATAACTTGTTAGATACAGCAAGTCGACTTGATAATAAGCGCGTCCATCTTGCCACGTAAGCAGACGGAATTAATTAGTAGAAGTAAATGAACTGAAAAATAAAGTAATCTAGTAGACGAGCTCTAACCGCCACATCACTGGACGGAGATCTTTATAACTCATTCAGGAATAGCAAGTCCAAAGACTTGATAGACAAGAGGATATGCCACGTCATCCGACGAGAAAAATAATTTGTCAAAATAAACTTAGTCTCACATATAACTAAGTAGACAGAGTTTCTTAAAGCAAACGAGATCCATCTTAGAATAAATAAATGTTATCCGAATCTCTTGAGTTTATTTTCAAATGATTGATATTTATTTCAATAGAATATTTGTTCTTCACTTTTGTCCTATCTGCTTTAATGTTTTACCTTGTTGTAAAAGAAACATAGTACCATCAAGAAATGCAAAAAGCAGAACTGTACAATGAGATACTGCAAAACGATCTGTACAATGGCAACTTTATGGCTAAAAAAGCTAGATTGTAAACAAAGGAGGAACAACAAGTTCTCAAACTGCAATACTCAGAGGTTAACCTCATATTTCATGCTACCTCGATAACCAAGAGTACTATTTAGCATTGCCACAATCAAGCTATCAGTCACAACGAATATCATTCATTAAATGTTATCTCTAAATGAGATTATTCAAAGTAACTGTTGAAGAAATACAAGTGAAGAAGAAGGTCACTATAAATAGAAGCCCTGAGAGACTGAAGAAAGATACTCTTGACTGCACAACCTTACAAGCTCAACTTTTGTAAAACTACAATCACTTATACTCCTATTTCTTTAGAGAGCAAGAGTCAATATTTCTTAGTTTGAATATTGTGAAAATATTCATCTGATCTTAAACTGTCATATCCTCACACATAGTGATTTAATAAGATCGAACATTAAATCTCTTTGTTAGATTTAGAGCTTGAAGAGGCTTGGTAAGAAAGAAATACTTGTAGCTTGGAGAGGTGTTGAATACTTGGCTGTAATCTATTTTGATAATAGTGGAGAAAATCCTTCAAGTAGAAGGGACTGGACGTAGTTCTTGGTTGGAAGAGAGTGAACCAGAATAAAACATTTTACATGATTCTTCTATCTCTTATCTCTTGCAGCTTTATTTGTTTCTTACTAACCTAAGGGTTTTGATATTGCTTTGTTAAAGTCTTTTAAAAAGGATCTTTCTCTTTGTGCTTGATTCTGTTTTCTAATCTCCTTGTGTGAAAAATTTGTTTTAAAGGTTGTTTTCGAAAATTATTAGCAAACACAATTCAACCCCCTTCTTGTGTTTGCCTGTGTCAACTTCAGTTGGTATCAGAGCTCAGCCTCGAAAGGGTTGAGCATCTAACAAGTACCGAGGAAGTACGATCCAACAACCATGGATGCAGAAGGACAAGCTATCAACAAACCTCCTCTCTTTGATGAAACGAATTATGACTACTGGAAGAAGATAATGATGGCCTTCTTAGATACACAGAATGTAGATATTTGGGAGCTGATTGAAACCGGCTACACTTAACCAAGAGATGAAGCTGGAGACACTGTTCCTAGAGCCCAATGGACTCAAGAGAAGAAAAACCAACATCAACTAAATTTGAAGGCTAAGCACTATCTCATGTGTGCTATAACCAGATCTGAACATGACAAAGTTCGCAGCTACAATAATGCTAAAGAAATCTGGGATACTCTTGCCCTAGCTCATGAGGGTTCTTCACAAGCTAAGGAATCAAAGATCAGCATGCTGGTTAATCTGTATGAGCTGTTCAAGATGGGTGTGCATGAAATAATAGACCAAATGTTTGGAAGATTCCAAACCATCACCAACAGTCTCAGATCTCTTGGAAAAGTTTATGAAAATAGAGATCATGTCAGAAAAATCTTGAGAAGTCTATCCAAGCAATGGAGACCCAAAGTAACTGCTATACAGGAAGCCAAAAACCTGAATACACTCTCTCTGGAAGAGCTTCTTGGATCTCTCAAGGGTCATGAACTTGAACTTAATGAAGAAGAAAATTCCATAAAAGGAAAACCTATTGCCCTAAAGGCAAAGAAAGCAAGTTCATCAAAAGTTTTCAAAGCTGCTGAGTCATCAGATGAGTCTGAATCCTCTGATAATGATGAAGGATCAGATGAGGATGAATTGTCCTTTATCTCCAAGAAGATTCAACATATGTGGAGAAAGAAAGGTGGATTCAGAAGGAAGCAACTCAACAAAAAGTTTTCCAAGCTAGGGCCAAGGAGAAGTCAGACTTCAAGGAAAAGGTCCACCATTGTGTTTTGAATTCAAGAAACCCGGTCATTTCAAAGCGACTGCCCTGAGCTAAAGGATAAAAATAAATTCTTCAAAAAGAAGAAAGGCTTAATGGCTACATGGGAGGATCTTGATCTGTCTTCATCAGATGAAGAAAATGAAGCTGAGGAAGAGGCAAATATCTGTCTCATGGTAGACACTGCATCAGAAAACGAATACACTGATGCTGAGGTAATGGACTCTGACCCGTCCACTCTTCAAAATGCTTTTGATGAACTGTTGCATGAGCCGTCTATACTATCATGAGAATATAAGAGTCTCAAAAAGAAGTTTCTAAACTGACTAGAGAATATGATAGGATCTGCACTGAGAAACAAAACCTCAAAAATGAAAATGACATACAAAAATCAGTGAATGTCAGTCTAGCTGACAAAATGGTGTGTGAACCTGATGTTTCTTGTGAAGTTTCAAAACTGAAACAAGATGTAACATATCTAACTGATTCTTAGTCAAATTTTGTAGGGGACTCAGATAAACTTAGTCTCATTTTAAGGTACTCTAGGTCACCTCGTGATAAATCTGGTCTTGGTTATGACAAAGAGAAGCAAGACGCATCTCACAAAATGTAAAAACCACTTAAACAGCATAGAGCTTCAAAAGTTTCAAATAAATATACCAAAGCTAAGTCTAGCTCGGCCAACAACTTTTACAAAGTGTGTGGAAAAAGTAGGCATATTACATCTAGATGCTTACACAATAAACATTCTAAGCATCCTCGTCCAGTGACAACTAACAAGAAAGGACCCAAGTCAGTTTGGATACCTAAAGATAAGATAATATCTGTTGCAGATTTGCTTAACAATAGGAAGAAAACAGATGCCTTGGTACTTGGATAGTGGCTGCTCACGACACATGATGGGAGAAAGGTCTATGTTCCAAAACCTTAAGCCCAAAGATGGTGGCTGGGTCACATTTGGAGGAAATCAGAAAGGCAAAATCATTGGTATAGATACAATTGGTAAAGATCATTTTCCCTCCATTGATAATGTTCTTTTAGTAAATGGCTTGAAGCACAATCTACTGAGCATAAGTCAATTATGTGACAGTGGATATGCAGTGTCTTTTGATAAGAACATGTGTGCTGTCAAGAAAGATGATGGATCATTTTTATTCACTGCTAAAAGGAAAAACAATCTCTATAAGATTGACTTGGGGGACCTCTCAAATAAAAGTGTCTCATGTCTAGTGTCCATTGAAGATGAATGATGGATTTGGCACAAAAGGCTAGGTCATGCAAGCTTGAAATTAATTTCAAAGCTAAACAAGCATAACCTCGTGAGAGGACTACCAAACCTTAAGCTCAAATCTGATGCTCTCTGTGATGCATATCAAAAGGGAAAACAAGTCAAAGGTTCTTTTGAATCTAAGAATGTTGTTAGTACCAATAGACCCCCAGAGTTGCTACATCTTGATCTTTTTGGTCCAACAAGGACTGCCTCTGTCAGTGGTAAGAAATATGGTCTTGTCATAGTAGAAGATTTCACTAGATGGACATGGGATATGTTCCTAACTCACAAGGATGAGTCTTTTAAGGTCATTTATGTATTCTGCAATCGTGTACAGAATGAAAAAGGCATGTGTATCACTTCAATCAGAAGTGATCACGGGGGAGAGTTTGAAAATGAGCTATTTCATAAGTTCTATGATGAAAGTAGTATCTTTCACAACTTCTCAATAGCTAGAACACCACAACAAAATGGTGTGGAAGAGAGAAAGAACATATCTCTTCAAGAGATGGCTAGGACTATGCTCAATGACAACTCTGTCCCTATACACTTCTGGGCTGCTACATTCAGAACATAATATACATTAGACCTATCCTGAATAAGACTCCTTATGAAATGTGGAAAGGATGAAAACCCAACATATCTTATTTTCACCCTTTTGGTCGTAAATGCTATATACTGAATACCAAAGATCAACTTGGTAAGTTTGATGCTAAAACAGATAATGGAATACTACTAGGATACTCTGAAACATCTAAAGGCTTTAGAGTTTATAATTCCAGGACTCTGATAGTAGAGGAAAGTATTCATGTCAAGTTTGATGACAAACAGCCTGATAAAAAATTAACAGAGCTAGATGAAACCTTTGCAGGTCTTGATCTAAACATTCCAGGAGACTCACCTGAGATAAAAGTTGATGATCAAGAAGATGACCCCACTCAACAACCAGAAACTTTCATTTCTCAACATGATACAGTTCAAAAATCTTGGTACTTCAAGAATTATCATCCACAAGATCAGATCATTGGAAACCCTAATGACAAGCTAAGAACCAGATCAACCTTCAGAGAACAAGATAATTCTGCACTACTCTGAGTTGGAACCAAAGACAGTAGACGAGGCCCTGCTAGATGATGGTTGGATTCTATCTATGCAAGAGGAACTTAATCAGTTTGAAAGAAGTGATGTTTGGACCGTGGTTCCACTGCCCAAAGACAAATCAGTAATTGGAACAAAGTGGGTTTACAGAAACAAACTTGATGAAAATGGTAAGGTAATAAGAAACAAAGTAAGACTTGTTGCTCAAGGTTTCTCTCAAGAAGAAGGTACATATTATACTGAAAGTGCACATCATAGTATTATGCTTTTTCAGATGGATATTAAAAGTGCTTTTCTAAATGGCTTTATTAATGAAGAAGTCTATGTTGTGCAACCTCCGGGTTTTGAGTGTGAAACCCATCCTGAACATGTATATAAGCTTAAGAAAGCTTTGTACGGTCTTAAGCAAGCTCCTAGAGCTTGGTATGACAGACTAAGTTCCTTTCTTATGGAAAATGGATTCAATAGAGGAAAGGTTGACACAACCTTATTTAGAAAATCCATTAAGTCTAATTTCATAGTTGTACAAATATATGTTGATGATATTATTTTTGGTGGTACTAATGAGTCTCTATGCAAAGAGTTCTCTAAGTTAATGCAGAAAGAGTTTGAAATGAGCATGATGGGAGAACTCAAGTTATTCCTTGGACTTCAAGTAAAACAAACCTTGGACGAGGTTCTCATCCACCAAACCAAGTATACAAAAGAGCTTCTGAAGAAGTTTAAGATGGATGATTGTAAGCCAATGAATACTCCTATGCACCCCACTTCCATACTGAACAACGATGATAAAGAGAAAAAAGTAGACCAAAAGGTATACATAGGTATGATAGGATCTCTCTTATATCTTACTGCGTCTAGGCCTGATATTATGTTCAGTGTATGTTTATGTGCTCGATTTCAATCTGATCCTAGAGAATCTCACTTATCAGTAGTTAAGAGAATTTTTAAATATTTAAAAGGTATACTAATCTTGGTTTGTGCTTTAATAAAAATGAAGATTATAGATTAGTTGGTTTCTATGATGCTGACTATACTGGAGATAGAATTGAAATAAAAAGTACTAGTGGAGGATGTCACTTCATTGGAGCTAATCTTGTCTCATGGTCAAGCAAAAGACAAAGTACCATTGCCTTATCAACTGCTGAAGCTGAGTATATATCAGCTGCAAATTGCTGCTCACAACTTCTCTGGATCAAACATCAATTGGAGGACTACAATGTGTTTGTAAGTAATATTCCACTTATGTGTGATAATACTTCTGCAATAAATCTATCAAAGAATCCAATTTTTCATTCTAGAACTAAGTATGTAGAGATTAAACATCATTTATTAGGGATTATGTGCAAAAAGGTGTGTTTGATATTCAATTTGTAGATATTGACCATCAATGGGCAAATATCTTTACTAAACCTCTTGCAGAGGACAAATTTATCTTTATTAGGAAGCATCTTAATTAATATGATATGTGTGGATAAATTTAGGCGTCCAGCCTCGAGAAAAATTTATTTTATTAATCTTGTGTCTATTACCTATGCTCGTCTAATACCTATTAAAAGTTGTGCGTCTATTGCATATTGTATTGCACGTCCATATGACGCGTCCACTGATACTGGTTATCGCGTCCATTGTATAGTTTCAGACGAGTTCACATCTGTCTGTGTTTAAGCATTTTTTTTGTGTTGTCTCAAGACAAATTTATCCTTTACTCTCTTTGTTGAGTCGGTACTTCCATCAATCCAATCAAGACCTTTTTATAGTTCCAAGTTACCAACGCCATTTTATCATAATGACATGTCATGTTAAAAGTTTTTTTTAACCTTTGAAATTCAAAATTCCTTTATAAGTAATATTTTTCCCTCTAAGAAAAACTTTACACTTCTCTAACCTCTCGAGCTATCTCTCTCTCTCTGCTTTCAAACCCTAAGCTCTCTGATCACCTAAAATGGCTTCTTCTTCAACCTTTAACGTGGACAATCTCAACTTGGCAATAGGGCATCATTTCAACCTTGGAGTGCTGCAAGACTACAATCTAGACATAAGCAAATATGTTAATGCAGTCGGGTGGGGAGGACTCTTCACAGAGAAAGTCTTTGTCTTTCCCAACCTGATCAGGGATTTCTGGAGGAATGTTTAAGTGAGTAATACTGACTTCTTCTCTACTGTGTTAAGAAAGAAGATTGTAGTCTCAGAGAAGACTATTGCTGATGCCATCGTCTGTGCTCAGGAAGATTTGGTTTTTAATGAGCCTTGGGAAGAGGATTTGGGTGACTCAGACTATTGAAGTCTGTATCATGAAAGAAGATATAGTCAGAACTCACACCTGGAAAGCTGTTGAAATGAAGGACATTGTTCGCATCCTTCATCAGCTTCTAAATAAGGTGGTTCTTTATAAGGTTGGATCCAAAGACAACCTCTCCTCTCTGCACAAATTCTGCCTTTGCCATCTTCTCACTGAAACGAAGATCAATCTTCCAAGAATTATGTATGGAAGATTTAGAGACGCGGTGATGAATAAGAAAAGACTCTCAACATTTCCTTTTTGCCATCTTTTTTCCAAGATTTTCAAGGCTCAAGGAATTCATGAAATTCTTGCTGCAATGACTCCTGAGGAGCAAGCTAGGATCTTAACTGAAAAACCAATGTCGGCTGCAGACTTTGGTAAAATGAATATAGCTAATATGAACCTCAGTACCTATGCTGCTACTGCAATGGCCAAGACTGAGGAGTTAAAGAAAACTAAAGAAGAAATGGTGGAACAAAACAATGCTGAAGTCCTATGAATAAAAAGAGTAACTAGGCAAAAGACCACTACAACAAGGAAGCCTTCCCCCAAGAGACCAGCAGGTGGCATTATTATCAGGGAACCTTCTGATGCTCCTGCTGCCAAGAAGCAAAGAAGAGTTATCTTCTCACATAATGAAGATGAGGAAGATGATGAGGACAACATTTCTATCAGTACAATTCTGAAGAAGCAGAAGACTTCTGTTGCTGCTGCTAAGGCCGTTGTGCCTGTTCCAACAAAACCTAGAAGGCAACCAGCAAGAAAATCCAGATCAACTAAGACCTCTAAGGTAACCATCTCTGGTAGTGATCCTGTTCAAATAGCAGTAGATGCCTTAGTGTCTAGTTTAGAAACTAAAATTGATAATGTGCCAGTAGATAATAACATTGCGGTCTCCACTCCAGATGATGTGTACATCCCCACACCCCTTTCACCCCAACCAACACAAATAGCCACTCCACAATTTCAACCTATTATCCCTGCCGATGATCCCTGGTTCAATCAACCAGATGATGGCATTTCCCCTGGTGCTAATTTCCCCAAACCCTTGAGAACCTTATTTCCCTTCACCCCAACTTCTGTTCTTTATGATGACAAATCTGAGTATTGGGCCAAGATAAAAAGAGAATGGAAAGTTCTTTTTCACTCTCACGAACCTGAACTCGAACACATTCCCAACAGATGGTATCCTCTACTTGAGTATGAGGAAGAAGTCAGTCCACCTGTTGAACCTCTTTACCTACCTCATCCTGACTGTAAATTAATAAAAAATGTGCCTTCACAAATGCACAATAACTTAGGACCATTAGTCACTCACCTACCCCTAAAAAATTTCCCCCCAGAAAAATTTACCCGAACCTTGTCAAAACTCCCCCTTTCATACCCCTCACTAATGGAATTGAGAGACATATCATACATGTTTGGGAGAGTGACCCCAATAGGAAAAATCTTCCTACCATCCTTGAGCGAAGAGCAAGATCCTCAAAGCATGTTCCCATGATTATGCCAAGGGACAGAAAATGGGTGTCTTTTGAGAATCCCATAGTCTATGGGAGGGCCTCTGATTTCTTCCTAGATCAGCTCATCTATGAAATATTGAAGTGGGAATTCAGTCATTTCAGAGTTGATAGAGCCACGCATTTTGTCCCTCCATCCTGGCTGAGACATAATGAAGCAACCAGAGTTGGAATCATGCCTTACAGGATCTGTCCAAGACTACCAATGGTAGATCTGAATAAGGACAAAGACAAGAAAAACAGAAGATTCAAATGAGTCATGCCTGAAGCTGAATCAACAATGCTTGATCTGAACCAAGAAACGTTCGACCACTCAATGCTGGATTTCTTTTTGCACACTGAATCCATTGAGATGATCAATGAATATCGAGCTGCTGATTTCTGGAAATCTCATATTATTCACTGCACAAGAAAGGCATCTTCCTCTAGACTGACTGAAGAAGAGAAGAAGGATATTCCTAAGGTCAGAGGGAAGTGTGGTCTTTCAAATTTTAGATATATGATCTATAAAGACCTTTGGGGACTTCCTATAAATAGTAAAAATGTGGAATTCATCTACCCCATCAGATGGGCAAAAGAAATCTCAGTGATCCCTTCACCTACTTCAAAGCCTATTGCAGATGAACCTGTTGTTGAGGAACCTGATCAAATTGCCACTGTTGTTGGTTTAGAAGATACAGCTGAATCCATTCACAATCAGAGCTCATCATAAAAACAATCTTTTCAACCTTTAGATCTAGTTGTGATGCACCCTTCAGATCATTCAAGAACACTAAGCACATTTCAAGAGTCTGCTGAAAGCTCAAGGTAATAGGTTCTGCCACCTAATCTTGAAGAGGTTCTTGGAAAAATAGTTGATGACAGAGTTGGCAAGATAGTTGATGAGAAGGTTGAAAAGATGACCGAGAAAATAAAGGAGGATGTCCAACAACAAGTTCCAATTTCAATGGCTCCAACCTTAGAGGTTGTGAATAAAATACTGGAATTCCTCATGGACTTCAAGAAAAGTCAGACTTAGAACCCTCCACCTCCACCACCTCCTCCTGCTTAACCTTTAGCTTTTATCTTTTTTTTCTCTTATACTGACGATGATGGTCCTCTCCTTTTACCTTTTTGACTGATGACAAAAAGAGGGAGAAAGGAAAGAAAAGATATTTTTTTATACTTATATATAAAAAGTCAGTTTTGAAAAGCTCATATTTGTCTGCGTTTGCATATTCTTTTCTACTTGCTAAGTGCTCTGATACTTATGATTGCTTATTTGATTTGATATATGATGACTATGCTTATTTATTCCTTCATATATACTCTAAGTATGGTAAGCTAGCTGTTGCACGTATCTGTTAGCTTATATGCAATTGTTTTCAGATGTTGTTTCTGCTTAATTATTTGAATGCTTTGTCTTAGGGGGAGCCCTGCAAGCTCTCTTAGACTTTGCTTTTCAAATTTAATTTGTTTTGTCATCATCAAAAAGGGGAAGATTGTTGGAACCAAAGTGGTTTTGGATTTGATAATCTCTAAGTTTTGATGCTAACAAAAGGATTAAATTTACTTGGTAAAGTGTTAGTTGAGATCTAACATGTGTTTTCAGTTATGCAGGAATACTTTAATATAAGTAAAATAAACATAGGATAAATTTTCATTGAAAGAATACGCATCTGTCCTTGTAGACGGTCTGCTCAAATACTTTGGTAAAGTTACTTGTTCATTTAATTGAGTAGACTGGTTTTCTTAAGTGAACGAGGCTCTAAATGTTTGCTAGACGAAAACCAAAATAACTTGTTAGATACAGCAAGTCCAAAGACTTGATAATAAGCACGTCCATCTTGCCATGTAAGCAAACGAAAGTAATTAGTTGAAGTAAATGAACTGAAAAATAAAGTAATCTAGTAGACGAGCTCTAACAGCCACGTCACTAGATGGAGATCTTTATAACTCATTGAAGAATAGCAAGTCCAAAGACTTGATAGACAAGAGGATATGTAATGTCATCGGACGAGCAAAATAATCTTTCAAAATAAACTTAGTCTCATATATAACTAAGTAGACAGAGTTTCTTAAAGTAGACGAGATCCATCTTAGAATAAATAAATGTTATCTGAATCTCTTAAATTTATTTTCAAATGATTGATATTTATTTCAATAGAATATTTGTTCTTCACTTTAGTCCTATCTGTTTTAATGTTTTACCTTGTTGTAAAAGAAACATAGTACCATCAAGAAATGCAAAAAGCAGAATTGTATAATGAGATACTACAAAACGATCTGTACGATGACAACTTTATGGCTGAAAAAACTGGATTGTACACAAATGAGGAACAACAAGTTCTCAAACTGCAATACTCAGAGGTGTGAACCTCCTATTTCATTCTACCTCAATAACCAAGAGTATTATTCAATATTGCCACAATCAAGCTATCAGACACAACGGATATCATGCATTTAATGATATCTCTAAATGGGATTATTCAAAGTAACCGTTGAAGAAATACAAGTGAAGAAGAAGGTCACTATAAATAGAAGACCTGAGATACTGAAGAAAGATACTCTTGACTACACAACCTTACGAGCTCAACTTTTGTAAAACTACAATCACTCATACTCATATTTCTTTAGAGAGCAAGAGTCAGTATTTCTTAGTTTGAATATTGTGAAAATATTCATCTGATCTTAAACTATCATATCCTCACACATAGTGGGTTAATAAGATCAAACATTAAATCTCTTTGTTAGAGTTAGAGCCTGAAGAGGCTTGGTAAGAAAGAAATACTTGTAGCCTGGAGAGGTGTTGAATACTTGGCTATAATCTATTTTGATAATAGTGGAGAAAATCCTTCAAGTAGAAGGGACTGGACGTAGCTCTTGGTTGGAAGAGAGTGAACCATGATAAAACATTTTGCGTGATTCTTCTATCTCTTATCTCTTACAGCTTTATTTGTTTCACTACAAAAAAAAGGTTATTTAGCGACCGAAAATAGTGACCGAATTTGTTGGTTGCTGTTTGCCACCAAAATGGCGACCGATTGTAGGATCTAAATCAAACACTGATTAGAGTTGATATTGCGACCGAAATAGAGCGTAGCAGAGTTATCAGTCTCTATTTCGGTCACAAAATAAAGGAAAGTAAAAGTCAAAAATTTATGACTTTTTTGCGACCGAAATGGCGACCGAGTTAAATGCAACGGTTAAATTTTATTTATCTTTGCGACCGATATTAAATCGGTCGCTAAACGGTGCGTAAAAAATTAAAATAGAGCGTGTTAGCGACCGAATTTTAAATCAGTCGCTAAATTTATGAATTTAAATTTAAAATCAACCCGTTTAGAGATCGAAATAGCGACCGAATGTTTCGGTCGCTAATATTAAATTCTCTAAATCCACCAAAACCCCCCTTTCTTCCCCATTTCACAAAACTTCTCTCTCTCACTCATTCTCTCTTCCTCGCGAGCTCCGATCACCAGCCTCCAGCCACCACCGTCAGGTAAGCTCTCTCCCTCTCCCTCTCCGTTTCTCTCTCTCTCTCTCTCTCTCTCTCTCTCTCTCTCTCTCTCCATCTCTGTCTATGTCTCTCTAGCTCTCTCCGTCTCTAACCATTTCTCTCTCTCTTAGGTCCGTCTTCCTCCGCACGTCCAGAGCAGCGCCACCACCGGCACCACCAGAGCAGCGCCACCGTTACCACCGCAGCACAATAAGTCTTCTTCCCTTTGGCAAATCAAATTATAATTCTCTGCTTACCTCACAGTCTCACATAATCTTGATCACAATTTTCATATTATGTTGGTAGATTTGGATTCTTCTTTGGTTTTTGGCATTTTTATATGCTAAATCTAATTGTTGTTTTATAAATACATGCCATAAATTGAGGTTAAAAGTATTTTCATGTTCTAATTGTCTTATCTCTAAAATATTGTAACAAAACATACAAAGTACCATTGGTCCTTTTCTTCACCATTTTAGAACACTTGTTGCATCCTTGATAAAACCAATTATAGTCCTTAATAATCTCGTGAATTACTGCAAGTGTTGTTACCTTCTAGGCTATTGAAATCAAAGTAAGTGATCAACGGATGTAGATGAGAAAATTTGTTTAACAAAACTGAAAAACAGGTATAATTTGTAACCTGCTTTGATTCTCTGATTTCAATTAGAGTTTTTTCTGAGAATAGGATCACAAAGCATAAATGAATGTATTAACATTAACATTATTAAACATGTAAAAGTCAATTAGACGTGTATAATAATTAAATATCCATTGATCTTTGTCTCCGATAAGATAGTCTCAAAAGGGATAAAATCAAATGCATGATATGGAATGAGTGCATCACAAGGTTTAATTGTTGTCCCACAGTGAATGGTAATACATAATTGATGCTTTGTAGTTTTGAATGCACTGTTATTCTCTCCAATGTTGAACTTGGAGATTGCATAACATTTTCCTTCGTGAAGATGGGTGATATGTATAGTATCTTTACTATAGATGCTAGCTTGAATCTTACTTTTCTGAGAAATATAGGGTTGATGTGAGATTATAACAAATTCTATGAAGGAAATAATAAACTGTTAACAAAAATATAATTATTTATACGACAAAAAAGTGTAGAAAGGGATCTTACTTCTTCATCAATGAGTACCATATGAAGAGATGATGATTGAACATAGTGTCTAGTAACTTGCCAAAGCCTGATGATCCTTGCCGTGAATGTTCTATTTTCTTTTCCATGTCTTAGGTCTTTTATAAGACAAGTCTCCATACTGTACGGTTGTGAAATGAAAGTGAATATCATAAATAAATAAAAAAAGGAAAACAACTTCAAGTTAGTGTGTGAAGTGAAAATATGGAGTAGTGAACGAACTATGTCTTGAAGACTTGAACAACTATGTCTAGTCTGTCCTCTACATTCAAACCACGCGAGTTTACATATCGAGTGATCTCGGGCCATTTAGGAATATTGCAAGTGAAAGTGATGAAAATATCTGGGTATCCTGCCCATTTACAAATTGCCATTGCATCTTGGTAATTTTGTATCAGCTATCTGGCACCCCCAATGAAGCTAGAAGGCAAAACAATCCTTCTTCCTATGGCATAACCTTCATTTTTTCCTTGGAAGACAGCATCAGTTAACCCTCTATATAGATCTTGTCAAACATGCTTTTGATTCTTCCGTATATAGGATAACCTCCATGCTTCAACCATAGTATATGCGTCGACAACAAATTGTTTAAATAATATTCTGCTATATAAAAGAATAGCATGTTATGATTCTCTTTGTTGGAATCTGAATGCAAAGAACTCCCTCAAAGTCAATTTGTTATTCTTGTGACTATCAGGATTAGACATTTCACTATGTTTTGTGGAATCACATAATCCATCTTCCCCATATGGGAAGAGGAGTGGATATTGTATTGGTAGATACAAAGGATGGAGTTCATGGATCCTTTGTAACTGACCACTTTGAGTTTCAACTATGATATCTCTATCACCATTGTCGACATCAACATCACCTACAACCAAAGCAGCTATTTCATCCACAGTTGGCAAATTATATACTCTAGAATCATTGTTCCTCTTTCTAATCAACCTCAATTTCAAGTTAGGAACTTGTTGGCCAGCAAGCCTATCTCTTGTCATTCTGAATACTTTGGCTATATGATTATAGTAATCAAACCATATCCCATCTTTCCAAAATCAAGACGTTCAATGGCAGAGGGTTCCATGAGTTGTGGAAGAGAGGAGGAGTTTCAGTTTCCTGAATAGGAAAGATTTTGATGGTGTTGCTTTGTCTTTATACATAAATAAGATAAAAGATGATATGATATGTTATTTTAATGCAATAAAAAAAGAAAAAGAAAAGTTTAAGCTATAAAATTTGATAAATGGATAGAATAATATATCCACTTGGGAGGAGCGAGTGAGAAGGGGATAAGGTTGTGAGTGGGAATGATGGCACGACAGATAGGGAGAGATGGCTTGAGAAGAAGAGAGAGGGATATGGTCATCTGTGTCATCAACGAATGAGATCAACCAAACCATTTTTGTGTTTCACTGTTTTTTTTAATAAGCAGTTGCAGTACCATGATAACTTCCCAACTCTGCATGGATCCACAAGTAAATTATAACTCTTTCAAGTGAAAATCTCAATATGAAATTTGGTTTTTAAAAATATATATCAAATTAGTATAAGGTTAAAGTAATATTATCAAATGTTGTCATTTCAGCTCTGACACAATTATTTTTATTTATGCATTATAGGTCCTTGTCTGATCTTTGTTGCCAGCGGCTCCTCCCTTATCCTTACTTGGTTTTTCTTTGTCGAATAGGTAAGTTCTCTCAATACTCTCTTTTAAGGTTTTGCTTTGTCTAATAGGTACTGATATGTGTGGTGCTTCTAATGTATTATGTGAATTATCGTGTTGTTTGGTAGTGGAGAGCTGAGCTCAATATGATGTGATCTTGTCTGATTGTATGCTGATAATTTAATGTTTATGCATGTGTTTGTCAATATGTGTTGTTTGTTAGTGGAGAGCGGAGCTCAATAGGATGTGATCCTGTCCGAAAGGCGGGATGCTGATTGTGTGCTGATAATTTAGAAATTATGCATGTGTTTGACAATTAACTGCTACTTGTTAGTGGAGAACGGAGCTCAATAGGATGTTTTCTACAATATTTTATCTAAGTTTGTATTGATTTACGCTGCAATTTATATAAGCTCAACAATGTTGCAATATTTATAGGTTAATGGTTTTATTTTCTGTTAGAGTTCATAATTAATTTACGAAAGCCTTAGTTTCCTATTTGAGATTCAATATTAATGAGCATGCGTAACTTAACAAGGTATGCATGCTCATTGTATTAAATCTTGAATTGTCCAAGTGGGACAGTTTGGGAAAAAACTTTTTCACACTCGTACAATAGTCATTTCCATGTTCAAATGCCTTATATATATACTTGTTGAAATCTTGGTCTGATGCATTTCCTTTTGTTCTCCTGGTACATACTTGATCGCGGTGATGCTCACCGTGCTCGAGTCGTGTACTTGGAGACCGATGGGAAATGCTGTCGAATTTTTGTTAAGCATAAGGTTTTTGAATAAGGGAATAACTATTATTAGGCGAGTGTGGTAAAGGTTTCTTCTCGAATGGGATATGTTCATACCTTATCATAAGAACGAGATTGATGGAGTTATTGGAATGCACCGTAATATATAAGTGTTAATTTTTTTATGCTATCACATGAAGGCCTAACATCCATGAGCCATGATCTTTTATTTATTTATTTATATGAATGCTCTGGTTTGATCAATTTCTTATTTTAATTTGTATGTATATGTGTGTGTACTATTTGGCTTATCTGTCATACAGTATTTGTTACATTCTGTTATTATTTACCCATCTAGCATACAAGCTACAACTTACAAGTGAGCACAAGAGAAGCTCATTTTAGTTACTCTGTGCAGTGAGTTTGTGCTGTAAACTTTTAATAGGATCAGTGGGTTTATATGTTGTTTCTCGATAGGATTTGTGTGCTGATAATTTAATGTTTATGCATGTGTTTGCCAATATGT
Source organism: Sophora flavescens (assembly GCA_030762895.1). Classification (NCBI taxonomy): domain Eukaryota; kingdom Viridiplantae; phylum Streptophyta; class Magnoliopsida; order Fabales; family Fabaceae; genus Sophora; species Sophora flavescens. The sequence goes on along the minus strand of CM061063.1, from coordinate 206,373,409 downwards.
GTTGTTTGTTAGTGGAGAGCAGAGCTCAATAGGATGTGATCCAGTCCGAAAGGCTGGATACTGGTTGTGTGCTGATAATTTAGAAGTTATGCATGTGTTTGACAATTATGTGTTACTTGTTAGTGGAGAGCAGAGCTCAATAGGATGTTTGCTACAATATTTTATCTAAGTTTGTATTGATTTACATTGCAAAATATAAGCTTAACTATATTTATAGGTTAATGGTTTTATTTTCTGCTAGAGTTAATTATTAATTTACGAAAGCCTTAGTTTCCTGTTTGAGATTCAATATTAATGAGCATGCATACCTTCTCAAGGTATGCATGCTCATTGTATTGAATCTTGAATTGTCCAAGTGTGACAGTTTGGGAAAAAACCTTTTTAACACTCGTACAATAGTCATTTCAATGTTCAAATGCCTTATATACTTGTTGAAATCTCAGTCTGATGCATTTCCTTTTGTTCTCTTGGTGCATACTTGATCGCGGTGATTCTCACCATGCTCGAGTCGTGTACTTGGAGACAGATGGGAAATGCTGCCAAAATTTTGTCAAGTATAAGGTATTTGAATATGGGAATAACTATTATTAGTCGAGTGTGGTAAATGTTTCTTCTCGAATGGGATAGGTTCATACCTTGTCATAAGAACGAGATTGATGGAGTTATTGGAATGCACCGTAATATATAAGTGTTATTGTAGGATTGGTTAGGCTATTTAATTGTCAGCAATGGATATTCCGGAGAATCGGAAATGGATGTATCGTAGGTTGGATCGGAATAAACGTCTTAGGGAAGAGTATAGAGTTGGAGTGGGTGAGTTTATAGAGTTTGTTGTTAGCCAGGAGAGATTTATACGGCTGGGCGGTGATCATTTGAGGTGTCCTTGCAAAAGATGCAAGTGTCAATCTTTCAAAAGCATGGATGGATTTGTAATCGATCTTTATGAGAAGGGCTTCATGCCTGATTACTATTGGTGGAGTAACCATGGTGAGATGTTGCCTGATTTAAACCTGATTGTGTTTGAAGGTTCGTACTATGGAAGTGGTGACCGGAGGGAAGAATTGAATCCATACGAGAAGATGATAATGGATCATGCTGGACCATCGGTTGGTGTTGTACTAGAAGAAGATGGGGGAGAAGATGGTGGAATGGGTTCCCAATACATAGAGGAGAATCCGAATCCCGAAGCTCAAAGATTCTATGATATACTGAGTACTGCACGATCTCCATTGTGGGAAGGATGTCAGGAGTACACGGAGTTGTCGATGTGCATGGAATGGTTGAGTATCAAATCTGACTACAATATGCAAGAAGGCTGTTTTAATCGCCTCACCATGTCAGTGTCCAAGGCGTTCCCAGAAGACAATCGGATGCCTACTAGTTTTTATCATGCTAAGAAGTCTGTGAAAAATTTGGGTCTGGGGTGTTTGAAAATTGATTGTTGCCCGATGGATGTATGTTATACTATAAGGATGATTCAGCGGAAAGCATAACATGTTGTCGATTTTGTGGTAAGACAACCACTAGGATGGCCATTGAGAAGAAGAGGTCGCTAAAAAAGATGTGGTACTTTCCGCTCGTGCCAAGACTTACAAGATTGTACTCTTCGATGGCCACTGCAGCTCACATGAGGTGGCATGGTGAGCATGAGAGGGAGCAAGATGTCTTGTGTCATCCATCTGATGGAGAAGCTTGGAAGCATTTTGATAGGGTTCATATGGCATTTTTGCAGGACCCTCGGAATGTCTGATTGGGGTTATCTACTGATGGATTTAATCCTTTTGGGCAGTCTGGAAAAGCATACTCTTGTTGGCCGGTTATCCTGACTCCGTACAATCTTCCCCTTAGGATGTGCATGAAGCGGGAGTTTATGTTCCTAACAATCATAATTCCGGGTCCGTCTAATCCAAAAGGTAAGATTGATGTGTACTTGCAGCCGCTGATAGATGAGTTGACGATGCTGTGGAATGATTGTGTGTTGACATATGATGTATCTTTGAGGCAGAATTTCATCATGAAAGCAGCTTTGATGTGGACGATCAACGACTTTCCCGCCTATGGGATGATGTCGGGTTGGATGACTGCGAGGAAGCTTGGATGACCAATATTTATGGAGCGATCGAAGGCATTCATGCTTAAAAACAGTCGAAAGATCTCATATTTTGATTGTCATCGTCAATTCCTTCCAGAAGATCATCCTTATAGGCGGAATAAGAATGCATTCAAGAAGCGTTGTGCGGAGACAACACCGCCTCCACCACGTTTGATTGGTCCTAATGTATGACGCAGAGTACAGTACTTACCGCTCGTCCATGAATCCCAAGGAGAACATATTCCTGATTATGGCGTCAACCATAATTGGACAAAACAAAGTATATTTTGGAGGTTGCCGTATTGGAGGATGCAGCTACTCCATCACAACATTGATGTCATGCATACTGAGAGGTATATGTTTTTGAATGTGTTTGACACTATGATGGACATCAAGGGGAGGACAAAGGATACAAATAAAGCCCGATTGGATCTGGCTGAAATTTGTAATCGGAAGGAGCTTGAGTTGCAGGACGGTGGTCGTGGCAGACTTATCAAACCGAAGAAAGTTATACACTAATCAAAACACAGAAAGTGGTCGAATGCAGCAAGTGGGTTAAAGAACTAAAGTTACCAGATGGGTATGCTTCCAATCTGGGTAGATGTGTTGACATTAAGGAAGCAAAGTTACATGGAATGAAGAGTCATGATTGCCACGTGTTCATGCAACGGTTCCTTCCAATTGCGTTCGACGCATTACCGAAGCAAATTTGGAACCCACTTGTTGAGCTTAGCCACTTTTTCAGGGAGCTTACATTGACAACACTAAATGTGAATCAATTAAAGGATATGGAAGTCAAGATATCCGTTTTGTTATGTAAGCTGGAGCAAATCTTCCCACCGAGTTTCTTTGATTCCATGGAACACCTGCCAGTTCATCTACCTTACGAAGCAAGAGTTGGTGGCCCAGTCCAATACCGCTGGATGTATCCGTTTGAGAGGTAAACAACATCAACTATTTTACTTAATACATATGAAATTCACGAATATGAAATCCTAGTTTAGCTTTCCCTAAAACTAGTAATTATTTGTATGTATCCCTCTTTAATAGGTTCCTGCACTCCCTTAAACACAAAGTCAAGAACAAGGCACGGGTGGAGGGTTCCATTTGTGAAGCATACTTAGTAGAGGAGACTTCCTCTTTTGCCTCTTATTACTATCCGGACGAAGTTAACACGAGAAGGACAAGGATGCCTAGAAACGTTGATTCGGGCGAAGGAAGTTCAACTAATCCTCCTATATCAATATTCAACTATCCGGGCAGATTTGGTGGCAAATCAAAAGGATATTTCTTGGAGCAGCGTGACATTAATGCTGCTCATCTGTATATGCTTCAAAATTGTGAAGAGGTGGTGCCATATTTAGAGTAAGTTTCTACAATGTCTTTTATAAGTTCAATTGACATTTATGATTATTAATCGTCCTGTTGTTAATCTCCCATATGTAGGATGTACGGAAATTTTCTAAGGGATCTCCAACCCGACATTTCAAACGATCAAGTTGATCAAGAAATTACTTCTCACTTTGATATGTGGTTCAGTAAATATGTAGGTTAAGCATCTTCATTTGTTGCAATACATTTTATCTCCTTAAATATATAGCATGTATAAGAATAATATAATATTTTATTTTTTAGGTACTAGATCCAGAAAACAATGTTCAAAATCCATTGTTGACAAATTTGACATGGGGGCCTAACAGATGGGTTACATCATGGAAGTTAGTTATCTTCAAGTGTGATTGGTTTGATCCTACTCTTGACGTAGGGACAAAAATCGATAAAAAATATGGTATTGTTCAAGTTAGGCTATCTCGAAGGTATAATAAGGCATACGACCCATTCATTTTTTCACAACAGGCAGATCAGGTTTATTACTTGCCATATCCCAAAGGATATCAAGGCTGGTTGGGTGTTATTAAGATAAAGTCTCACAGTATAATTACTGGTAATGTAATCAACCAGCCTGAAAAAGATGCTCCGTACCAAGATGATGAGTTTTTAAGACCCCACGTACCGTTACAAATTACGCCGGACATTATTGTTAATTCTCTGGTGGACATTTCTGGAAATAGGGAAGAAGTTGAAAGAGAGTTAATATATCAATCCGAGTTGGACGCATCTAGCGAAGGCACATTCCGATTAAGTGAGACTGATGAGAGTGAGGGTGAATTTAGTGATGGAGATTCTACTTAGGTAATTTATTTATGTCATAATTCATTGTGTAATTGTCATTCTACTTAGGTAATTTATTTTTGTATTATTTACACTGTTGTGTAATCATCTTTTCATTTTTTTACACAGATGGCAGATTCCTCTAGAGGTAGGGGTCGTCGTGGAGGTCGTGGCAGAGGTCGTGCTGCGAGAGTCCCTTCACCGGCCGACCCACAGCCTTCAGATCGAGACCACCCTACCAGCACCTCTGTGGACGGGACACCTCAGGGTGATGGAGTTGCACCCCCTACCCAGCCTCATGTGGTCGGGACACAGGCTGCACCCTCATCATCCACACCTATGACAGGACCATCATCATCATCGGGACAGGAGAGTCGTGGTCCATCCGACAGGAGGATTCTTCTTATCCCCAGGGGGGATAACGAGTAAGCTAATTTAATTTTTTAATATGTATAAAGTATTGTTAATTTCTATTTACTTGTTTTTTAAATTTATTTAAAACATTTATTAATGCTCTAATTTTACTGCAGCTTTCTACTCGCGAAGGGCCCTTCTGATTCGATATCGAAGATCCTGCGACGCAAGTTTGATGGTCCATTGATAAGCCTCTGGCTTATCTAGTTTTATAACTAGTAAGACTGTGGTTTATATGCTAAGTAATCGAGTTCGATCTCGTTTTCACCCAAATTTGGCCTTGTTTTGTTCCTAAGTTAGACTTTGACTCGGTTTATGTATTTTTAGTAGTTTTTAGTCTATTTGGAGTAGAATTACGCTTTTTGTTTCTTTTTATTGTTTTAGGTTAGAAGTGAAGCTCCTAGAGTCAAGGAAGCACTTCGAGTCAAGAAAACAGTGGAAATTGACATTCTGGAGATACTCGCCCCGCGTGAGGCTTCTCGCCATGCGATCCTGAAGACCAGCTGAGCAACAACAGTAATCCTTTCTGTTTCGCCTCGCGAGATGCTGCTCGCCTCGCGAATCATGAAGACCTGGAGGATAGAGACCATCACGGCCTAGCCGTGATGAAGGTCACGGCTGTGACAGACTGGAAATTGAAGTCTCGCCTCACAAAACGTCCTCTCGCCTCGCGAGAGTCCAATTTGAAAGCGCGCCATTTTTAATATTCGCCTCGCTAGAGGCTGCTCGCCTCGCGAGAGTGCGCAGATTCTGAATCCTATATATTGTTGTTTTTGGGCAGAATTGAGGAGCTTTTTGATACTCCACTGTTTAGTAGCGTTTTAGGACGAATCCTTGTTACTCTGGAGCTACGTCTCCCTTTTTCTTTTCTTATTTTATAATGGTGATTATGGCCAATTGTTTGTGCGTTGTCACGAGCATGAGGAACTAATCCCCTCGTCTAAGGGATCAATGAAACCACCCATAGCGGTGTAGATTCAATGTGATGTATGTTTCTCTCCCTTTTCTCAATAGTGTTTTCCAATTCTGAATTTGTTGTGTTGAACATATGCATGCTTGATTAACTAGTTAAACGCGTTGAGGCTTAGGAGGCAATTCGCGTTTTAGAACTTGAATTGGAATCATCGATCAAATATTGCACGAGAGTGAATAGGAGATCGGTGCAACCTTATAGGAACCAGATTTAATAAAGTTTGATGATTAGGGTTATGAGACCTAGTAAGTAATTAACTCAATCATCGAATACGTCCTATTGAGCACGACAATAGATTTAGGAGAATTTGGGGGTCCTGGTTGACATTGTAATTGAACCTAGGGAGGAATTCATCATCACTTGGGTACTATGCATGATTGGGTAGGTGGATTTGTGACCTTAGACATTTTAATATCAGATTTTAGTTAATTATTCTTATTTGATTAGTTGATTTAGATTGTGATCCTATACTCTCTCTCCCTCAACCACTCGCCTCGCTTGACCAACGTATCTACTTTCCCGCAAATTGGTGGAATTGGTACCCCAATCCTTGTGTTCGACCTCGATAATTACTTACCGTGTTATTTTATTACTTGCGACGACCCGGTACACTTGCCGGTGACTCAACATCCATGGCCTACATGGAAGGCCATCCAATGGGGCCATAAGGATTAGTTGTTTCTAGAGTTTAAGGTAACAATTTATTAAGTTATTTAAATTAAATTTACATTATATATATATATATACACACACACAGATTTCCTAACAACTGTACGTTGCAGAAAGAGTATAGGTGGGACGTAGCTTTAGTGGGTCTCGTCAGGGACATATTTAAGCATAAAGGCTCACTGGTCATGAAGAATCTGATGAACAAGCTGAGGAAGGATAAGAATAAGAGGAAGTGGGTGGATCCTGAGATCAGGAGGCAGCTAGACTAGTACTGGACTACTGAGAAGTTCTAGGAGATCCAGGCCACAGCTCAGCGTAATCGAGCTTCTAATGGTGGCGCATGTGCTTGGACCGACGGGTCTAAATCAGTCGCCACCCACTACGACGAGCTGGTAATACATTAAACTTTTGACTTATTATACTAATTAATTAATTAGTTTTCATTTTTAATTATTCTTATGAATCTAAGATTATATTTTTCTGTGCAGAAAGCACAAACAGTGGGCCCCCACTGCTATGGAGTTGGTGGAGAGGACGAAGAAGTTGAAGTCGGGGACATGGGTCAACGACAAGGACCGTAACTATGCGGTAAGCAAAAAAACAATTTAGTGTTTACTTGTAATTTATTATAAATGATTTGTTAATATTGATTATAATTTTAACTAAATCTCTTCAACTATACTTTGTAGGTGGGCTTCAACGAGAAGAAGGATGATGACATATCACGTGCCTCACAGTCACAAGATGAGGCCTTGACTGGTGATGGGCCCAGCTCTCCTATCTCCGTCAATGATAATGCCATTTAATTAGAGGTCGTCGGGGGCAGGAACAAGAAGGGGCACGTGTATGGCCTCGGACACCTGGGAGGCGAGTTTATCGCTTCATCATCCGGCACGCCTGCTCCTTCCTACGCCGATACCGTCCCTCAGGAGCAGTTCAACCAAATGCAGGACACCATCACGCAGCTGAACGCGGAGCTTCGGGAGAAGAGCGAGAGAGAGAGAGCAGCAGATGGCGAACCAGATTGCACAGTTGACTCAGGCACACCAGCAGCTGATGCAGACGAGCATCGAGCAGGTCCAGATGACACGGACTCAGCAAGTGTACCGGTTCGTTGCAAGTAATAAAACGGTAAGACCGGATATCGTTCTCAGGGATCGTGGACAATTAACACTTCGCAAATTAGACTACTATCTAGGCGATCAAATTTTGGAGTGAAGGTAGCTCTAACATCTAACAAGCAAACAAGAATAAAATGTTTTTGTTCTTTTTGGAATTTTATCAAACGGTTAATGTGCAAACAGAAAGATGAACAACAAATGATAGAATTGTTAGGGTTAGACTAAGCTAATCCTCCCTTGATTGTTATGAAATGACAAGTAACACAGTTCCTAATTCAATTATGACAATCAAGTCTTTTCTGAAATACTCAAGCCTAATTCCTTAGGTGCATTGAGCCTAAAACCCCAAATTAAACCCTAATTCCTTAGGTGGATTAACCTGAGATTTTGCATTACGTAAAGACTTATAAGATTGCAAGCACCTCAAGACCTATGCCTAGGCTCATGAACTACTTGGCATTTGATTCATGAGCAAGCTCTAACACCAACCTTCCAGTTATCTATTAAAGCAACTAATCATTCCTAGGATGATCAAGCCTAAGAAAGCATTAAGCATGGAATCAAACACTCATAAAGAACAAGGAAATTGCATTACAATCAAGTCATTTTACAATCAAGTTCAGAAGAGCAATCATCTAACCCCAACAAAGGGGAGTTTAGCTACTCATAACTAAAGTAAAAGGGAAAGGAAGAGATACAAAAATGGAGAAAGTGAGGAACTCCATGGAAGATGCCTAGTAGCAGCCACAAGAGCAGAGAATGCCTTCTTAGGGTTTGCAGCCGCCTCCTTTCTTTTCTAATCCAATCCCCCTCTGCATTCTGCATCAGATGGCTTATAACAGGGGTTCTGAGATTCGCGCTCTCGCGGGGCGAATGCACTCTCGCGAGGCGAATATTAAAAATCTGAGCTTCAGGATTCGTCCTTTCGCGAGGCGATAAGATAACTCGCGAGGCGAACCAGAAAGTGTACATTTTCTGGAACAGTCAAGCCTTCTGGGTCGCGAGGCGAGAAGATAACTCGCGAGGCGAACCAGAAAGTGTGCATTTTCTGGAACAGTCAAGCCTTCTGGGTCGCGAGGCGAAACTTTATTCGCGAGGCGAACCAGAAAGGCTGATTCTTGATCGATCAGCTGGGTTTCAGGGTCGCGTGGCGAGAACCAGTCTCGCGGGGCGAAAATTCAAAACTCTGCTTTGCTCAATTTCTTCTCTTTGTAGGCTCTCTCTTCATCCAAGCCTTATAAAGGCCAACTCTTGGGCAATTGCTCATAAATTCCTGCAAAACAACACACAATACCACCTTATCCATTCCAAAGGAAAAACTAAACAAAATCCAACTAAAATGGCCTAACTATATGCAAATGCATGCAGAAATGTACATGGAAAATGAGGTGAAATCACACTCATCAAATCACCCCAAGCTTAAGACTTTGCTTGTCCTCAACCAAAAACCAAGGCCAAAAGATGAAAATAATCAGAGCAATGATAGTGAACTAAGAACCCGAGTAAAATGATCCAAGTAACAGGCATTCAATTATTTCAACAAGAGACAATCAATTCAAGTCCAATTAGGGGCTTAGTTTTCCTAGACTCATATTCTCACTGATTCGGGCACTCTATCTCACTTGAAGCTCACCCCAAGCTTGTTCATTTGCTTGGCTCTCTTTCTTGCCTCACTCACTCAAGTGTTCAAGTATATATAACAATTCGCTCCATTTTCCTCAAGGAATGAGTCCTACCATATGCTTGACTATCAACCAAATCTTTACTTTATTAATGAAAACATCTAAGAATCAAGAGGTCTTATTCTTTGGTTGCATTGGGGCCATGGGATCAATTTTCAGGTGGGAAATTCAAGAACAGGAAATTTTAAAAGGCTATACAAACAATCAAGCATTGCAATGCACGACCTTCTAAAATACCTTTCTTTGGGTTTCAGTTTACTTTTCTACCATTCTTTCCTTTTATTTTTGCTATTTCTCACTTCTCTTGTCATACCCTTCTCCATATATTTTTCTTTTCCTTTTTTTTTCTTTTATTTGGAGAAGGGAGAATTTTCAACTCAAGAGAAATAATAAATTTTTTTTTTCATATTCATTTTTTTTTTCTTTTCATCATCCCAAACTTTCAACTACATTTTCCAACCCTTTTTTCACAGTACTTTAGAAGGTCCCTCATAAGCATATTTAATAAAACATTTCAGGGTACCAAGAAAAGCATTTTATTCATTCAGGCTCAAAATTTGGGCAACTAAGGGGTAGCATTTCATCATTCAAAGCTCAGAAGGCCAGAAAAATACCTATTGCCTCAATCCTTTTCAAAAATGTTTTAAAAAATTTTCACGCTTTGAAATGGTTTCAAGTCAAGTTCTAGAGAAAAACAATCCAAGAGGAACACACTCTACACAAAGAACGGGGGCAGAGTTAGTAAGTACCCCCTAATGGCTCAAAAGCTCATATTTATCAGTTCAAAAACCAGTGAGGAACATAAGTCTATAGAAACACATGCTAATCATCAACTATCCAAGACCATCTCAAGAATATTTATTTGAAGCCATATCACAAGAATGAAATAAATTGGGTTCAAAAATCCACTATCACAATTTAATTGGCACTTAGTTCTCACAATCAGATGCTCAATCTAAGCAGGGGCAATCAATTCATGTGATCATGCAAGACTAAACCTATATGAATGCAAAATGCAAGAATTCAAAAATTTACACAAAATTACCCCTACCCCAAGCTTAAAAACTTACATTGTCCTCAATGTAAATAATTAAGTTAGAGAGGGGAGAAAGCTGGAATAACTCACCAAGGTGGTAGCGGGTACTGGTTCACATGCTTTCTGGCTTTGCTTTCCCCTGCCCTTTTTCTCCTTCCTTTATTCAAAATCTGAAGGCATTTAACAAAACTATTAACAAACCTCTTGAGCTTCTCAAATTATTCAAGAGGTTAAAGCAAAAACAAAACTATTAAGAAAATGAAAATAACTAAAAAGAAGAGTTAAGAAATGTTGGGTTGCCTCCCAATAAGCGCTTCTTTAACGTCACTAGCTTGACTTGTAGATAACTTCTTTCAATTAACCGGGGTCTGCTGGACATAGAATTGCAAGAGCACTTTTCTTCCATGAAACTCCTGTAAAGAGCTGATTTTGTTTAGAAGGCCAACAATTGTGCTTCTGCTTTGCCTTTTTCGCTCTGGGCCTCTTGCCTTTTTTCTTACTCCTTCCCGGTGGAGGTTCTGTTTTCACAAGATGAGCAGGGCCAACTTCCTCACCAACTGATGCATCATTTGTCTTGCATAGCTTTAGATTTGCTCTCATGTTGGGCTTTTCCTTCTTCTCTGGAGTAGAGGGGTGGTGTTGATGTGCAATGACTTCCTTATCTATTGTGTCCACCATATCCATGCGGAAACACTCCTCTTCCTTGCTCGTGCGATGCATAGCTTCCAATACATTGAAAGTTACTTCTTCTTCTTGCACTCTGAATTTCAACTGGCCTTTTTCTACATCTATCAAAGCCCGACCAGTTACCAGAAAAGGTCTCCCTAGTATGAGCGGAACTTCAGCATCCTCCTCCATGTCTAAAACCACAAAGTCTGCTGGGAAGATTAATTTATCCACCTTCACCAACAAATCCTCCACAACACCATAGGGATATGTAATGGAGCGATCTGCCAGTTGAAGAGAAATCCCTGTTGGTTTTACCTCACCAAAACCCAGCTTTTTGAAAATGGACAACGGCATAAGGTTGATACTTGCACCTAGATCTCACAATGCTCTCCTAATGTTCACATGACCAATAGTGCATGGGATAGTGAAGCTACCCGGGTCCTTCATCTTTACTGGTAGCTTCCTCTGAAGTATAGCACTGCACTCTTCAGTAAGCATAACTGTCTCCTCCTTCCACCGCCTCTTGTTTGTAAGAATCTCTTTCATGAATTTGGCGTAGGACGACATCTGCTGAAGAGCTTCAGCAAAAGGGATGTTGATCTGTAGCTTTTTGAATACATCCAGGAATTTAGAAAATTGTTGGTCTTTTGATTCTTACTACAACCGGTGGCTGTACGAGATTAAGAAATATGGGGGCAGCTCTTTGGGATTATCAACCTCTTCCAGAATCTGTCTTTTAGTCTTCTTCTTCGCAAATTCTTCATCAACCAATTTCTCCCTCTGCGGTTTTTCAGCTTCTACACCGGTAGGAATAGAGGTAGTATCTTGGGAAGTTCCGGGTTCTTCGTTGTTTACCTCTTCAAACTGCACCTTATCAATTCCAGCATCACTTGTCTTTTCTTCCCTCTCTTTTTCTTGTGGATTTAACACTCTCCCACTTCTTGTGATAATTGCCATGCAACCTTCCTTCGGATTCTTCTCTGTATCTCCTGGCAATTGTCCTTGAGGTCTTTCTGCCATTTGCTTTGCCAACTGTCCTATCTGGTGCTCAAGATTTTTGATGGAGGCATTTTGATTCTTCATAGTCTCTTGAGTGGCTTGCATGAACTGGCCCAGAATGCTCTCCAATTTGCTTGAACTCTCTTGAGGAGGCTGTGCTTGAGAACTCGAACTTTGCCCTTGTCTCCACCCAAAGTTAGGATGGCTGCGCCACCCCGGATTGTAGGTGTTGGAGTAAGGATCATTTCTAGGCCCTTGGTTGCTCATATAATTTACCTCTTCTTGTCTAGAACTTCCAACTACATTGATCTCACAATTTCCATTTGCATGGTTACCTCCACAGAAATCACACACTGAGGTAGCTTGAATTTGGACAGCTTGTAGTTGAGAATTCTGCAGTTGAACCGACCCCAGTTGCTTGGTAAGAATGGCCATTTGTGCCTTGAGAGCGCCAATTTCATCCAGCTCTAGAACACCTCTCTTGACCATTGATCGAGAACTAGGCATTTGATAATCATTATTAGCCATGTTCTCAATCAAGTCCTTTGCTTCTTCCGGTGTCTTCTGACTCAATGTCCCACCTGCAGCTGCTTCTATCATACTTCTTGAATTCCTGTTGAGCCCATTAATAAATGTTGCAACCTGCTGCCATGTCTCTAGTTCATGATTTGGACAAGCTGTGAGTAAGGACTTGAATCTCTCCCAGGCTTCATAGAGTGACTCACCATCCCTCTGTGCAAAGGCATTGATCTCTGATCTCAACTTGATCATTCTTGATGGAGGGAAGAAGCGAGATAGAAACTTGCTCACCAAATCATTCCAAGTGACTATGCTCCCATGAGGATGAGATTGAAGCCATGACTTAGCTCTATCCCTCAAAGAGAAAGGGAAAAGCCTTAAACGAATGACCTCATCGGAAGCTCCATTTAGCTTGATGGTGTCACACAGCTCGATGAAAGTACCAATGTGAGCATGAGGGTCTTCACACTCCAAACCTCCAAACTGATTCTGCTGCACAAGATTGAGCAGTGATGCCTTGATTTTGAAATTATTGCAAGCCACTGCGGGTCTCACAATCGGAGTTCCACATTTATCAACTCTAGGGGAAGTGTAGTCCCCCATTGTCCTTCTTGGTGCATTATCTTCAGCCATGGTGACAGCTGGTAATTCAATTTGTGGTTCTTGCACACTTGGTAACTCAACTTGTTGCTCTTGTCTACTAGAAGATGCTCTTTCTCTGTTCTGTCTTGCCTTGGCTTTCTTCCTATTCCTTCTACAGAGTCTCTCGATCTCAGGGTTGAATTGAAGTTCACCTGGGTCAATTGTACCTCGCATACAAGGAACAAACAGAGTAGCGCCGCAAAAACAGAGAAAAACAAAAAAACAACACAAAACAGAAAATTACAGTAGAGAAACAGAAAATAGAAAAGAAAAACAGTAAAAATGCCTAAATTAGGAGTCCCCTTTGGTACTCGTGATATTGGCACACCGATCCCCGGCAACGGCGCCAAAAACTTGACACGGACTCGGCAAGTGTACCGGTTCGTTGCAAGTAATAAAACGGTAAGACCGGATATCGTTCTCAGGGATCGTGGACAATTACCACTTCGCAAATTAGACTACTATCTAGGCGATCAAATTTTGGAGTGAAGGTAGCTCTAACATCTAACAAGCAAACAAGAATAAAATGTTTTTGTTCTTTTTGGAATTTTATCAAACGGTTAATGTGCAAACAGAAAGATGAACAACAAATGATAGAATTGTTAGGGTTAGACTAAGCTAATCCTCCCTTGATTGTTATGAAATGACAAGTAACACAGTTCCTAATTCAATTATGACAATCAAGTCTTTTCTGAAATACTCAAGCCTAATTCCTTAGGTGCATTGAGCCTAAAACCCCAAATTAAACCCTAATTCCTTAGGTGGATTAACCTGAGATTTTGCATTACGTAAAGACTTATAAGATTGCAAGCACCTCAAGACCTATGCCTAGGCTCATGAACTACTTGGCATTTGATTCATGAGCAAGCTCTAACACCAACCTTCCAGTTATCTATTAAAGCAACTAATCATTCCTAGGATGATCAAGCCTAAGAAAGCATTAAGCATGGAATCAAACACTCATAAAGAACAAGGAAATTGCATTACAATCAAGTCATTTTACAATCAAGTTCAGAAGAGCAATCATCTAACCCCAACAAAGGGGAGTTTAGCTACTCATAACTAAAGTAAAAGGGAAAGGAAGAGATACAAAAATGGAGAAAGTGAGGAACTCCATGGAAGATGCCTAGTAGCAGCCACAAGAGCAGAGAATGCCTTCTTAGGGTTTACAGCCGCCTCCTTTCTTTTCTAATCCAATCCCCCTCTGCATTCTGCATCAGATGGCTTATAACAGGGGTTCTGAGATTCGCGCTCTCGCGGGGCGAATGCACTCTCGCAAGGCGAATATTAAAAATCTGAGCTTCAGGATTCGTCCTTTCGCGAGGCGATAAGATAACTCGCAAGGCGAACCAGAAAGTGTGCATTTTCTGGAACAGTCAAGCCTTCTGGGTCGCGAGGCGAACCAGAAAGTGTGCATTTTCTGGAACAGTCAAGCCTTCTGGGTCGCGAGGCGAAACTTTATTCGCGAGGCGAACCAGAAAGGCTGACTGTTGCTGATCAGCTGGGTTTCAGGGTCGCGTGGCGAGAACCAGTCTCGCGGGGCGAAAATTCAAAACTCTGCTTTGCTCAATTTCTTCTCTTTGTAGGCTCTCTCTTCATCCAAGCCTTATAAAGGCCAACTCTTGGGCAATTTCTCATAAATTCCTGCAAAACAACACACAATACCACCTTATCCATTCCAAAGGAAAAACTAAACAAAATCCAACTAAAATGGCCTAACTATATGCAAATGCATGCAGAAATGTACATGGAAAATGAGGTGAAATCACACTCATCACCAGACACTGCGGCTGGTGTTAGAGCAGATGAGGATCCAGACTCCAGTTGCTCAGGGTGATGCTCTGACGGTTGTGCCGCCTGCTGTTTCTCCTCCAGTTCCACCGCCAGCTACTGATGCTGCTACTGCAGAGGACGATCAGATAGCAGACGTCGTCGGTGGTACGGATGCTGAGGATGATTGGATTCCTCCATCTCCCCCTCATCATGACTGAATTTTTTTTGGTCATGTTTTTGACTTTAAACGATTCTTGTACGACACTTTGGATTATTTTTAATATATATATTCATTATTTCTTATGATTGTATATTTCATTAGTAATTTGGTGTGTTTTATTAGTATTTTTGCTAAACTTTAAAGAAAAACAGAAAAAATTTATTATTTTAAAAATTAAATTTAAAAAAATAAATAAAAACCAGTTTAGCGACTGAATTAGAAATCAATAGTTCGGTCGCTAAACTTTAGTTACCATTAATAGATTGTGGTTTAGCGACCGAAAATCCGTCGCTAATATAGGTTAACAGTAACTAACATTGGCGACCGAACTAGCAACCGATAATCGGTCGTTAAAAATGGTTACCTAAACAATGCGACCAACCGTGTAGCGACCATTTTTTTTATTTAGCGACCGAAATTATGGTCGTCATTTAGCGACCGAATTATTATTTCGGTCTCTAAAAGATTAGCGACCAGGTTATCAGCCACCACCATGATTCGGTCGCTAACTTAAATAGCGACCGAATTACAAAGTTTAGCGACCGAATATGCCGGTAGCTAAACAGTTCTTTTTTTGTAGTGTTTCTTACTAACCGAGGGGTTTTGATATTGCTTTTGTTAAAGCCTTTTAAAAAGGATATTTCTCTTTGTGCTTGCTTCTGTTTTCTAATCTCCTTGTGTGCAAAATTTGTTTTAAAGGTTGTTTTCGAAAATCATTAACAAACATAATTAACCCCCCCCCCCCTCCCCTCGTGTTTGCATGTGTCAACTTCAATGAGGAGGATGATTGACAATCCTAGAGAGTATTGACACGGACTCGGCAAGTGTATCGGTTCGTTGCAAGTAATAAAACGGTAAGACCGGATATCGTTCTCAGGGATCGTGGACAATTACCACTTCGCAAATTAGACTACTATCTAGGCGATCAAATTTTGGAGAGAAGGTAGCTCTATCATCTAACAAGCAAACAAGAATAAAATGTTTTTGTTCTTTTTGGAATTTTATCAAACAGTTAGAATGCAGACAGAAATGTGAATAACAATTAGATAGAATTGTTAGGGTTAGACTAAGCTAATCCTCCCTTGATTGTTATGAAATGACAAGTAACACAGTTCCTAATTCAATTATGACAATCAAGTCTTTTCTGAAATACTCAAGCCTAATGTCTTAGGTGCATTGAGCCTAAAACCCCAAATTAAACCCTAATTCCTTAGGTGGATTAACCTGAGATTTTGCATTAAGTCAAGACTTAATAAGATTGCAAGCACCTCAAGACCTATGTCTAGGCTCATGAACTACTTGGCATTTGATTCATGAGCAAGCTCTAACACCAACCTTCCAGTTATCTATTAAAGCAATTAATCATTCCTAGGGTGATCAAGCCTAAGAAAGCATTAAGCATGGAATCAAGCACTCATAAAGAACAAGGAAAATGCATTACAATCAAGTCATTTTACAATCAAGTTCAGAAGAGCAATCATCTAACCACAACAAGGGGGAGTTTAGCTACACATAATTGAAGATAAAACAAAAGAAAGAGTTACAGAGATGAACAAAGGAGAGAGCTCCATAGAATGTTGCACTGCAGCCACAAGCAGGAGGATCTGCATTTTAGGTTTTTCTGGATGTCTTTCTGTTCTGCTCAGAGACCCTTTTATAACTCGAGGACCGTCACGGCCGTGACAGCCATCACGGCCAGGCCGTGATGGTTTCTTACTTGGGCGCCTCTTCATTTAATAATTCATCACGGCAGTGATAGCCATCACGGCTGGCCGTGATAGCCATCACGGCATGGCCGTGATCGTTTCGACTTTTCCAACTAACGAGTCACGGCCGTGATAGCCATCACGGCTAGGCCGTGATCGTTTCGACTTTTCCAACCGATTCATCACGGCCGTGATAGCCATCACGGCTGGGCGTGATCGTTTCGACTTTTGGAGATCTGGCACAGTGACACCTCACGGCCGTGATAGCCATCACGGCTAGGCCGTGACTGACTTCGACTTTTGGCTCAATTCTTTCTTCACTCTCTTTGCTCCCTCACGGCCGTGAGGGCCATCACGGCTAGGCCGTGATACTCTCTGCTTGGCTCAATTTCTTATATTTTAACGCTCTAAGTCATCCAAGCTTCATACTTGCTAATTCTTGGGCATTTAATCATGATTATCTGCAAAACAACACACAATACCACCTTATCCGTTCCAAAGGAAAAACTAAACAAAATAAACACTAAAATGGCCTAACTATATGCAAATGCATGCAGAAATGTACATGGAGAATGAGGTGAAATCACACTCATCAATTCACCCCAAGCTTAAGACTTTGCCTGTCCTCAAGCAAACACCAAGGCCATAAGATCAAAATAAACAAAGCATGGATAGTGAATCAAGAACCCGAGTAAAATGATCCAAGTAACAGGCATTCAATTATTTCAGCAAGAGACAATCAATTCAAGTCCAATTAGGGGCTTAGGTTTCCTAGACTCACATTCTCACTGATTCGGGCACTCTATCTCACTTGAAGCTCACCCCAAGCTTGTTCATTTGCTTGGCTCTCTTTCTTGCGTCACTCACTCAAGTGTTAAGGGAATATGACATTTCACTCCATTTTCCTCAAAGAATGATTCCTACCATAAGCTTGACTATCAACCAAATCTTTACTTTATTAATGAAAACATCTAAGAATCAAGAGGTCTTATTCTTTGGTTGCAATGGGGCCATGGGATCAATTTTCAGGTGGGAAATTCAAGAACAGGAAATTTCAAAAGGCTATACAAACAATCAAGCATTGCAAGGCACGACCTTCTAAAATACCTTTCTTTGGGTTTCAGTTTACTTTTCCACCATTCTTTCCTTTTATTTTTGCTTTTTTTTATTTCTCACTTTCTTTTGTCATACCCTTCTCCATATACTTTCCTTTTCCTTTTATTTTTTTTTTCTTTTATTTGGAGAAGGGAGAATTTTCAACTCAAGAGAAATAATTTTTTCAGATTCATTTTTTTTTTCTTTTCATCGTCCCAAACTTTCAACTACATTTTCCAACCCTTTTTGCACAGTACTTTAGAAGGTCCCTCATAAGCATATTTAACAAAACATTTCAGGGTACCAAGAAAAGCATGTTGTTCATTCAGGCTCAAAATGGGGCAACTACAGGTAGCATTATTCATTCAAAGCTCAGAAGGCCGGAAAAAATACCTATTGCCTCAATCCTTTTCAAAAAATGTTTTCAAAAATTTTCACGCTTTGAAATGGTTTCAAGTCAAGTTCTAGAGAAAAACAATCCAAGAGGAACAACACTCTACACAAAGAACGGGGGCAGATTTAGTGAGTACCCCCTAATGGCTCAAAAGCTCACATTTATCAGTTCAAAAACCAGTGAGGAGCACAAGTCTATAGAAACACATGCTAATCATCAACTATCCAAGACCATCTCAAGAATATTTATTTGAAGCCATATCACAAGAATGAAATAAATTGGGTTCAAAAATCCACTATCACAATTTAATTGGCACTTAGTTCTCACAATCAGATGCTCAATCTAAGCAGGGGGCAATCAATTCATGTGATCATGCAAGACTAAACCTATATGAATGCAAAATGCAAGAATTCAAAAATTTACACAAAATTACCCCTACCCCAAGCTTAAAAACTTACATTGTCCTCAATGTAAATAATTAAGTTAGAGAGGGGAGAAAACTGGAATAACTCACCAAGGTGGTAGCGGGTCTTTGGTTCACATGCTTTCTGGCTTTGCTTTCCCCTGCCCTTTTTCTCCTTCCTTCATTCAAAATCTGAAAGCACTTAACAAAACTATTAACAAACCTCTTGAGCTTCTCAAATTATTCAAGAGGTTAAAGCAAAAACAAAACTATTAAGAAAATGAAAACAACTAAAAAGAAGAGTTAAGAAATGTTGGGTTGCCTCCCAATAAGCGCTTCTTTAACGTCACTAGCTTGACGTGTAGATAACTTCTTTCAATTAATCGGGGTCTGCTGGACATAGAATTGCAAGAGCACTTTTCTTCCATGAAACTCCTGTAAAGAGCTGATTTTGCTTAGAAGGCCAACAATTGTGCTTCTGCTTTGCCTTTTTCGCTCTGGGCCTCTTGCCCTTTTTCTTACTCCTTCCCGGTGGAGGTTCTGTTTTCACAAGATGAGCAGAGCCAACTTCCTCACCAACTGATACATCATTTGTCCTGCATAGCTTTAGATTTGCTTTCATGTTGGGCTTTTCCTTCTTCTCTGGAGTAGAGGGGTGGTGTTGATGTGCAATGACTTCCTTATCTACTGTATCCACCATATCCATGCGGAAACACTCCTCTTCCTTGCTCGTGCGATGCACAGCTTCCAATACATTGAAAGTTACTTCTTCTTCTTGCACTCTGAATTTCAACTGGCCTTTTTCTACATCTATCAAAGCTCGACCAGTTGCCAGAAAAGGTCTCCCCAGTATGAGCGGAACTTCAGCATCCTCCTCCATGTCTAAAACCACAAAGTCTGCTGGGAAGATAAACTTATCCACCTTTACCAGAACATCTTCCAAGATACCATAAGGATGCTTGATTGATCTGTCAGCTAACTGCAATGCCATCCTGGTTGGTTTTACCTCTCCACCTCCAAGCTTGTTCAACATGGAAAGCGGCATCAAGTTGACACTAGCTCCCAAGTCACATAAGGCTTTTCTGATAGCAACATTCCCAATAGTGCAAGGGATTATAAAACTACCAGGATCTTTCAGTTTCGGAGGTAGCTTCCTTTGCAGTATCGCACTGCACTCTTCAGTTAAGGCAACAGTTTCGCCTTCCTTGATCTTTCTTTTCTTCGTGAGCAGTTCCTTCATGAATTTTGCATATTTAGGCATCTGCTCAAGTGCTTCAGCAAAAGGGATATTGATCTGTAGGTTTTTGAATACATCCAGGAATTTAGAAAATTGTTGGTCTTTTGCTTCCTTCTTCAACCGTTGGGGGTACGGGATTCTGAAATATGGGGGCAGCTGTTTGGGACTATCAACCTCTTCCAGAATCTGTCTTTTAGTCTTCTTCTTCTCAAATTCTTCATCAACTAATTTCTCCCTCTGCGGTTTTTCAGCTTCTACATCGGTAGGAATAGAGGTGGTATCTTGGGAAGTTCCGGGTTCTTCATTGTTTACCTCTTCAAACTGCGCCTTATCGATCTCAGTTCCTCTTTCCTTTTCTTCTCTTTCTTTATCTTGTGGGGTTAACACACTCCCACTTCTTGTGATAATTGCCATGCAACCTTCCTTCGGATTCTTCTCTGTATCTCCTGGCAATTGTCCTTGAGCTCTTTCTGCCATTTGCTTGGCCAATTGGCCTATTTGATGCTCAAGATTCTTGATGGAGGCATTTTGGTTCTTCATATTTTCTTGAGTCACTTGCATGAACTGGCCTAGGATGTTCTCCAACTTGCTTGAACTCTCTTGAGGAGGCTTTGCTTGGGAACTTGAACTTTGCCCTTGTCTCCACCCAAAGTTAGGATGACTGCGCCACCCCGGATTGTAGGTGTTGGAGTAAGGATCATTTCTAGGCCCTTGGTTGCCCATATAATTTACCTCTTCTTGCCCAGAGCTTCCAACCACATTGATCTCACAATTTCCATTTGCATGGTTACCTCCACAGAAATCACACACTGAGGTAGCTTGAACTTGGACAGCTTGTAGTTGAGAATTCTGCAGTTGAACTGACCCCAGTTGCTTGGTGAGAATAGCCATTTGTGCCTTGAGAGCGCCAATTTCATCCAGCTCTAGAACACCTCTCTTGACCATTGATCGAGAACTAGGCATTTGATAGTCATTGTTAGTCATGTTCTCAATCAAGTCCTTTGCTTCTTCGGGCGTCTTCTGACTCAATGTCCCTCCTGCAGCCGCTTCAATCATACTTCTTGAATTCCTGTTGAGCCCATTAACAAATGTTGCAACCTGTTGCCATGTCTCTAGTTCATGATTTGGACAAGCTGTGAGTAAGGACTTGAATCTCTCCCAGGCTTCATAGAGTGACTCACCATCCCTTTGTGCAAAGGCATTAATCTCTGATCTTAACTTAATCATTCTTGACGGAGGGAAGAAGCGAGATAAAAACTTGCTGACCAAATCATTCCAGGTGATGATGCTTCCATGAGGATGAGATTGCAGCCATGACTTAGCTCTATCCCTCAAAGAGAAAGGGAAAAGCCTTAAACGAATGGCCTCATCGGAAGCTCCGTTTAACTTGATGGTGTCACACAGCTCAATGAAAGTACCAATGTGAGCATGAGGGTCTTCACTCTCCAAACCTCCAAACTGATTTTGCTGCACAAGATGGAGAAGTGATGCCTTGATTTCGAAATTATTGCAAGCCACTGCGGGTCTCACAATCGGAGTTCCACATCTATCAACTCTAGGGGAAGTGTAGTCCCCCATTGTCCTTCTTGGTGCATTGTCTTCTGCCATGGTGACAGCTGCTACTTCAATTTGTGGCTCTTGCACACTTGGTAACACAACTCGTGGCTCTTGTATACTAGAAGATGCTCTTTCTCTGTTCTGTCTTGCCTTGGCATTCTTCCTATTCCTTCTACAGAGTCTCTCGATCTCAGGGTTGAATTGAAGTTCACCTGGGTCGATTGTACCTCGCATACAAGGAACAAATAGAGTAGTGCCGAAAAAACAGCAAAACATAAAAACAGCACACAACGGAAATTTACAGCAGAGAAACAAAAAATAAGAAAGAAAAAAAAAAGTAGGAAAACAGTAAAAATGCCTAAATTAGGAGTCCCCTTTGGTACTCGTGATATTGGCACACCGATCCCCGGCAACGGCGCCAAAATCTTGACACGGACTCGGCAAGTGTACCGGTTCGTTGCAAGTAATAAAACGGTAAGACCGGATATCGTTCTCAGGGATCGTGGACAATTACCACTTCGCAAATTAGACTACTATCTAGGCGATCAAATTTTGGAGTGAAGGTAGCTCTATCATCTAACAAGCAAACAAGAATAAAATGTTTTTGTTATTTTTGGAATTTTATCAAACAATTAGAATGCAGACAGAAATGTGAATAACAATTAGATAGAATTGTTAGGGTTAGACTAAGCTAATCCTCCCTTGATTGTTATGAAATGACAAGTAACACAGTTCCTAATTCAATTATGACAATCAAGTCTTTTCTGAAATACTCAAGCCTAATGTCTTAGGTGCATTGAGCCTAAAACCCCAAATTAAACCCTAATTCCTTAGGTGGATTAACCTGAGATTTTGCATTAAGTCAAGACTTATAAGATTGCAAGCACCTCAAGACCTATGTCTAGGCTCATGAACTACTTGGCATTTGATTCATGAGCAAGCTCTAACACCAACCTTCCAGTTATCTATTAAAGCAACTAATCATTCCTAGGGTGATCAAGCCTAAGAAAGCATTAAGCATGGAATCAAGCACTCATAAAGAACAAGGAAACTGCATTACAATCAAGTCATTTTACAATCAAGTTCAGAAGAGCAATCATCTAACCCCAACAAGGGGGAGTTTAGCTACACAAAATTGAAGATAAAACAAAAGAAAGAGTTACAGAGATGAACAAAGGAGAGAGCTCCATAGAATATTGCACAGCAGCCACAGCAGCAGAGGATCTGTTTTTAGGTTTTTCTGGATGTCTTTCTGTTCTGCTCAGAGACCCTTTTATAACTCGCGGCCCGTCACGGCCGTGACAGCCATCACGGCCAGGCCGTGATGGTTTCTGACTTGGGCGCCTCTCCATTTACTAATTCATCACGGTCGTGATAGCCATCATGGCTAGGCCGTGATCATTTCTGACTTTTCCAACTAACAGGTCACGGCCGTGATAGCCATCACGGCTAGGCCGTGATCGTTTCTGACTTTTCCCACTGATTCATCACGACCGTGATAGCCATCACGGCTAGGCCGTGACCGTTTGACTTTTGGAGATCTGGCACAGCTGACACCTCACGGCCGTGATAGCCATCACGGCTAGGCCGTGACAGCTTCTGACTTTTGGCTCAATTCTTTCTTCAGCTACTGCTCCCTCACGGCCGTGAGGGCCATCACGGCTAGGCCGTGATACTCTCTGCTTGGCTCAATTTCTTATCTTTTAAAGCTCTAAGTCATCCAAGCTTCATACTTGCTAATTCTTGGGCATTTAATCATGATTATCTGCAAAACAACACACAATACCACCTTATCCGTTCCAAAGGAAAAACTAAACAAAATAAACACTAAAATGACCTAACTATATGCAAATACATGCAGAAATGTACATGGAGAATGAGGTGAAATCACACTCATCAAGTATGGAGCTCTCTATTACTTTAATGCTCGAAGTTCTTTATGTCAGCAACCATGATTCTCAAGTCAAGGGGTATGCCTTAGTTCTATTGAAGATTTAATAATGTTATGGCATCGTAGGTTAGGCCATCCTAGTTTTCAAGATTTAAAGTACTTGTTTCCACATTTATTTCAGAATAAAAACTTATTATCATTAATTTCTATGTGATATTTGTCAATTTGCTAAGCATCATTGTGCTTCTTTTCCTGCTCAACCATATAAATCCTCTAAACCTTTTAATTTTATCCATAGTGATGTGTGGGGGCCATATAGGACACCAATAAATTCGAGAAAAAGGTGGTTTATAACATTTATAGATGATCATACTAAGTTGGGTCTATAAGCTTGAAGAGAAATCTGAAGCAAAATTTGTTTTTAAAATATTTTTAAGTATGATAGAAACACAATTTCACACAAAAATTCAAGTGTTTCAAAGTGACAATGCTAAAGAATATTTTAGTCACATTCTTCAATCTTTTTCCTTAGATAAAGGCATTGCTTATCACAACTCTTGCCCGATTCCCTGCAACAAAATAGTGTAGCTGGAAGAAAGCAAATAAACACTACCTAGAAGTAATGTAACACCCTCCCTTGGCATTACTTTCTAAACACGTGCGAAAATAAAATTCAAAGATAATTTGCTGGTGCTTTCGGAAAATAACTTATATAAGTACATAAGTGTCTGAAATTGGGTATAAAATTTTTGTCATGACTCCATACCTAAGCCATAATCAACACACAAACTTACTATCATAGCTTGGCAAACCTATTTAATTTAAAGGATATACTTAAATACAAGATAGTAGTTTTACAAAAATTTCGACAGAGTCTCCTCTGTAATTCGGACATCCAAAATAAAATAACACCTGTTAAAATGATTACAATTTCACTCCAGAATTCTAGCTACACTAAATTCAACCAGGCATCAATACATAAAAATAATAGTTATAGCCATAAGCTTTACAAAACCAAAAGAAATAGCTTAGATTTTCATTCAAAAGGTAGGCTCTCCGAGCCTCAAACGTTCCATTATAAAATAAAGGCTCTCTGAGCCAAACTCATACATACTATCAAAATAATCTAAGTCTTAACCCTAAGCTGGTCGTTCTAAGAGTTATTCCTCAAGTAATACCTCATCAAGCAACTACATCTAAGTCTCGGAGTGACTTAGACATACTCCTTTGCACCATCTGTGATAGAGTACCCAGGGTACAATATCGAACTTAGAAGAATCCTGAAATGTGTGTGTAAAGGTGAGACACCAATATATGGTTTTAACCCAATAACTAAATACTCGACACCACATAACACATATACATTTACCACACAAGCATTTATAAGCTAATAGTTTATCAGTGGGTTTAACACCCCAAACATCATCCATAAAATTATGCATGACACTTCTATTCATCATCTAATTTTCATCCTAATCTCATGAGATATCCCAACATCATATGAGTTGATCAGACTCCAAAGCCACACTGGCTAATTTGGCCAACTGCCAACAGGTCCGCGACCTCTTCCCATCTTAAAAACAACAAAGGCATACATAGCCAGGCCCTCACAAGGCCAAACACATTGCTAATGTCCACAACCAGTGGCACTATACCATTAGCAAGTAAGATGGGGATCCCAATATCCTCCAAGGCACAATGAGATATGCATATCGTAATTACCTCAGCCGCCGGTAATTAATGCATTAAACCACAAATCGCAGGCACGTCTGCCACATGCATGCAAAACACTTTTGTTTTGTTATTTTCTTTGTGCTCAATCTTTCTCTTGCCGAAGCTCAAAATGGCTTACGACTCACATAGTTTTAAAACACTTTTTAAAACTTTCATCACAACACAGGACCTCACTGTCCATAAAACTTTCATTAAAACATAGGACCTCACTGTCCATAAAACTTTCATCAAAACATAGGACCTCACTGTCCATAAAACCTTTATCAAAACATAGGACCTCACAGTCCAAGTGCTCAATCGCGACACCTCTCGACCGGTGCACTAGTCGTAGGTTCGTGGCACTAGAAACATCTTCAATGTTTCAACACAGTATACCTCATGTATACAATTCATCACAGTATACCTTATGTATACAATATAGGCCCTCAAAGTCCAAATGACTGAGTCCATCACAACACAGAACCTTAGTACCCCGACGTCTCGGTTACTAAGTTCCACACCACTATTAACACGAAATCAGGTTTGCTTTCATAAATTCTTTTTCCAAAAATTGGAAATTCATCAATAAAATCCTTAAATAATAAAACTTGGTTTTCACAAATATGAGTCACTTGAGGTTTTAACTTCCTTAAAATATGTACTGCCATTTCAAAATACTTGCCTTCTACGATTTTCCAAATCTGTCATCACTCTTTTCCAAATCATTCATCAATTATCACTTTTAAAGCTTCTCAAACCAATACTTAACTTTTTCCACTGAAAACACTTTCTAAAATCATCTTAACTTCTTTTCAACAATTAATTTCATAAAATAACTTTGTATAATATTACAAACTTTATTACATAAAAATTAGCAGTACTTAACATTTTCACAATTTCGCTCTCATTGTGACTCGAGTTACTTTTACACTAATAAATTATCATCATCAAAACTCCTTATTTTTCCAAAATAATGCTTTTCACTAATATTATATTCCAACGTTTCCCATAAAACATTGAATATAATTTACACAGCTTATTAAAGCTTTTATCTGATTAGTCGGTTGTGCACTGACCACAGTCAGGCTTCTCAAACAACACTCACAAGCAACATTCAACAACAAACCACTAGACAGATCATGTACTATAGCAATATCATATTCAAAGAAATAACTTAAAATAGATCAAACACTGATACTCAGATATACAACACAACATAAACCACATAATCAGATAACCACAACCACATCAATTATACAGACTACACAACAAGCAAATGGTCACAAGCAAATGGTTATTGAGAAAAATCCATCAGGCAAGCTCCCCTTACCTCTTGAAGACTCGAACTAAATAATCTCCCGAACTCGATTCGATTCCCCTTCGTCAATGTAAATCAGCTAACTCCGTAGTTTCCTTCAAACGAATTGCAACCAAAATAAATCAATTCAAACAACAAAACACTTAAATCAATGGGGGTTAGGGTTCGGCTTTACCCAATTTTCTAGGTTAGGAAACTTAAAATTTGATTAACTTAGGGATTAATGATCCATAAGTTACTTAAGCATGATTAATCACTTTAACCATGATTATGAACCAAGAACATGAACTAAAACTCATCTAGTTCCAAGAACTAGGGTTTCGGTCAAGGCTGAGTTTGGAGTTAGAAATCTCTAAAATTTCTAAACTCTTGGATTTAATCATCATACAAAACCTAGAGTTAGATTCAAGTGTTACAAACAACTTTTGAATCATAAAACCAACAAGTGCTCATACCTAGGGTTTCGGTTTTTTGAAGAATCAAATAGGCTAAAGTTAGATTTTTGATCTTCTATATACTTGAATACAAGAACTATCAAGATATAATCATGAATCAAGACATGAAATTGAAACAAAACCTAAGAACACAACTTAACCTAGGTTCGGCCCAGTCCAGAAATTAGGGAAAGAAATTTCTCATGATCTTGTGCTTCTATATAATGAAAATAGAGATGATTATAAGATCATAGCAATTGGTTTCATGTCAAAAGGATTTTTCTAGAATTAGTTATGAATTTTTCAATTTAGTTTCAAGAACTTCAAACAAATGAAGAACATGTTGATCAAATGCATCAACTCAAGAATCTTATGAAGAGAAAAGCTTAGAATAGCAAGATTAAGAGAGACTACCTCTTGTTGATCAAAGAAAATGATGATTTGGATGATGTTCTTCAAGAATTTCTCATGGTGTTCTTGAGAACTTAAGGGAGAAGATGAACCAAGTTAGGGTTTCAGAACAGTTTCGGTATTTTGGGTATATCTCTCAACATACTTATCCGTTTTGGATGATCTTTATGTCGTTGGAAATAAGAGAGAAAGATGAACAACTTTCATGTTGAAAGTTTTCCGAGATTCAAAATAGAAACTGATCAGAATGGCTCTGCAAAATCGGACGAGTTATGAACTCTTTGGAGCAAGAATCAGGAATTTGGAAAAAAAAATGACTTAAGGAAGGAGACATCCTATTTAAATGAGGAAGCAACCAGCTTAATGAAGAAGAAACAAATGCTTAATAAAGAAGCAATCAAAACTTGGAGAAGAAGAAGTCAAAACTTGGTTAAGAAGAATTCAAAACTTCTTAAAGAAGAAGTCAAAACTTAATGAAGAAGAATTCAAATGCTTAATGGAGAAGAATTCAAATACTTGGAGAAGAAGACAATGTTGGAACCGTGTGGATTTGGCAAGAGTTTTGGGTCAATTTGTCAAATGGCATTTTGTAGGAATTGTCATAAAAAGACAAGGGTATTTTGGTCATTTCATAACAAAACTAAATGTTGCCATAAATGTGCTATTGATTGCCATTTATGATAGGATAGACTTGTCATGAATGCTAATCAAGTTGGTCAATCCAATGTCTCTGCTACTTTGCCGACTTCCCGATCCATTTGACTCAGACTCTGCCTAGAGACATCTCGTCGTATAGGCCCGCAACAAACATAATATTTAAATTTTTTTCCAAAATTTTCAAAACTTTCAGTATCATAGTAAATATGATAAAAAATATTTTTCATCTCGTTCACGATTCAAAATTAGGTCTTCTGAGCAGTAAACTTTTACTGTCAGTAAAAACACAGAAAACAGCATACCGGCTTCCGTCTGAGTTTTCAACCCAAAAACTTCCCTGTAACCTTATAAAAATAAGTATAACAAGGAAATGACATTGGTTTATCCAAAATCATTTTCTAAGTCTCGGATAAAAATATATATTTATATATTTATCACCGATATTACGAAACAGCGAAAATCGGGGTGTTACAAGTAGCTAGGTCCTTGATGTTTACCACTAAAGTACCTAAATACTTATCGGGGGAGGGGCGCTATTTTTACTTATGCCTATCTTATTAATAGGATGCCATCAAGAGTTTTGAACTTTCAAACACCATTGACAGTTTTCAAAAAATCCTTCCTTATGTCATGTCTTACTTCAGATTTACCTCTAAAGGTCTTTAGATGTATTGCCTTTGTTCATGTTCACAACCACGACCGAGATAAGTTGGATCTTAGGACCATCAAATGTGTTTTTCTTGACCATTCCCCAACACAAAAAGGATATAAGTGTTTTGATCCTAACATGATATATTTTTTAATCTTGCTCTTTTGGGGAGAAAGAGTATGAAGACTCGATTATTGAAATTGAAACCGCCGGTAAAATTGAAACTGATTGTGAGGTGAATATTGAAAGCATTTTTTTACCTTGATCCTTTGAAAAGGGAAAATTGCAAGAGAGATGAATCCATACCCACCCTGATTCATGAAAGCATATTGGAATCATTTTTTTACCTTGCCTAGATTCATATATATAGCAACAGAGATGAATCCATACTCGCTCAATGTCAAGAGCCTCATCACTTACCAGAATTGAAAATTACAGCCACTGAAGATTCAGGTATGACCTTTTTGTTTAGGCAAAATAGGTAAACCGTTCGTATATGTTTTTTTTTTCACATCAGTTTTATAAGTTTATTTTTTTCAAGTTAGTCTTACACGTTATGTTCTGTTTTCATGTTAATCTTTTCGTCAATTTTGATCTTACGGAATCAGATCAAAAGCCATGTGTCATACTAACGTGATAGCCACGTCAAGTCAAAACTGACGGCGTTAGCTCAAAATTGATGGTAAGGACTAACGTGTATATATAACGTAATGTGTAGGACCAATTTGAAAAAATAAAACTTATAGGACCGATATGAAAAGTAAAAAAAAAAAAAAAAGAGTATAGAACCAATCTACCTATTTTACCTTTAGTTTATAAAATTTGAGTCTTTACCTATTTAACATGTTGAGCATGATTCCCCAGACCTTCTGATTGCTCTTAGGAAAGAAATTAGATCATGTACTCAACAACCTTTTTCAAATTTTTTTCATATAAGAATACGTCATCATCTTATCATGCCTTTGTCTCATGATTGTCAAGTGTTTTTGTAATTCTTCTAGCTCCAGTGAAAATGACCTGGCTTTGATAGGTGAAATAAGGATGTGAATTAGTCGAGATATGTACAAGTTGCCCACCCATCACTTGATTGTATTTTTTTCAACAAAAAAAAAAGTGAGAAATGCTGGCAAGTGGCAACACATTTGGGTGAATTTCATATATGGAACTCACTCTATTTAGTGGGTCCCACATAAAATTTATAATCCCATATGAAACTCATATAATAACAAAGATTTTATCGAAAAGAGTATTGAAAAGAATGCATCAATAGCATTGGTTTTAAAAAATTGATATGATTTGCTCTAAAAAAATTGTCCCTTCATGAGCCAATTATTTTGGAAGCTATATAAGGGAAACTTTCTCACAAACGTTTAGGGCTCCAAACGATTATGTAATATTTTGTTACAATTCATTTAAATTTAAAATTTTATTTCATCATCTTATTATATAATCGTGAACTATTGATTATACACTTCCATTCTTTGGTCTTGTTACTGGCCGTTTGTGTACCTATTGATGCATGATCCATAAATTAAATCTTCTAACATTTTTGCTTATCACAATGAGATTTCTGTGCGGTCCAGCCAATATGAAACAAGAAAAATTCATCATTTGAAAAGTCAAAAAGAATGGAGCATTGAGTTTGTAGATTTGCAGAGATTGGTTGAAGAATTGGTGCATGGGATGAATACTATTCGTATGTCTAACTGTGCGTGCCGAATTTATTGTTGTGCAAAATTGTGACTCAGCCGAGTATCAAATCTAGTCGAGCTGCATGTTTTGATATTTTTAATAATCAAACGAAAGAGACCAAGGGGAAAAACATGTCCCTCGGCAATGGGTTCCAAACTATTAAAGAAAGTGTTTGGTTGATGGGTGAACTTAAAGGCTAAAAGGCTAAGTGTTTAAAAGTTTCACAAACTAAAGTAAAAGATAACTGAAATCAATATAGAAGAAAACAAGAAACACCTAGAAAATCTAAGCATAAAAGCTTGTATTGTATTGATTGAGTGTCCATGTTTTCCAATCTTATTATAGAGGGTATTTGTAGGCAAAGCTTAAACCCCCTCTATAGCCAACCCCATTGGCTGAAACCCTTATATTAATGCAACTACTCACGTTCGGTAACCATGATCTCCAACCGCTCAACCCATTCTTGCTGCAACGGCTATCTTCAAAGAGTTGTGCTCCTACTTTTCATGCACGTCCCTTGGCGTCCGTTAGCAACTGATCTTCGATCTTGAGCCTCTACTCAACTTCAAATATGTGATGCAACCACTTCTATCCATTACCCATAACTTTAGGAAATATTATATGGAAAGTCATAAGCCAGCTTTCAACCCTTAGCTGACCACAAGGACTTCGCCCCTAAGTAGGCCAATTAATCCAAGGCCCAATTAAATATGCATCCAGCCGAATCTCCATCATTCATCATCAGCTAATCGTTTCCTCGGCTATTTCTCCCATCTAAATCAGCTATCAGCCGACAACCATCTTCGACTATCAGCTAATTTATTTTATTTTTGGTGATAATGGAGAGATAAGTCTCTCGCCTATCAGTCAGAGATACTTACTCTTAAAAAAAGAAAACATTGGGTCACGATTGTTTTGAAGGATGGATGTCGCAAAAAAAATGAAGAGTTTACCTTAAAAAGGTTAAATGGGTGATTAAATCCATTTTAAAAGATAGAAACAAAGAACATAATTGTTTTTAAAATAAATGAACTTATATTTGTATTTCATATAATGTTGAAAACAGAAAGATTTAGTTAGCTATTGTAGAGTAAATATTTTGTAAATAGTCAGCTTACAATCCCTAAAATAAATGGATTTAATTTGGGGAATTTGTTTGGATTGTTTTCATGTTTAGATTACTTCCAGAATTATGATTATTATGATTTATTTAATTTCCATTTGTACTTTATTCTTTTTCTATGATTAATTTTGGGTAGCGCCCCCTACTTTGACACATTGGACGGCTCTGCTAGGGTTTGTATGAGATTTTAGAGTCCGCTGTTGCACCATGGCAATCACCTCAGATTGCCCATGGTTCTTTCTCTTCCCTGACTCAGTCTCCCATCGTCCTGACCCTCCTCCTTCTCCTCGTTCCCTTGATGCTACCGAAGACAAAGTGCAGTCACAACCACCTAACTTGAGGCAGGAGAAAACGTTTGCTCAGGCTCTTCAAAACTCATGCGATATTACTGTCAGTCAGTTGCCTAAACCATGCTTATTAGGGGATGCTTTATCTATTAAGATATCCGAAGAAGAATACCAGGCGGGCGTAGCAGACTGCAAGAACGTTCTCCATGGTCGCCTGACTCTCTCTAAAGGTGATTCTCCCATTAGGGTTGATGACTTGCGCAAGAAGTTATCAAAGCTTTGGAATCTTGCTGGTTCTTGGAACATGGTGTCTCTTGGTAGAGGCTTCTATGAATTCAGCTTTGGTTCATTGGATGATCTGCGTAGTCTTAAATCAATAGGATCTTGGAATTTGAATCCAGGAGTTCTGAGAGTCTTTGCATGGACTCTTGATTTTAATCCGAAAACAATCAAGCGGAAGAATTTCCAAGGTTGGGTTCGTTTCCATGGCTAGTCGAGAGAATATTGGTGTCCCAAAATTCTCTTTGAAATCGGTGGAGCTATTGGGGTCCCCATTGCACTTGATGAAGCTACAAAAAAGAGAACCTTTGGCCATTATGCACGCATGCTGATTGATCTTGATCTCTCGAGAACTCTCAGAGATAAAATAATCGTGAAAAGAGAAGACTTTGCCTTCCCTGTTGAGGTTGAATATGAGTGGCTCCCCCAGTTTTGCTCTCATTGCCTTTCCATTGGTTACGCTTTGGAGGGCTGTCGTCTTAATCCTGATAGGGCTCATGTTAAAGCCCCTGCTAGAAATCAGAAGTAAAGCACACTTAAATATATTCCTAAGTAGGCTGACAATGTTGAAGATGTAAATGTCGTGAAGGCATTGGACAACGGGAAGGCAATTATCATTGAGGACCCCCCCCCAAATCTATTTGTGTTGGACAAGGTAGCAAGTCTGGTAATCCTGGCCAACAGGCTGTAACGGGTCAACCAGGGGTTAATGATTTATATGGGACCCCAACCAATAATGAGGCTCAGTAGCTTCAGAAGGAGCAGAATGATCGATCTTTGAGTTCAATAGAGTGCTAGATTTACAGCCTGTTGCTGCTACCCAACTCTCTCCTTTGGATAACCAGATTTCCCCTGAAGAGGATTCAATTAGGCAGGAATACACTCCTCTTCAGGGCAATGCAGCTTTGAGTCATGTTTTAGATAGCATTATTGCTTCTGCTTCTGTGGATGTCGGCAGTGATTTTGCCACTGATGCTCACAAATCAGGTAATGTGCTCGCTACACCGATTAACTGCATGCCTCCTCAAGTAGAGAAAGATATCAGAATAATCTCCAAGTTTTGGAGTGATGAGACCGATGATGCTCAAGAAGAGACCTCAAATGAGGACTTTACTGTGGTACTGTCCAAGTCTCAAAAGAAGCATTTGAAAAAGAAAACAAAGGAAGCTGCCAAGGCTAAGAATGTTAAGGCCCGATCAAGGGCCGGTCCTAACAATTTTGCATAATGAAGCTCCTTTATTGGAATGTTAGAGTTATTGGTAACCTTAATACAAGGTTAGTCTTAAAAAAGCTTTGCCTTTTGAATAAACCTGATTTTCTGTTCATATCCGAGCCCTGGATTGTTCATGATACTGTGCCTGCTGGATTTTGGGATAGCTTAAATCTAAAGCTTTTTGCTGTCAATGATAGAAATGGTTTAGTGCCAAACCTTTGGTGTTTATGTTCTGATTTTTACACTCCAAATATCATTGCCAACTCCAACCAGTTTATTGCTTTCTCCATAAAGAAGGATGGTCAGGAAATCTTTGTCTCTGCTGTTTATGCAGCAACCAGTGTTATGGTCAGAAGACAACTCTAGTTGGACCTATCTAATTTGCAACAATTGCATCCGGGACCTTGGTGTCACATTGGAGACTTTAATGCAATCCTTGGCTCTCATGAGCATAGAGGTTCCACACTTCCCTCTAGATCTTCCTGTGAGGACTTTAGGAACTGGACTGATTCTTCTAATCTGCTTCATGTGCAGACCCGTGGTGCTCAATACACATGGGCCAATGGTAGGAGAGGTAGCTCCTTTTCTGAAAGAGATTGGATAGATCTATTTGTAATGATCTCTGGTTTGATTTCTGGACGAGTGTTTCCTGTTGTACTCTAACCAGAAGTAAGTCAGACCACTTTCCTATCTTATTATCTTTGGATAAAGATGGTAGAAGGCATGGTCCTTCTTTTAAGTTCTTGAAAATGTGGTCTTCACATCCATATTGCATCAAAGTAGTTACTAAGGTTTGGAAGGAAGAAATTTATGGCTGTCCTATGTTTGTCTTGTCACAAAAGCTGAGGTTACTCAAAAGGAGACTTAGAGACTGGAATAAACTTGTTTTTGGTAATGTTCACTCAAATGTTAAAAACGCATTGGCTAGGGTGGATGAAATACAAAATCAAATGAATCAGCTAGGCTACATTGACATTCTCCAAGCTCAGGAAAAAGAAGGGCAGATCCAATTGCAAAATGCTCTTTGTTGTGAGGAGCAGTTCTGGATGGAGAAGGCCAGAATGAACCGGCATGCTTTTGGTGATAGAAACACTGAATTCTTTCACAAAACAGCCAAGATCAGGCATGTTACAAAACAAATCTCTGTTCTGATGCATGGGAATCAGATTCTGCATCAGCCTGTAGCAATAGAGGAGCATATTCTAAATCACTTTGAAGCTATTTTCGCATCAGAAAATTTGTTCCAGAATAATGATCTTGTTGACAAGGTAATTCCTAAGCTTGTTTCTAGTGAGGATAATGCCATGCTTACCATGCTGCCATCCATGGAAGAGGTTAAGAATGCAATGTTTTCAATGAATGCTAATGGTGCTCCAGGTCCAGATGGTTTTGGGGGTTATTTCTTCCAGCACTTCTGGGATATTATTTATCATGATGTCTTCCATTCAGTGCTTCAATTTTTTAAAGATGGTTGGATCTTACCAAACCTAAATTCAAATGTGGTGGCTTTGATCCCTAAAGTTCAAGGTGCTGATAGAGTGGACCAATATAGGCCTATTGTGCTAGCTAATTTCCAGTTCAAGATCATAACCAAGGTAATGGCTGATAGACTGGCAATAGTTGCCCAAAAAATCATCTCAAACAACCAAAGAGGTTTCATTAAAGGTAGGAAGATTGTGGACTGTGTGTGTTCTACATCTGAGGCTGTTAACTTGCTTCATAAAAGATCTTTTGGTGGACAATTGGCTATAAAGATTGACATTCGGAAGGCTTTTGATACTATAGATTGGGGCTTTTTGCTGAAAGTTCTTGATGCTTTTGGTTTTGATCAAGCATTTTGCAAGTGGGTGAGTGTTATTTTGAACTCTGCAAGGATATCTATAACTGTTAATGGGAAGGCAGCTGGCTTCTTCAGTTGCAGAAGGGACGTCAGGCAAGGAGATCCATTGTCTCCTCTCCTATTTTGCCTTGCTGAAGAAGTTCTTAGTAGAGGCATCTCCATGCTTGTGGATGAGGGTCACCTCCAGTTGATGACTGGTCCTAGAGGTCATAGGATGCCTAGTCATATTCTTTATGCTGATGATGTGCTGATCTTCTGCAAAGCCACTAAAAGAAGTCTGCAAAGTTTGGTTTCTCTTTTTAGGGACTATGAGCAAGCTTCTGGTCAAGTGGTCAGCTTTGAAAAATCCAAATTTTATGCTGGATTCCTCTCTGCTGCAAGGAAAAACTCCATTTCAAATCTGCTTGGCTTCTCTTTTGGCTGCCTTCCTTTCAACTATCTAGGGGTTCCTTAATTCCAAGGGAAGCCTAGGAAAATTCATCTCCAGCCAATTGATGACAGAATCAAGAGTAAACTAGCCTCTTGGAAATGTTGTTTACTCTCTATTATGGGCAGGGTTCAGTTAGTCACTTCCATCATACAAAGTATGTTGATTTACAGCTTTACTGTTTACTCTTGGCCAGTTTGCTTATTAAAAACTATTGACAAATGGATTAGAAGTTTTGTATTGGCTGGTAACATTAATGCCAAGAAGGTTGTTCCTGTTTCTTGGAGTAAGGTTTGTGCTCCAATTCAGGAAGGAGGGTTGGGCTTAAGATCCATCAGAGCTATTAACAATGCAGCTATGCTAAAACTTAGCTGGGAGTTGGTTTCTTATCATGATCAATGGTGTAGCATCCTTTGAGCCAGAGTTATCAGAAATGGCACATGTATAAGTCATCATATCAGCTCTATCATTTGGCTTGGCATCAAGAACTGGTTTCCAACTGTTATGCAGAATTTATCTTGGCAAATTGGTAATGGAACCAGTATTAACTTTTGGACTAATCCATGGCTTTCCATGCCAATAGTTACCATGGCTAATATTCCTGCTGAAGCTCACTCCTTGCTGTATTCTAAGGTCAGTGACTTTATAAAGGATGGTAAATGGTGTATTCCTACTGTGCTGTTGCAGAAGTTTCCCGTTCTCTTTGCTGAAGTGGAGAAGGTATCAATTCCAGTCCAGAACTGTGAGGATATAATTAGGTGGAACTATGATTCTGGCAGTTTATCTCTCAAGGAAGCTTTCCTTTTTCAGAACCCTTTAGGTCATCCTCTTCCTTGGTGTAAATCCATTTGGTCTCCCAGCATTCCACCTTCGAAATCCTTTCTTTTGTGGAGAATTCTTCATGGCCGAATGCCTACTGATGAAAACTTAAGGTCCAAGGGATGCACTGTTGTGTCAATATGCAATCTGTGCTATGCCACAGAGGAGTCTACTGAACACTTATTCTTCAGGTGTAATTTTGCTGAAGCTTTGTGGAATTGGTTGAGGAGCATCCTTTCATGCTCTTTGGACTCCTCCTCCTTGTTATCTATTCTAGACTTGTGTAACAAGCGTTGGAGTTCACAGACCAAG
This sequence comes from Sophora flavescens, assembly GCA_030762895.1. Lineage (NCBI taxonomy): Eukaryota > Viridiplantae > Streptophyta > Magnoliopsida > Fabales > Fabaceae > Sophora > Sophora flavescens. The sequence continues at coordinate 206,336,971 of CM061063.1, read as the reverse complement.
GATCTGGTGCTCGCTGGGATTACAAACATTATTTGGGTCATTTGGCATTGTAGAAACAGAATAAGATTTGACAATACAACAATCTCATTCCCCACTCATCAGAATCTTGTTATTGCCAATTGTTCTATGTCGGGCGGACTTAGTAAGGGCTCGGTTTCACCCTCCTCTCATCGAGATCGGGATTTTGCATCGATTTTCAGTGGATGCTAACTTATGCAAGGCTCCTATCATCAGATCGGTGCTTTGGTACACTCCTTTATTTAACTAGGTGAAGTGTAATACAGATGGGGCTGCCATGGGATGTCCTGGTCTAGCATCTTGTGGTGGCATCTTCAGGAATAAAGATGCGGATGTTCTTGGTTGTTTTTTTGCCCACATTGGTGTCTCTAATGCTCTCCAGGCTGAACTGATTGGTGCCATGCTTGCAATTGAGCTGGCTAATGATAAAGGTTGGAACCATCTCTACTAGAATGTGATTCTCAATTAGTCATCTCGGCCTTCAAGAATATCAACATTGTCCCTTGGCGTCTTAGAAATAGATGGTCCAATTGTTTGTCTATATCTAGGAGTATGAATTTTGCTTATTCTCATATCTATCGTGAGGGCAATATTTGTGCTGATAAACTTGCCTCACATGGTCTGTCTATTCAGGGATTTTTTTGGTGGGACTCTTATCCCCCCTTCATTGGGGAAGACCTTTTTCGTCATAGGAATGGTCTTCCTAATTTTAGATTTAGTTGATCGCTTCATGGGTAAGGTATATGCCCCCCATGCTTCTCTGTTTCCTTTGTTTTTCTTAATAAATCGGGTGTCTTTGCGGATGATTGGTAGTGGTTGAGGTGCCAACCTAGTTGGGATGTCCTCCACTATTGTAATACCTATGCATGCCTTTTTGCCTTTAAAAAAAATGAAACAAGATGAAAATAATCTCTTCCTATTTTATTATGTGTGAACATGGTATCAAGATCCATTAAAAAAATGGTATCAAGATCTAGAATTGTTTAAACCTTTCTCTGGTCTTTTTATTTCTTCTCTATTTTTCAGGTTTGTTGTCAGTCTGTGCATTCTAGTGGTACTAAAATTCTTCCTATAAAATTGAATGGTAAGAATTATTTGGAATGGGCCCAGTTAATGAAACTAGTGATCAATGGCAAAAGAAGACTTGACTACCTCACCGGCGGAATGAAGGAGCCAACGAAATCTAATCTGAAACGGAGAACGTGGAAGTCTGAAAATTCCCTCATTATGGCTTGGCTAATTAATTCCATTGAGGCCTTAGTAGGGAAAACTTATTTGTTCGTACCCAATGTAAAAAGATGTGTGGGACGCAGTTCGGGAGACATATTCAAACCTCGAAAACTCATCTCAAACTTTTGAGTTTAAGACAAATTGCGGCAGACAAACTGTTTATTATTGATTATTTTGTTAAAAAAATCACTTTTTTAATCATAAAATCATTTTTTAAAATTTTTAATATGTTTTTTTTTGTTTTTGGAAATAATCAGAAGCAGAAAAAAAATCATTTTTGGACTTAAAATGAAAATCAACTTTCATTTGCTTTTGGAAAAAAATCAGTTTTTATAACTAGCTACTTAAAAAAAAATGATTTTTTATGATTGTAAAAAAACACAAATCTGCTTCTGCTTTTTTTAAAAATCTCTAAAAATAATTATTAAATTATTTTATAACATAATCACTTATTTTTTAATCTTAAACAAACGGACTGAAAGTAGAGCGACCGCGGAGTCTGTGACACCATAACTCGGGTCATCACATGGTTACCCGTTTGCAGAAATAAAAATTAATTTGCTGGTTTCTTTCGGAAAATAATGTTTTCTCAACGTTTATCTTTTCAAAATATGGTGATAAATTTTTTTTTCTTTTCAACATCGTCACAACAACGTTCACATAATCACACTTAGATATATCTATATATATATGTCATACAACTATACTGCCTCGTATGTTTCACATTTAAACATTTATAATGAAAAGATTATTCCCAAAACATAACTTAACTTAAACCTAAGCTGGTCAAACGCTACGACAAAAAGAAGCAGCATCAGCATGCCTCGAACTAAATATTCTTCTTCTTGTAGACGCCATAGTCCTTAAGAGGTTCATCTGAATTCCACCACGTAGAACCCAGAAGAGAAACCAAATGAAACATGCAAGAGTGAGAAACCGACAATTGGATCATAACGCGAGAACCATATGTACGACACAACAAAACATATGCAAAACCAGATCAGTTAATTCCTCATAATTAAATTAGCATACAACACAATATATCAAAGGGTCTCACACCCGAACATCGTCGTTTTAAAATATGAATGCATGAACACTTCATATTCGTCATCTAAAACTTCGTACTTAATCTCATGAGATATCCCAACCTCGGGATGAGTTGATCAGACTCGATTGCCACAGGCACACCCATCGCACACTGTCCAACATCGTGGCACAGTGACAACATCGTAGATGGGGTCTCATTGTCCAAACCCCGGGCACAACGAGGAACATCGTAGCATGATATACCTGACGCCACAAGGCAATCCCTCGTAGAATCATAGCACGTCTGCCAATGCATGCAAGAAAACACTTTATTCTCGACACTTTTCTTTGTGTTATATCTTTCTTTGTCAAAGCTCTCAAAAGCTTTCGACCAACCACAAGTTCAAACATCTTTAAAACCTTCGTTAAAACACAGGAACTCCAAGTCCGAGTGCTCAATCACGAAACCCTAGACTGATGCCTCAGGCTTAGGTTCGTGGTAGTAGAAAACATCTCAAAATGTTTTAACCTCTTTAAGTAGATACCCAGTCTACAACACCACTAACCTTAATACCTCGACGTCTCGGTTACTAAGTTCTATATCTTCCTTTATGTCATTAAGCAAAACTCATTCACCGAAAATCCTTTCTACTTGAAATTCGTTTATAAAACGTCAAATCATCAAAAACTCTTTTCAAAATAAGTACTGTTGTTTTTAAACTTTCACTGTAAATGATTTCAAAACTTGTCGTCGTTTATCATTTTTCAAGAAAGAGTTTTAAAGTCAAACTTTGACTTTTTTTAATAATATTTTTTAAATATTTTATTTTTATTTTTATTTTTTATTTTTTTATAATAAGATATCTTCAAATATTAATTTCACAAAATAACTTTTTATAATATTACGTAATTTCTTACGTAAAAATTAGCAGTACCAAGAAAATTTCACGGTTACGCTCTCACCGTGACTCATAAATTACTTTTACACTGACAAATCATTAAAATAATAATATTTCCTAAAACTCATTATTTTTCCAAAATAATATTTTCCACCACTATTATATTCCAACATTCCCCATAAAACATTGAATATAATCTTTTCACATCTTATTAAAGCTTTTATCTGATTAATCGGTTGTGCACTGACCATTATCAGGCCTCTCAAACAACATTCAACAATATCATCAGAATTATATCACCAGACAGATCATGCATCATAGCAATATAATATCTATATATATCTGCTGATAATTAAATAAATTAAAAGCAGATAAATAACCGAAACACAGATAAACAGCTAGAAAACACATAGCCAAATAAAATAAATCAGAAACACTACAACCACATAAACAAATATATACAGACTACAAACATGGACATATGGCCATCCGAATAATCCGTCAGGTAACCCCTCTTACCTCTCGAAGATTCACAGCAATTTGAATTTAATTCGTCGGAAGCCGGAAACTCACGTACACCGCTTTATACTTAACCTCCAACCATTACAATCAAATAGTTACAAATCAAGAAACTAAAAACATTCTAAACCCTTTTGAGTGACTAAAATTTTTAATCATGATTAAGTCATGGATTTATGGTCCTTAATCAACCAAGATTATGGATTAGTAACTAAACAACTAAATTTAAAACTCAAACTTCCTAACTCTTACATACTAAGATTCGGCCTTAACATGCTCATGGGGCTAGGGTTTTTAGTTTGATAAACCAACTTGGATTTATTAGGCACACATACTAATAGCTTGATTACCCAGATCATTAATGAAAACTTTGAATAAAATTCATCAAATCTCATTCACCTAGGGTTCGGCCAACATAGAGATTTTGAGTTAGGATTTTAATTTTAATAAACTAACATGGATTAGAGTGTGTAGACATACATGTCATATGGAATACATGATCATACATGACCACACATGAACAAAACCCTACCAAACCTATTCTACTAGATTCGGCCAAAGCTAGTTTATTAGGAAGGAAAATTTTGATTACATCATGCTCTTGGATTTAGATAATATGCATGATATCAAGAATATAGAAAGTGGTTTCAACATCATGAGATTTTTCTAGAATTTATTATGAATTTTCAAAGTTCTAGGTTTAGAAACTTAAAAGTGATGAACATATATGATATAAACTTTGAATCAAGAAATTTATTGAAGAACATAGACATGATTAAGGAAGAAGAATAGGATTCACCTCTTGAAGATCAAAGACAAGTGAAATCCAAGAACTTGCTTCACAAAGTGATGATAAAGGCTTATGAACTTATGAGTTTTTAGAAAAAGGCAATAGGAACCAAATGAAATGTGAGAGAAAGGTATTTATAGAGGTGTGGTGCGCCACTTTTGAGGACCAAATAGAAAGGAGATGATTTTTCTAAGGACTTAAGTGAAATTAATTCCTAGGGACCATTTTGCAAAGATTCCAAAAGTATAAGGACTATTTTGCAATTTGTCAATAGATTGAAATGATGATCATGTGCCACATTAAATGTGGTGTCATATTGACTTATCTTGGCTGATTTTTCATGATATATTTTGAGAAGAACCTAGAACACTTGAGAACATTTGAGAACACTTGAGAATTATGTTGAACATTGGAGAATATGGTGGAACATTGTGGAATTGCGTGGAAACTTCAAGAATCCACTTGAATCTTCCAAACTAAGGAAGCCCCCACTCCATATTGGGCATGCGCATGGCCTTGAAAACTTGGGCTTGAATTCATCTTTGTGGGGCCCACCAAAAAGGCTTAAAGCTTATGATGACATAGGAAACTTATATGGCTTCAAATGGGCTTTATGAAATTTAAGTCATGGGTAAGGAATTTGGGCTTCCTGGCCACGTCCACTAATGGTCTTGGAACAAATATTTTGGCCCAATTCACTTAGAAAAACGTAGAAACTAACTTAGGGACCAAAGTGTAATTAATAGAAAGTTCAGGGACTTAAGCGTAAAATTCATAAATTTTCATTTTAATCCTATAGAACCTTCTAGACTTAAAAGTATGATTCCTACCCATGAATCATCTCAAAATCCTAAGATAAACTCTTCATCTGCTCTTGGAAACTCCGAAATCTACTCTGTCGCTCACCTGATTACGTATTCCGCCCGTAAAACGTAAATTATTTTATTTTTTCTGAAATAATTCTAAAATTGCAGAATTGTAGGAAATAAAATAAAAACCTTAAGTCTTTCATTCATGAATTAAAATTAGGTCTTTTGAGCAGTATAATAATACTGTCAATGGAATTCGCGGGCCGGGTTTCGCCTGACTCTCCAACCTAAATTTTAATGGTAGCTTCCTACATTCAAGTAGGATTGAGTGGTAAACTCCGTTTATTTAAAATAATTTTCTAAAAATCTAATAAACCTATAAACATATTTATATGTATTACTATTATTTAAAACAGCGAAATACACGGTGTTACATTACTACCCTACTAAAAAAAATTTCGTCCTCGAAATTTCATGACACGAAGCTAGACAGGGATGAAAGATCCTGAAGCCTTACTTTCACAAGAAAGTATATAGAAGAATTTCATCTTGAAGTTCAAAACAATGACATCATGAAAATCAAAGAAACAGATAATTTCAACATATCCACACACAATCCATCGAAACAAGTATGAATTGTACCCAAGTTTAAAAATTTTAGCTAAGAGACTACCGTCGTAGTTTGGAGGCTCAGCTCTGACCATAGTATAAACTCTCCCTGCAGTCTTTGGTTTAACAGCATTGGTGTTATTGACAATCGATCCACGCCTTGGCGCATTGCAATCTTTCGACAAATGTCTCACTTGATTACAATTGAAACACTTAGTCCCCTTTTCAGGGCAAGTGTTCCTCATGTGACTTGGATCTCCACATCTGTAGCACCATCTAACTTGGTCTTGGCTTTGGTTTGTTTGGCCACCACTCTCCGATGCAACAAAATTCGAATGATGTTGTTGTCGATTCTGGTTATTCCCTGGTGGACTGAGATAAGGTTCATTATGTGCTTGTCTTCCCCCTTGGTTCTGGAATTGACCCTTTGACCTATCCGGTCCTCCTACAGTCCCTTTGTTGTCTTTTTCCTTCCTCATTAGTTCTATTTTTCTATTCTTCTCGACTAGGGCTTGGAAATTCCGAATTTCTTATGGTAGTACTGATTCCTTAATCTCAAAACGCAATCCGTTTTCAAAACGCTCGCACTTCCAATCTTCGTTCAGGTTGTTATGGAAAAAGCGAAAATACTTGGCAAGTGATTCAAACCTCGCCGCATACTCTCCAACAGTTAATTTCCTCTGCTGAAGTTGCAGAAATTCTTGCTCCTTCTCAGCTCGTGCACTTTGGGGAAAGTACTTGTTTAAGAAGCTGGTTCAGAATACTTCCCAAGTAATCTCCTGATTCTCTGGTTCCAGCAGCTGTTCGGTGCCCTTCCACCAATACTCAGCATCGCCTACCAACAGAAAAGTGGCATAAGATACCTTTACTCCTTCAGGACTGTGAATCAGCCTAAAATTTTTCTCTAACTCCTGAATGCATAAGTCAGCTTTCACAGGATCCACTCCTCCATGAAACTGTGATGGATCTTGACGTCGAAAAGCGGATAGGTTTTTGCCTTCATTTGTCTGCTCGGCTCGATCCTGCTCCTGCTGGTTCAGGGCAGTCATTGTAGCAGTTTGATTAGCAATCGCAACTGCCACGTTCTTCATAGCCTGAGCGGCATAGTCCACTTCATCTTCATAGTTCTCATTCATGTTACCACGACCGACAACACTACCGCCTCTACGGCCTCTTCCACGACCGCATCCACGTCCACGTCCCCATCCACGTCCAGCTTCTGGTAAAACAACTGGTTCCATAACTGACCTACAAGCCACAATCAGTTAAACCAAAACCAGAACTGAAACGTAAATGTACTTGTTACCGCACATTACTTCTAACAAGTAATTCAAACAAGTCTCACTTCAAAGAAAACACAACGTCAACACAACAGACCTATTTCCCAACATTCCCGAAAGACTCGACCAGCTCTGATACCACTAATGTGACACCCTAACTCGGGTCATCACATGGTTACCCGTTTGCAGAAATAAAAATTAATTTGATGGTTTCTTTTGGAAAATAATGTTTTCTCAACGTTTATCTTTTCAAAATATGGTGATAAAATTTTTTTTCTTTTCAACATCGTCACAACAGCATTCACATAATCACACTTAGATATATCTATATATATAAGTCATACAGCTATAATGCCTCGTATGTTTCACACTTAAACATTTATAATGAAAAGATTATTCCCAAAACATAACTTAACTTAAACCTAAGCTGGTCAAATGCTACGACAAAAAGAAGCAGCATCAGCATGCCCCGAACTAAACATTCTTCTTCTTGTAGACGCCATAGTCCTTAAGAGGTTCATCTGAATTCCACCACGTAGAACCCAGAAGAGAAACCACAAATGAAACATGCAAGAGTGAGAAACCGACAATTGGATCATAACGCGAGAACCATATGTACGACACAACAAAACATATACAAGCCCATATCAGTTAATTCCTCATAATTAAATTAGCATACAACACAATATATCAAAGGGTCTCACACCCGAACATCGTCGTTTTAAAATATGAATGCATGAACACTTCATATTCGTCGTCTAAAACTTCGTACTTAATCTCATGAGATATCCCAACCTCGGGATAAGTTGATCAGACTCGATTGCCACAGGCACGCAGCCACATGCACGCCCATCGCACACTGTCCAACATCGTGGCATAGTGATAACATTGTAGATGGGGTCTCATTGTCCAGACCCCGGGCACAACGAGGAACATCGTAGCATGATATACCTGACGCCGCAAGGTAATCCCTCGTAGAATCATCGCACGTCTGCCGATGCTTGCAAGAAAACACTTTATTCTCGACACTTATCTTTGTGTTATATCTTTCTTTGTCAAAGCTATCAAAAGCTTTCGACCAACCATAAGTTCAAACATCTTTAAAACCTTCGTTAAAACACAGGACCTCCAAGTCCGAGTGCTCAATCACGAAACCCTAGACTGATGCCTCCGGCTTAGGTTCGTGGTAGTAGAAAACATCTTAAAATGTTTTAACCTCTTTAAGTAGATACCCAGTCTACAACACCACTAACCTTAGTACCCCGACGTCTCGGTTACTAAGTTCTATATCTTCCTTTACGTCATTAAGCAAAACTCATTCACCGAAAATCCTTTCTACTTGAAATTCGTTTATAAAACGTTAAATCATCAAGAACTCTTTTCAAAATAAGTACTGCTGTTTTTAAACTTTCACTGTAAATGATTTCAAAACTTGTCGTCGTTTATCATTTTTCAAGAAATAGTTTTAAAGTCAAACTTTGACTTTTTTAATAATATTTTTTTTATATATTTTATTATTATTTTTAATTTTAATTTTAATTTTTTTATAATAAGATATTTTCGAATATTAATTTCACAAAATAACTTTTTATAATATTACGTATTTTCTTACGTAAAAATTAGTAGTACTAAAAAAATTTCACGGCTACGCTCTCACCGTGACTCATAAATTACTTTTACACTGATAAATCATTAAAATAATAATATTTCCCAAAACTCATTATTTTTCCAAAATAATATTTTCCACCACTATTATATTTCAACATTCCCCATAAAACATTGAATATAATCTTTTCACATCTTATTAAAGCTTTTATCTGATTAATCGGTTGTGCACTGACCACTGTCAGGCCTCTCAAACAACATTCAACATTCAACAATATCATCAGAATTATATCACCAGACAGATCATACATCATAGCAATATAATATCTATATATATCTGTTGATAATTAAATAAATTAAAAGCAGATAAATAACCGAAACACAGATAAACAGCTAGAAAACACATAGCCAAATAAAATAAATCAGAAACACTACAACCACATAAACAAATATATACAGACTACAAACATGGACATATGGTCATCCGAATAATCCGTCAGGTAACCCCTCTTACCTCTCGAAGATTCACATCAATTTGAATTTAATTCGTCGGAAGCCGGAAACTCACGTACACCGCTTTATACTTAACCTTCAACCATTACAATCAAATAATTACAAATCAAGAAACTAAAAACATTCTAAACCCTTTTGAGTGACTAAAATTCCTGATCATGATTAAGTCATGGATTTATGGTCCTTAATCAACCAAGATTATGGATTAGTAACTAAACAACTAAATTTAAAACTCAAACTTCCTAACTCTTACATACTAAGATTCGGCCTTAACATGTTCATGGGGCTAGGGTTTTTAGTTTGATAAACCAACTTGGATTTATCAGGCACACATACTAATAGCTTGATTACCCATATCATTAATGAAAACTTTGAATAAAATTCATCAAATCTCATTCACCTAGGGTTCGGCCAACATAGAGATTTTGAGTTAGGATTTTCATTTTAATAAACTAACATGGATTAGAGTGTGTAGACATACATGTCATATGGAATACATGATCATACATGACCACACATGAACAAAACCCTACCAAACCTATTCTACTAGATTCGGCCAAAGCTAGTTTATTAGGAAGGAAAATTTTGATTACATCATGCTCTTGGATTTAGATAATATGCATGATATCAAGAATATAGAAAGTGGTTTCAACATCATGAGATTTTTCTAGAATTTAGTATGAATTTTCAAAGTTCTAGGTTTAGAAACTTAAAAGTGATGAACATATATGATATAAACTTTGAATCAAGAAATTTATTGAAGAACATAGACATGATTAAGGAAGAAGAATAGGATTCACCTCTTGAAGATCAAAGACAAGTGAAATCCAAGAACTTGCTTCACAAAGTGATGATAAAGGCTTATGAACTTATGAGTTTTTAGAACAAAAAGGCAATAGGAACCAAATGAAATGTGAGAGAAAGGTATTTATAGAGGTGTGGTGCGTCACTTTTGAGGACCAAATAGAAAGGAGATGATTTTTCTAAGGACTTAAGTGAAATTAATTCCTAGGGACCATTTTGCAAAGATTCCAAAAGTATAAGGACTATTTTGCAATTTGTCAATAGATTGAAATGATGACCATGTGCCACATTAAATGTGGTGTCATATTGACTTATCTTGGCTGATTTTTCATGAGATATTTTGAGAAGAACCTAGAACACTTGAGAACATTTGAGAACACTTGAGAATTATGTTGAACCTTGGAGAATATGGTGGAACATTGTGGAATTGCGTGGAAACTTCAAGAATCCACTTGAATCTTCCAAACTAAGGAAGCCCCCACTCCATCTTGGGCCTGCGCATGGCCTTGAGGGCTTGAATTCATCTTTGTGGGGCCCACCAAAAAGGCTTAAAGCTTATGATGACATAGGAAACTTATATGGCTTCAAATGGGCTTTATGAAATTTAAGTCATGGGTAAGGAATTTGGGATTCATGGCCACCTCCACTAATGGTCTTGGAACAAATATTTTGGCCCAATTCACTTAGAAAAACATAGAAACTAACTTAGGGACCAAAGTGTAATTAATAGAAAGTTCAGGGACTTAAGCATAAAATTCATAAATTTTCACTTTAACCCTATAGAACCTTCTAGACTTAAAAGTATGATTCCTACCCATGAATCATCTCAAGATCCTAAGATAAACTCTTCATCTGCTCTTGGAAACTCCGAAATCTACTCTGCCGCTCACCCGATTACGTATTCCGCCCGTAAAACGTAAATTATTTTATTTTTTTCTGAAATAAGTCTAAAATTGCAGAATTGTAGGAAATAAAATAAAAACCTTAAGTCTTTCATTCACGAATTAAAATTAGGTCTTTTGAGCAGTATAATAATACTGTCAATGGAATTCGCGAGCCGGGTTTTGCCTGACTTTCCAACCTAAATTTTAATGGTAGCTTCCTACATTCAAATAGGATTGAGTGGTAAACTCCGTTTATTTAAAATAATTTTCTAAAACTCTAATAAACCTATAAACATATTTATATGTATTATTGTTACTTAATACAGTGAAATACAGGGTGTTACGGAGTCGCTGAATACTACAATGAAATGAAGGCAGTATGGCAGGAGCTTGATCGATGCTACGAAGATGACTGGACCTGTAAAGCTGACAACAATTGTTATCTGAACCAATTGGATAATGAACGTATTTATGAGTTCTTGGCAGGCTTGAATAAGAGTCTTGATGAGGTAAAAGGGCGAATCCTTGGTAGAACTCCTTTGCCATCAATCTGGGAGGTTTTTCCGAAGATAAACGTGAGGAGGGAGGTGATTTTGGGTGAGAAAAACTCATCTACTCCTAAATTTTCAGCCTTAATTACAACAATACCTACTCCCATAAATGATCGAACAGGAAAGGTGAGAAAATATGGTGTTACCATTAACGTAAACCAAGGCACACTAGGGAAACTTGCTAGGATTTACCCCAAACTGGAAACCACAAACCTTTAGACTGCCAAAAGTGTTGGGTGGATCACTCCCAAGTGGGTCCCACTTCAACTTTTAAAAGAAAAACAATAATAAAAAGTTGTTAATGGGCCAAGCCAATATGGCATTAAAAAAAAAAAGGGAACTTAAGGTTCAAATAAAATAAAGAAAGGGTTTAGGCAACAGTATGTGCCTGACGTGAAAAGAGAGAGATCGAGAAACAGAGAGGCACAGCGACGGCGAGAAGAAAAGAGAAGAAGAAAGAGGGTTCAGGTGGTACAGCAAACTTGCTCCGTTTTTGCTGAAATTTCAGTATGTTATTCCTACCAATGAGCTCGTTAGTTTGATATATTCTGTTTGTTGTTTTGCCTTCTCTTTGAGCTGAGTTGTTATACCCATTGTTGTGGGGTTTCCCTCTTGTTGCTTGCTTGTATCCACCTTTTGGGTGATGTGTTGTTGATTTGGTGTTCCCTAGTATTTCTAGGAAGACTTGGTGTACCCATTATTATTTATAGTGGAAGTTTTTGCTGGACTTGGTCCCGTGGTTTTTATCCCTACATTGGGGAGTTTTCCACGTTAAAATTTGTGGTGTCATTGCTGTTTATTTTCTGCCATTGATATTATCTTGTGGAAGAATATTTTTGTTGTGCCTATTTATTTGCACAGGTGAAGGGAAAAATATTTGCTTCATTAGATATTGTTATCTCTGGTTTTTTTCCCAACAAGTGGTATCAAGAGCTTAGGTTGTTCTATATTGTGCATTTAAATGGAGGAAAATCAAGGGCCAAATATGATTAAGCTGAACTCTACAAATTATACACTTTGGAAGACCCTCATGGAAGATATCTTATACAACAAAGACTTGTATGATCCCATTGAGGGGGACACTGCTCGACCCAAGGATAAAAATGAAAGTGATTGGAAGAAGATGAATATAAAGGTAGTTGCTTTGATTAGGCAGTGACTGGATTTGAGTGTATATCCTCATGTAGACACAGAAACAGATGCCCAGAAAATGTGGAAGAAGCTGGCCGAGCTGTATGAGCGGAAGAATGTGCAAAATAAAGCATTTCTGATCCGGAAGCTAGTGAATATGAAATACAAAGAAGGGGATTCAATGGTAGAACATATGAGCATTTTTCAGAATACTGTGAATCAGTTGACAGCAATAGATATTAAATTAGATGATGAGTTGCAAGCCTTGTTGTTGCTTAGTTCCTTGCCTGACACTTGGGAAGTTCTGGTTGTGACATTGACTAACTCAGCTCCTAATGGGAAGTTGACAATGTCAATGTTAAAAGAGATCATGTTGAATGAAGAAGCTAGAAGAAAGGAGCGTGGTTTGAATGGTACCTCCACTCAGTCAGAAGCACTAGTTGCAGAGTCACGGGGGAGAAGTCAAACCAGACATTTCCATAAGCATGAAAAATCTAACAGTCGTAACCAGTCAAGAAGCAAGTCCAGGACTAGAAAAGAAGTGAAATGTTATCATTGTGGCAAGGTGGGACACATCAAAAGACAATGCAGGTTCCTAAAGAGAGAGAAGTCAAGAGAAAGAGATGAAGACAAAGAGAAGAAAAATGATAAAGACACAACTACAGTTGCATCTGATAGTGATGTTTACATTGTTTGTGATGATAATTCTATAAATCTAGCATGCCATGATTCCAGTTGGATTGTTGATTCTGGAGCCTCATACCATGTCACTCCTAGGCATGATTTCTTCTCATCTTATACTGCTGGTGATTTTGGCACAATTAAAATGGGAAATGAAGGGGTATGTAAAATTGTTGGTATGGGAGATGTTTGGATTGAAACTAGCATTGGGTGCAATCTGCAATTAAAGAATGTCAGACATGTTCCAGATATCCGTCTCAACTTGATTTCTGTTAAAGCCTTGGACATTGAGGGTTATCATACTTACTTTGGTGGTGGCATATGCAAGCTCACCAAAGGGTCACTAGTGGTGGCAAAAGAAGAAAGCCTCACTACTCTCTACAGGATGCCTAGAAAGCTAAGCAAGGAGGAAGTGAATGCAGTTGAAGATGCTTCTTCTGATTTGTGGCATATGCGCCTTGGTCACTTGAGTGAGAAAGGACTCAACATCCTTGCCAGGAAAAATTCTCTTCCTATGAAAGGTACACCTTTAAATACTTGCTCTCATTGTTTTGTTGGAAAACAACATAGAATTTCATTTCGTAGTTCTGGTCCTCATAGGAGGCCAATGTTCTTGATTTAGTCCATACTGATGTTTGCACTATGGATTGCAAGTCTCTTGGTGGTGCTTCATACTTTGTTACTTTTATTGATGATCACTCTAGAAAAGTGTGGGCTTTTGCTTTGAAATCTAAAGACCAGGTACTTGGTGTCTTCAAGAACTTTCATGCAAGTGTTGAAAGAGAAAAAGGAAGCAAGTTGAAATGTGTTCGAGCAGATAATGGTGGTGAATACAGGGGTCCGTTTGAAGAATATTGCAAAGAACATGGAATCAGGCTTGAGAAGACAGTTCCAAAGACACCTCAACATAATGGAGTTGCAGAGAGAATGAACCGTACCATTAATGACAGAATCAGGTGTATGCTCTCTCATGCAAAATTACCCAAATCCTTTTGGGGTGAAGCAATGAGAACTGCAGTGGATTTGATCAACCTTTCTCCTTTTGTTCCACTAGATGGTGATGTTCCAAACAGAGTATGGACAGGGAAAGATGTCTCTTATAGTCATTTGAGAGTGTTTGGCTGCAGGACTTTTGTTCACATTCCAAGAGATGAGAGGTCCAAGCTTGATGGAAAATCCAAACAATGTGTCTTCTTGGGTTATGGTCATGAAGAATTTGGTTATAGACTCTGGGATCCAGCTGACAGGAAAATTATCAGAAGCCGGGATGTGATATTTCTTGAAGACCAAACCATTGAAGATTTTGAGAAAGCTGAGAAACAGAAACCGGTTGCTAGAAGCTATATTGATGTTGTGCCTAAACCCCCTACTGGAACTCTTGTTGAAGGGGGAGATATACAGGTAGATGATGGGAATGCAAATGACGACCCTACACCTCACCATGATGAACCAGTTGAAGAGGTTCCATTTGAGCCACCAGTTGAGCCTCAGTTGAGAAGATCTACTAGAGAGCGTCATGCTTCCCAAAGATACACTCCACATGAGTATGTGATGATCACTGATGGTGGAGAGCCAGAAAGTTATGAAGAGGCTATTGTAAATGTGCACAAGGAAGAGTGGTTGAAGGCCATGCAAGAAGAAATGAATTCCTTGCATGAGAATCACACATTTGAATTGGTGAAGTTGACTAAGGGTAGGAAAGCACTCAAGAACAAGTGGGTGTTCAAGCTGAAATCAGAAGAGAATAGCTCCCAACCAAGGTACAAAGCAAGATTGGTTGTGAAAGGCTTCAATCAGAGGAAAGGTATTGACTTTGAAGAAATTTTCTCACCTGTGGTGAAGATGTCCTCTATTCGAGTTGTGCTTGGATAAGTAGCTAGCTTGAACCTAGAGGTTGAACAACTTGATGTGAAGACAGCATTCCTTCATGGTGATTTGGAGGAGGAAATTTATATGTAGCAACCTGAAGGCTTCAAGGTCAAAGGAAAAGAGCAGCTTGTGTGCAAGTTGAAGAAAAGTTTGTATGGACTCAAGCAAACACCAAGGCAATGGTACAAGAAATTTGATTCTTTCATGGAGAAACATGGTTATAGTAAAACCACTTCAGATCATTGCGTGTTTGTGAAGAAATTCCCTGATGATGATTTTATTATCCTCTTGCTATATGTGGATGACATGTTGATTGTTGGTCATGACACAAAGAAAATTGATTGTCTGAAGAAAGATTTGAGCAAGGCCTTTGCTATGAAGGATTTGGGTCCTGTAAAGCAAATCCTTGGCATGAGAATTACTCGTGATAGGAAGAATGGTAAATTGTGGTTGTCTCAACATAAGTATATTGAGAAGGCGTTAGAGAGGTTTAACATGAGCAATTCCAAACCTGTTAGTACTCCACTTGCAAGTCATTTCAAGTTGAGCTCTCAACAATGCCCTACAAGTGAGAAAGACGAAGAAGCGATGAAGAAGGTTCCTTATGCATCCGCGGTTGGTAGTTTGATGTATGCTATGGTATGCACAAGGCCGGATATTGCCCATGCTGTTGGAGTTGTTAGTCGTTTTCTCTCTAATCCTGGTAGAGACCACTGGCAAGCAGTGAAGTGGATTTTCAGGTATCTCAGAGGCACTTCCAGAGTATATTTATGCTTTAGGGGTGGTCAACCTGTGTTAGACGGCTACACAGATTCGGATATGGCCGGTGATGTTGATTCTAGAAAATCTACTTCTGGATATTTGATGACTTTTGCAGGGGGAGCGGTGTCTTGGCAATCAAGATTACAAAAATGTTTTGCTTTGTCTACCACTGAGGCTGAGTATATTGCCATTACTGAAGCTTCTAAAGAACTTTTGTGGATGCAGAAATTCCTACAAGAGTTGGGCCTCAAGCAAGAGAAGTTTATGTTATTTTGTGACAGTCAGAGTGCTATCCATCTCAGCAAGAATCCAACCTTTCATTCCAGGTCAAAGCACATTGAGGTGCGGTATCATTGGATACGAGATGCGCTAGAGATGAAGACATTTTCACTTGAATAGAGATGAAGACATTTTCACTTGAAAAGATCCATACTGATGAAAATGGTTCATATATGATGACAAAGACCTTGCCTATGACAAAGTTGATTTGCTGTAGAAAGAAGGCGGGCTTGGTCGAGCAGTATCTTCCCACTTGAGTCGTAAGGGGGAGATTTGTTGGGTGGGTCACTCCCAAGTGGATCCCACTTCAACTTTTAAAAGAAAAATAATAATAAAAAGTTGTTAATGGGCCAAGCCCATGTGGCATTAAAAAAAAAAGGGAACTTAATGTTCAAATAAAAGAAAGAAAGGGTTTAGGCAACAGTGTGTGCCTGGCGTGAAAATAGAGAAATCGAGAAACAGAGAGGGACAGCGACGGCGAGAAGAAAAGAGAAGAAGAAAGAGGGTTCAGGTGGTACAGCAAACTTGCTCCGTTTTTGCTGAAATTTCAGTATGTTATTCTTACCAATGAGCTCGTTAGTTTGATATATTCTGTTTGTTGTTTTGCCTTCTCTTTGAGCTGAGTTGTTATACCCATTGTTGTGGGGTTTCTCTCTTGTTGCTTGCTTGTATCCACCTTTTGGGTGATGTGTTGTTGATTTGGTGTTCCCTAGTATTTCTAGGAAGACTTGGTGTACCCATTATTATTTATAGTGGAAGTTTTTGCTGGACTTGGTCCCGTGGTTTTTATCCCTACACTGGGGGGTTTTCCACGTTAAAATTTGTGGTGTCATTGCTGTTTATTTTCTGCCATTGATATTATCCTGTGGAAGAATATTTTTGTTGTGCCTATTTATTTGCACAGGTGAAGGAAAAAATATTTGCTTCATTAGATATTGTTATCTCTGGTTTTTTTCCCAACAAAAAGCCATGATTCTAAGGCTTTCCACTCCACCACAAAGGAGATTGGAAATATAGAACCCATAGTTGTGACACCTTCTTTTAGTAAGGAATAGATAGAACAATTGTATAAACTCTTTTAGTCCACAAAGCTCTCTTATTTTGTCTTGTCTTCTTGTATAGTAGCCCAAAAAGACAATCAATCTTAATCTGTTGCCTTAAATATGTCCATATATTATTCCTCCTTATCAGTGGATAATCAATTCCAATGCGACAAATCATATGATTGGGTGTTCTAACTTGTTTTCTTCTTGCAGTCCTTATGCAGGCAATAAAAAAATTAAATTGTTGGGAAAAGGGTCAAATGTCATCTCTCCTACCCTTGTCCTCCACAATATTTTTCAAGTCTCAAAGCTTTCTTGTAATTTACTGTATGTTAGTAAAATCTCTTGTATTTGAAGTGTAAAGCTAAATGTCTTCCTAATTGCCATGAATTTCAGGAACTAGATATGGGGAGAATCATTGGCAATGCTAGAGAGTATGGAGGTCTCTATTACTTTGATTGTAGAGAAGTTAGTTTTGTATCAGCAACCATGATTCTCAAGCCAAGGGATATGTCTTAGTTCTATTGAAGATTTAATAATGTTGGCATCGTAGGTTAGGCCATCCTAATTTTAAGATTTAAAGTACTTGTTTCCATATTTATTTCAGAACAAAAACCTATTATCATTTATGTGTGATATTTGTCAATTTGCTAAGCACCATTGTGCTTCTTTTCCTGCTCAACCATATAATTCCTCTAAACCTTTTAATTTTATCCATAGTGATGTGTAGGGGCCATCTAGGACACCAATAAATTCAGGAAAATGTGGTTTATAACATTTATTGATAGGATGTGTTTTTCTTGAATGTTCCCCCAACATAAAAAGGATATAAGTGTTTTGATCCTAATATGATATATCTTTTTAATCTTGCTCTTCAGGGGAGTAAGTGTATGAAGACTCGATTGTTGAAATTGAAACGACGGTAAAATTGAAACTGATTGTGAGGTGAATATTGAAAGCATTTTTTTACCTTGATCTTTTGAAAAGGGAGAATCGCAAGTCTACCTTGGAGCCTTAACAAAAAAAAAAAACACGATGGACAAGGCACACTTCAATGATGAAAGACTATTCGAGAAAACTGCATCAAGAAAAGTTAGATTCATAGTAAGAGAGATGAAACCGTACTCGCTCAATGTCAAGAGTTTGATCACGTACTAGAGAACTGAAAATTCAGGTTTGACCTTTTAGTTTATAGAATATGATCGTCTTTACCTATTCAACATGTTGAGCATGATGATTCCCTTGACTCAATGGTGCAGGAAGCACTTGTTTTTTTTGAAAAGCCAAAAACTTTTATTAATGAAAAGCTGACTTAAGCACGAGGAGTGCCCCAGCAATCAGCCTCCAGCGATGGAGGCAGTCCAGCAAAAAAATTAAAAGGGGGTTTTGGATCATGAGAGAGAAAATGATAAATAATGAAGAAAGAGAATAGAGTTAAGAGAGAAAAAAGATGATGGAGAGATGATGGAGGAAAAACTGATGGAGGGGATCCAGATCCGTGCCCCAGCTAAAAACCACCAAACATAATCCATACAAACATAAGGCCGCAACATGAACCTGGATTTAAATTACAAAAGGAACTAAATGACATGGACATGATCAAATCAGCGCACAATGAGCTTGAAACACAATGGCATGGTCAACAGTGAGACACCCCGTTGTGCCCCATCGTATTATTACATTAAAACCTTAATATTTATTTACTTAATCGCTCGCTTATCATTAAAAATACGTAAAAATTAAAACTTAATTAATAATTATATAACTTATGCATATATAAAACATACCAAAACTATATTACATAAATACACACCTGTTATTTATTACATTCCAAAAGCACTGTTAAGGGTACCCTCTCAGTAGGATCCCTCACAGGCATAAACTTCACTACAGACATACTCGGCGGAAATATAAATACTCTTTAGAGACACTGGCCATACTGTCTATACTCTAATCGCCTTGAATCACAGCTCGACCTCCAGCATCTGGTTCGTAAGGAGTTCCATATAACCCCTCAGCAATTGGTTCCTCCATCGGGTCTTCTTGTACGATCACATCAGAAATAAAACACAACACACAGAAAGATATAGGGAATAAGAAACAGTTCTATCATCAAAAAGCGGAAAAGAGTAATAGTAAATTATACAGTAATTGTCACAGACACGCATCAATCAAAATCAACAATCATCCTCAATTAACTATATCATCCTCTACCCTCAGCCCATGCAACTAAAACTTTATACTGATGTGGCCATCTTCACTCCTGTCACATTAGTCAGTAGTCCAGAACGGTCCAAAGCCAATAACTTTCGAATGCATCAAAGACTAAACACTTATTAGTCTAAAATGGTCCAGTGCCAAGATCATACGAACTCGTCAAGGAATATCATTCCATAACGGTCCAGTGCCAAGAACATACGAACTCGTCAAGGAGTATCAGCCAAGAACATACGAACTCGTCAAGGAGTATCAATCCAAAACGGTCCAGTGCCAAGAACATGCGAACTCGTCAAGAACTAAAGAGTATTACGGTAGTCTACCTCGGCATCCACATCCGTAGGGCACTCACCCGTAATATCCGATATCCCCAAAATAGGATATCCTGACCTCGTGTGTTCCACTCACACGGCTGTGACTAACAATACCTCGATAAATGAATCTCCCTAATTTAAATCAATAACAACCTAGTGCCTCAACCTTCCATCAAAGTCTCAACACCTTTTTCCTCTTAGATAAAACCACTTAATTAGGCTAGGCACCTCTAAATCACCTTTATTCTCTCACCCAAACAATTATCTCCCGAACAACACATATCCTTACATAAAATTCAGCTAAGCACAATATTAAAAACCAGGCAGATCATGCATAACACAATATCAAAAAATAATTCAAATACCACAAAATATCACATAAGCAATGAAATAATAATAATAAATTCAATCAACCTCAGATAAGATAAAATCATCCTAATGTCGATAAACCTACAATCCCCAAATCACCATTGGTTTTACAGAAAAGGTTTCCAATATGATTTTGGTCTTGTCGATTACTCAACTACTAGTAGGGTTTAGGTCGCCCTACACAATTATCATATAATCTACTACTTATCGATTCCGACGATAGGTTGATTCTTTTCCCCACCTGAGTCGGCACCGGAAACACGTACACAACGATCCTCGTTATCCCGCCACAAGTTAACATAACCACCTTCATTCAAACAACATAACTATAATTAAGCAACTAACAACCATCTATGACACTTTAGGGCTAGGTTCGGCCAAGACTTAGAAAATAGGTTTAGGATTATCTTCTCAATGCCATCTTTTGGATCCTAGTTACTAGAGTCTTAACTATCATAGATTATTTATTACAATACTAAAATTTGAAGCAAAATCATCTAACCTTTAGGGTTAGGGTTTCGGCCCATATTAGGAAAATAAGCTAGGAAATTTATTTGGATTCAAGCTCTTGGATTTAAGCTATATATGTATTATAGAACTTAAGTCAAGTATTAACTTTCAAAACAAACAACAAAACACCAAACCCATTTTCCTACCTAGGTTCGGCCATTAATGGTTAATAGGGAAGGAAAATGATTTTGATCACATGCTCTTGGATAAATAAAGTGGAAGACATCACAAGATCATAGAAATTGGTTTCACATTAAAAGGATTTTTCTACAATTTTCTAGAATTATTTGAAGTTCTAGATCTAGGAATGGAAAAATATGATTCATGGCATAAACATGATAAATACATGAATATGAAAGCTTATATGATCAAGGAGATGAGCTTTTACCTCTTGAAGATTGAAGAAATGAAGAAAATGATCAACCTTCACTATGTTGAAAACTGGACAGCTTGAGGGTGTGATGGTATTGTGAGTGTATCTCACAATATACTCATCCAAAAATTACGAACTTTGGCTTGATAGAAAGATAAGAAGAACAGGAACAACTTTGGTGTTTAAGGTTTCATTTGGTTCGGATCATAACATGGGTGAAAAGGGCCTTCTTTATGCTGTTTCGTGGGTTGCTGGGAATTCTGGGCAGTTTCTGTATTTTGAGCCTTTCTCCCAATCCACTTATCCGTTTTTTATGATCTTTAGCTTGTTGGAAATAAGAGAGAAAGAGGAACAAATTTTATGTTGAGTGTTTTCCGAGTTTCAGAAAGGAAGAGGGTCATATGTTTGGTGGGAATTCGGTGTTCTTAGGGTTTTGGTAACTTAGTTGGTGGGGAAGATGAAGAGAATGAAGAAGATGAGTGAAATGGTGAGGGAGGCCACGGTTTTGGGGTATTTATAGGAGTAATCTTATGCCTTGTTTGGTTAAAAGGAATTGGTTTAATGGGTTTTGTGATTATTAAATTAATATAAGCTTAACTAAGGTTATAATTAACTTAACTAAGGTTATTTTGGCTAACCATGGTTAATAATATGTGGCTCACATTTGATGGAGGTGTGGCTGATTTTGGGCCACACAAAATGACTCACCAATGAGTCATCAATCTTATCCATTAGCGGTTCCCGGAAATTCCGTACGCAGCTCCGTCGTTTACCCGATTTTGGTTTTTGAGAGGAAAATAATGAAACGAAAGCAAAATGAAATAGGTAAGGTAAGATTTATTGGAGGTGGATGCACGAAATTGGAGAGATGTGGGAGGTTTTCAACCACGTAAAATGAGTGGTTAAGAGTGCGTAGATGCGTCTTGTTAATACCCGCGAAAGCTTGGGGGTATTTTGGTCTTTTTACCTAAATGTCATGATTACATGCATTTAATGCTCATAAATTCTTGGTGACTCATCCTCCATGAGTCATCATATATGACTCGTTGTCCCGATCTCTTGACGGGTCTCTGCACTTCCCTTCTTGACTCCGTCGGTTTCCAGATTAGGGTTTTACGCCTGCGTAAAAGCGTAATATTTCGTTTTCGACTGAAAATTTTCAAACTAACCAAACTCGTTGGAAATATGATTTAAATATAAACCATTTCGTTCACGAGTCAAAATTAGGTTTTCTGCTCAGTAAAATTATACTGTCAGTGAAAACGCAGACCGGGTTCCGTCAGAATTTTCAACCCAAATTTTTATCGTAAGCTTCTACCCTAAGATAGAGTATGAATATGATTTTTATTTCATAAAAATCAATCTCCATGAACTCGGATAAAAATATAAATAAATACATTTATACCGGTTAATACAGCGAAAATATTTTTACTGAAAAAAAATCGGAAAATAAAAAGTAGGGTGTTACATTAAGACTCCAGATATCACGCAAGGAATGGAATAAAGGAAACATCACAAGTTCAAAATCCAATCCACGCATGACAGCGGGAAGCACTTGTAACATCGGTTAAAATTGACTTGCAACATCGTTTGTGCAGGTGACGTTATTTTAGTCGATGTTACAAGCTTAACTTATAGCATTAGTTTTTCAACCGCCGTCACAAGTTAACATGTAACATCGGTTCTTTGGAAAACCGCCTTTACGAGTAGCAGATTGACTGATCAAAGCAATGTTACAGGTTCTGGATATAACCGGTGTTACAAGTTAACTTGCAACACGGGTTGTTGTTAGAACCATTGTTATAAGTTAACTTGTAATAGTGGTTCTAACTACAACCCATGTTACAAGTGTTTTTTTTTTATTTGGTTTGCTTTCAGTTACTGCACACATATGCACCTGCTAAAATTCATAGATATACACACAGAATCATCCAAATGCATACATACAACCCTAAGAATATCCAGAATTCAGACCAAATGGCATAATTAATATATATATATATATATATATATATATATATATATATATATATATATATATATATATATATCTTACAACAAGAAATCATATGTACACAACCAAAATTGATCAAGCTAACTAAATCATGATCTATTACATACACAAACTAATATTATATGTTCTAAGTACCTAAAACATAAATCTATGCATCGACCTCTAAGTCTATATTGGCACTCCCTCAAGTCTGTGAATTCCACCAAAGTCATGCTAGACTGATTGCGGTCGAAAGCCTGCGCATGTTCAAATAAATTCAACATTAATTAAATTAAGTCATCGACAAAAACAAAATATAATTAATTAACATGGATCCCTAAAAAAAACATAAATTACACTATGGATAAAATAAAATAAAATAAAAAAACATAACTTACACTACGGTCAAGTTTAGATCAATATCCCTTCATTATGATCATCACGAAGGGCAAGTACATCGTCCACTACATTTTCCTCAATGAAAGTAGGCATCCGTGATGAGAAATAAGGAGCCTCAGGTATATCAACAGTTGAATCTTGATTTTCATCACTACCATTATGCATGCTTTTTCCTTGGAGAACCATTGACCACCTTTTGTTAGAAGGATCATTGATATAAAACACTTGTTTTGCTTGGGAAGTCATGATGAAAGATTCTTCCATATGACCAACCTTGTTAAGGTCTACTAATGTAAATTCTAATTCATCGGATTGTACACCACTTTTACTGTCAACCCACTTACATTTAAAAATTGCCACTATAAATTTAGTGTAAACGACCTCCCAAATTTCTTCAATGATTCCAAAGAGTCAGGTGCCATAACATTACAAAAAAAAAAGTTATTTAGCGACCGAAAATAGTGATCGAATTTGTTGGTTGCTATTTGCGACCGAAATGGCGACCGATTGTAGGATCTACATGAAACACTGGTTACAGTTGATACTGCGATCGAAATAGAGCGTAGCAGAGTTATCGGTCGCTATTTCGGTCGCTAAATAAAGGAAAGTAAAAGTCAAAACTTGTTGAATTTCTAGTGACCGAACTGGCGACCGAGTTAAATTCAATGGTTAAATTTTATTTATATTTGCGACTGATATTAATTCGGTCGCTAAACGACACGTAAAAAAATTAAAATAGAGCGTGTTAGCGACCGATTTAAAATCGGTCGCTAAATTTATGAATTCAAATTTCAAATTAACCCAGTTAGCGACCGATTTAGCCACCGAATAATTCGGTCACTAAAAATAATCGCGATTTCCTTCCTCTCTTCCCACATTTCTCTCTTTTCTTCTCTTCTTTCTCATGCGCGACTCCTCCCCCTTCCTTGTTCCGGCCGCGCATCGCCGCCTCTCATCGTCTCGTCCTCCTCCGGTCACCACTTGGTAAGGTTCTCATATTATCCTTCTCATTTTGTGTTTCTCCTTTTCTGTCTCTCATTCTCTCTTCCTCCTCCTAGCAGCACCGTGCCACCATCGCCACCACGACCACCACTGTAGCGCCGTGACCTCCTCCTTTGGTAAGGTCTCCACTCCCCTCTCTCTGTGTATCTCTCTCTCTCTCTCTCTCTCTTGCTCGGTTCTCTTTGTCTCAGTTTCTCTCTATGTCTCTCTCAGGTGTTGTCTCTTCCTCCTCCATCCACCACCACCATCTCAAGGGGTTCTGTTTGCGCGACCACCACCCCCACAGTCTCCTCTGATCAGTTCTGTCTCAGGTTAGGGTTTAGGGAAGTTCTGTCAGTATGGGTATTTATGCTGTCAAATTAATCATTGATGTTGTTCTAGTGAAATCCAGAGTAGAGAAATTCTTATAGTAGGGGTATATTGATTTAAATAACTTATTGGATAGATAATATAAGTTAGATTCCTCTTGATTCACTATCTCTAAGACTGTAATGCTTGGAAGTAGGACTACTATAAGTTTCATGGCCATCCCTGCATAAAATAAGCAAATATGAAGCCAAGAATGTAATTAGTAAATTACATGCACATTGTATTAGACATAAGGAAGACTATGTTAATATGAGTTTGAAGACCAAGTCAATGACAAATTGATAAGAACTTAGATATCAGAATAGATTATTATAAATATAAGTATTGACTTAGATGCTTGTGAGTTATAATTACAATAACAAGCATTCAAGGAACAAGCAGACACCCACCAACAACCAAATATTTGTCAGTTTGTTGAAATGTTAGTATTTGACTTGTTAGTTGTTGGTAGGTTATCAAGTCACTATTTTTTGTATTAAATAGTTATAATCTGAAGCCTGATTACCAAACGGTCTGTACTTGAATGGTAAACTCTACATTGAACTTGTTTGATATATATTGTATTGTATAAACAAACCAACTTACTAGGAAGTACAACTGTTTCACCAAGCCTTATGCTCCACACCCAAGTGGTACATACTTCACGACTTAAATATTATAAGTGGTGCATTAAATCATTGATGATAGATTATTTTTTACATGGTTATCTAATTCATTTCTATTATATTCATGTCATGAATACAGAAATAAAATCATTTGCATGAAGCTAAAGGTTCATTTAATCAAATATTTTGCATTGCTTCTGTACAACTCTCTTTCTGTTCAAATCTGTTATTCATGTGTATATCCTTAAGAAATTCAAAGAGTTCACGACCCAATATAGCAATGATTTAAAAAACACAGAAAGAGAGGACAAAAGTAAAAGGCCTAATGGCTTTCAACAAACTCTTAAATTTTAGTTTCTTAAATGTTAGTATTTGACAGGATTAATTTTATTTATGCATTATAGGTCATTGCTCTATTTCTCGTGAGTTGAAACCGAGTCCCTTCGTCCCCTCTCCATCTCCACAGGTAATCAATTGGTCGTAATGGCAATTTGTTGAACTTTTATATTACTAACTTGAATACAATTAAGTTGGCTCTAAGGATATTAATTTACTTTCATATTGTCTCATTATATTTATCAGTTCATGATATTCTTGTCTGTGGCTCCTCCCCTTATCCTTACTTTTTTTGCATTTTGTCGCATAGGTAAGTTCTCTCAATACTCTCTTTTAAGGTTCTGCTTTGTCTAAAAGGTTTTGATTGTGTGGTGCTTTTAATGTGTTATGTGAATTATATATCTTCTTGTTTGTTAGTGGAGAGCTGAGCTCAATAGGAAGGTATCCTACCTGAAAGGCAAGATGCTGACTGTGTGCTGATAATTTAATATTTATGCATGTATTTGCAATTATGTGTTGTTTGTTAGTGGAGAGCAGAGCTCAATATGATGTGATCCTGCCAAAAAGGCGGGATGCTTGTTGTGTATTGCTAATTTAGAAGTTATGCATGTGTTTGACAATTATGTGTTACTTGTTAGTGGAGAGCGGAGCTCAATAGGAAGGTATTCTGCCTGAAAGGCAAGATGCTGATTGTGTGCTGATAATTTAATATTTATGCATGTATTTGCAATTATGTGTTGTTTGTTAGTGGAGAGCAGAGCTTAATAGGATGTGATCCTGTCAAAAAGGCGGGATGCTTGTTGGGTGTTGCTAATTTAGAAGTTATGCATGTGTTTGACAATTATGTGTTACTTGTTAGTGGAGAGCGGAGCTCGATAGGATGTTTGCTACTATATTTTATCTAAGTTTGTATTGAATTATGCTTCAATATATATTTGTTGAAGTATGCTGCAATCCTTAAAAGTCAATGGTTTTATTTTATGCTAAAGTTAATTATTAAGTTACGAAAGCCTTAGTTTCCTATTTGAGATTCAATATTAATGAGCATGCATACCTTCTCAAGGTATGCATGCTCATTGTATTGAATCTTGAATTGTCCAAGTTGGACAGTTTGGGAAAGAACCATTTTCACACTCGTACAATAGTCATTTCCATGTTCAAATGCCTTATATACTTGTTGAAATCTCGGTCTGATGCATTTCCTTTTGTTCTCCTAGTGCATACTTGACCGTGGTGATTCTCACCGTGCTCGAGTCGTGTACTTGGAGACCGATCGATGGGAAATGCTGCCGAAATTTTGTTAAGTATAAGGTATTTGAATAAGGGAATAACTATTATTAGCCGAGTGTGGTAAAGGTTTCTTCTCGAATGGGATAGGTTCATACCTTGTAATAAGAACGAGATTGATAGAGTTATTGGAAAGAACCGTAATATATAAGTGTTACTATAGGGTTGGTCAGGCTATTTAATTGCCAGCAATGGATATTCCAGAGAATCGGAAATGGATGTATCGTAGGTTGGATCGGAAAAAACGTCTTAGGGAAGAGTATAGAGTTAGAGTGGGTGAGTTTATAGAGTTTGTTGTTAGCCATGAGATATTTATACGACTGGGCGGTGATCATTTGAGGTGTCCTTGAAAAAGATGCAAGTGTCAATCTTTCAAAAGCGTGGATGGAGTTGTAGCCGATCTTTATGAGAAGGGCTTCATGCCTGATTACTATTGGTGGAGTAACCATGGTGAGACGTTGCCTGATTTAAACCTGGTTGTGTTTGAAGGTTCGTACTATGGAAGTGGTGAGTGATGAACGATCTCCATTGTGGGAAGGATGTTAGGAGTACACGGAGTTGTCGATGTGCATGGAATGGTTGAGTATCAAATCTGAGTACAATATGCAAGAAGACTGTTTTAATCGCTCACCAGGTCAGTGTCCAAGGCATTGCCAGAAGACAATCGGATACCTACTAGTTTTTATCATGCTAAGAAGTCTATGGAAAATTTGGATCTGGGGTGTTTGAAAATTGATTGTTGCCCGAATGGATGTATGTTGTACTATAAGGATGATTCAGCGGAGAGCATCACATGTTGTCGATTTTATGGTGCGGATCGATATAAGACAACCACTAGGATGGACATTGAGAAGAAAAGGTCGCTAAAAAAGGTGTGGTACTTCCCGCTCATGCCAAGACTTACAAGATTGTACTCTTCGATGGCCACTGCAGCTCACATGAGGTGGCATAGTGAGCATGAGAGGGAGCAAGATGTCTTGTGTCATCCATCTGATGGAGAAGCTTGGAAGCATTTTGATAGGGTTCATATGGCATTTTCTCAAGACCCTCGGAACGTCCGATTAGGGTGATCTACTGATGGATTTAACCCTTTCGGGTAGTCTGGAAAAGCATACTCATGTTGGCCGGTTATCCTGAATCCGTACAATCTTCCCTCGGGGATGTGCATGAAGCGGGAGTTTATGTTCCTAACAGTCATAATTCCGGGTCCGTATAATCCAAAAGGTAAGATTGATGTGTACTTGCAGCCGCTAATAGATGAGTTGACGATGCTGTGGAATGATGGTGTGTTGACATATGACGTATCTTTGAGGCAAAATTTCATGATGAAAGCAGCTTTGCTGTGGATGATCAACAACTTTCCCGCCTATGGGATGGTATCGGGTTGGATAACCGTGGGGAATCTTGGTTGCCCAATATGTATGGAGCAATCGAAGGCGGAAGAAGAATGCATTCAAGAAGCGTTGTGCGGAGACAGCACCGCCTCCACCACGTTTGTCAGGTCCTAATGTATGGCGGAGAGTACAGTACTTACCGCTCGTCCATGAATCCAAAGGAGAACATATTCCTGATTATGGCGTCAACCATAATTGGACAAAACAAAGTATATTTTGTAGGTTGCCGTATTGGAGGACGCAGCTACTCCGTCACAACATTGATGTCATGCATACTGAGAGGAATGTGTTTTTGAAAGTGTTTGACACTGTGATGGACATCAAGGGGAGGACAAAGGATACAAATAAAGCCCGATTGGATCTGGCTGAAATTTGTAATCGGAAGGAGCTTGAGTTGCAGGACGGTGGTTGTGGCAGACTTATCAAACCGAAGGCAAGTTATACACTAAGCAAAACACAAAGTGACCGACTGTAAGTGGGTTAAAGAACTAAAGTTACCAGATGGGTATGCTTCCAATCTGGGTAGATGTGTTGACATTAAGGAAGCAAAGTTACATTGAATGAAGAGTCATGATTGCCACGTGTTCATGCAACGGTTGCTTCCAATTGCGTTCGACGCATTACCGAAGCAAATTTGGAACCCACTTGTTGAGCTTAGCCACTTTTTCAGGGAGCTTACATCGACAACACTAAATGTGAATCAATTAAAGGATATGGAATTCAAGATACCCGTTTTGTTATGTAAGCTGGAGCAAATCTTCCCGCCGAGTTTCTTTGATTCTATGGAACACCTTCCAGTTCATCTACCTTACGAAGCAAGAGTTGGTGGCCCAGTCCAATACCGCTGGATGTATCCATTTGAGAGGTAAACAACATCAACTATTTTACTTAATACATGTGAAATTCACGAACACAAAATCATAGTTTAGCTTTCCCTAAAACTAGTAATTATTTGTATGTATCCCTCTTTAATAGGTTCCTGCACTCACTTAAACACAAAGTCAAGAACAAGGCACGAGTGGAGGGTTCCATTTGTGAAGCATACTTAGTAGAGGAGACTTTCACTTTTGCCTCTTATTACTATCCGGACGAAGTTAACACGAGAAGGACAAGGATGCCTAGAAACGTTGATTTGGGTGAAGGAAGTTCAACTAGTCCTCCTATATCAATATTCAACTATCCGGACAGATTTAGTGGCAAATCAAAAGGATATTTCTTGGAGCAGCGTGACATTAATGCTGCTCATCTGTATATCCTTCAAAATTGTGAAGAGGTGGCGCCATATTTAGAGTAAGTTTCTACAATGTCTTTTATAAGTTCAATTGACATTTATAATTATTAATCGTCCTACTGTTAATCTCCCATATGTAGGATGTACGGCAATTTTCTAAGGGATCTCCAACCTGACATTTCAAACGATCAGGCTGATCGAGAAATTACTTATCACTTTTCTATGTGGTTCAGTAAATATGTAGGTTAATCATCTTCATTTGTTGCAATACATTTTATCTCCTTAAATATATAGCATGTATAAGAATAATATAATATTTTATTTTTTAGTTACTAGATGCAGAAAACAATGTTCAAAATCCATTGTTGACAAATTTGGCATGGGGGCCTAACAGATGGGTTACATCATGGAGTACTTACATTGTAAATGGATATAAATTTAACACAAAAACATGGAATGAAGGAATGCAATTGTGTAACTATGGTGTTTGTGTGCGAGTCACTGATGGCAATGTAGAGGATGATTTCTATGGGGTTGTAACTGACATCCTTGAACTCGATTATACCGGTTTCCCCGTGATGAAGTTAGTTATTTTCAAGTGTGATTGGTTTGATCCTACTCTTGACGTAGGGACAAAAATCGAATAAAATATGGTATTGTTCAAGTTAGGTTGTCTCGTAGGTATAATAAGGTGTACAACTCATTCATTTTTTCACAACAGACAGATCAGGTTTATTACTCGCCGTATCCCGAAGGACATCAAGGCTGGTTGGGTGTTATTAAGATAAAGGCTCGCAGTATAATTACTGATAATGTAATCAACCAGCCTGAAAAAGATGCTCCGTACCAAGATGATGAGTTTTCAAGACCCCACATACCATTGCAAATTATGCCGGACATTATTGTTAATTCTCTGGCGGACATTTCCGGAAATGGGGAAGAAGTTGAAAGAGAGTTAATGGATCAATCCGAGTTGGACGCATCTAGCGAAGGCACGTTCCGATCAAGTGAGACTGACAAGAGTGAGGGTGAATTTAATGACGGAGATTCTACTTAGGTAATTTATTTATGTCATAATTCATTGTGTAAATTTCATTCTACTTAGGTAATTTATTTTTGTATTATTTACACTGTTGTGTAATCATCTTTTCATTTTTTACACAGATGGCAGATTCCTCTAGAGGTAGGCGTCGTCGTGGAGGTCGTGGCAGAGGTTGTGCTATGAGAGTCCCTCTACCGGCCGACCCACGGCCTTCCGATCGAGACCACCCTACCAGCACCCCTGTGGACGGGACACCTCAAGGTGATGGAGTTGCACCCCCTACCCAGCCTCATGTGGTCGGGACACAGGCTCCACCGTCATCATCCACACCTATGACAGGACCATCATCATCAGGACAGGAGAGCCGTGGTCCATCCGACAGGAGGATTCCTCTTATCCCCAGGGGGGATAACGAGTAAGCTAATTTAATTTTTAAATATATATAAAGTATCGTTAATTTCTATTTACTTGTTTTTTTTTATTTATAACATTTATTAATGCTCTAATTTTGCTGCAGCTTTCTGCCCGCGAAGGGCCCTTCTGATTCGATATCGAAGATCCTGCGACGCAAGTTTGATGGTCTATAGCCTACATGGAAGGCCATCCCAGGGGGCCATACGGATCAGTTGTTTAAAGAGTTTAAGGTAACAATTTATTAAGTTATT
The DNA here is from genome assembly GCA_030762895.1 of Sophora flavescens. NCBI lineage: Eukaryota > Viridiplantae > Streptophyta > Magnoliopsida > Fabales > Fabaceae > Sophora > Sophora flavescens. The sequence goes on along the minus strand of CM061063.1, from coordinate 206,305,563 downwards.
TAATTTAAATTTATATTATATTATATTATATATATATATATATATATATACACACACACACGAATTTCCTAACAACTGTAACTTGCAGAATGAGTATAGGTGGGACGTAGCTTTAGAGGGTCTCGTCAGGGACATATTTGAGCATAAAGGCTCATTGGTCATGAAGAATCTGACGAACAAGATGAGGAAGGGTAAGAATAAGAGGAAGTGGGTGGATCCTGAGATCAGGAGGCAGCTGGACCAGTATTGGGCTACTGAGAAGTTCCAGGAGATCCAGGCCACAGCTAGGCGTAATCGAGCTTCTGATGGTGGCGCATGTGCTTGGAACGGCGGGTCTAAATCAGCCGCCGCCCACTACGACGAGCTGGTAATACATTAAACTTTTGACTTAATATACTATTTAATGAGTTTTCATTTTTAAATATTCTTATAAATTTAAGATTATATTTTTCTGCGCAGAAAGCACAGAAATAGTGGGGCCCCACTACTATGGAGTTGTTGGAGAGGACGAAGAAGTTGAAGTCGGGGACATGGGTCAACGACAAGGCCCGTTACTATGCTGTAAGCAAAAAAACAATTTAGTGTTTACTTGTAATTTATTATAAATGATTTGTTAATATTGATTATAATTTTAACTAAATCTCTTCATCTATACTTTGTAGGTGGGATTCAACGAGAAGAAGGAGGATACCATATCATGTGCCTCACAGTCACAAGATGAGGCCTTGACTGGTGATGGGCCCAGCTCTCCTATCTCTGTCGACGATAATGCCATTTATTTGGAGGTCGTCGAGGGCAGGAACATGAAGGGGCACGTGCATGGCCTCGGACACCTGGGAGGCAAGTTTATCGCTTCATCAGCCGGCACGCCAGCTCCTTCCTACGCCGATACCGTCCCTCAGGAGCAGTTCAACCAAATGCAGGACACCATCAAGCAGCTAAACGTGGAGCTTCGGGCGAAGAGCGAGAGAGAGCAGCAGATGGCGAACCGGATTACACAGTTGACTCAGGCACACCAGCAGCTGACGCAGACGAGCATCGAGCAGGGCCAAACACTGCGGTTGGTGTTGGAGCAGATGAGGATCCAGACTCCAGTTGCTCAGGGTGATGCTCGGCAACTGTGCGTCCGCCGCTCGCTCCTCCGGTTATCGCCCACCATCGATGTCGCTACTACGAGGGACGTTCGGATAGCGCGGGCGTCGGTGGTACGGACACTGAGGATGATTGGGTTCCTCCACCTCCCCCTCATCATGACTGATTTTTTTTCATTTTTTTGACTTTAAACGATTCTTGTTCGACACTTTGGATTATTTTATATATATATATTCATTATTTCTTATTATTGTATATTTCATTAGTAATTTGGTGTGTTTTATTAGTAATTTTGCTAAACTTTAAAGAAAAACAAAAAAAAAAATTATTATTTTAAAAATTAAATTTTAAAAAAAATTAATAAAATCCAGTTTAGCGACCGAATTAGAAACCAATAATTCGGTCGCTAAACTTTAGTTAACATTAAAAGATTGTGGTCTAGCGACCGAAAATCGGTCGCTAATATATATTAACAGTATCCAACATTAGTGACCGAACTAGCAACCGATTATCGGTCGCCAAAAATGGTTACCCAAACGATGTGACCAACCGTGTAGCGACCATTTTTTATTATTTAGCGACCGAAATTACGATCTACATTTAGCGACCGAATTAATATTTCGGTCTCTAAAATCTTAGCGACCAGGTTATCAGTCACCGCCATTAATCGGTCGCTAAATTAAATAGCGACCGAATTAAAAAGTTTAGCGACCGAATATGCCAGTCGCTAAACAGTTGATTTTTTGTAGTGTAATGGGGTTTGTATCTTTTGAACTAGAGAAGTGCATGGACTCAGCCACGATCATAACCCCAGTATTTAGCATGGAACTCTTGTCATCCTGGGACTTTGTATAAAAGGAAAACTTATTGATGTCGTAACCGCTCCAACATATGACAATAAAGTTAGGCCCACATGCTAGCCATTTTAATGTATCAGAAGCAGTACTATCATCCTTCATAATTTCTTCTTTAAACCATTGTAAGAAAGTCTTGTTATGCTTGTTCAACAACCATTTTTCGTTCATTCAAGGGTTTTCTTCCTTGACTTTCGTTTTGTGCTCAGATAAGTAAGGTTGAACTTCATCAGTGTTATTCAATATATACAAATGTCCTTGAAGCACTTCCTCCCGACCCTTGCCCGTAACAGTTTCACCTCGTGTACCACTATAAGAAAACATGGATTTACTGACGGACGTTTACCGACGGACTTTTTTCTGACGAAAATGTTATCATTACTGATGGAAAAAACCGTCGGAAATGAGGAATACCAAAAATCACTGACTTTTCCGATGAAAATTCCGTCGGAACCGTTACCGAGGGAAATCCGTCGGTAAGTCCATCGGAAAAAGGGTACGAAAATTTGGCGGGAAAAATTACCGACGGGCATTTCCGTCGGTAAATTACCGATGGAATTTTCCGTCGGAAACGGGTCTCGAAAGTCCGGCGAACAGTGGGGTACCGACGGAAATTTTCGTCGGTAATGGGTTGGTCCGATCTGGGTTATTTACCGTCGGACAGGTCAGTCGAAAATACGGATCCTACCGTCGGTAATTTGAATCTGTCGCCCGGTTATCGACGGCCCTGTCCGTCGGTAACCTTTTTTATCTATAAATTAGTTTTTCTCTCCCTCTCATTCATTTTCTTCCATCTCTCCCCCATTTCATTCCGTCCCTCGATCAGAAAGTCCCCTTCTCCCTCTCCTCACCGGCGACCAGCCCCCCTCCGGCCACACCTCCACCATTTCTTCCCCCTTCCTCTTTTTCTTCCTTTCTCCCACTCTTTCCTTTCTCTTTTCCTTCTTTCTTCTCCCCCACCGCCCTCATCCTAGACAATCGCCGCCACAGACCGTCGTGCGATCGCCTCCAGATTCCGTCTCCCTACAGCCGTCACAAGTGTTGCTATGAACGTAAGACCCAGGGTTCTGCATTGCGTACGTATCTGAACCCAGCCTGAGTGGCAAGATGCATCACATGACTGAACTCCACGACGTCGAATAGCTTCTGGAGGAGCGTGCTGTCGTTGATATCACCGTCGACGACGAACACGCCTGCGCGTTTGAGCATCCTCTGGTGTGCGCGCTTCAAGCTGGGGTCGTAGTACCAGTTGAAGTTGTTGAGCCCGAGGACGCCGTCGTCGCGGCACTTCAACGCGAGGGAGACGTGCGTGCCGACGAAGCAGGCAGCACCAGTGACGAGGACGGATTTAAATAAAAAATTATTAATTTAAATTAAAATTAAATAACGACAGAATTTTCGACGTTACCAACGGATTTTTCCGTCGAAAACGTTACCGGCGGAAAAATCCATCAGTAACGTTTCCGACGGAAAAATCCATCGGTAATGTCTAATGGTTACCGATGGAAAAATCCGTCAGTAACGTTACCGACAGATTCGACCCGTCCGTCGGAAATCGTTTCCTACGAGTCGGATACCGATGGATTTTGGTCCGTCGGAAACATGCATTATCGACGGATTTTTTGCTTTTCCGATGGGTTTTGGCCGTCGGTAATCCCGTATTTTTTTGTAGTGTACCCTTACCTGCACATCTTTCCTTATAACGAGACTTAGGAATCCCTATAGTTTCTGTTTCAGAAAGGTAGTCTAAACAAAACTCGATAGCTTCTTCTGCAAGGTACCTTTAAACAATAGATGCTTCTAGACGTTGTGGATTCTTCACATACCCTTTCAAGATCTTCATGTATCGCTCAATTGGGCACATCCACCTTAAATAAATAAGGACAAACAATCTCATCTCCTTCATTGGATGAACAATTAAGTGAACCGTGATGTCAAAAAATGAAGGAGGAAAATACATCTCCAATTGGCACAAGGTAATGACATGTAGCATTGAAGAATAAGCACAACCTAGTTATGACATGTCTAACATTTCTAGGAGCACAATCACGAATAGCCACTGGTAGTAGTTTTAAATTTAAATTCAAAAATTGGAAACTTGAACCCAGTTTACCCGGTTTACATTTATATATCAATTAAAAAACTTGAAAGGTTACAATTCCAGTAATGAACTCAGTCCACATAAATAGCATGTATTGATGAATAATGGTAAGGATAAAATATTTCTCCCTTTTATTTCTTGATGACGAGAACCATCCGCTAAACATATGAACTGGAACTGCGCCTCACGGTAACATCCTCCTGTGAAGGCTGTGATAGCATCCGTGGATGTAGATCATGCAGCTAATCATAAGATTGATTTCTGGACATTCCCGTGCAGGATTTGATTGACTCCCATTGCCTGGGATTAATGGAAATTAAAAATTTGGAATTCGATTAGTACATGACATTGGCAACCGAACAAGCAATAAATTACAATGTTAGCAATAAATTTTAGAATGGATATATAACAAAAAATTAAGAAAGATTCTTCCCTGAATGCTTTCATGGCCAGAGTATGAAAGTGCCACCAGTAGTAGTTGCTGCATCAAGATATGGCAATCATTAGACTTTAAGCCAACTAATTTCAGATTGCTCATTGAGACAAGCCTCTTGACATTTGAACAGTAACCCTATGGCACTTTGACGTCCCGTAGACACTCACAAAAACTCATTCTCTCATTTTTTGACAAAGTATGACATGCTGGAGGTAAATATGTCCGCTTACCATCCTTTGGTTGTGGAGCTAACTGCTCTCGTATACCCATCACAGCCAAATCTAGGAGAGCATTCACAACATCCTTTGTCTTGCCCTAAATGTTGAGAAGCGTCCCGATTACACTATCACACACATTTTTCTCCACATGCATCACATCAATACAATGTCTGACATCAAGTTTGCACCAGTATGGAATATCAAAGAAGATAGACCTCTTCTTCCATATGTTTTTCTCAGTAGTCTTCTTTTTGGTCTTTCCGAAGATAACATTAATGTTCTTCACCCGTTGATAAACTTGTTCTCCATTTAAGGTCGTCGGAGCAGGTTCATTCTCCTGGCATCCGTTAAATTTTTTTTTCAATCTATGATATGGGTGACCACGTCTGAGAAATCTCCAATGCCCAAGGTAAACTATCTTCCTCCCATGTTTCAGTTGAGTGAGGCAAGTGCCTTCTTTGCATATAGGGCATGCTTTATGCCCCTTAATACTATACCCGGACAAGTGACCGTATGCTGGAAAGTCATTGATGGTGCAAAATAACATGGCGTGCATCTTGAAAGTCTCATTAGAATACCCATCAACTACATCAACACCTTCCACCCACAACTTTTTTAAGTCTTCAATCAAGGGACTTAGATAAACATCTAAGTCATTTCCTGGTTGTTTTTGGTCCAAAATCATCATAGATAACATCATGTATTTGTGCTTCATGCACAACAAAGGAGGTAGGTTGTAAATTACGAGGAGAACAGGTCATGAACTATGGATACTACTTAAGGTACCATACGGATTCATTCCACCCGTAGCAAGTCCGAGCCTAAGGTTTCTTGGTTCATTTCCAAAATCCGGAAAAAACTATCAATTCTCTCCCATTGCACAGAATCAGTCGAATGGCGAAGCATTCCATCATGTTTCCTATTATCTGCATGCCATCTAATGTTCTTTGTGTCGTTTACATTAGCGAACAATCCCTTGAACCTTGGAATTATTGGAAGATACCATAACACCTTCGCAGGAGGATCCTTCGTGATCACATCACAACTAGAATCAACATCCTTCACTTTGTATCGTGATACCCCACACTTGGTGCAGTCGTGCAACCCTTCATACACACCTCTATACAATATGCAATCATTAGGTCATGCATGTATCTTCTTATACTACATACCCATCAGACATAGTACATTTTTCACTTCATAGTTACGATCCAGCAATGTGTTGCCTTCTGGAAGCATGTTCTTCAACAACTCAAGCAATTAAGTGAAGCTTTTATCACTCCACCCATTTCTCGCCTTCACACTGAACAATTTTAACACTGTCGACAACCGTGTATAAGTAGTGCACCCCGGATACAAAGGTTTCTCCGCATCACTGCACAAAGTATCATACACATGTACTCGTTGAAAAGACTCTAGTCCAATATCACAGATCATGTCCTCTAGTGGATCATCCTCCATATCTATGTCAACTTCCTCACTTTGTGACACATTTGGCTGGTTTAACAAGACATCACCATGCCATATCCATCTTGTATAACTCTTGCAAATCCCTTCACAAATAAGACGAGTACGTATTTACTTAACTTTACATTTCCTCATATTCACACATTTGACATAAGGACAACAAAACTTTCCATTACTATCAAGAAGATTTCTTTGAGCAAATTCTAGTAACTCTTCCACTCCCTTCCGATACTGATCACTTGTGTGTCTAGTAACCATCCAACTACGATCCATAACTACGTTCTATAAATATTCACACAATTACGATTACGTTAATGATATTTCCTTGCATCATTGATCAATACATTTCACAGGGAAGTATCTAAACCCTAACAAAATATATTATCATCACCTTTGCAAATAAACAACCATGAGCATGAGCATGACCATATTATAGTTCATGCAGTTTATCAAACAACTTATATGCCACCAAAGAAAACACCAAACTAGTGTACTAGAGGCCAACTTCATTATACCCTTTGCCTCGTACTAAGATGATCACAAGGCAAAAAGAGTATCTATATGAAATCCAAAATCAAAAGAGAGAAATAGAAACGCACAGAACAAACCACAAAAAACAATGAAACCCAAAAACCCTAAAATTTAAGAGGATGAAACCAAAAACAAAAAGAGAGAAACACAAAATAAAAGAGGGGAATGGAAAGGAAAATAATATAGGGAAAAGGAAAGATAAGCTTATGAATGATGAAGCAGCAACTGGAAAGGGGTTAAACACTTGCAGGAACTGGAAAGTGCCAGATAAACAATGGTGTCAAGGACCAGACAGGAACAGTGGTGGCGTGAGTGAGGGAGGACGAAGGAACAATGGTGGTCCTTTGATTCAATGCTCCAATGGTTCTGAAAAGTTGATTAGAGCATGAGTGTGACTGTTAGGGCTTGATAAGGAGTAAGGAACAAAAAGGAGATGGTGGCAATGCTTACCTCGCGATGGGAGACCTCCTTTTGGAACGGGGGGAGAGAGACGACGATGGAGGACGGTGGCTTTGCAAGAGACGATGATGGATTTGCAGAGAAGAGGGAAGAAACTGAGAAGAAGGGGTTAGGATGCGGGAGTGTATGAGAGACTTGAGTTTTCATGTTAACGTTATAAAGACATGTAACGTCGGTTGCTTGGCCAACCGCTGTTACATGTAATTTGTAACGTCAGTTGTCAGACCAACCGTTGTTACAAGTTTTTCCATCCACCAAGGGTTTTAAGAATTGCTCACTTGTAACATCGGTTATCACATAACCGCTGTTACAAGTATTTTAAATGATCCAGATATTTACGATACTACCACCGCCTCTTTTGTAACATCGGTTTTAAACTAACCGATGTTACATCCAGTCGTTACGGACATATTTTCCACTAGTGACTTTCCAATTGCTCTTAGGAAAGAAATTAGATCATGTATTCAAATTTTGTTTCATATATGAATTTGTCATCATCTTATCATGCCTTTGTCTCATGATTGTCAAGTGTTTTTGGAAACCTTCTAGCTCCAGTGAAAATGACCTGACTTTGATAGGTGAAATAAGGATGTGAATTAGTCGAGATATGTACAAGTTGCCCACCCATCACTTGACTGTAACAACAAATTTTTTTTTTTTTTTAAATGAGAAATGTTAGCAACACACTTTTAATTATTGGATGAATTTCATATGGAACTCACTCTATTTAGGGGGTCTCACATAAAATTCATAATCTCATAAGAAATTCCTTCAATAACAAAGACTTTGTTGAAGAAAGTATTGAAAAGAATGTATCAATAACATTGCTCTTAAAGAAAACAGTTATGTTATTTGAACACAAAGTTTAGACACCGTATGTGACACAGTACATATTTATATCTATCTCGATCTCACTTACTTTTTATCATCTTGTATACACACATTACAAGAATACATTAAAAAAAAAGGGACACCATATGGTGTCCTACTTTTTTGTTAAAAAACATTTGCCTAAAAAAAATTGATATGAATAGCATGGTCATCGGCAATATCTTTTTGCCAGTTAATTTCAGGTTATGCCACTAAATTTATCAATAGAAACGCCTAATGGGCTCCGAATAGTATGGTGAATCCTGACCAAATTGCTCAAAGCTTCCTAATCCATGGTTAATTGGCTACACTATTTGTAATTGTCTATATTTTTGGTCAACATCGTTTTCCAGCCATTCTTAGTTTGAAATGAGTGGCTCATGTTTAATCCTACCAGATTAGCGTCGACTCAAGCCAACTCCTCCACCAATCCATAGCATAATTTTTTTGCTATATAATAGCATTTGCACAAAACCTTCATCTTCAATTTTTTTAGTTTTCCAATGTATCCTCCGCGCACAACAGCGGAGACTAATCCCTCCAAAGTACTGGATGACATTGAAGAGTTGAGCTCTTCCAACCAGGTTTTCTTTATGCACAAGAGTCAGGGGTCGAACCCCTGACCACTTGCCTAAGGAAAACCTTCATCTCCATTTGCTACTAGTTTATCTTCGCCTATTCTTTTAAAATTCCAAGAACTGTGAAGCTCAATTCTGCAATGGTCATCTCGTCCTTTCCTTTTGTGGTATTCATTTTTCGTCATTCAAGTCAGGATGGTTTTTTTTTTCCCAAAAATATTTTAATATTTTGTGAGAGATATATAATTTATTTGATTTATTTATTATTTATTTTATAGGCTTATATATAAAATACTAGCTTTACACATATCATAACTATTGAGTGAAATGAAATAAATTCTAAGTTGAGAAACTACTAAATTTAGTACAGACAACCCTAATTAAATAACTTGTATTCCAAGCATAAGCACATATTATCTGTTAAGTCAAAAGATGCGTTGGGATTACTATTAGCATCATCATTACCTAACATTATTGTGATATGCATAAGCATAATATAGCATATAGATCTATCCTTGTCACCTATATAGCATATCAAGGAAGTAGAACTTCATGTGTCTATTATGATGGCTTCCTGGAAACAATATTACATCATATCTAGTGATTTTATTCTCCATAAAAACGAATGAAAACTTCTTTCTATCATATTTATTTATAATCGTATTTACAAGTACCAACTCTAATTAGATTATTCATCATTTTTTTTCTCACTATATGAATAATCAACAAGGTACATTTGGCGGCCCTTTCACAATACTAATTCACACACACAGACACACAGACACATACATACATACATATATATGTATGTGTGTGTGTGTGAGAATTAGTATAAACCATAACTTTGTTTTACCAATTTGTCCATAGTTCTCTAGCCTTTCCATTTATCGAGAAAACTTCGGTTAGCCAATTTGTATTCATGAGTTCCTTATCTTCTTACCCATAATGCATTTTCTAATGAGGAGAATAACATCATGACCAATAAATTGATTGACTGAATAAATCATACAATATTTTCCTTGTATAGACATTGACTTCTATGGATATATCGTGGTCCAAGGTTTTAAATTGCGATCCACAACCGCAACTGTGATTGTAATATTGCAGTTTTCCTAACATTGCGGCCATAATTGCTATCCTATCGGCTGCAATTATCCGTAGTTACAGTAAATTCAATATAACTATAACTGCGACAGTAATCGCAAGTTAAAACCTTGCTGTGGTACGTACAGTCTGCTTCGATTTTTAGATGATCGATATATCTAATAATAATGATGACATGCAGGTTAACATGCGGTTCATTTCTAAATTCTGTATACTTTCATCAGCAATACTAGTGTTGCAGTTGAGCACTGCATACTCACATAATCAATGGAAATCAGCAACTTTTTTGTCCCCCAAGTTTGAATTAGGACCAGGATATGTTGCAAGAAAAGAATATTTCAATATTGCATTTCCTAAAGGTCATATTGCAATCAAGAGTTTGGAGGCTGAACTAGTTGATGAAGCAGGGAAAGCTGTGCCTCTCCATGAAGCTTATTTAGACCACTGGTCTGTTATAAGATACAATGAACACAAATATAAGTCTAATGTTAGTGAGGGCGATCGTGTTAGTCTACAACCAACTACAATTTTCAGTAGAAATAGTGGTCCTTGCAATGCAGAAGTTCTTCCACAGTTTTGGGGCCTTGGATCCGAAACACGAGGAACATCTACAAAAGTTCCAGATCCTTTTGGTGTAGAAGCAGGTAACCCTGAAAAAATTCCATACCCTTATGAGGAAAAATGGTTGCTTAATATCATGGTCATTGATATGCGTGGCGTAGAAGATAGAGTGGGGTGCTTAGATTGTAGGTGTGACCTTTATAATGTCACAAAGGATTTGTATGGCCAACCTTTGAAACCAAATTATAAAGGAGGGTCTTTATGTTGCTATGATAACACCCAATGTAGAGTGAAGCATGGCTTTCAAGGTCCAAGGAGAAGCCTCTACCTAAGATACACGGTTAGGTGGGTTGATTGGAATCAATTCCAAGTTCCTGTTAAGGTTTATATACTTGATGTCACTGATAATGTGGAGACATCAAAAGATTTGAAAGCAACAAGTCCAACTCATAATTGCCTGGTAAATGATTTTTTCATGACAATATATACTTGTTTTAATCTTAATTAAATTCCAAAACATAATAATAGTATGTACTTTGTTGGAAGCAAGAAGGTAACATAGATTTCTGATTTATAATAGGTAGAGTATGATATTCAAGCAAAAGTTGGTGGTGGCTGCCCTGATGTCAAGAAAGGATTGATCCCAATGGAAACAGGTGGTTATGTTGTTTATGCTGTTGCTCATCAGCATTCAGGTGGAGTTGGCTCAACTCTTTATGGACAGGTGATGTTCAATATTTTATTACATTATTCTTAGCATCTAATGTTTTCTTGGACATTAATTTATGCGGGTAATAGTGATTGTTTACATGTGATTAAAAAGAATAGGAAATGTTAAGGGTTTGTTTGCTTTGTTTTTAGTTTCATGTTTTCATTTACTATTTTAAAAAATAATTATAAAACCGTCTTATTGTTTTCGTTATGTTTCATGTACAAATTCAATGAATCCATATCACTGTAAGAAGTCAAATGTTGCTAGGGCACTTCATTTCTAAAATTTGTGTATGGTGATTTTAGGATGGAAGGATTTTATGTACCTCAACACCAAAATATGGAACGGGAAAGGAAGTAGGAAATGAGGAAGGTTACATTGTAGGAATGTCCACATGTTATCCGCGACCAGGTTCTGTCAAGATAAATAATGGTGAAATATTAACTCTACAATCTAACTACAACAGTAGCATCAGTCGCACTGGAGTTGTGGGACAGTTCTACATCTTAGTGGCAGAACAATTGCCACACTAACAATGCATCATGGACATGATTCCTCTCATCCACATATTGCTTAAAGCTAGAGTTTCTCTAATGGCATCTGTTCAATTCATGATTCCTCATACTCACAGGCTAAGGACGAGTCGCCAATGTGGTTGCTTAAATGCCATTCTTTGGGAAGAGGATACTCAGAAACAAGATGAACAAGTATTCAAATTAGTTTTCTTTCAGACCAGTCTATTTAAATTGATTCTTTACAGGACCTTTAATTTGGTTCGATGGGCCAAATTTCAATCATATTCTGGTGCATTTACCTCCAAAAGTTGTACAAATTTTCATATAAAATGTAGTTTTTTCATTGTTTATAAATAGAAAAATGCTAAAAACACACTCTTTATCACACTCTTTTTCAATACACTCCCTATTATTGAATGGATTTCATGAAACTCCCCAAAGAAATTTGTTTAATAGTATGATGTTAGTATTGCTCATATAAATATTTAAATTTTCTTTATCTTTTGAGGTCTTGCCCGTGTTTCGATGGGGCTTGACTAGGTACAATGCTTGTAAGAACCTATTTAAATTTTTTTTTCAAATATAAGGACCAAACTAAAAACTTTTAAATATAGGAACTTACTTAAAATTCACTGAAAATGTAAGGTCTACAAAATTAATTTAACATTTTTTCCAAAAACAAATGGCGACTAATTTATTCCTGGTTTAAACCATGGAATGTTTATTTGAAATTGTGGTTAATAGACAATCACTATGATAAATGGACGATTTTTTAGCATTTTAGTCACAATTTTAACTAAGGGTATGCAAAACCCGACCCGGCCCTAGAACCCGTCCCAACCCGTAGTGTTCAGGCTGGGTTTGACCCTAATCCACAGAAGAGAAGGGATGAACCCTTGTCTCATTTAGTGACCCGGTGGCCGGTGCCGGGTCAGGGACGGGTTCAGGTTTACCTTCGGGTTACCCGACCCATCCCATATAATAAAAATCTACTTTTACTTTTATCCCTCCCTAGCTTATGTTCACGCACAGTCACTAAGAAAGAAGCCTGAAGTAAATAACTATGCTTTTACTCTTACATCTCACGTCTCACATTGGCCTAATTAGTGGCTTTTAGGAAGCATTTTGTGACTTCTGTAACATTGAAAGAACCGTGGTTTTGGCAACACAGTCATCAAGGAAGAATCCAACAAAAGGATCTATTTGTTGATATTTTGTAACATCTAGTTTTCGATTTATTTAGTGACATGATAAATTGGTGGCTTTTAAGGTAACAACTTTTCCTGATGTTTTGGCTTACAAAAAAATAACATTTTTTCCCACGTACGGAAATTTAGTTTACAAAGAATCTATTCAACTTCGGATCGACCCGGTCTTAAACCAACTCGCATATGATCGGGTTCCTTCGGGTCTAGGGCCGCGTTCGTGTTCAAAGAATTGACCCTATCAATGTTTAGGGCCGGGTAAGGGACAAGCACAACCCATCCCACGCACACCCCTAATTTTAACAGTTACTATATTACCTTTTTTTGTAGCAGTTTCAAATACACCACTATTGAGATTTATTATATTATATCTAGAGGTGGCAAAACAAGCTACCTGACCCGCAACGAACCAACCCGATGCGGGTTCAGGTTTTATCAGGCAGGACAAAAAAAACTCGATTTCAATTCGAGCAAGAAAAAGGTGCCCAAGCAACCCTATTCGGGCTGCAGGCTTGTTCGGGTCAGCCCTTTTAAATGTTCACAACTTACATTTTTGTTCCTAATTTAATCTATTAATGCATTATTTTCTGACCAATAAGAGGCTTTTGCAAGTATATTGCAATAGTTTAATCTCTGTCCATAACTGATATTTTATGGAGAAAGTAAAATTTTGTGGATAAAGTAGTTATTTGGTTAGAATGTAGTAGTTAATAGGCTTTTTCTAGGGTGAGCAAGGTAGAAAGTCTCTCATGGTGAGAGACTTCATTTGACTTCCTATACTAGGATGACCCTCCCAATTTCCGGTTTCAATCAATTCCTCTCTGTTCCACCGCTCTTCCTCTATGTTCCACCACCACTCGTAGATCTCTCGTTCCACCTGCTAGTTCCTTCCCGCTCCCAACGACAACCGTCGATTCCACTCAAGCGACCCGACTTCCTCGCCTCCATCTTCCCCAAGACTCTCGTCGAGGCTACCTTATCCTGCCACCTCAAGTGCTTCAACGTCGGCGAGGATGCGCCACATCGACGTCTTCAACTTCTCGCAAGGCCTCATTGGCGCTCCCACCCCCACTCCTCCCCTGGCTTCTTCATTTGGCATAGATTGTTCGGTATTTTTGTTTATTCTCGTATTGTTGGGTTCTTGGCATAGGGTTAAACCGCAAAAACCCATACACCATAGATTTGGGTATTTTCGTTTGCAGTTAACAGGGTATTGGAAAGGCGTTTATGTCGAGCTTGAAGACGATGAAGGAATCATTGGTGGATTATTACAACATTGGGATTTCAGGCATGTCGTTGATCTGTTCCATGTCGTTGATCTGTTCGTCAGACTAGCCATGGTCGTCGAAAACTCGAAATACGCATCTGGAAAAATTAAGATTTAGGAAAAGGGATGGTGTTTGTGGTTTCCGAGAAGGATTGCTTACAGGTGTTTCGATGTAGCTATTGATGATTTTGTCTCCAATGGGAACCTTATGCAGATTGAACCTGATCTGAATGGCATCTATTTCAGTATGGTATTGCTTCCCTCTTCCATACATTCTTCCGCCCTCCAACCGAATGTTGATGGAAGCTTCTGGTAGCCACCCCATCTATTTGCCTCCGCTCCGCCGCCACCGCCTCACCTGATGAATACAAGAAGTGGACTACTATTTGTTGGCTGGGGCAACCGAGAAAGCCAGTTGCCTTGATTGATCTTGTCCGTCTAAATTTTTTTAGTAAGATCTAACGGTTAAAAGTATGTCTTGCATGGTGAGCAACTCCCTATCGTCGCTCACCCTAGAATATGCCGTAGTTAATGTCCACAGCTGATTTTTTATGAAGAGAAAGTAAAATTTTGTTACTTTATTTTTGACCCAAGATTTCGACATCAAACCCAATTACAAATAACTGAGGAGTCATCATGTTTCATTCATAAGAACGAGTTATTACTTATGATCCTTTACAAACCTAAATAATCTATACGAAAATTTATCTTCAAAGCTCAGATGTGCCCTCACTGTTCTTTGAATAACAAAGATTAAAGACATCACTCATCGGGCTTTGTTTCTTGTAACACGACATTGCAGTAATGAAAAAGACGAAATCATATATCTATATACCTAAATGAAATATCAGTTGCTATTGCTAAAACATGCCAACTGAGTGCTAAAGCTATTGGTTGACCTAATGACATGCTACACAAGTAGAGCACTTATAACTGCAAGCTACTATCCCACCTGTGGAGGGTAGACATATGCAGCCTTAGCCTTATAAGCAGAGAGGTTATTCCTAGGATTTGAAAGCTCTGGGGTATATTTGCTTTGTTTCCAGTTTAGTGTTTTCATTTTCTATTTTTAGAAATAATTACAAAACTGTCACATTGTTTTCATTTTGTTTCCTATTTTCAAAATTTGTAGAAACACTTAAAACAACTTTTTCTGTTTTCAGTGTTTCCTATACCAATATTTGAAAACATGAAACAGAGTGAAAACAAGATAGCAATTTTGTAATTATTTTTGAAAACAGGAAATGGAAACATGAATCTAAAAACAGAGCATACAGACCCCATATTTCAGTCTGACACAATTTTGAGTCATAAATTAAGTAGTTTTTGAAAGACAACCAAAATATCGACTTTTATTTTACACATCCAAAGAAATTAGATCTAAAATTCACAACATATGGTCTTACAAGAATGAAAGCAGCACTTTTGCTTGAGAGCTTAGTAACGGTACTTGGTGGAGTAATCTTTGGGAGCAATCACCAGACCACGTCCCTTCCTTGCACCTCTGTAGACCGTCTCTATGATGTCGATGAACTCCTGCTTGTCCTTGAGAGCCCAATTGATCTTGTTGTTGTTTCCAGTGCCAAGGTCTATCATAATGTGCTTGTTCCTAAAGAAGAACATAACTGTGGAAGGGTCATAGAGCTCATACATAGTGTTGAAATCAGGAACCTCAGTGATGTCCACTAGGTAAATTACAGCAAAGTTTTTAATTGTCTCAGCAACTGATGCCAGCACCTCATCCATCTGAACATGTAAGAAAATAATTAACTGCAAGTTAGAACACCATATTACAATGCTGAATACTGATGCAGCTTATTTTCATAAAAGTGATAAAAATCTAAAGCAACTTCAATATAATTTGTGTCAACTAAAAATTCAAACAGCATCTTCTTACCAGAAAGAAAGCGTCAAATACTTTAAACATAAACAACCTAAAATCAAGAATTGGCCTAAATAAACTGCATCATAACCTTGGTTGGTTTTCCATATAACATCCTCCCAGACATTCAACCAACATCATCAAATGTTCCTTGAAGAAATAACAGACGTGTATGGCTGTTATGAATACAGATGAGGGATAATTGTAACCGTAAAACAGATCAGAGTTGCCTACTCATATCAGTTTGTTACAAGTTACAACAGAAGGAAGGCTCTTAGCGAAGGGATTTAAACAACATGGACAAAAGAAGAAAATTGCAAGGCAATTACTTACAAAATCCCCCCCCCCCCCCCCCCCTCTCCGGATATTCTTCTTTTCCCATTTGCTAAATTGTTTCTCTCTTTCATCTCCGAGTTCATAATTCTCATCTTTAGAGGATAGATAGACTCTTATTATTTGTTACTACTATTTGTTACTACTACAACTTTCAGTTCAATTGGCTATTATCAATAGCATATTAGCTTTGTTTCAAGTTTATTTTCTTACTTACAATGGTTGACAGAGTAACAGCATTGGACCATTGAACTCTCATTATCACTGCTACAATAATACCATTACAAAGGCTCACTTCTTCGATAAAAATAGAAGAGTTGAACACAAGCACTCCACTTACATATATAATCACACCTCAAACATCAGAATCAATCTAAACCCCTACTTACCAAGAAAACAATCCATTAACATCCTACAAATCATCCAAAGGAGATCACATTACATCTTCTGAGGTTTGATTTAATTATACCTAACACCTCTTTTCTTTCAGAAATCATGCCTAACATATATTATCATTACGCCTACCTCCCCTATATTGTGATATTGAAATTACACCTACATGGTGTAAGTTTAAAAAACAAAAAGGTTGTTAGGTGCAGTTAACTCAAACCTCAATGGAATTCAGTGTAATACTGTAATTTTCCTTTATAATTGGGTAGTGTTTGAAAGAGCCTATAGAGTCCTTATTTGGGTTTATAAAAATAAATTTATAAAAATAGCTTATGAGTTTCCTATTAGCTTTTTTTAGTTTATTTCAATAAGCTTATCAGATGAACATGTTAAAATAAGCTTTTTTCAGCATATTTCTAGAAAGCTTATTAAATAAACATTTAATTAAGCTATTTACTCAAAGTTTCAACAGTCATTCATATGAGCACGAATTACCTGCATGCAGGTCTCATCCCAATCGTGGCCGAAACGGATGACAACGAGACGCTCCTCCTCCGCAAGGATTGCTTGATCCACAGCCCATCCTGAATGCAAGTGAGGCAACAGGTATGACATCTCTCACCAAACCCTACCTGCAATCAAAATTCACACAAACTCAACCACTTTTATATCTGATATCCCTGCAAATAGGTGACAAGTGTAATATCAACGACTAACTAACGTCATGAAAGGTAAATGTAGTAATAACTAGGTAAAAGAGGTAAATCGGTTCTATACGTTTATTTTATTTTTCGTATTGGTCTATTTCCGTTTCCAAGTTAGTCATTTCCGTCAATTTTGACCTAACGCCATCAGTTTTGATCTGATGTAACTATCACCTTAGTCTGACACGTGGCTTTTAATAACATGGAAATAGAAGTAACGACTAATTTGAAAAATAAAAAACTTATAACATCAATATGAAAAAATAAAATAAATGTATAGATCTACCTATTTATTATGAACAATGAGAGCAGAGTCTGTCAGGCACCTACTCCCAAGGCTCAGCCCAAACACTCGCAATGCAAATCGTGTAGAAGCAGGGGGTATATAAATAAAACTAATTTTGTTTACCAAAATAAAATGGCCATAAGTTCATAACAACCCCTAATCAAAGTTCAGATCAGCACAAGCATTCATGGTACTGATATAAAAGTTAATAGACCCATCTCACCTTTGGAAAACAATGAAGCATAGAGGGGGTATTGAGAGAACTTACCAGGAAGAGGAACCAGCAGAAACCAAGGAGGAATCAAAACCCCAAATCGTGATGCGAGCCGAACTAATTAATACATGTTTAAGGGAAGTAACGGCAGAAGTGAAGGCTGTGATCAAAGTGAGGAGAAGTGTGACGCGTGGGTTAGGGATTTGGAAGTACAAAGTGATTAGGTCGGTTTTTAAAAAAAAAAAAAATTGATAAATTGATCCTAAATGTTTATTTTATTTTTCATATTGGTTCTATAATTTTTTTTTCAAATTGGTCTTAAATGTAATGTTCTGTTTCCACGTTGGTCTTTTCTGTCAATTTCGACGTTACGGAGTCATATCAGAAGCCACATGTCGGACTAAGGTGATAGACACGTCAGATCAAAACTGACGGCATTAGGTCAAAATTGACGGAAATGACTGACGTGAAAATGAAACGTAATGTGTAGTACCAATTTGAAAAATAAAAAACTTATAGAAACAATTTGAAAAGAAAAATAAACATATATGATCAATCTACCTATTTTACCTTTTTTTGTTAAAGTAATATTTTGATCACTATAGTTCACACGAATTCTCGATTTGGTTCTATATATAAAAAATTATTAAAAATGTCTATATATGTACAAAAAGTACTCATTTGGTCATTGTCGTACACCATGTTAAGGACTAAACAAAGATTAAGCAGAGAGTAAAATGGATCTAAACAGCAGGGTGGAACAGAGCAGCAACAGATCTAAAGATCCCCAACAAATGGTGAGCTCCATCTGACAGAGTGGCTGAGGTTGAGAGTTGCCGAGAATTGAGTCATGGCGGAGCGGCGGTGCGCAAGGATTTGAGTCGCTGCAGAGCGGCAATGCACGGGGGTCTTAGTCGTGGCGGCGGAGCAATTACACGAGAGGGAGGATCTGAATCGCGTCGACCTGTGTTCGCGGAGCAGTGGTTGCGGTCTTGCGGCGGTGAGGGTCTCTGCACTTCGGACACTGCGGCGAGGGTATCAGTACTTGACTGAAGAAGAGTTGGGACAGTGTATAGTGTGGCTGAAGAAGAAGAAAAGAAAAGAAGGGTCTCAGCCGCAGAGGTGTGTGTTCTAAATGGGAAATTAGGTTTAGCACTTAGTATATAAATATATATATATATATATATATATATATATATATATATATATATAAAATAAAGGGCATTATAGTAACTAAGTAACGGGTGCGGGTATCCGCTGGCACGGGTAGTGTGATACCTGCCCCCACTCCGTTTATAAGTGAGTATTGAAATTACCCATTTATTTTATCCGCGGGCACCCGTTTAACTACCCGCTCTGTGCCAGTTACGGATTTTATCTGCGGGTATATATCCACGGGTGCGGGTAAAATTGTCATCCCTGATTATACTGTAAACTATTATTTATAAATAAAAGAGATGTATTAAACCATGATTCCAAACCAACTTGTGCGTACAGGGAATAAATTTCCCCCATATACTATTCTCAAGTACTCAAATGGAACAAAGTGACAAATTAACGGTACACGTCACATAGATAATGGATGGTGTCTAACGGGATCAAACGTAGGGACTAATGTGTCCCTAGTTTAAAACTGTGAGGGACTAATTTGATACTTTAATTTTGTTAGGGACTAAAACAAACCCCGTATTTTTTCTCAGGGACCAAAATGAGTCTTTACTCTTTTTTTGTTATAGGATTATTTGGAAGGAATTGATTTTAAAAAAAGACTAAAATATCTTTTCGATCCCTTAACTTATTTTTTAGTTTCAACTTAGTTCTTTAACTTTTTAAAATTTCAGTTTGTTCCCCTAATTTGTGTCTGTTAAGACTTTACATAAGTTAGTCATTTCCGTCAATGAATCGGTAATGATGTTAACTTTTTGAGTTTAATAATAGAAATTAAAGGATCAATATCCTAAACCGGTTTGAACTCGTTGAACCCCGATTTTGGCCAATTTTATCAGTTTTGAGTCGATTGAGTTGATTATAGGCCGATTTATAAGAAGGTTGACTTCAGGGACTATTCGGACTGGTACCTAGTCCAGTTCCTGGTTCAACAGGTTCAATCGGTCGGTTCGAGTCGATTTTAATAACCATGTTAACACAAGTTAGTCATCTCTATTAATGAGTCAATAACGGTGTTAACTTTTGAGTTTAATAACATAAATTAAAGGACCGATGTGAAACATGTTAACAATTTAAAGGACAAATTTGAAACATGTTAACAATTTAAATGACCAGCTTGAAACATATTAACAATTTAAATGACCAGCTTGAAACTCATTCAAAATATAAGGGACTGAGAGTTAACACTGATACTGACTTCATTGATGGAGATGACTAGCTTGTGTTAATAGAGACAAACTAAGGGACCAAATTGAAACTTTTAAAAGTTAATGGACCAAATTGAAACTAAAAAATAAGTTATGGGATCAAAAAGGCATTTTTGCCTTAAAAAAATTTGATTTTTAAAATTTGATATTAAATAAATTGATTTTTTATAATGATATTTTAAGAGTGCATTTAAAAGAATTTGTTTTATTTAGATAATAAAGTAAAATCACTATTGAGGTGTAAATATAAAGAATATTATGGGTCTCATACTGAATGAAATAACTAAAAAAATATTGCTTTTTCTTAACAGTGAATTTTTCTCAATCTAGAATTGATTTTATTTTATGCTAAATTTAAAGCAAATACCTCCGGAATCCCAAAACTACTTTCACTCAAAACAAACGTTATTCTAGATTATCCAAAATACCATCAATAATTCTCAACTTTACGTGTAGGAAAAAATGTGCTAATTCTCAACTATTAATTTTGCTGTGAATTAATTATTTAATAGTTGAACCAAGCCTCTTGGCCCAACGGTTGTAAGGCCTGCTCTGAGACACTCTAGAGGTCGACTCGGTTTTCTCCCGGGTTTGATTCCTGGCAGCGTTAAAATAATGCTTGGCCAGCAAAAGTCATGTCCCTAGAACAATGATTAATCATTCGTTGACATCGTTGGGATACACTGGGTTTAGGGGAAAAAAAGTTTATTTAACAGTTTGACCACTGATATTTTAATTTATAACTTTGTTCTCTCTAAATTATGTATGTGGCCATATTAAAGACGAATTACATTTTTGTCAACAAATTTACAAATTCGATCTCTAAATAAATCTTTACGATGGCTAAATATTTTCATCTTTAAATTGATCATTGAGAACTGAATTTTTTATAGTGATGAAATTGCTCTGCATAAATCTTTTATTCAGAGGAATAATAAGCTAACATAATTGCATCTCTGCTTTTCCATGGAAAACCCTCTCACATAGGAGTAGTTGGGGTGTTTGTTCAACCATCAAGTCCCAGTCCTAGGGGTGTGGGTCCGAGTCAACTCGATGAATCCGATGATCCAACCCAAACCAATCTAAGGGTTTTTTCATTGTTTGGGTCCAACCCGAACCGACCTAATCAAACTCGAAAATGTTTGGTTCAAGTAACGGGTTTGGTGATTGCAAATTCGCAGACCCGATACCCGGCCCTTACAATTTTTAAACAAAAAGAAAAACAAAAGTTGTCTGCCTCTACATTTTTTTGGTGCTTTTCAAATTCAACCTAAAGGCCATCTAGGTGTCTCTGCCTCTCTGGTCGCACGCATGGTCCCAGCCGTTGTTCGTCTATTTTCGTCCCATCGCCGTTCATCTGTCTTCATCCCGTACCACTAACGCATCTTTCGTACGTCTGCCAAGCTTCATGTGTCTCCATCCCATCCATCGTACGTTGCGTGCCTCCTTCATCTATCTTCATCCCAGACCAACGGCATGCCGTCCCTGTTTCGTGCTATCGTTTGTCCGTCACGTGCTGCAAGCTTCATTAGTCTCCATCCCAGTCGCCGTCCGCCACGTTCCACCAACCTTCGTCTCTCTTCC
Source organism: Sophora flavescens (assembly GCA_030762895.1). Lineage (NCBI taxonomy): Eukaryota > Viridiplantae > Streptophyta > Magnoliopsida > Fabales > Fabaceae > Sophora > Sophora flavescens. The sequence goes on along the minus strand of CM061063.1, from coordinate 206,283,825 downwards.
CCATCTTCCCTGGTCAAGCGATTCATATATGAGAAATTGAAACTTAACACTATTCTATTTTCATATCTGAAAAATTGCTTGAAACTTAACACTGTTATGTTTTCAGGTTTGAGAAATTGCTTGAAACTTCAATGTTCTATTGTTTCTTTCTTTATAAACCCTACTTTTCTTAACCCAATTGACCTGGCTCGAACCAATTCGTTTTTGTCCAAGTTGGTTTAGTCGAAGTGGTCAAAAAAATTACAGAAACCCGACTCAACCCAACCTGTGAGATAGTGATTGGGTTCGAGTAGTGGGTTTGGTCAAAGTTGGTTAAAAAGTGATATGACAATTTTTATTAAAAAGTGATGTTTCACATATTAAAAAGTGATATTTCATATATTAAAAATAAAATATTTAGTTTCAATAAATTAATCTTGTTTCTTTTTTAAGGGAAAAAAAAGTGATATGACAATTTTATTAGAATTGTACTCATTGATAAAAAAAAAGCATTTAAACTATGTTTTTCCAACAAAATTTTGAAATAAATGATTAATAAGAGAAGAAAATTTCTAAAGCATATAGTTTTACTTATAAGAAAAAAAACTTATCTGACCATTTTTTAAATAATGCTCATTACGGTGTTAAGTGCTATCATTTTCATTCTCATCTGCCTTTCTAACACTTCTCATTTAGGGCTTTTGGGAAACCATCATGTGGTGCAATCCCATAAGAGGTGCTACTCCACGTAAACAGATCCCCAGCAATACATTTGTTACACATTCACATATTTACGCATTATGTACTATTGAGGTTGTTTAAGATTGATACAACAAAACATTAACGTGTGCATGCGTCAAAAATTGAATATATGGAATCATGTTCCCTCTGTACTTATGATTTAGGTATTTACGCATTATGTAACCATTTTCTTTTTTCAAATTTTAATTCCAACCAATCATGGAGAATTGAATGTCACATAATTTTATAAAAAGGGAAGGCACTAGTCCACGTCAGTATGAACAAAATAAAAAAAATTGTCACGTAACAAAAATCACCACAAACTAATAAATACTTTTAAAAATACCCCAAATGAGTAGATAGTTCTCAAAATAACACCAAGTTGGTCAAATTGCTCCCTGCTTGGGTCACCTCCCTCTTACTCCAAAGTTTACCTTCAAACCGTCCCATCTACCATGCATTCCTTTTTGTTTCCCCTTATTTCCAAAGAACAAGTGGTCGAATATGTCCATCTTAGAATCCAAAGTTGAACTCACGGTACATCACTCTCCGCCTTACATGCTTGAAAAGTTGGGTGGTGGCACATTTCCTCAAGACTAATTTAATGAATAAGCTTTTGGTTGGGAACTATGTGGTCAAAAAGTTGGATTGGACTTCTCTAAAGTGAATAAAAGTGTAAAGTGAGAAAGTACGGGTGTAATCACCCTTGATTAATTAAAATGCATTAAGATATCAAATTATTTTAACTAATCAAGGGTGGATACATCGTTACTTTCTCACTTACACTTTTGCTAAGTGTAAGGATTATCCACACAAAAAAATGTTGGTAGTGAAAACCCCAAGTATTTTAACTAGTGCTGCTTACCTTGGTGCTAAATTGAAGACCCTTTTTAAATCTTATCATAAGGGTTCTTGGAGAGAACCAAGTAGAAAGACTTGGTTCACTAGTGCAGAAAAGGGATTCCACGTTGGTTATTTATGGCTTTCCACATCGGTTTTCAAACTGATGTGGAAACGACCGATGTGGTTTATTGCCACTTTACACATCGGTTATAAAACCGATGTGTAAAGTATATTTTAAACAACGGTTTTCTTTTAACCGGTGTGGAAAATTAATTTGTCAATTGATAAGCAGTTGGAAATTACACTTTCTACATCGGTTTTATCAAAAACCGATGTGGAAATTTCACTTTCCACATCGGTTTTAATAATAACCGATGTGTAAAGTGAAATTTACACATCGGTTTTTGTCAAAACCGATGTGTAAGCGAAATTTACACATCGGTTTTTGAAGAACCGATGTGTAAAATCTCATTTTTTTTTTAATCTGTTATTTACATTTCAATTATTCATTTCCCCTGTTTAAGTAATGCAGATCAATACCAACATAGTGTAAATTTTGGGGTAAACATAATGTAGTCATTGCACCAAACTAGTAGAAAATGATAACAAGCAGCCACATACAATTGGAAGACACAAATTTTTATAGTTCATTCGATGACAAGAAACAGCAAGGCAGTAACCACACGTGATTTAGGCATCACATGAGTTAGATAACAAATGGGCAAGGCAAACTAATTGGTAAAGTAAGAGCACTTACTAATTGATAACCATCAATTCCAGGAACTTGTTTAAGCTAACAAACCAGCAGTACCCTGATCAAACAAGAAACAACAACAGAACACCAAACCAGTTTTGATACAATTGCAACAAAGTTTTAACCATATCAAAAGCAAAACATACTTCATTCAATTTTCTTGGCACAAATAATCAGCTCTTACACATATGGTTAAAAATACTGACATTTCATCAAATGACTAGTGAGCACAGAATCTGAAAACAGAGGGCATCAGGCCTAATTAATTTCGAATGAATGAAAACAACACTTTATCAAGGCTACATCAAAACACGAGAGAAGAATAATTGAACCAGACCTGAGCACTAATACATATCATCAGTCAAAGGTACACTATAGCTAGTACATGATAAGTTTTTAAACTAACTACATATATACAAACTATGGTTGGTACACTTCAAGAAAGAAAGTTACCCAACGCCTCTTTATGCTATTGATGTCAGAATCAGATAATGGAGTTGGATTGTTGAATATCTGCAAGTTTAATTGGACAAAAGATTATATCTTTTAAGTAATAAACTAACATAAAACATATAACAAATCTATATTATTAATTCTAATTGTGTCAATTAACATTTACCTCCTGCCATCTTTCGGTGATCCCGAGGAGATAATTTCCAACATCCACTGCATCACATAGTAGCCACATTCCCATGACCCACGTTGTATACGTGACTACGTACAAATGAAACCCAATTAGAATATGAGGAATTAAATAAAATAGAAATCAATTATTGTACCCACTGCATTTGATGCATTTGAACTAATAAATATCTTACGCTGGGAATAATCCATCCTCGATAGCCGAGTACGCCTTTCACCACGCAACATGTGGGTTGCATTAATAGACCTATCATGACAAAAACATTAATTAAAGTATATCTAATAGATTTCGGATAATTAAAACAACTGCATTACTGATTATAAAGTATTTTAATGCTTACGTTTTGATGATCGTCTTGATTGATTCGCCGCTTATTTCCCAATGAGCGAGAAGAAGACCACGACGTTCTTTCTTGGGTGCAGGAGCAACGATTTGCCAATGCAGGCTGTATTTGCGGATGCAGTTAGTGACTAAGTCATATATAGTTATACTTAAATAACCGGTACTTACTTATTGAGATAAGGCGCAAGATAGAATTGATGATCGTCTCGGGCAAGTATATCACGTATGGTAGTGACCGGGTCTTCCGATGCTAGGAGAACATCACCCTGAATGAACATGGGGTCAATGAACCCATAAAGGGCGAGGTTACCCCGATCGACTAACATATGATGCGGATACCTAATATATTGGAAAAACATGTTAATTATCATAGTATTTAAAAATTAATTACGTACTTAACTTATAAATAAAATGTACTTACGTGCACCAAAACGATATGTGTGCGTAACTGGCCATTTCTTTATTGAGTACCATCTCCATAAGTTCCTTCTTTGGTATATACAGTTCACCAGGGTCGACATCATGTTCCACCTTACCAAGGCTGCGTCATTCTCCAGGTGACAACCTCGTATAGCGAGAACTTTAAAAACATCACCATGGTCGGTGCCCCTTTGTCGATCCCCTAAACAACATAGATATATATTAGTAATCACGGATAATTAAGTTATTTAATTCATTATTAACTAAATGGTCAAATGAATACCTTGGCGGAGCAGGACATCTCTCTGGTCTTCCTAGATCCGACCTTTTAGGCACAATATCATTTCCAACATCCTATAACGAATAAAAATAAAGCATTATCTTGAAACAATAATAAATTATTTCAACTATGAATATAGAAAAACACAACTAACCGAATACCTCAGATGCAACAAGAAAGTTGACCAGTCTTCTTGGCCAGAGGATGAAGTTACCGGGGGCCTGACCCACTGTTTGAACCTCCTCAGTGGGCACAGGGACTCGAGCATCAGCATCTCGAATAATCTCAACAGACACCCTCAGATGATCATCCGGTAATAACCGATTGTGTATGGTATTACCTAAGTTATTATGTGCCCTACCCAATGCCACTAAGCGGCGATGATGATGATCATCAACATACAGCTCACACCTATCAGGGTCGTCATCATCATCATCATCATCATCATCATCACCATCATCATGATCATTTTCAGGATGATGAGGAGGATCACATGAGCCCTTAGTGCTCACATGGACAGAGGGTTGGATAGAGGGTTGGACACCGGCTGTCATCTGCTGGGACATAGAAGTCAATATTGCCATCTGCTGGCCAAACTTCTCGGCCATCTCCTGTCGAAGCTCAGCTGCAATCTCCTGTTTTAGTCGTGCTCTATCTGCTTCAACATCCCTGTGGCATTGGTGTGAAGATGATCCATGGTATTGGCGAATGCCGACTCCCCATCCCACACCAATGACACGGCCCGGGGGGTCTGGTTTACCGATGGCGAGATAAGATATCATTACGTCCTCTAGGAACAAAGGTTCCTTGGGTTAGCTGATCATCCAAGGCATCCTATCACATAAAATATCAGGTCACATTACAATTCGGTAACAATCTTAAAATGACAATTACAACAAACTATACTTACAATCCTCTCAGCTACTTGGCGGGCCTCCTCGGATGTATATTGTCCCGTTTTTCTTTGTCGGCCCCTCTTCCATGAACGATGGCGTGGGGGTGGAGGTGGATCAACAACCTCTGGAAGAGTTTCGGCATTAGGATCCGCCTGAGATGCTGCTTCCTGACGTGCTTTCTTTTCCTCTTCAACCATTTTCTGAACAAGCTTTTTATATCCCCCACGAGACATGACATGGGGGTAGACATTCTTCCTTTGGTTTTCCAGCCCCTTTTTCCTCTTCTCCTGTTATAAATAAAAGATAATTAAATTACATAAGTAAATGAAATTAATGCAATTACATAAATTTAGAGACAAATCAAATAAGTTAACCTGAAAGCTGGGATCACGTCGGCTCTGAACAAAGCAATCCCACGTCGCCTGGTCAAGAAACGGATACACCTCAAGTGGGTTCTTTTTACTTTTTGGATTGAATATATAGTATCTCGCACAGTCGGCCTTAAAAGCCCTCCAACGCTCTCAAGCATACTTCAAAAACGCTTCTTCATAGCGTATGTATCCGGTATGTCAAAGGTCAACTACATTAAGACCAAAAGAATCAACGAATTACTGTATGTTATTATTAAGATAAAAATAAAGTAGATACAGACAAACACAGGACGTAGAAGTATAGATACCAGAATACTCTCCCATATCTGCTCCTTCACGTCCGCCGGTACATCTCTCCACCTATCAATGAGTATACTGGGCCTGTTCCTAGCAAGGGTCGCCACAAAACTGGTAAACTGATCTTCCATTGGCCCAATAGGATTGAGTTTATTATCAAAGTCTACTCTTATCCTTTGATTTGACCCACGGTTGGCAGTCAAATGCCTCATCCGTGTGGCACGTCTACCCTTTCTACCGGTAGACGGGGTCTCTGACCCGCTGCATGAAGGAGGGATATCCTCATGATCAGCTATGTATACCTGTTTAAACACAAAACAAAAAAAAAACTTGTTAGTATGTCAGGATAAATATCAAACATAACTTATAAATATCGATCAACGTACATAAACATAACTTATAAATATCAATGTAAACATATAATATGCCAAACTTGATGGTAATATCAAACTAAACTTACTTTGTGGTCAATTAGTAAAGTTCTCCCATAACCCTTCTTGGTGATCATTACGAGTAGCATGTACATCATCCACTTCATTTTCCTCATTGAAATTAGGAACTCGTGTTGAGAAAGAAGGAGTATCAGAAATATCAAGAGTTGAATCGTGATTTCCCTCACTACCATTATACATGTTTTTTCCCCGAGAACCACCGACCACCTTTTGTTAGAAGGATCACGGATATAAAACACTTGTTTTGCTTGGGATGCCATGATGAAAGGTTCCTCTTTATTACCTACCTTACTAAGGTCCACAAATTTGAATCCTAACTCATCGGTTTGCACACCATTGTTACTGTCGACCCACTGACATTTAAAAACAGGTACTCTAAACTTCATGTAATCAACCTCCCATATCTCTTCAATGATTCCAAAGTAAGAAACTGATGCCATAACAGGGTTTTTATCTTTCGAACTAGAGAAATGCATGGACTCAGCGACGACCATAACCCCACTGTTTTGCATAGTACTTTTGTCATCCTGGGACTTTGTATAGAAGGAAAACTTATTGATATCGTACCCACTCCAGCATATGACATCAAAGTTAGGCCCCTGTGCTAGCCATTTTAATGTATCAGAAGCAGTACCATCCTTTGCAATTTTTTCTTTAAACCAGTTCAAGAAAGTCTTGTTATGCTTGTTCAAACACCATTTTTCATTCATTCTAGGGTAAGTTTCATTGATGATGCTTTTATGCTCACATAAGTATGGTTCAACCTCATCAGTGTTATTCAATATATACAAATGTGCTTGAAGCACTTCCTCCCGATCCATGCTCTTAACAAGTGATACCTCGTGTACCCTTACCATCATATCTTCCTTCGTGACTTGAGACTTCGGAAGCCCTACAGGTTCCGCTTCGACATGTAGTCTGTACAAAACTCAATAGCTTCTTCTGCAACATACCTTTCAACAATAGATGCTTCGGGACGGTGTGGATTTTTCATATATCCTTTCAGGGATCTTCATGTATCGCTCAACCGGGGTACATCCACCTTAAATAAACGGGACCGTACAATCTAATCTCCCTCACTAGATGAACAATCAAATGAACCATGATGTCAAAAAATGAAGGTGGAAAATACATCTCCAATTGGCACAATACAATGGCTGCCTCATTTTCTAACTCATCCAAATTTTTAGTGTCAATGACCTTGCTACATATAGCATTGAAGAATAAGCATAACCTAGTAATGGCATGTCTGACTTTTTTAGGCAATATGTCACGAATGGCCACCGGTAGTAGTTGTTGCATCAAGACATGACAATCATGAGACTTTAAGCCAACTAATTTGAGATCTTTCATTGAGACAAGTCTTCCGATATTTGAAGAGTAACCCTGTGGCACTTTGACTCCCGTAGACATTCACGTAAACTTCTTTTCTCTTTTTTTGATAAAGTATGACATCTTTGGGGGCAAATAAGTCTTCTTATCCCCCACTTTAAGTGGAGCTAACTGCTCTCGTATACCCATCGCAACTAGATCCAGACGAGCATTCACACCATCCTTTGTCTTGCCTTGAATGTTGAGAAGCGTTCCCGATTAAACTGTCACACACATTTTTCTATACATGCATCACATCAATACAATGTCTTACATCAAGCTTGCACCAAGATGGAAGATCAAAGAAGATCGACCTCTTCTTCCATATTTTCTTCTCGGTAGCCTTCTTCCGGGTCTTCCCATAGATTACATTAGTGTTGTTCACCCTTTCATAAACTTGCTCTCCAATCAAGGCCACCGGAGCAATTTCATTCTCCGGAAGTCCATTGAAAGCTTTTCTCAATCTACGATAAGGATGATTACGTCGGAGAAATCTCCGATGCCCAAGGTAAACCGTCTTCCTTCCATGTTGCAGTTGATGGTAACATGTTCCTTCTTCACATATTGGACATGCTTTATGCCCCTTAACACTATACCCACACAGGTTACCGTATTCTGGAAAGTCATTGATGGTGCAAAATAACATGGCACGCAATCTGAATGTCTCACGGCAATACCCGTCAATCACATCAACGCCTTCATCCCACAACATTCTCAAGTCTTCAATCAAGGGACTCCGATAAACATCAATATCATTTCCTGACTGTTTAGGACCGAAATCATCATACTTAACATAATGTATTTGCGCTTCATGCACAACCAAGGAGACAGGTTGTAAATTACAAGGAGAACAGGCCATGAACTATGAATACTACTTAAGTTTCCATATGGATTCATTCCATCGGTAGCAAGTCCAATCCTGAGGTTTCTGCTCTAATTCACGAATTCAGTAAACAAACTATCAATTATCTTCCATTGAAAAGAATCGGACGGATGGAGAAGTCTGTCCATCACACTTCCTCTCATCTGCATGCCATCTAATGTTCTTTGCGTCATTTACATTAGCAAACAATCGCTTGAACCGCGGAATCACGGGAAGATACCATAACACCTTCGCAGGAGGACCTTTGGTGACCACATCACAACTAGAATCACCATCCTTCACTTTGTAGCGTGATACCACACACCTGGGGCACTCGTGCATCTCTTCAAACTCTTTCCTGTACAATATGCAATCATTGGGGCAAGCGTGTATTTTCTTATACTCCATACCCATCGGACACAATATCTTCTTCACCTCATAGTTTCGAGATGGCAATGTGTTGCCTTCTGGAAGCATTTCTTTCAACAACTCAAGCAATTCGGTAAAGCTTTTATCGCTCCACCCATTTCTCGCCTTCACATTGAACAATCTTAACACCGCTGACAACCGTGTGAAATTAGTGCACCCCGGATCCAAAGCCACTTGTGCATCACTGCACAAAGTATCATACACATGTGCGCGCCGAAAAGACTCTTGCCCAACATCACGGATCATGTCCTCTAGTCCATCGTCCATTTCCACGTCATCAACTACCTCTCTATCCGACACCCTCGGCCTGTCTAACGATTCACCATGACATATCCATGTTGTATAACTCTTGCAAATCCCCTCACAAATAAGATGATCACGTATCTCCTCAGCTTCTGGTCGTCTCTCATTCAAACAGTTAACACAAGGACAATAAAACCTTCCGTTACCACTATCAGGAGCATTTGTTTTTGCAAACTGTAGAAAATCTTCCACTCCATTCTCATACTCGTCACTTGTCCGTCTAGCATTCATCCAACCGCGATCCATGACTAAACCAATACCTTCGTACTTAGTCCAACATATTCATCAACCACTTCTTATGACAGGGTATGGCCCTATCCCATTCGAGAAGAAACTTTTTCAACATTCGGTTAACAGTTAGTCCTTAACTCTCATGCTCATACTCGACAAAATTTCGGCAGCATTTCCCTGCGGTCTCCGACGTACACTACTTGAACGCGATGACATCCACCATTATAAAGTATGCACCCGGAGAACGAAAGGAAATTTATCAATCCGAACTTTCATCAAGTATATAACATTAGAATCAATGAATAACTATTTTAACTGAATTAAGAAAAAGTTTTTTCCCAAACTGTCCAACTTTGGACAATTCAAGATCCAACACAATGAGCGGTACATTAAGCACATACACATACGCTCATTAGTATTGCATCTCAAACGGGAAACTAAGGCTTTACTAATTATTGTGGGCATATTCTCGAATCAAATAAATTTTCAAGAAAATACATTAAAACTCCAATGAAAGCTTTTCAGCCAAAACGTACCTTCCGAGAGAGACACGCCTAGTTGTTATTGTGCAAAGACAGCAGAGAAGTGAACAAAGCGGAGGCAAGAGCACTATGCAACGGAGTCAAGGACACTCCTCAAATCAAATCCGCAGTCCAGAAAAATAACAACCGTCAATTTCTTGTTCCGCAAATAGAATAAGAAAGTTGGTCACAATGAATGATTGGTAGAAATACCAGTATTTAAATTTCTTCGATGTTCAAAGCATTTTAATATCGAGTCCCAAATAAAGGTAATTCGGGGTTGGAGTAGCATGCTAAAACGAGGAAGATAAAAAGAAGAAGAAAGGAGATGTTTTCATCCAAGCTACCTGTGGTGGCGGAGATGGCGGCGCGGCTGAACTGCGTTGGGAGAGAGTGCACCCGTCTAGAATTTACTATGCAGACACTTAACAATTAACACAATAAAAGTTATAGAGACTGAATATCTTGACAAAAGTCTTTAAGGCCACTACTCCAAGCCTCCAACTTTCAAATACAAAGTTCCAAAGAATGTTGATGCACTTGATAACTTGCTCCTAGCATTCAAGGTACCTGAAAAGCAAAAATACAAAAATATAAGTATGAGAGGCTAAGAGTAAAACCAGCCAGAGTAAGACATGCTAGAAAGCATAACAATGAGACCAACACCAGCCAAGAGAAAAGAGTGTAGAAACAGGAAACCCTTCCAACCTCCTTCACCCCCTAAAACCAGGCGCAAACCAGTGAAAAACAAGAAAAAATTTGAACGAAACCGAAGATTGAATATGGAAAACCCTAAACCCAAATCAGTTAATCACAACAGCAAAATCCATTACCCATACACATCAGTGAATGAACCACAACAACAAACTGAACAAAGTGAATACTGGAGAATGAAGCAAGGTGAAAGGAAAGTGAAGCAAAGTAAAATGGAGGAAGCCCTCACCAGAGAATGAAGCAATGCGGCAAGCGGACAGAGCGAGGTGAGGGCGAGCATCCAAACGCAAAGGTAAATCCCAAAAAGCAATGCAGCACAGGGTGAGGAATGAACTTCGAGGAGAGAGCCGCGCGTTAGCAGAGAAAGAATGGGAGTGTTAGCGGAGGCAGCGGTAGGGATGAACTTCGAGCTGGAGGGAGGGAGTGTTTTCTGTTTTAGGGTTCAGCAAAACTCAAAACTGAAGAATGCAGGGATAGGGCTCGGAACAGAATAAAAATTGGATATTACACATCGGTTATTCTTAAAACCGATGTGGTTAACCATATTATACACATCGGTTATGCAAAAACCGATGTGTAAACCTTAAACTTTTAACTTCTCAATTTTTTTTTAAATTTTATACATCGGTTATTTAAAACTGTTGGCGATTCTGGGCAAGTATACCCAGTCGTGCAAGTAATACGGTGGTAAGACCGGTTATCGTATCCACGGGGATTGGATGTCAAGTACCAATTCGCAAGCTCGGCTATCTAGACTAAACTATTGATCAAGAGAAAGTAAAACAAACAAAAGAAAAGGGAAAAGTTCTTTGGGGACTTTTAACAAACACTAGGAGTGCAGAAGGATATGTTGGGACTAGACTTCACCAAACCTCTAACTCATGTACTATCAGGACTAGATACCTCCCATTCATGCTTCAGATATTAAAATCAATCCACTAAACTACTCAAACCCCGATTCCTCGGATGGCAAGAGCCTAAATCCACTAATAGACCCTAATTCCTTAGGTGGCCTAGATTAATGAATTTGCATTAAGATTAGGGATTACGCGATTACTAATAAACCTAGTTCCATTCCTAGATACAAGGCTTAGTAGGTGATTAAATTCAATTCCGGTTATGATACGAACGTTCCCATTGCATACCAAAACACAAATCAAGTCATGGGGGTGCTAGCCACAACAAGCATTAAGCACAGAAAAATAACCACTAATACGAAGACATGAACATAGATTAATCAGTCAAGATAAATACATAAACATAGGTTTGATTACATCTAATCCCAACACAGGGATTTAACTACTCATAAAACAAAGAAAACCAAACCAGAGAAATAGGAAGGAAGAGGAGAGAATAGGCCCCATGGGAGCTTTCCTTCTTCTTCAAAGCAACCCCTCTTGGCTCCCTTCTAAGGTTGAAACCCTAGCCCAGCTGCAGCCTCCAAATGCCTTCAAATGGACCCCCAAAAACTCCTTTCATCTGTCTGCTGCGTTCTTATTTATAGTTCTGTTGCGCGTCACGGCCGTGATGGCCATCACGGCCAGGCCGTGACGCGTTCTGGAGTGGGCGTCATTTCACTTTTTAACTCTCGCGAGGCGAGAGAATTGTTCGCGACGCGAAACTTGAATTTCTGGTAGGTCACGGCCGTGATGTCTGTCACGGGCAGGCCGTGACAGTCTCTGACTTTTGCCTTCTGCTCTGCTTGATCACGGCCGTGATGGTCATCACGGCCAGGCCGTGATGGGCTCTGTTTGGCTCATATTCTTCACTTTTCAAGCTCTATTTCATCCAAGCTCCACCATGGCTGATTTTGATCATTTTTACATTGAATTCCTGTAAAACAACACCAAGAAACCGCTTCACCCGTTCCAAGGGAAAATCTAACTAAAATCAACTAAAGAATGCCTAATCTATATGAAAAATGCATGCAAATATGTACAGAAAACATGATGTAAAATCACACTATCAAAAACCGATGTGTAAAAGTAAAATTTTAATTTATATTTTTTTTATTTATAATTTTATACATCGGTTAAATAGAAACCGATGTTGTTAATCACTATTTTACACATCGGTTCCTAAAGAACCGATGTTGAATGTTAAAAATTCTGACTTTAAATTTTTTTTATTTTAATTTTAAACATCGGTTAGAAATAACCGATGTGGAAACGTTTTACACATCGGTTATTACCTAAACCGATGTGTAATACTTTGGTTTTAATTTCAAAAATGCCACCGCCTCGTTTTACACATCGGTTTCTTAAAAACCGATGTGTAAACTCCGATGTAGAATCCCTTTTCTGCACTAGTGGTTGTTCCTTCTTAGGCCCCACAAGTTCAAGTGCTTGCTCACAATTCAACTGGTGGGTTTTGTGTCACTCTAGTTTGAATTCACTGCTTGAAATGTGTTTATGGGTCGAGTATGTATGGTGTTAATTATGTATTGTTATGTTTGGATGTGAAGCTTATGTGTAATCTCACTAAGATGTAAATACAATAGTGTAATCGTACCTGTTTTGAGAATGATTAAGGGTGTGGATCTACACGAATGATTACGATGTGATGATGTCATGATGTACCACTACAACATTTTTCATTTCAGGCAACACTAATCTTGTCAACGACTAAAAAACCGTTCCTAAAACATGGAAAAGGCAACACTCACTTCTAGAAAACTTGAATTTTCAGACGGAATTTTTGGACGGAAATGTTTCCGTATGAAAATTTCACACGGATTTGTTATTTTTTATATTTTTCTTGATTTATCTTACATCCGTCTGAAATCTGTCCGAAAATTTCAGACGGATTTGTTATTTTTTATATTTTTCTTGATTTATCTTACATCCGTCTGAAATCTGTCCGAAAATTTCAGACGGATTTCACACGGATTTGTTAACTTAAAACATAAACTCTCTCCTCTCTTTTTTTTGGAAGACCCACGCGTAAACCCCCCCCCCCTTTTCTATTTCTTTCTTTTTCTTCTTCTTTCTCTCTTCTTCCCCACTTCTTCTTCCTTCTCCAAACCACAAAAGCCTCCTTCTCTCAACTGTCCAGACCAGCGCTGCCCATCCTACACCACCATCGGTCGCTCGCCGTTGTGAGGAGACCATCGCGCCTCGAGTCTCGCACGCATCTGGTTCATGCTCCTCATTGTGCGCCTCGTTACCACCACAGGAACAACGCACGGCGGAACGACGCCCCAACACAGTGAGCAGACTCCTATTCGTCCACTGATCGAAGCGCCTCCATCGTCATCACTGAGTAGGTAACCCTATTTTTCTTCCATTGATACATTGTACAGTTTGAGGTTTTGAGTAACAATGATTTTTACTCTATTGGCAATTTTAATGATGTTTCTTGCACTCTCTTATGCTCTGTCTTTGTATTTGTTATCTTCTTTTGTAATTGAATGAATTTATTGTTGCTCTCAAGCTGTTTGGTGAAACACCTGAACCACTATGTAGTTTACTTTGATTGGTGATTTACCCTCTTGCCTTCTTTATCATGAGATGGTCTGATCCTTATGATATGTGCAAGGTTTATGAAATTTGGAAGTAAGCTTGGTGTTGTCAAATATGATCTAAAGAGTATGGGGTTTGAAAACAAAATTGAGTCATCAATATGTTTAAGTTAATTGCTGCTACACATAATCCATTTTATGGTTACCATTCATTTTTCTGTGTATTAGTGGAGATCAAGTTCGGTCACCTGTATTGTGATTTAATGTACAATTTTTTTGGGGTGAATGAAGTATTGTAAAGTTCTGGGACACACTCACACACAATAATGTGCACAAGGTTGGTTTTTATTTGGTGATTGTTTCTTGGTTTTTTTGATAAAAATTGCTGGTGATCTCTATGTCTGCTAAATGGCTTCACCTTGCCCTTGCTATGTTTCTTGGTTTTTGGGTGAATGTGTTGATTTTAGGTTGAAGAGGTGCAATTATAATTCTTATCCCCTTTGGACATAGGGCTTTTCAAAAATCATGCATCACGATTGGCATACAAATTAGCTCGTAATGCTAGAAAAGTGCTCATTCAATCATTTGCCTTTGATGTGTCAGAAAGATGTAGATGAGATACTAGCATTGATGTTTCATTTCTTAGTTGCTACTTTCATTTTTTATTGGTCATTCAAGATGAATGGAAACATCGAACTTAGACTTGTATCCGTAAAGGTAGCTTTGTGGTATTTACTTAGTTGCTACTTTCATTTTTTATTAGTAGAATATATCATTTAATGGCTTGTAAATAAAATTGTGGTATCTACCTAGAATTAACTATTTCTCATCGAAATTAATATTTCCTGTGATAAGTTATGCTATTATTCATATGTTCTTTTTTGTTGAATTTCATATGTTTACTTCATGCTTTCCTGTCTGGTAACTTGTACTTCCATAGAATTACATTGAATGGTTACATACATATTTTGATATTCAGATACCCGTCGGTAAGAAGAACAAGAAAGAAAGGTACCAAGAGGAATTAGAGGAGCGCATTGTGTCACTGATTGCTTCATTATTTGGTAAGCAGGCAAGTGAAGTCAAAGCTGAGATTCAGAGGCAAGTTTCTTTAGATTCATAAACAAATTAAAACTTGGTTTCATATTTTAGTTTCAATTATATTCAATGATACATATATGCCTTGTTAAATTTTTATTTACATGATACAGAATATGGAAATTCCCGAGCATCGAAAGTGGATGTATAATAGACTTCTTCCAAATCAAGGGGGATTAAGAAGGGAATTTGTAGAAGGTGTCCGAGATTTTGTTAACCAAGCAACTAGGCAACCTCAATATTCTCTTAATGGTAGTACACTTAGGTGTCCTTGCAAAAAAACATGGAAACAAAGCTTTCTTAACTCCGGATGAGGTTATGGTTGATTTGTGTAAGCATGGTTTCAAGCCAAGCTATTGGTGTTGGGATTCACATGGAGAAAGTTCGTTGAGTTCAAATGATAGAAACGCAAGCAATGTGAACGAAGAAGGTACATGTAGTCAGTCGTTAGGTGCTGAGCCACAAAGAAATCCATGTGAATCAATGATTTTTGATGCTGTTGGGCCAGAAATTATGGGCCAGATCGAGAGACACATGGAGGAGCCTCCAAATGGGGAAGCAAAGAAATTTTATGATTTGTTACACTCTGCACAACGACCACTATGGGAAGGTTGTGTTGACCACTCAGAATTATCTATGGCAGTTAGAATGTTGAATATTATAGTCGAAGGGAATATATCACAACAAAGCTTTGATGATATACTTCAAGCTATGAAGGAAGGTATGCCTAAGGATAACTTGCTCGTCCCTAATTTTTATAGAGCGAAGACGTTGGTATCAAAACTTGGGATGGGCAGTAAACAAAGAGATTGTTGCATTAATGGTTGTATGTTTTACTACAAAGATGACCTAGTAAAAAAAGACTGTCAGTTTTGCCAAGCTCAACGGTACAAGGTAGGTAAGGGTGGTAAGGAAGTGCCTTTAAAGCATATGCATTATCTACCACTCACACCCAGGTTAAAGAGATTATATGCTTCTATGAACTCTGCACGTCATATGAGATGGCACTATGAGCATCAACAAGTTCAAGGTGTCCTCGAACACCCATTTGATGTAGAAGCGTGGAAGCATTTTGATCAAACATATCCACAATTCTCTTCTGAATCACGCAATGTGAGACTTGGATTATGTTCTGATGGATTCACTCCTTATGGTCAATCTGGTTCACAATATTCATGTTGGCCAGTAATTGTGACTCCTTACAACCTTCCGCCTTGGATGTGCATGACAACTCTTTATTTGTTTTTGACCATGATCATTCCTGGTCCTCGTAATCCCAAAAGTAAGATAGATGTGTATTTGCAGCCTTTGATTGATGAGCTAAAGTTATTGTGGGAAGAGGGCACTTTAACCTATGATATTTCTACAAAGAAAAATTTTGTAATGAGAGCTGCACTAATATGGACAATTAATGATTTTCCTGCGTATGGAATGTTGTTAGGATGGATGACAGCAGGGAAATTGGCATGTCCATATTGCATGGAACACTCAAAGGCATTCCGACTGAAGCATGGTGGGAAGGCATCATGGTTTGATTGCCACAGACAATTCTTGCCAAATGATCACATATTTAGAAGAAATAAAGATGCATTTTACAAGAATAGGGTTGAGAGATCAGAACCGCCTCCTAGGTTGACTGGGGAGCAAATATGGCATCAAATTCATATGAAACCAAAGATAACCGAGTTTGTTCAAATTCAAATATCTGGGTATGGAATTGAGCATAATTGGACAAAGTGAAGTATATTTTGGGATTTACCGTATTGGAGCACTAATTTATTTCGCCATAATCTCGATGTAATGCATATTGAGAAAAATGTATTTGATAATGTGTTTAACACTGTTATGGACATTCAAGGCAAGACTAAAGATAATTTAAAGGCAAGAATGGACTTGAGAGAGTATTGCAAATGCAAGGATTTAGAACTACATGAACAAAATAATGGGAGGATAAAAAAGCCCAAGGCAAACTACACATTTACTTTGGAACAGAAAAGAGCAATTTGTGAATAGGTGAAGGGTTTAAAGATGCCAGATGGATATGCTTCAAACTTGGCTAGATGTGTGGACATGAAGGAGGGAAAGTTACATGGAATGAAAAGTCACGATTGTCCTGTGTTCATGGAACGTTTGCTTCCAATTGCTTTTAACACATTGCCAGAGCAAATATGGAAGGCTTTAACTGAGCTCAGTCAATTCTTTAGAGATTTATGCTCAACATCAGTAAAGGTAGATGACCTTATTAGACTTGAACAAAATATTCCAATTGTGTTATGCAAACTAGAACGCATTTTCCCTCCTGGTTTTTTTGACTCAATGGAACATTTAACTATTCACCTGTCATATGAAGCAAAGGTCGGTGGTCCAGTGCAATATAGATGGATACACCCTTTTGAGAGGTATTGCCTCGTCACACTTGTAACAAAACAAAAGTTTAGTTTATTGTGTTCTTTTGTAGTTTTTTTTTGTGTCCCTTTTAGTCTCACATGAAACCATTCTTTCTTTATGGTAGGTTCCTTCATCACCTTAAAAAGATGGTTAAGAACAAGGCTCGTGTTGAAGGATCTATAATTGAGTCATACCTTATTGAGGAGATTTCTCAATTTTGTACTTACTATTTTGAGCCAAAAGTACAGCCTTACCATACCAGCATTGGAAGAAAAGATTCTACGAGTGAAGATGATTTGGTACAATCGACCTTTTCCATTTTCAATTTGCCTGGCAGTTTTACTGGTGGATGCAAAACTCATTTTTTGGAGGATAGGGAATTTACTGCTGCCATGAATCATATATTAATCTATTGCGATGAGATTCGACCATATATTAAGTATGTACTTTTTAAAATGGACATACATCATTTGCTAATATAGTTTGACTAATGTCATGAATTTAATTGAATGAAATTCATGTAACAATAGGATATTTGTGGAGACATTGCGTATTGTTCATCCTAATATGAGTGATGAACAAGTTGATAAGTGCATTGAAGAAAACTTTGCAACATGGTTGAAAGATTATGTAAGCCTTTATTTTGAAATAGATCTACATAGATACTATATTTTGAATGTAATTTTAGTAACACTCTTATTGTTGAATGATTTTATGTAGGTTGACAATCCTTCAAATAATGTGCTAGATTCAAATATACATGCCTTGTTATGGGGTCCTTTAAGAATTGTAAAAACTTGGCCTATTTACTTTGTGAATGGCTTCAAGTTTCACACAAAAGCACATTCAATTGGAAAGTCTACTATGAATTGTGGAGTATGTGTTAAAGGTACAGGATATGGTGAATATGAAAAAGACTTCTATGGCCAACTTGAAGAAATTATCCAAATTGGATATCCTGGATTACCATTAAAAAGGGTTGTGTTGTTCAAATGTGAGTGGTTTGATCCTACAATTGGTAGAGGAACAAAGGTGGATAAACAATATGGTATCATTCAAGTTCGGCACAATAGACGTTATGGAAAATATGATCCATTTATTGTTGCACAAAAGGCAATTCAAGTGTATTTTGCTCCACATCCAATAAGAACTAGGAATAATGCAGATTGGTGGTTTGTAATCAAAACCAAAGCTAGGGGTGTGATTGAGGATCAACAAATTAGTGACTTTGCATATCAAGAGGATTTCACAAATCAAAATTTGGGTCACATCTCAATTGACCTTGATATACCTATTACATTACTAGATGATGATGGAAGATTTGATGAGGTTGATGGATTTTATGATGGTGGCCATAATTTTATCAATGATGATGATGATGATGATTATGATGATGACAATGACGATAGTGAGGAGGAGGAGACGATGGATGATGTGCTAGATGAAGATGAAGAGTTTAGTGATCCAAGTGACAATGAGGAATAAATTTATAGTTGTTTTCCTGTACTGGTTTTTTAATGGTCTCGTATGTATGTTGTTGATGACATATTCTGGTTTAGGTATAATTACTGTTTTGGTTAATCTTTAACACTTGTGCTTAAGTTTTGCTCTTTTATTCATAAATAAATATGCTTTGCTTATCATAAAATATTATATATGTAAATGTATTTGTCATTTTAGATGTCAGGTAGAGGTACCAATAGAGGTGGAAGGACTTTGTCCTCTCGAGGTCGACGCTCATCTGGTAGAGGTGGAATTGTTGTACAAGTTGCACCTATATTACCACCAATCATACCATCTACACAAGTACCCACAAATCCATCATTATCACATGGCTTGCCTACACCATCACCACATGTGAACACGACATCAGTATCAGTATCACCATCACCATCACCAACCCCAACCCCAACCCCAACCCAAATACCATCACCACATGTGAACACTACATCATCACCATCAGTATCACCATCACCATCACCATCACCATGACCATCACCAACCCAAATACCATCACCACCACCTAGTCTACCTCAAACTTCTGAACAAACTTTGCCAAATACTCAATCATCCATCATCGAATCTCAGGTTGATGGACATGTTGATCAAGAATGTCTTCCAGAAATAAAGCCTTATGGAGATGAGTAAGTACAACGGTATTATTAAGCGAAAGCTATGAACTTATAGTTTTGTAAAGTATGATTAACGTGCATATATTTCTTACAATGTCTTTTACACTAACAGGTTTAATCCATCATCTACTGTTCGTTTCTTAACTGCTGTCATTAAGAGCAAGTTAGATTGGTTTTGTCCTACTTGGGGACATTCAACTACTGATATGCGAGATTTGTGGTTTAAATAATTCAAGGTAAATATGATATTAGATAATTAATATATGTTATTAATACATTGTATCAAAGATGGTTTGCAGAATTTATGGTTTCTTACATATCATATCAATTTTATTTTATTTTATAGAAGAACTGTAGATGGGAACCAAAATACGATGCAAGGATTCGTCAAATTTTTGACATCAAGGGAGAAGCTCGATTTAGGAGTATTATATATGAAGAGAGGAAAAAATATGAAAAAAGTCAAGAATACAAGCCAAAGTACATTCCTATACCAATATGGAATCAACTAATACATTATTGGGCATCAGATAAGAAGTTTAAGAATTTGTCTATGGCAAACACTGCAAATCGTGCTTCAAATGAAGGTAGCTCTATGCATACTGGTGGTTCTATATCTATGGGTGAGCATGCACGTAGAATGGTAAGACACTTGAAATTGTTTGCTTGAGTATTTAATTTTATGAACTATTGTGAATTTTCTCATTGAAGTTATGACAAAGTGTAGGAGGTGGCTACACAGGTCAAACCTTCCATAGAAGAAGTGTTTGGTAAATGCCATTTGAAAAATGACAACACTTGGGTTGATAATAGATCTGAGAATGCCATGGTATGTGGTGTTAACTTTAATTTTTCTATAACTTTTGTTGCATGCATGGTTCAAAATTGTTTGTTAGTGAAATGACTAACAAAAGTCAAACTGTAATGTTTTGTAGGGAAATTTTAAAAAGAGAAAATCAGAGCTTTCAGTATTGTCATTGTGTCAACATGAGGATGGTGACGGGTTGTCTTGTGAAAGCCAAAATATGCCAGATGACTTGACTATTTGGAAAGAAGTAGTTCCTAAAGGCAAAAAAGGGACATTATATGGTCTATGTTCTATAGGAACAAATATCTCTTCAAAGTATGTTGTCAATTCATCCTCAAGTGCATCTAAGGACACAAACACGGAACAAGAGCTAGTAAAGTGGCAGGAAAAGGTTAAAGAGCAAGAACTTATAAATCAAGAGCAAAAGCGTAAGTTGGAGGAGCAACAAAAGAGGATTGAATCAACTGAAAGTTTGGTTGTTGCTTTATTTGGAAAGTTAAATATGCCACTACCTCCAAACTTTGTTTCTGCGACAACTATGCAAGATGGATCAAATGAGACTAGTGAGCTCTCTAATGGCGACAATGATGATAATTTTAATGTTGATTGATGGCTTTGATCTAGATTTGTGAGTCCTTAAATGTCTCTACTTTGTTTTGATTCAATATAGATTGATGACACCTTGATGACACTAGTTAGTTTTATGTTGTTTTAGATCGATAAACATATTACTCTAGTTTGTGTTACTTTGTTATTGACTAATGAGTACTTTGATCATAGTGGTTTGTTTTATTGTGCTAGAACTATAATGATGAAACACTTATATGAATTTAGTTTATGTGATTGATCTTGACTGTTAGGCAAAAATATTAACAGGTATACTTGATTGTTCTTCATAGGTTAATGTCTTGTTTGAAATTTGTTCAAATATGTCAAAATTTTCAATTCAGTTTTATCTCAATCTGTGTGAAACTAAAACTTGAATAATGATTTTGATATTTTATCTCAGTGTTGTTTCAAAAGTAAATTAAGCCAATTTATAAATTTGAGTCAATTTCCTTTATAAAAAAAATAATTTTTATTAAATTTGTTCAAAATCCGTCTCAAAAGGATAAACGTTTCTGTCTTAAATCCGTGCGAAAAGAGGATTGGATAAATTTATTTATTTAATCCGTGGGAAATTTGTCCCAAATAAAATCACAACATCCGTCCCAAATCTGTTGGAAAACAAAAATAAATCTGTCCGAAATTCGTCCGAACAATAACCAATAAAATCACAACATCCGTCCCAAATCCGTTGGAAAACAATAACCAATAAAATCACAACATCCGTCCCAAATCCGTTGAAAAACAAAAATAAATCTGTACGAAATTCGTCCGAACAATAACCAAAATCCGGATTTGCACGTTGTCCATATTCCGTCCGCAATCCGTCTGTAAATATTTTCGGACAGAATTGGGACGGATTTTATAATTTCCAACAAGGCTTTTTCAGACGGGTGTCATTCCATCCGAAATCCGTCCAGAATGAATTATCCGTCCGAAATCCGTAGGAAACTTGTCCAATTTTTGTCTGAAATCTGTCTGTAAATCTGTCCGAAAAAGATGGATTTCTAGTAGTGACTTTTGTGGTTGTAGACAATACTATATATATTTTATATCCCCTTTAAGAATATAAAATAAAACTTTTTGTCTTTCTATATTAGACAATGGTTTTTAAATCAAAGATACACTATAGGGAACGGTTTTTACTGTATTGGTATCTTGACCACAGTTTACATAATTAAATCACTCTCACTTAAAATATTTATTTTCCCGGGGTCTTGTTTTCTTTTTCTTTTTTTAAAATTTTTTTCTCACTGAACTGCACAACTGGGAATTGGGAAACCTCTCACAACAACCATGATCCACGTTCCCAAACCCCTTCCCCTTTTCTCTCGCATAATCATCTAACTCCCAAAACCCAAATCGTCTCTCTCTCACTCTATCGTAACTCTCTCACAGAATCATCTAACTCTCGTAGAAACTTTGTCAGGTATGAGATTGATTTACTCACAAAAATTGTATGCGTCTGTTTTCTTAATTTTTATTTTGCAATAAAAACTGACTCAGATTTCTCGTTCCTTTCTCATCTCATATACTCAGCTATTGATTTCACACTATAGGCATCAATTGATTTATCCGTCCGATAATTCCCCCTCCTTTTTGCTTCCAAAACTTCAATTGATTTCTTGCATTTATATGAATTTAGTTTGATTGGTGAATTAGCTACGAGACGATGTGGCGAATTTAGTTTGATATGAAACCTACTTCTTGGATACAATCCAATCTATAGATAATTGATTGCGTCGTGCAACAGGGAGCTGGTGTCTTTGGCTTTGCTTTTGGTGCAGGGAGAATGGAGATGTTGTGATGGAAGCTGAATTTTGAGGTATGAAAGCTTTTCTGACTCTTTTGGTATCAATTTGATTTGGTTTGTTTATTGCTGGGGTGGGTAAGTTAAAGGTTGAGACCACGGAAAGTGGATTGGAATGATAACAATTGAATCTTTGTTATTTTAAGAAAAATTAAAAGTCACCCAAAAAGTTAGGATTGGTGAGAATAAATTCAAAGAAGAGACAAGGTGACATCTAAAGATCAAAACCCAGACATGTAAGGATTGATTCCAACCATCTCTTACATGGCACCCTTTCATGTCCTACAGCACTACCATGTCTTGTTGTCACAAGTGAAGATATATATGCACTCAGTGCATATTAGTTTGCAGCCAGCTTTTACAGATTGCTGATTGCTTGTCATAGTTAAAGTGAATGAGTATATATTATATCATATTTTCTTTTTAATAACACATTTAATAACGATTTGGATCTGTGAGAGCAATATCTATGTGCTATACTATTTTTGAGAGAAAAGTAAGGGAGTCAAACACCAGTGAGGTTGTTTTTTGGGAGTTAAACTCTTGAGAGTTTTTCTATGTGAGGATGTCAAACACTGAGAGATTGTCTAAAGTGTCTGGTTGTGCTGTGTTGTTGCTCTTGTGTGAAAAGAAAGAGAAAAACATAAATTTTGGTTCTAATGTCTGTTTGTGTCATGAGATGTATCTGTCATATATAGTTGGTCGCGCTGTCGCCACGCGCCAAAAAGATCGAGCGTTTACAAAATTAATGCAGATAGGGAAGCGACAACTCGAGTATTGTCTCTCAAGGACTCTTTAGTGTTGTTGTTATTAACAGAAAATCAAAAGTTAGAAATGGGGGGTTTTGAGATTGAAATAAAATAAAGAAAACAAAACAATGAAAACAACAAAGTTAAAGAGAATAGCAAATAAACTAAAGACGATTAACCTACTGTTCTCGGTTTCCCACTATCATTGGTTCATGCAAATCCAAGCCCTAAGCAGATTCTAAACCCTTTCCGATTGTAGCATCAATTTACAAGCGAAATCAATACTACGAGACATATATTCCTATTCCCAAATTAAGCAAACGGGGTGAGGCACTCATGAACTAAGCGAACATGATTGAACACACGCGAATTAAGCAAACGCGATTATATATAGGAACATACAATCATCGAAATAAATCAATACTAATCCTATACATATCTGAATTAAGCAAACAAAAACATATAGAACAGTACTGAAAAGGAATAGCAATTCAAATAGGAAATACAAAACCTCAAGTGTAATGATGGAAACCAATCCCAGTAGATTAATCTAGGAGACTAGCTCTCCATTACAAAGGAAAAACAAAGGACAAGAATTAAACTACTGAAAGCTACTACTACTGTCTAAGACTAGCCAAAACTGGCTAATTCTGACTTTTTTCTCAGTTCTGCCTAAGACTGTCTTATATACACGTTTCTGGAATCAGAGTACTCGCGAGGCGAAGCCTCTCTCGCGACGCGGAAATTGTGAACAGTCTGCGACTTTTGATCTTCTCGCGGGGCGAGCATATCCTTCGCGAGGCGAATCTCTTCAGATCCCAAACTGTAACGCCCGTGACCTTCAACATGCGCAAACCGTGATGGCTTCTGGTCTTCCAAGGCTCGCGAGGCGAATGGATGCTCGCGAGGCGAACGCTTCAACTTCAAAACTGCCACAGCCGTGATCTTCAACACGGGTAAACCGTGATCGTCTCTGACTTTTCAGGCTTGCGTGACTCGCGGGGCGAGAGCTTCTTCGCGGGGCGAACCAGAATTATTTCCTTTTTATTAACCTGAAAAACAGAAAATAACATAAGTACTTTATTTAACTCTAAATCAACTAAATTAACCTAAAAACACTTTACAGACTCAAAATACTACTTAAGGACAATCAAGCCTAATTTGGGTGAAAATGATATAAAATTAGCACAAAGCCAAGGTTTTTCTAGTTATAAAACTAGACTAGCCAGAGGCTGATCAAAATACCCCAAACTTAAACTTTGGTTGTCCCCAAGCAAACTACAACTTAAAAACTTAAAAAGACTCAAGACCTGGCAAAACATGGCAAGCTTAAGGACTCAATTAACTTTCACACAAATTTCAAGCAGTTTATCAAAACAAATTTTTTTCAATGCTCCCCCCTTTCAAGCAAAGTAATCCCCACAATCATTTATTCTAAACAGTTGAGAATTTCATCATTCAAACAATTATTAATCTAAGTAGGGGATCCAAGTTACACAAACAAGGGAGATCACCAAGTTCAAACAACTGCCTTCCTCACAAGGGGGATTTTTGTTCACTCATTCACTCAGTTTGTGTCAGGCTATCAACATTTCTCTCAGTTCACTTTTAAGAGCACTTCCCATAAATTTGATTTTCATCTCAAAATGATTCCCACAGAAAACATGCAAGCAACATCAGAAGGTCTTTTATGGGTTGTAATGGGGCCTGGCTAAGGGTAGGATATACAAAGGATCTAGGCTGAAGACCCTAGGAACTAAGAGAGCATGAACACTTTTTTACACTTTTGAAATTAACTCAAGTTCCTTTTCTCATTTTTTTTTCTTTTTGCCTTGGGTGACTACAGCCTTTTATTTCAACACTTTTTATTTTTATTGTTTTTCTTTCTTTTTTTTTTTTTTAATCTCAATCCCAAACAACACATCATATCCCTGTAGCCACCCCAAACTTAATTTCTTGTACCTATTCTAAGATTCCATGCTCTCCTAATCCTAAGATCGGGTTAACATGGTTTTCCAGATTTTTGGGCTTATAACATTAGGTTATCAAGAACAATAAGCTAATTAGGCTCAAAGGGGCTAACTAAGGAACATGCATTAGGAATGGTTATTTTTAGGCTAAGTAGCTATTTACAAAGAAAATGCCTAAATCATCTGAAGCAAACACATAATCATGCAAACCAAAAAGAGATTCAAGTAAATTCAGGAAAGTGCAACTTAAAAAGTGATTTCACACAGTTTAAAACATGTTGGAGGCTCAAAACCTCACCTGGACATTTTTTTTTTTGCAAATTGCTTGAACGAGATTCTATCCCTAGTGTGTGCTTCCTATCACCCCAAACTTATCATAAATCATGCCATCATAACAAAATCTCAAAGTTCAGTTTTCAATCATATGGGAATCCCTTTTCAAAAAAAATTCAAATCCTAGGGGGAACAGTCAACAATATCATGCAATCCATCAATGCAAATTCAATCAAATCAATCAAACTTGCCATAACCAAGACACAAACACAACTCCTGAGCTTCTCAAATTATTCAGGAGCTTTATTCAAAGAAAAGGAAAATCAAAAACAAGACAAAACAAGAACTACAACTAGTTCCCTCCCCCACACTTAAAATATGCATTGTCCCCAATGAAACAACATAACAATAAAATCAGAGTGAGGGAAAGGAAAACTCATTGGAGGGCGGTTCCACCAGGATCCCACTGTCTGTGATACAGTGGCCACGGAATGCTCAAATTGTGAAACGATCCTCCCGGATCCCATGGTCTACAGCATAATGCCCACGTGATGGACAAAGACTGGAAGCTCATTCCGTGCTTCCCTAACTTGCAGCCTTTATATGGAGATGAGTGCTTGATAGTCATGGTAGCCTCGCCGAGTGCGGCGGACTTCTCACTCCCCTTCAGGTCACAGCTGACCTCTTTATCTACAAAGTCCATAAAATCCTCCCAATAGAAGTGGGGCTCAACCTCTTGGACTGGCCATGGTGCAAAATCCAAGGGTGCAAAATCCAGAGCTTTTGGTTCCACAGGGGGAGGTGGCAAACAGTTAGCTGGGGTTACTGGTGCTGCTTCAACTTCTGCAAGGTCTTCATCCACTGCACTACCGGATTCATCACTTGTTAAACCTGCAGAAATTTCAGGACACACCACAGAAAGGTTAGAGTTAGTACAAATCCAATAGATATATTACAAGAAACCGAGGAGGGTGACTGCTCAATGGGTGGTATAGTTGGAACTTCGACCAACAGGCAGCTTCACTCTCACTATCATCCCGCAAAATAGAATCAAGAAACTGGCCACAAACAAGACACGGGTTAGTGTCGATGACAACAAGACATGTAGTAAAAGAAACTGAGTTAGTAAAAGTCTGATTGTCTGGACTTTCTGCACATGGTTCATCCACCCCATCACTCTCAACACATGCATTTGATTTACTTGAATCATCTACTCCCAAAGGTTCTTCATTATCCTCAGGCACGGGGAAGCAGATGTCCTCCTGATCCTCCTGATGCTCATTTTCTGTGTTTCCTGAACAGTATAAAGCTGCATAACAGTGTATACACAAAGCAGTGCCACCATCACAATAACAATCAGTACATGAATTAGAATCAGGGGATTCAACACTCAGTTCATCAATAGAAACATTATCAACATTATCATCAGAAGTGTCTTCAAGGGGCTGTGGAGTTAGCATTGCAGCCAAGTTGGCGATAACTTGATCAATTAGAGCGGACAACTTCTGAGATTCAGCTTGGCTCCTCTGGTATTCAGCCTCCATCCTCTGTTGATTTTCCTCTATCATCCGTTGATTTTGCTCGGCCATTTGTTGTATCATTTCTTCCATATGTGCACTTATCTGTGCAGTCATCTGTTTGCACAGGTCCTCTAGGGAAGGTTCGGAAGGTGCAGCTCTGAAGGCAAGATAGTATCTACACAGGAAGGCTTCTTTCAAATCAAACCAGCTTTAGATGGAATTCTCATCAAGACAATACAACCAATCTCTTGCAGCACCTTCAAGTGA
Organism: Sophora flavescens; assembly: GCA_030762895.1. Classification (NCBI taxonomy): domain Eukaryota; kingdom Viridiplantae; phylum Streptophyta; class Magnoliopsida; order Fabales; family Fabaceae; genus Sophora; species Sophora flavescens. The sequence continues at coordinate 206,256,295 of CM061063.1, read as the reverse complement.
GAACTGGAAAGCTTCCATCTTGACGTGGTCTTCTGTTATTCCTGCAGGTCTCAGCATTATAGAACAAGCAATCTGGAATTCCCTCAGATGCTCCTGCGGATTTTCACCTGCAAAACCACTAAACCTTGGCAACCAGTGTGATAAACCAAGAAAATCAGGAAAATATATACATGGTGGTTGCTCATAGTAAGCATTAGGCATGTAATTTCGCATATAACTATCCATGGGGGGTGCTAAAATTCACAACCAGACAATGCAGACAAAATTTAGCAAAGAGTTTTTTTTTTAAATTTTATTTTCTGCTAATAACAACAAACCAGAGTCCCCGGCAACGGCGCCAATTTTTGGTCGCGCTGTCGCCACGCGCCAAAAAGATCGAGCGTTTACAAAATTAATGCAGATAGGGAAGCGACAACTCGAGTATCGTCTCTCAAGGACTCTTTAGTGTTGTTGTTATTAACAGAAAATCAAAAGTTTGAAATGGGGGGTTTTGAGATTGAAATAAAATAAAGAAAACAAAACAATGAAAACAACACAGTTAAAGAGAATAGCAAATAAACTAAAGACGATTAACCTACTGTTCTCGGTTTCCCACTATCATTGGTTCATGCAAATCCAAGCCCTAAGCAGATTCTAAACCCTTTCCGATTGTAGCATCAATTTACAATCGAAATCAATACTACGAGACATATATTCCCATTCCCGAATTAAGCAAACGGGGTGAGGCACTCATGAACTAAGCGAACATGATTGAACACACGCGAATTAAGCAAACACGATTATATATAGGAACATACAATCATCGAAATAAATCAATACTAATCCTATACATATCTGAATTAAGCAAACAGAAACATATAGAACAGTACTGAAAAGGAATAGCAATTCAAATAGGAAATACAAAACCTCAAGTGTAATGATGGAAACCAATCCCAGTAGATTAATCTAGGAGACTAGCTCTCCATTACAAAGGAAAAACAAAGGACAAGAATTAAACTACTGAAAGCTACTACTACTGTCTAAGACTAGCCAAAACTGGCTAATTCTGACTTTTTTCTCATTTCTGCCTAACACTATCTTATATACACGTTTCTGGAATCAGAGTACTCGCAAGGCGAAGCCTCTCTCGCGACGCGGAAATTGTGAACAGTCTGCGACTTTTGATCTTCTCGCGGGGCGAGCATATCCTTCGCGAGGCGAATCTCTTCAGATCCCAAACTGTAACGCCCGTGACCTTCAACATGCGCAAACCATGATGGCTTCTGATCTTCCAAGGCTCGCGAGGCGAATGGATGCTCGCGAGGCGAACGCTTCAACTTCAAAACTGCCATAGCCGTGATCTTCAACACGGGTAAACCGTGATCGTTTCTGACTTTTCAGGCTTGCGTGACTCGCGGGGCGAACCAGAATTATTTCCTTTTTATTAACCTGAAAAACAGAAAATAACATAAGTACTTTATTTAACTCTAAATCAACTAAATTAACCTAAAAACACTTTACAGACTCAAAATACTACTTAAGGACAATCAAGCCTAATTTGGGTGAAAATGATATAAAATTAGCACAAAGCCAAGGTTTTTCTAGTTATAAAACTAGACTAGCCAGAGGCTGATCAATAGTGTCTCAATGTAAGGAAGTTTCTCTGCTGACATTATCATTTGGAAGAAGATGGAATCATTTTTTAGTTACACTGGGTTGATCTCTATAATCTTATAGAGGGATAGCATGATCTGATTTGAGAGGACAGATCTCTCATTTCATTAGCTAAGCTTTTCCTCAAATAAGAATGAGTTTAATATGAGGATTCATTATGCGTTATTAAATATGCACGCTATTAAAGATATATGCATAATTCTTGCTTATAATAATGAATTTACCTATTGTGAGTTTAGAATTGTGCTGCTACTGATTTGCGGGAAAATGGTAACTTTAGTTGAGCATCCAAACAGAATTAAGCCAAAGGGGAAGCATTATTATACTTCAGAGGTGTAAAGTAAAATCCGAACCAAGTCTCATAGCTTATAATTTTTTAATAAGGTAATTAACGGATGAACTTGTCCTATTGTTGCTGTTACTATTATTTTTAATAAGTCTGTGTTTTGCTGCTACTAAGTGTAGATGCACAATTTTCTTGAGTGGTTTAAAAGTGTGTTCAACGTGGCCATACCCATTAGATTTGGATCTTGCCATTTTACACTGTATAATCCAATTTCAAGAGTTAGTTTTTCTGTGGCCATGGACTTGAACTCAGGGAATAATGGGCAGTGCATAGATCAATTGCTGGACCCTGAGTTCTAGGCTGCCTAAAGTGTGGAATATGTATACTAGGAGGAAATGAGTGGAGTTGGGTAGGCTTGAGTAGTGTAGGAATTTTGCTTGTTAAATGTTACTTGTTGTCATGCTTTTGTTACTTGATATAAAATGGTGGATAATTACCTATCATTTTTATTAGTTCATTACTTGACATTAATGCTTGAGACTTGTTTCCATGGTATCATTAGGGAGCGAAGAGACTAGGTAGCTTATAAAGGCTCGTGTTATATAAAGTGCAATAACATGTTTCCATTTTCTCCTCATTTCATTATCTAATTGAACCTACGGGTTCTTTTTCTATCAGTTTTTTTGGTCCTTCACATGGTAATTCTCCATGGTTTAGGAGTTCTCTGCAAAAGAAATTTATATTAAAGAAGCCAAGTCTGCAATGTGGTTTTGCTAGTTTAACTATTAGAATTAATTTTGGATGTATAATGGGGTATTAGAGGTGTTACACTAGACTCAACATTTGCTCTATACCGTTGGGGATCTGTGTTTTTTCTTCCCTTGAGAGGTGGGATGCGGCTGGTTCAGGTTTCATTCTAGCCATGTGTGTTTATTTTCCTCTGTTTTGACAATCACAGGCAGTTCACCTTTTGGTGATGTTTTATCAGTTTAGGTAGTGGGGTGATAATTTTTGTGGGTTTTTTTTTATTTGTACTTAACAGGTTACTATTTGATTGTTACGGCTATATTTTGGGATGCTAGTGTAAAGCTAATACTCTGTAGTTTTGCTCAGTATTTTATTTGCATTGGTTGGCCCTTTGTTTGTTTTAAATTTTCAGCGTCTTTGTATATGGGTTTGTGTACCCCTTCTATTCTAATTAGTATACTTTTTGCTTATCAATTTTTTTTTTATCTAATTGAACTATATAACTCATCTTCTAACTTGTATATCTTTTGTCATATATGCAGGAAGATTTTCTTGGTGAGGAAGAACAATATCAAGACATGGAAGAGGAATGATGATATAAACATGCATGGAAGCATATAATCTTTATGGATGTTTTTTTTTCTCTTTTTCTTTTGGATTTTAGAAAAAAGCTATTATGTTAGCTTTTTTCACTTGATGAATATAATTTAGTCTTCTATATTTTGGAGTTAGACTTGTGACAAATTGATGATATGATATATGATAATGTTTTATGGATGCAGATGTTGTCATTGTACATAATATTTCAATGTAGTATCGTGGTTTCACTTTTATTTTAATGTGCAAGTAAAATAATATACCCTATACTATCTTACAACAGTTAAATAAATGTTCCCTATACTATCTGCCAACAATTCAATAAATGTTCCCTATATTAGTTGTCAACATTTTAATAACCGTTGCTGAAATGTATAGCGACCGTTTTAAAACTGTTGCCTAAATGTGAAACTGTTGCCGATAGGTAGTCAAAAAAAACCGTTGCCTATTTCTCATATTTAAGCAACGGTTATTGATATACCGTGGCCTAAAGCGAAAAATCGTTGCCTCTGGGAATAGGCAACGACCACCTAGAGAATACTTATAAAACCGTTGCTAAACCGTTGCCTAAACTTTAGGCAACGGGTTTCATACTTCTAGGAACGATTTTTTGTTGTTGCCTAAAATACAAAATGTTGTAGTGTGTGGAAATATATAATAAGTGATTCGGTTTAGGGTAAGACATATTCTGGATGTGCTTGAAGTGAGTATATAGAGCAACAAAAAAATGAGTGAGTATATCTTTTGTGTCAAGACTACATGGAGTTGTTGATCACAATGGTGACGAGGCATAGGGGCGAGGATAAGTTACTCCTAGATAGGCCTTGTCATAAACATGCCTGTTCCATGTTCCAATCCACTTGGCCTATTAGCATGATATAGATCAATTTTTAATATCTAAATCTAATCTATTTTAAAGTCTGAATTGGTCTGAAAGCCTATTTAAAAGCCTATTTTTCAACAAGGCTTTTAAATATACCTTCACCTAAAAATAGGTCATAGTTTTCACTCGTAAATAGGCTTGTAAGTCTATAATAATAAACATGTTGGTAGACTCATACTGGTAGGCTCATACTGATAAATAGGTCACCAGCCCTCACAAATAAATAGACGTGTAGGCCTCTATATTTAAATAAGTCAATAGACCTTTATTTTCAAATATTATAAATAATATAATATAGTATTATAATATATTAAATTATATTGTATATATATTTATGTGTGGGTGTTAAATAGGTCAGTCCGTTAGGCTTCGTAAGCCTTTTTTAAAGCCGTAGTTTGTCCTTTTTAACTATATGGGCTTTTAAAAAAACCATGACCTTACCTTTTTATTAAATAAGCTAGAAAAAACTAATCGTTAAATTGACAGGCCAAACTAGCTAAACAACATCCCCTCACCCTAAATTGTTTTTTTTTTTAAAAAATTGAAACAATCAATACACAAAGACGACTTACGTTTCCCTACATTAACCATGAATAAGAGTATCTTCAATGGTGCAACTCATTAGAGTTGCTTAGCTCCTTTCTTTATGGGTCCTACTATGTCATATTATCATTTTTTATTTTATACTACTTTAACCAACTCTCTACTTCAATGATGCAACTCTAAAAAATTTACTAAATATGTCACATAAATTACTCTTATCTTTATTTATATTTGTTTTTATTTCAATTATCATATGTAGGTAGTTAATACAATTCACTATTATTTTTCTCTATCCTTCTCTTATTAGCTATTATTATATAAGAACAATTGTTTATAAAAGCAACCGTCTTTATATTATATGTGACATCCATGTCAGCTTGCTCCAATAATACAACTCAATATGAACTTATCATTAATTTTAAGACCTAGTTAAACAACTCCCATGAAAGATGCTCTAGCACATGCCTTTTAGTGGGATGCCCAATAGTAAGAGGCCCAGCCATGGTCTTTGACTTTACCTGTTGTAGTAGGTAAAAGAGGACTTTTAAGAAAATGTAACCAGTCATCTTGGACTTTAAAAGTTGGACCGTTAGATCAATTAATTTGTTAAAAGGACTATTATGCAAATAGAAATTTTGACTCTTCTTTCTTCTCATCCTGGACTCATACAAGTTGTTTCTACATCCACACATCTCAGCCATTTGTTCTTAACTCTCATCCAGACACCGTGACGCAAACCAGACTAGGTGGAAGGGAATATCACTGAGTTACATCCAAAGGAACATAGAAGTTGGAATATCAAATTTAATTGGACAATACTGGGCAAGTACATATCACTGAGTTATAAGGAACAATCACGAGGGACTCTCGACCACGAGCACATCCATTACTTTTTATCCCAACTGTTAAAACGAAACCACACTCGTTTTCTGTAAAAAAATATATTTAGTTTTATGTGAAGATGATTCGAATTAACTAGTCTCGTTTTTCAATTTTGCTTGAGCGTGATTTAAAAATGCTTGATATCATTAATATGAGTGCATATACTTCTGCTGAGGGAAGTAAACGGCAGTTACCGCCATGGATGGTGCAGAAGGTTGGTGTCAGCCATGTGAGTAACTTTAATAATGTTGTTGAAAGTTGAAACCAAGGTTCTAAATTGCGGTTGCGGTCGCGGATGCGGTTGCGGTTGCGGTCACTGCGATTGCGGCCATTGCGGTCGCTGCGTCGCGGACTGCGGTCGCTGCGGCGTGAAATAATTTTATGTTCGCACCAAATCTAAAAAATATTGTAGAATTATTATAATTCTTCATATATCTGAATCGAGAAGAGGATAGCAAAAATAGAGAAAAGAAACAAATTGCTAAAGCATAAAGGAATAATTCTTGCATTTAAATGCTTTGGGGGCCTGAAATTTTTTTAGTTTTGGAAAAAAAATTTGAACGAACGGTGTTGAAAATGGGTGTTGCGGCCTGATGCGGTCCGATGCGGTGTTGATGCGGTCCGATGCGGTGCTGATGCGGTTGTGTTGCGGCCGCAACGGGTGAAAAGGGATCACACCGCAATTGCGGTGTGATGCGGTTGCGCTGCGGTCCGCAACCGCAATATTGCGGCCGCAATACGTGATGCGGTCCGCAATTTAAAACCATGGTTGAAACTAATTTTCATATAACAATAGAAAACATCATAGTAAATGGCGTAAATGAGAGGAAGAAAATTGCAGTGACACTAACTTTAGACACCTAAAGCATAAATATTAAAAGGCCCTTTTGAAGAAATAAGGACTTGTTATTCAATTTGCAAGTAATAGTATCACCACCGTCGATGAAAAAGTAAGACACAACCAATGGTCTAGATTACGGACCCCAAATTTGTACCCTTTTTCAGGGTCCATAATAAAATTTCCCGCTCTAACCTGCTGAGTTTCTTTAGTAGTTGGGTCAGGTATAACGATTAGACCCTACCATAGAAAATGTCAACAATCAACGCACGTAAACGGTTTACGTGATCACTTACGTCAGCAATATCTAGTATCTACCATACCCATCACTCTCATATTTTGAAATCAGAAATCAAAATAAAAGAAAGAGAAATGAATAAGTTGACAGGAATTAGGCAAGTCATTCGCAGATGTTTTCGTTTCTTATATCAATTAGCATTTATGTTTTGCAATCTATTTGCAATTAGTTTTTGACACAAAACCAAACATTTGTTAAGATTAAGAGTTTGTTCGGGAAAGATTAAAAAAAAAATTATATTGATAATCATTTTTGTATAATTGATCGATTACAAAAAATGATATGAAGTTATTTGTATAGTTTAATAATATTTGTTTATAAGTTAGTTTTTTAGTAGTAAACAGGGACAAACGTTTTGAGAATGAAAAATAATCAAATCACAGCAATATTAAGTTAAAACAAATTAGATGATATTTGTTTAAAAAAAAAATTAGATGAGATAAAATAACTTTTTTATCAAAAAATGTTTTTTTTTTAAAATTTAAACAATATGGCAAATATGTTAGATTATTTTGCAAATAATTTTTAGAGATAAAAAAAGCTGAAATGGAAATAATCTAATTTTCTCAAACATGCCGTCAGATGTGATGCAGTTCTAAAAGTAATTGCAGCCGATTGGTTCTGTTTTTTCATCTTTGAACATTACAACAACAAAAGAACAAGGAGAAAACCACTTTTTCCCTCTTATTATATCTCTATTATATTTCGTTTGTGATTGGATAATAATAAGCAAACGTTTCTTTATATAAACCCTCACATGATCGTATCTTAACCAGCAAAGTAGCAAACATATCTATGGCTAGAAAAACTCACATAGCTGTTATTTCAAGTCCTGGTTTCAGCCACCTAGTTCCCATAGTTGAGTGCTCCAAGCGTCTTGTTAAGCTGAAACCACATTTTCATGTCACATGCATCATTCCCTCACTTGGGTCACACTCAGATTCCTCAAAAGCCTACCTTAAAACACTTCCTTCAAACATAGACTCCGTTTTTCTTCCTCCAGTAAACAAACAAGACTTACCCCAAGAAGCATACCCTGCAGTCCTTATTCAACTCACTGTTACTCACTCCCTACCATCAATACAAAAGGTCCTAAAATCCTTGAACTCAAAAGCACCACTAGCTGCTTTGGTTGTTGACATTTTTGCATATGAAACACTAACTTTTGCAAAAGAGCTTAACACCATGTCCTATATTTACTTCCCTAGTGCTGCTATGGTATTGTCATTAGTACTTTACATACCAAAACTTGATCCACAAGTTTCAGGTGAGTACAAAGACTTAAAAGAACATGTACATATACCAGGTTGTGTTCCACTTTTGGGGCAAGATTTACCAGCCCCAACACAAAATAGATCAAGTGAAGCTTACAAGCAATATCTTGAACGTGGCAAAAGAATTTTGATAGCTGATGGAATCTTGATCAACAGCTTCTTAGAAATGGAATCAGGTACTCTAAAAGCATTGGAAGAAGAGGTAAATGGCAAAATCAGTTTTTACCCTGTGGGACCCATTACACAAAAAGGTTCAACTTCAACCATTGGGGATAATGGGTCAGAGTGTTTAAGATGGTTGGACCAGCAGCCACTTAGTTCTGTGTTGTATGTTTCATTTGGAAGTGGTGGAACACTTTCTCAAGAACAAGTTAATGAGCTGGCTTTGGGTTTGGAATTGAGTGGTCAAAAGTTCTTGTGGGTTTTGAGAGCTCCAAGTAATTCAACTAGTGCTGCTTACTTAAGTGTTGTGAATGAGGACCCTTCGCAATTCTTACCAAGTGGGTTTTTGGAAAGGACAAAAGACAAAGGTTTGGTTGTGCCATCATGGGCACCTCAGGTTCAAGTGCTAGGTCACAATTCTGTTGGTGGATTCTTAAGTCATTGTGGTTGGAATTCTATCTTGGAGAGTTTGCAAGAGGGAGTTCCACTGATAACATGGCCTCTCTTTGCAGAACAAAGGATGAATGCAGTGATGTTAACTGATGTTCTTAAAGTGGCAATTAGGCCTAAAGTTAACAAGGATGGCATTGTAGAAAAGGAGGAAATTTCAAAAGTGGTGAAGTGTTTGATGGAAGAGGAAGAAGGAAAAGAAATGCGCAAGAGAATGAAGGATTTGAAAGATGCTGCTGCTAATGCACTTAAAGAAGATGGTTCTTCAACACAGACCATGTCTAAGTTGGCCAGCAAATGGGAAAATTTTGGTGGGATTTAGGAAAATGAATTTTGTAAAAATTATTTTGACTTCACTTTGATCTTTCCACATAGCTTTCGTTTACGTGTGTGTGTGTTTTAATTTTTCTTTGCAGGGATAAAGTGGTCTTTGTGTAGTTTCTGTAATGTAATGCATTTCAAGTTGAATTAGTAGTCCTCTTTTCTACATAGCTTTCTCATTCCAACGTTTGATATCAGAAAGGAAATTCAGTAGAAGCATTACCAGTTACCAACAAAAAGTTTTCTTGTTTCTTGTTTAATTTTATGTTCGAGAGTAAGGGTGGAAAATGAATGGATCCGATAAATTTTTATTCGGATCTTAACGGATGGATTAAAAACAATTCATTAATTCATTATAATCCATTAAAAATTCATTAAAAAAAATCAAATTCATCCATGAACCATTAAATAAAATCCATCTGATCCATCCATTAACAACTTTTCATGGATGGATATCCAATCCATTCACTAAAATTTATTTTATGAAATTAAATAATTTTATATCTCTTTTATCCATCCATAAAATATTTTTAAAAATAAAATAATTTGTAAAAAAAATTAAAATACTATCTCTATCTCATCACCGCTCTCCTCTTTCTTCCCCTCTCTCTATCCTTTGTCTCTCTCCCTTTTTTTCCTACTCTCTCTATCTTTACTCTCTCTACTCTATCCCACAATCATTTTGTATAACGACCATTTTTTTATTATTATATGGGAGTTGTTAATTATGTGCATCGACGGAGGTTGTTTTACCACAACATTCCATGATATTGTTTTACGAAACTTGATACGACTTTCTGTGCTTTCATTTAGTTAAAAATTTTTTTTGAAGTTTCTCAGCAAAAAAAAGGCAACGAAAAAAGAAAACGTACGTGATAACGTGGACTATAACTGGTGCTTGAGAACAATTAATTAGTTAGTACTTAATGTAACAAAAAAAAGAAAAAAACAGATAAATAAAATAAAAAACAGTGAAGAAAAAATAATAGGGAACGGAAGAGAAATTTAGATGGAGTTTTTTTTTTGTTACAAATGGAGGTTTTTCTTATTTGGTGAAAAATAATATGAAAAAAATAAATTGGTTTTGGAATGGATAAAAATTGATCCATTACATTTTTGATTGTTGGTCCAATGGATTTTAAAAAATATTGGATGAATCATAAACCATCCACTAAAAAAATGATACAATCCATCCAATCCATTTATATTATTTTTTTATAAATAGATGGATTGGGTGAATTTTCTCAAGGATGGACTGGATGAATGGTGGACAAATGAATCATTTTATCACCCTATTCGAGAGAAACTTTGTTCTAATTGCTGCTTACAATGTTTATTTCGTGTTTTTAAATTAAATACTTGTTAGTCTAAATTCAGCTTATTGTCATCGATAGATTTCTCATTTTTGTGAAGAGCTCGACTTGGTACAACTGTGTAAACCTCAGCATGCCAATATGATACATAATCAACATGTTCTCTAAGCTACATAGGAAAACAATTGTTTGAATCTTGTTGACGGCTAATTAAAAGTACAAAGTGTTAGAGATATAATTAGATAGTCATTTGGAGATTAGTTATTAGTTTGTTGATAGTTAGTTACTAGTTTGCTAGTCAATATAATGGCTAGTTATTAATTGAGTAATTATATTTGAACACAAAAATTGTGTCCAATATCGTATAAAAGTAATCATCCCTACTTATTTATTGTTTTATTCTCTTTCACCGTATATTTCATCACTCCCAAAACACTCATAAACTCTACGATGTCTAAGAAAGGCGTTCAAATTGTAGGTCCAAATATCTTTACTCTTACTAATTAGATGTAATCACTTTGTAATACTTTGATGGATCCGGATTTGGTGCAGTGGGGAAAATCTCGCATTCACGCGGTGGGCAACATCCAAAGGCTAAGAAATAAGGGTTGAGGTTTGTATTTAATATTTTCATGTGTTGCAGAAAATTTGAAGGGTTGAGATTTGGTGTAACTGCACCAAATCCGGATCCTACTTTGATCACTCAATTAAATATCCATTTTACATTTCTGTGTTTTCTCTCCTCTGAACCATGTTTCTCAACACAAAGGAAAGCAATTTGATGACATTAAAAAAAAAAAAAGAAGAAGACTGAAGCCACTGACAGCAATTAATCAAAGAATATCAAAGCCACACTGCTAGGATGAGAAATTTATGAATAATAAGGCAAACAACGGCATATTACTAATACAGTTAACAGTGGCATGTGCCATAGTTGATCATGATTTTATTGGAGAAATGTCCTTCAAAGAGGACATAATCTTTCGTAAATGGTCTGTGTTTCAGTGGCAGGACGGGAATCATAATAAGCAGCTTGTGATATAGAAAAGAGAACAAGAATCTGACGTTATATATGTTAAAATCGTCAAATTTAAAAAAAAAAAAAACCTGATTTTTATTTTTATATTTTTAAACGCTAGCAATCATGTGCCTAGCTATTTTAGCATTGGAAGGACTCAAAAGTGGTACATGAAGTGTGCCTATTAAATCAGTAATTTGTGTTATACCAGAAGAAGCCAGTAATATTATTAGGGGAAAACTTAGATACAATTTCATAGAATAGATATATTAGGTGTATTTTTTAATAGAATTAAGATATATATAACAACTCATACATATTATGTTTTTATTGATGAACTGTTATACATGTCATAATCCTATTGATAAATAACACTTAATATACATATAAAATCGTACCTAAGTTTTGCCCATATTATTATTTTAGGTACTAGCAATTCTAGAATAAAATTTGAAGGAACAAAAATATCACCTTCCAAAAGGGCTCTGTCTTTGTTTGCAATACTCCAGAAGAACTAAGAGTTTTGGTACTCCATGAAACATTACCATTGATTTATTATTATTTATATTCAAGGGACGAGATCTAACTTATAAGAACCGGTCAAGCATAGTATTTTACAGTGGGCAACCGGACCAACGTTTGGTATGTGGCATCCATTTGAACGTCTCGACGACACTGTCCCTAACCAGCGTGTCTGTGGCAGCGTCCCAAACCTAATAGCGGCTAGGCAGCGCGGAGGAGGACAGCCACGCTCGGAGGCGGGACGAGGAAGAGGAAGAAGGAAGGTCACGTGAAAGAACCGCGACGGTGGAGGGAGGACGACATGACAACCTCGTCTCGCGACTGTCAGTGGCGGATAAGGGTGGGGTTGAGGGAACACCGAACATAGCTGCATTTAGCGGCTGACGGCAGCGGACAACAGCCCGCGTCACTGCAGAGAGGAAGAAAGGAGGATGGTCCCGTGATGTGGCTGACAACGATGGGGAAAGCCGTGTACGATGGAGGCACGGCGGTGGGACGACGGCGGTATATCGGTGAGATTTCCCCCATTTGAACATACTTTGATGGATGTGATGCAGAGATTGAGGATGGCATCGGATGAGGATACGTTTAATTTGGTGATCAAAGGTTTTATTCCTTTTTTTTATATAAGATCAAAGGTTTTATTCAAGAGTGGGGATGTCAAATATCTGCAGCAACCAGTAATGGTTTCCAATGTGATTGAGTCTTCACTTGTCGTGTTTTCGGGATTTCGAGTTCAATTACTTATGTTCAAAATGTTTACTGGCTCAAATAGAAGATTGCTATTGCTATTAAACAAAAATTAAGAAACAAAAGCCCTGAATAAAAGAAAAACTAAAATATCTTGAGTGTGAATCGAAGGTCGAGGACGTTACTGCTATGGAGGAAGAAGGGATAGAGTTTTTTTTTTTAAAAAAAATTAATAACTGGTGGCATTGTCAGTCTTGTCACTATAGCAAAATATAGTAACCGAAAAGAAACAGGAAGAAAAGGAGAGTAATCGGGTAAATAAAAAAATAAATGAGTTGTATTTATCAAAACTGGACTGAGCGAGTAAATAAGGAGCGAGTATCAAAACTCAGCTCCTAAGATAGAGTATTGAAGATGAAACCACAAAATTTATCAATTCTGTTGGGAGCATTGAATCTGAGACAGGAAGAAGTTTGCGATGCACTTCTCGAAGGATAATTCTTCAATGCTCCATCGTAGTAGTTGAGGAGTGGTACTCCCTGTTATTTTGACTGAGCTAGCAGGTGTCTGGTATATATGAATTAATTTTCTAATTTCTGCATCCGGTTTGCACCGGGCAGCACCGTTTGCCTAAATAGAGCGGGATGTTAGGATGTGTTGACTATAGGCAAATAGTGCGGGATGCACTGTTAGGGATATGATGATTAGAAATAAATAATAAAATAACATTGGAAGAGTTGGTCACAAAACAATTATCGAGGGTCTCGATTTTGAAAACAAAAATCCCCATCTGTTAATTAATTTAGTATTAATTTTTTACTGTTACGTTACTTAACTTATACGTTAAGTAGGTAAATAATCAATTAATTTTATAAATAAAACAAAAATACAAATTAAGGGTTCGAACATTGGGAATGGAAAAAACTTCATCTGGGAGGGATGTTACCCACCGAGGTGTCGAACAAACTCTCGTGGGAGATTAGTCCCCATCTCAGGTTGGCGGTAGGATACTTCTCGAAGTAGATCGAAAAAACATTAATTAATTAATTAGTTTCAAGACATATATTTAAATTTTGGCCGAACTAATTCCCTCATTTTAATATCAGAACGAATCCGCTACTAGGAGTGTTTGTGGGTCGTTTTGGTTAGGATTTGTATTATAAACATATCCGAATCAATAAAAATCATTCGAGTCGGGTTAGTTCGATATTATTATTAATATTGAATAATAAAACTTTATATATTAGGATATTTAAATATAATAGTTGGTTCGTTTCGGTTTGGTGGGGATATCAAAATGACTGAATCCGATAATCCAACTTGTATATCATCGGGTTTAGATTGGTTCAGTTCGGTTCAAATCCGCACACCAAAAATAACCAGACAATTTTAATTGGTTCGTATCCGAACACCAAAAATAACCACATAATTTTAATCGGTTCCGATTAAAATGGTTGATCGGGTCGATTAGAACCAAATGACACCCGTATGATGGCTACACTTATACTTCTTTTCATATATTTTATTATATTGCCCGATGTATAGCTGACATTAATATTATTCAAATGAAATAAGTTTATCTCCATCAAAATTTGTTTTTGAAATAAGTTTATTTTGGAAAAACAAATCAAAAAACTTTTTTGTCTACCTTTCTTAAAACAGTTATATAGCCTTTATTCACTAAAATAGTCATTATCATATTTTTAGAAGTGAATTAATTATATTGGCTACATTAATTTTATTTTCTTTGTTTTTTTCAAACCCATCGTAAATATTTATTTCCTCATTTAAATAATTATCACAAAGTTATTTTATACAACAATTTTGGGTTATTTAATAATGTTGTATTTTAAAGGAATACAAATAATAAATAATTCATGGTCCTTTTATGCAGATTTTAGTCGCAACAGTACATAAAAAAAGAGACAAATAATTGTTTTCAAGGTGTGAAAAATAAAATTAGTATGATGGTAGGTAACTATATTTTTTAAAAGTTATTAACTTTGACGAGAAAATAAGATAAGTAAATTAAATAGATTTTCAAGAGAGAATATATATGTACACCTCACTTCAAACAAACAAAAAAAAGAAGGATGACAACAATCAAGTTATCATAATAATCCAAATAACAAGCACATCTTGTGACATTCGGGACTGATGTGGCAGGGAGTGGTCCCAGTTGAAATGAGGAATGGACAACAGCTACTCCAGGCTGGCTTCTTCTAGGGGTTGGAGACACCAGTGAACAGATTTAACACTAGGATGAGAGGGATGCTGAGACTGTATTGATATGCAGCTATATACTTAGGGATGACTTATATTGTTAAAACATATAATATTTTAAAAAGCATAAAATACTTGTAACACCTCCCTCAGGCATTACCTTCTAACCACATACGAAAATAAATTAAAAAGAAAATTTATTGGTTGCTTTCGGAAAAACTACTATTATTTTCATAAATTTGAAAACATGGGGGAAAAAATTTTCTTTTTCTTTTTTGCGGAGTACTTAAAAATAGTACACACAACACAAAGGTACAAACTATATTATATTGTACTCACCAACATACATAAACATATTTTATTCATCATTCACAACATAATTTCTTTTGAAAAAAAAATACTTCATCATTCACAATAGAATTTCAAAAAGGTTTTAGACCACATAAACTGACTTTCTCAAAACATACAACCCAAAGAAAAAATCATAAGCTGGTCATTCTAAAAGACAACTACTGGAAGGAACTCCGTAGTTCTCACCATAAAATTTTCACCAACCTCTTCAAGGATCGGGAGTAATATATATCCTGAAGTGAGGTTAATAACTTCTCGACACCACTTGCCCTCGTGTAACAAAGCACCACAACAAAGGACCAGAAAAACCTAATATATTGTAAGCGTGAGATACCAATATATGGATGAATTATGACGACCACATGCCCACACAGAGCAACAAATACAGTTAAATATTCATACTCTACATATAAATTCTCACAAATAATCATATGAATCAACAATTGTCATCGTTTTTTGAAAACATGGCACTTCTATATTTCAACATTCTGTCCTAGTCTCCGGAGACCCCAACTCCATGCAGTTTTTGAAAAACAGTGAGTCGATCGAGGTTCAATTGCCACTCAGGCACAAATAGCCAACACATGTACATGACTCGACTTAATTCCCACAGCAACTGTCCAACTCAAAGCACAGTAATCAACCCATGTGGGTTCCAGAGCACACCGTCCTACACAAGGCATAGTGAACAAGTCTCATTGAAATCATGGTCCATCAAGGAACCAATGATACACCGTCGCATGAGATACCTTTCCCCTCAAGGCATTCACACAAAACAATTTGGGCATGTCTGCAAAATGCATGTAAAAACATTTATTCTTCGTAGCTTTTCTTTGTACTTCATTCTTTCCTTCATTGAGGCTCATTGCTCACGACCATCCATAAATTTTCAATGTTTTAAAACTTTCATTATCAACACAGGACGTTTTAGTTCGAGTGTCCAATCACAACAGTCCTAGACCTATGCACTAGTCTTAGACTTTGTGGTCGTAGAAAACAACTTTCACCTTTTTACTACTTTCACCACGTTTTATGACAACGTATGTAGGACACACAATCCACAACAACGTGTATAGGACACACAGTCCAGAACAACGTATATAGGACACACAGTCCACAACTTCATATATAGGACACACAGTCCATAACGTTGTGATACGGATAATGGATCCACGTGCTTTAACTCTAGTGTCCCGACATCTCGGTTACTAGGTTCACTTTTCAACGTTATTTTTTGTTCAGTGAAAAACAAATAAAATTAAAAATCAAAACTTTTCGTAACTTATCTAAGTTACCGAATATTTTTACTTGAATAAATTCTTTTCAACAACATTTTCTTTTGAAATTCATTTTTTTAAAAAATTTAAACTTTTGGAACTCCATTTCTTTTTTCTGAAAATCTGCTTTGTTTTGGAAAAGTCTATTTCTTTTCAAAATATAGTAAACCTTTTTGAAGAAAATCTCTTTCTAAGAACATTGGAAACTAAAATCCCATTTTTATGGTACTTTACTACAAGTATTCTCAAAATTATGTTTTTCTTCAAAATAAGATCTTTCAGCTTAAATAATTTTCCTTTATAAAATTGTTTTGAATTCTAAAAATTTTCTCTTTCATTAAAACGTTACTAAGAGAAATCTTGTCAAAACTTCAAAATAAATTTGTTTTTCTTCAGAGTTTCTTACCATGAAGTATTTTCAAAGTTTGATTTTTCTTAGTGTAAATTCACTTAATTTTTCAAGTAAATTTTCTTCATGAAAGTTTTATTTTGTTTCAAATATTCTAATAAAGTTTTGAAAGTATAACTCACTTTTCCTTCTTCCAAAACATTTCTTCAAAATAAATATTTATTTACATTGTTCTTCATATAGTTTTTCTTAAGACTTTTATCTTGAGGATTTAATTGAGCTCTAACCAAAGGTTAGGCTTTCCATGCAACAATCGCACCACATATACAACAACTTCAACATATATGAGCAATATTCATATTTCTCATAAGTCATCCCCACATATACAACAACTTCAATATATATAAGTGACATTCATATTTTTCATAAATTATCAACACATTATTAATCTCAAAATCCAACCAAAACAGCCACAACAATAACAACATCAACCAAACACATCAAAACAAACACACATGGCATATAATCATCATAACATAATTATCCCTCAGGATTTCTCCCCTTACCTAATTCAACGGATAGACAAAGTCTTTGTTTCCGCGTTGCCCAGAGCGAACTTCCTTTTTGCCCACCGCGTGTCGCAAGTTTACGAATTAAGTGAATGACTTAAATTAAAATAACAAAGTCACCTTATCTTTCTATGTTTAAATTTTGGGCCATGGCTAAAAAAAATGATGCTAGAGATGTCCAATCTTTTTAAAAATTCTTGGAATACATTTGACCAAAGACTTACTTTTATGTATACATATACTTTAATCCCATATTTTTATATTTTTAAATTAATCACTGGTTTATAGTCCATTTCATGCCAAAAATCTTTACTTGATGATGATAAAAGATATTATTTTTAAAAATCATATTTTTCAGTCAAAATTTTGGGTGAACTCTTATATAAAATCATTTTTAGAACAACAAGGGGTTTAAATTGTGAATGATCATTCAAATGACCTTCAAAATTGTTGAAAATTTATTTGAAGGTACCCAACTCACATATAAACATATTGTAGTTGGTCCCAAATGTCAAAATTCGAAGACATTAATTTATTAAAATCCCACACTGCCTCTGTTTGTACAGGATTCTCCTAAAATCCGAGTTCACCAACATGCAACTTTATGAAATTGTTTCTCCTTATAGACACATGTAAAAATCTCAAATCTTCAACCAAACTTTAGTTATACTTTAGTAGCAACCCAGAAAATTTTATAAAAGTTTTTAACCTTCAAGATCATACTCAAAATCATCATGCAACCCATGATGTTTATAATTTCGCAGACAGAATTTTGTTCTACTTCGACGGGTGTTTTGACCTAGTAAATCTTATTCAAATACTTACATATTATATATCAAATTAAAGGCCCAGAAGTCTTCTTTCCAAATATGTATTTAGATTTCAGAAAGACGTTTTGTATAAAAAGGTATGGGATTACGAATGAAGATATATCTTGCTGCCATAATCAAATTCTACCCATGTTAATCCACACAAAGTTATTATCTTTACTCTAGCATCATCCACAAGCCATAAAACCAACATGAAAGGGTCCTAGACCCTCAAAAACATACATGCAAACATATAACATAAGGAAAATCATAAAATCATTCTATTCCCCTCATGCATGTAATTAAAATGATTATCAAAGCAAGTATTTTTAAAAAATTGAAACTAGGCCTCATCAACTCTCATGGCTTAGAGTTTCGGCCATGGTCATAAAAATGGGAAAGGACTCATTTTTGATTTTAACTCATGAACTTAAAAATACATGCATCAAGGATTTTAAACAAATATTGAGAAAGTTTTGACAAAACACCAACTTTACACTACTTAGGGTTTTCGATCATCCTATAAAAATGTCTTCAAAAATTCTTTTTGTTACATGCAATTCTATAAAGTGATAATAGAGAAGAGTTTGAGTCCATGGAAATTAGTTTCATGCTCAAAAGATTTTTTTACATATTTTTCTTGAATTTTTTTTATAGTTAAAACCATAAACATGCAACATAAAGAAAATAACATGCATGTTAATAAAAATAAATACTTGAAGAAATGAAGATTAGGGAGGAGAAATTATACCCTTATGATGAGGTGGGGTTGAAGATAGAAGAAATTCCAAGCTTGCAAGGGTGAAAATGGAGAAAAGGTATAAGTGAGCAAGTTAGTGTGTGTGAGAGAACTTGAGAGCATGAAGCAAAACTGAGAGTTGAGTTGGAAAGGGGTATTTATAGAGAGTGAGGGGGAGGGGGCACAGCTTGTGTAGAAAATAGGAGAGGGATTTTAATTTTTTTTATAAATTAAAACATGATTTTTTTATTAAAATAATTGAATTACTTGTAAATATGAATAAAATGATGGCATGCAATAAATAAAAGTACTATTCATGTCAATTCAAGTCGTTTCAATTGAATTAAATTTTTTTAATAATTAAAAACTTGAATTTGCCATTAAAATAATGCATTACTTGCACAAAATGATGAAATGTAATAAATGGAAATACTATTCACATCAAATATTTCAAGGGTTTTCTCATCAAGTCATTTCAAAATCTGTACCAATGAAATTTGGACAAAATTTGTTTCGTTTTGGTTCCATTAATTTCCCGACGGTGAAAACCGATCTATTTTCTAAACGAAAATTCACCCGGAAAAATTAAGTTTTGTAATATTTATAAATATTTTTTTTAAATCATGGGAATTGTTGTAAATATTTTAGTAAATCCAAAATTTTATTTTTCGTGTCGAAATTCGTTTTCTGTATTAGTAAAGTTTTGCCGACAGCGAAAACGTAGACCGTTTTCGTCTGAAATTTCAACCGGAAATTTAACTACAGTTTTCTAAAATAAGAATAAGAATAAAAATAAAAATAAGCTACAAGAATAAATTTTTATTTATCAAAATAATTTTCTATAAATAAAATTAATAATTACACCTACACATACAGAAGCAAAGATAATTAAGAAACAGAAAAATTGGGGTGTTACAATACTCATTTCCTATAAAATTGTATGATGTTAGAAGTTGAATACTAAGTTCATTGTCAAGTAATTTATTTTAATATTTGAATGAATTACATCGACAAGTGATTTATTAGGTTGAAATGGGCATGAGAGTTATCTTATAATATCCAATATGAACAAAGTTCACATCTGTTTTGGTGATGATATAATCAATATCACCGAATATCTGTATTTTTTGGACTCAAATATAACAAAAAACTCACCAACTTAACTATATTTCATGTTATTCTTTCAGAATTCAATATAATTAACCAATCTTTCTCTCTTATCGTGACCACCAAATGACCCCTAAGCTCAAGTTTGCTACCGTAATATCCCGATAATTAGTATATGTGTTTATTTTAAAACTAGTTTTATTAATCGGTTAAATATTTATATTTTTATGAATTTTGACTTATTTGATTTGATTTGCTTAAATGTTTCATTGTTTTATTAAAAGTAATTAATTTTCTAAAGTTTATTTTTATGTTTATTTTAATGTTGTTTTCCTTGAGTAATTTTATTTATTCATTTAAAAGATTTTATTGAGTATGTTAAGATCGTGTTGTTACAGGGGGTGCACGCTTGCTAGACAATAACATTAAGCTATTATTCTTTGTTTAGAAAAATATCATCTAAAATTATTTTGGTTAAAGAAAAATTACTTTCATAATCTCTAAAAGAAATTTTTTTAGCACAAAAAAAATAAAATAAAAGAGACATTTTTTGAAAGTATTTTTACTTGGTTCAGCCCCTATCCACGACACCCTCCTTTTTCTCCTTCTCTTATTCTCTCTCTTCTCTCACATTGCTTTTTCTTCAACTGAGAACACTTTTCCTTCTTTTTTTTTTCTTCTTTCTTCTTCTTCCTCACATCTTCTTCCTCCTCCATACAAGTTCTCTCCTCCTTCCTTCTTGTTGCTCGGACACGCGCCACAGCCTAGGGAGATCTCGGAGTCGCCGCTCGCCGGCACAACAAAGAAGTCAAGCGCTGCCATCATTTCACGTCTGGTTCAGATCTCCGCCATGCAGAGTTGTTCGCCGTCGCAGAAGGAGCCATTTTCGACCACCGTTGGCCATGGATGGCAAAGATGATCCCAGAATCGGACTCGTCTCGACCTTCTCTCTTCTTTGGTCCATTTGGTTTCTGTGTTCGCCGCCGCTGCCGTGGCGTCAGCCGCCGCACCGGAGCTCACCACACCATCAAGTCTTCATCTTCTTACTTGGGTGAGTGAAAACACTCCATATGTCTCAAATTCAAAAGGCGGAATTTCATTTTGAAACCCTAACTTTCAATTTCAGTTTTAATTTTTGAAGTTAAACCTTTTTTTATGCGATTGGGACTGTGAATTAGTGTTTTCCTAAACCAATTTCATCATTCTTTGGTTAGAATGAGTTTTCCCCAATTTGCTTTATGAACCCTGAAACCCCAAATATGTTTTGATTTGAAATCAATGTGATTTTTTGAGAAATTAAGTATATTAGTGAGTTATATTTATAGTGTTAATATTGAGTAATTAATTGTGTGTTTTGTCTGGTTGTTTCTATACTTGATCGACTCTCTGGGATGTTTTTCATGTTCGTGTTTGCTGTGGGAAAGCAGAAATTGCTTTCTGGGAACTGTTTGGAGCTGACTGTATAGCTGTCAAGTGCCGGAATGACTTTGAACAGCTTTGAGGTGGGGGAAGATATTATGTTAGTTGTAGTATGGGGTTAATACGAGTTAATATAACTGCTTAGGAATATTAGGAATTGTTTAATATGCTTGCTCAATATTTTTAATGTTGTTATTATCTGTGTAATTTTAGGATCTTATATCTGTTTAGATTTAATTTAGCGCTATGCTAAATTGGATCTAGTTGAATTGGCGTAAGGTTCTAATTCGAGAACCTTACTTATTCTGGTAACTCGCGTACGCTAATCGTTGGATTTAATTCCATGTAGTTAGGCTCTAAGTATAGCCTATCTATTATTGGTGTTAAGTCGTTTAGGGACTTCTTATGACAGGCGTTTGATGTTCGAACTCGTATTGGGAAAGATATTGGATTTTGGTCCAGAGATATCCACACATCTTATGATAGACAATTGGATTTAGACCCAGAGATATCCAAATAATATATCTTGTATGGTAAGGGCCAGAGATATCCACACGTCTTGTGATAGACAATTGGATTTATGCTCAGAGATATCCACACGTCTTGTGATAGACAATTCGATTTATGCCCAGAGATATCCATATGTCTTGTGATAGACAATTGGATTTTGACTCGATCTACGAAGAGTTACTTGGCTTGATCACTATATAGCGATGGAATATTTGACAACAATAGTCTCTTTGGAGTAAAGTTAGATCTAATCCAAACCCGCATTCGAGTATCAGCCCTTTCTAAAAGTATATATGTATTTTATAAATATATCCTTTGATATATTTTCCCACTTGAAGGTTTGTTTGTCGCCGCATACCCATATCTACATTATGAGATTGGCATAGAATCTTACCCTCTATGTGTTTCTTCTCTCTCTTTGTATGTGAGAGTACGTAGCTGCTTCGGATGACTGCCCTCACGTGGAATCGAGATTCTGTCGTGATTTGATGGATATCAGGGATGCGACTCCTAAACTTGGAGGGTCTCACTTTTGACGATACACGGTATAAATCTTTCGTACTTTTGGAAGATCCTGTGTCTCGGGATATTTCGTGCACTTTGTTTTATTTTATGTTAATAATGAAAACTTCTGTGTTTGTATAAAAATTAATTTGGGATTATTGTATCTATTTATTATTTTAAGTCTTTATTATAGTTGAAGTTTTTATTTTTCGCTCCTGACAGTTGATGTAAGACCAGAGACCAAGTTTGGTTTGATAAAGTATTTGATGTTATAAAATATTTTATCAGGATTTTCCGACTTTCAAACAATCTCCATTTTTTTTAAAGGAGATATTTCGAAATTGATTTGTGAAAATTCCTATCTTAATTATTATAATTAGAATTATTTAAAACTAGGCTTCACATTATGGTATCAGAGCAGTCGAGCCTAACCGGATATGGGGTTATGACCTGACTGTGTCTTCTCCGTGTGATCTCCGTGTTGTGTGAATTATTTGAACTGTTTTAGAATAAGATAAGATAGTTAGATCTAAGATCTCGTGAGAGATTTATCTTATATGGTCTTAGTTTTACTAGCTACTCTTATGGTAACTAATAGCTTGTGGAGGATTTAGTGATTTGAAATATTTATTTTATTGGTGGATTAAAGTTAAGTGAGGATGACTTTGATCAATTAGTGTTTAATTTCAATTTATATTGATTTGATGGATTTAGTGTATTTTATCTATGTTGTGGAATGCTTAGGATTTCAATTAAAAATCTTAATGATGTTGTATTGTTGGACTACCAATGGATTTGAGGACTATAGTTGGTGTTAGTGTGAGATTGATTTCTAGCTAAGTATTTTGATTTTGGTTTATAAGTTACAATCAAATTAGGTTTGATTTGTGGATTTCTTGACAATTAGATTATAATTCCTCATTTTAAAGTTATTTTTGGATTTGAATCTATTTCTAAGATTTTAATGTAAATTTGAGGAAGTTCTAGCATTTAATTGATAATGTAATGATTGTATTGATGTTATGAACCACGCCATTGAGGTTGTGAATGAGTATTTGATGAATTAGTGAAATGATGACCTTGAATTCGTGTTATGAGTTTTATTTGAGTTGTTAAAGATGTTTTGGCATGGAATTAGTCCTCTTAAGTGTGGTTGACTATTTTGATGTGGGGAATATGATTAATTTGGCTATGATTTTGCTAAAATTCGGATTTTGTTTATTTCATATGTTGTATTTTGTTGACATCAAAATAAGGGTAATGCAAACAACTACCCTTAGATAATTTTTTTAAGGAATTAAGAAAATTAAGTTTTTATTGAAAAACTAAGCATTTAATCTCTTTAAATACTAAATACATCGATTCCTAATGAAAACTTTTTTTTATTGATTCCTTAACAAGTGTACTGGCCGAGGTTATTAACCCGGCCACCGAGCTCAAGTACCCGGCCCGGTCCGGAAATTGAGGATAATAAATCGAAGAAGATATTGATATCAAATCTCTAATCCCTTAAATCAAGGAATCATATCTCAAAAGAGATATTAAAACATAAATCAAATCTCTAAAGAGATAGGGGAATCCTATTATAAAAGGGGCAAGACCTCATAAGAAAAGGACTTTTCACTGAACACCGGTGACTCTCCCTTAAGCGTGTTAGAGGAACTAGCGTCGACCAAGAGACTATCAAACAGTCCTTGCTCCCTAGTACTCGTCCGATACAAAATTAAGGGATCGAGATCACCGCCCCGCCAAGGGATGAACCTAGAACTACGTCTGGCTTTGATTCCCACTGGGATACGTAGGATCGGAATCACTGAATTCTGTCAAGCCCAAATCATAAAATAACCCCCTTGGTTTCACGTTATATGGCGAGGTTCTGACAAAACGGATCTTGGCAGGAACATTTGGCGCCGTCTGTGGGAAAAGACAAGTCTGAAAATTCTGTCAGCTCTGTTGAACTAGACTCGAGAATTGACATAGCCCATTGAGGAGTTGGAGAAGTTCCAGCTTGGATCACAGCCCGATCACTGCACTAAGCTGCAGTTGATGTATATAGTCGGGTATTGTACTCTTTTTCCTACCTCGGTATTTTGTCCCAAAAAGGGTTTTGACCGGGGAGGTTTTAACGAGGCACACCGCGGACTCCATCCAATAAAAGAATTTATTGTGAATATTGCTTTATTTTCTCTTATCTTGCCGAAGTATTTACTCTGCAGGCATCTTATTTTGGTGGCCGAGTACGAGCCATTAAATTGTTTAAGGCCAAGTCTGAGCCTAAAGGCCGAGTTCGAGCCATTGAAGTCATTAAAGGCCAAGTCTGAGCCTCAAGGCCGAGTACGAGCCACTAAATTATTGAAGGCCGAGTACGAGCCATTAAATTGTTTAAGGCCAAGTCTGAACCTGAAGGCCGAGTCCGAGCCATTAAAATTATTAAGGGAACCGGGCACAATGCTGAAAGTAAAAATGAGGCCGAGTTCAAAGCCTTAAAAATACAAAAAGGGAAGGCAGGTTCGGTCGAAGAAACAGCTTGAAATAAGGAAGGAAGAAAGTCCACATGGCCGAAGTATCAGCTCGGTTTAATACTTGTCAGCTCTTTCGCTTGTTTAAGCTCAGAGCTTGGGGGGCTTGTGTACTGGCCGAGGTTATTAACCCGGCCACCGAGCTCAAGTACCCGGCCCGGTCCGGAAATTGAGGATAATAAATCGAAGAAGATATTGATATCAAATCTCTAATCCCTTAAATCAAGGAATCTTATCTCAAAAGAGATATTAAGACATAAATCAAATCTCTAAAGAGATAGGGGAATCCTATTATAAAAGGGGCAGTACCCCTCATAAGAAAATGACTTTTCACTGAACACCGGTGACTCTCCCTTAAGCGTGTTAGAGGAACTAGCGTCGACCAAGAGACTATCAAACAGTCCTTGCTCCCTAGTACTCGTCCGATACAAAATTAAGGGATCGAGATCACCGCCCCGCCAAGGGATGAACCTAAAACTACGTCTGGCTTTGATTCCCACTGGGATACGTAGGACCGGAATCACTGAATTCTGTCAAGCCCAAATCATAAAATAACCCCCTTGGTTTCACGTTCTATGGCGAGATTCTGACAAAATGGATCTTGACAGGAACAACAAGTACCCTAAAGCTACTCGTCTGCATTTTCCTACAGATAATTTCTATTCCTACAACTTATTTTAATCGCAACAGTAAAAAGAATAAGGGGTGGCGCTATCCCCATGCAAATGACCCGTAGAATAAGTATCCGGTCATTCCTCAACCTTGTCCAGCCAGTAAATACCCGTCAAATCTACACCGTCCAATAAAAAAAATATTATATCAATGATTCTTCTATGTGGAGTATTGCTCCTGAGTTCTATAGAGGATTTAAGACTTTACCTTTTGAGATGCCTATGTTTTGGACCTATCCTTGAATAAAGCAAGACGTCTTATATCTTTGAATACATCAGTGGCCGCCATCAAATAATTGTATACATGACAAATATTTATTTTACATTACATAATTGCAAACACGACAAACAGTGAACACTTTTCCAATAATAATGTTACTGTTCCCATAATAGACAAGGGGGAACTGTTAGTATTAACAGTCAAAGAACAGATTGTAGGGAGAGGATAAGATCATGTTGAAAGAATTAAAAACAGCAAGGTTAAGATGAAATGAGTTCAGTGGGAGGACTATTTTAATAAGAGAGTGAGAGGAATAAATTTAGACTACTAAATCATATATGGATTTTCAAGATTAGAAATTGATGATCATGTGAACATTTAAAAAAATCACACGATTTTATTTTCTAATCTTGATCATCCATATGTAATCTAAAGATTTAAATTTGCTCATCTCAATCTCATATTAAAATATTGGTCCCACTTGATACATTCAATGTAGTTGAGTTAAGTATACTGCAAGTTAATGTAAATACCTTCATTTTCATTCAAGAATAATTGAAAAGAGAGGAACTATTTAACAAGAAAGCCAATTTGATTTGACTTTTTGATTCATCTCAAAAACTAAACAGTGTCCCTCCAACACACACAACTGAATACTGAGATTAGAAGAAAGATCAAATAAATTCAGAAAAATATTTTCCTAAATTCCACCAAAATTTTCCCATTTACTGGCCAAATTAGACATGGTCTGTGTTGAAGAACCATCTTCTTTAAGGGCATTAGCAGCAGCATCTTTTAAATCCTTCATTCTCTTGCGCATTTCTTTACTTTCTTCCTCTTCCATCAAACACTTTATCACTTCTTCAATTTCCTCCTTTTCTACTATGTCATCCTCATTAACTTTAGGCCTAATTGCAACTTTAAGGCCATCAGTTAACATCACTGCATTCACCCTTTGTTCTGCAAAGAGTGGCCATGTTATCAGTGGAACTCCCTCTTGCAAACTCTCCAAGATAGAATTCCAACCACAATGACTTAAGAATCCACCAACAGAACTATGACTAAGTACTTGAACTTGAGGTGCCCATGATGGCACAACCAAACCTTGCTCTTTAGTCCTTTCCAAAAACCCACTTGGTAAGAATTGCAAAGGGTCCTCATTCACAACACTTAAGTAAGCAGCACTAGTTGAATTACTTGGAGCTCTCAAAACCCACAAGAACTTTTGACCACTCAATTCCAAACCCAAAGCTAACTCATTAATTTGTTCTTGAGAAAGTGTTCCACCACTTCCAAATGAAACATACAACACTGAACCAAGTGGCTGGTTATCCAACCATCTTAAACACTCTGACCCATTATCCCCAATGGTTGACCCTTTTTGTGTAATGGGTCCCACAGGGAAAAATCTGATTTTGCCATTTACCTCTTCTTCCAATGCTTTTAGAGTACCTGATTCCATTTCTAAGAAGCTGTTGATCAAGATTCCATCAGCTTTAGAAATTCCTTTGGCACGTTCAAGAAATTGCTTGTAAGCTTCACTTGATCTATTTTGTGTTGGGGCAGGAAGATCTTGCCCCAAAAGTGGTACACAACCTGGTATATGTATATGTTCTGTTAAGTCTTTGTACTCACCTGAAACTTGTTGATCTAGTTTTTGCATATAGAGTACTATTGACAATACCATAGCAGAGCCAGGGAGGTAAATATAGGAAATGGTGTTAAGCTCTTTTGCAAAAGCCAGTGTTTCATATGCAAAAATGTCAACAACCAAAGCAGCTAGTGGTGCTTTTGAGTTCAAGGATTTCAGGGCCTTTTGTATTGATGTTAGTGAGAGAGTAACAGTTTGTTGAATAAGGACTGCAGGGTGTGCATCTTGGGGTAAGTCTTGTTTGTTTATTGGGGGAAGAAAAATGGAGTCTATGTTTGAAGGAAGGGTTTTAAGGTAGGATTTTGAGGAATCTGGGTGTGACCCAAGTGAGGGAATGATACATGTGACATGAAAATCTGGTTTCAACTGAACAAGACGCTTAGAGAACTCAACTAAGGGAACTAGGTGGCTGAAACCAGGACTTGAAACAACAGCTATGTGAGTTTTTCTAGCCATAGATATGGTTGCTACGTTGCTGGTTAAGATATGATCATGTGAGGGTTTATATAAAGAAACGTTTGCTTTTATTATCCAATCACAAACGAAATTATAATAGAGATATAATAAGAGGGAAAAAGTGGTTTTCTCCTTGTTCTTTTGTTGTTGTAATGTTCAAAGATGAAAAAACAGAACCAATCGGCTGCAATTACTTTTAGAACTGCATCACATCTTAGCCTTCGTCAATATTTTTGGCAAAATAGATAGATTGGTCTATATATTTTTTTAAACTTTTCATATCAATCATATAAGGTTTTTTTTTCTTTTAAATTGGTCATATACGTTCAGTTGTGTTTTTAGGTTAGTCACTTCTGTTAATTTCGAATTAACACCATCAGTTTTAACCTGATATGACTATCACGTTAGTTTGACACATAATTTTTGACCTGACTATAGTAGGTCGAAATTCACTAAAATGATTAACGTGAAAACGAAACTTAACGTCGATGTCCAAGTTGAAAAAAAAAACTTATAATACCGAGTGATAAATAAAAAAATATATAATACCAATATAGTTATTTTCCCAATGTTGTATTATTATGTGAAAAAACAAAATGCAAATAGAATTTTTAAATATGAAAGTGATGGGGTGGTAGATATTGCTGATGTAAGTGATCACGTAAATCGTCTATATATGTGTTGATTGTTTATATTTTCTATTTTCTATGGTGGGGTAGAGTCGTTATAACCAAGAAACTTTGCAGGTAAAGTCATTGTTAATGTGAGTGATCATGTAAATTGTCAACATGCATCAATTGCTTTTCTTTTCTTTTCTTTTATATATAGCGGGGACACAAAGTTTGAAGGTGTAAAAAGAGTAACATGCGCCAATGTAAGAAGAATGAGTGTTTAACACACTTCATAATCATGGTTAATGGTGTGTTAGACTTGGTTAATAAGTATAATGATTTATAATTTATTGTTAATCAACTGAACTGAATTAATCAAGAGTTTATATACCTTTAACAAGGTGGCTCAAATGTCCATAATTCAGATGTACAAATAACATTACGTATAATGTAACCGTTCATATATTATATTGAGGCATGTTATTTGTACAACTTTTGTGGACACCTAAGTGACACCCACA
The DNA here is from genome assembly GCA_030762895.1 of Sophora flavescens. Taxonomy (NCBI): domain Eukaryota; kingdom Viridiplantae; phylum Streptophyta; class Magnoliopsida; order Fabales; family Fabaceae; genus Sophora; species Sophora flavescens. The sequence goes on along the minus strand of CM061063.1, from coordinate 206,227,312 downwards.
CTCACAATTGCACATTATACATCTACTTTATCTCAAAATACATCTTCATCCCACCCACACTCACATTAATCTAAGATGCCTATACGGGTGTCCAAATCCAGGTGTAAAAATAATATAAGTGTATTATAATAGAAGTATCATTCTGGTTTGCTTTTTTATTTTCAACTCTTTGTGGGTTAACAACCGAGACAGCAAAGTAGTAAGGACCACAAAAACCTAGTACTCCCCTTCTTTACATGTCATAGAGGAAGATGCTCCTGCCATGCCTCTTTAGAATCATTCCAGTGGGTGTTAGTATTAACAGTCAAAGAACAGATTGTAGGGCAGGGGATAGATCATGTTGAAAGAATAAAAAACATCGTGGAGTATTATATATATTATAACCTTTTCTATTGTCTTGCCAGTACGACGTTGGTCAACCAGAATAGTGGTCCCGACAGTAAAGCCCATAGAGAAAGAGAGGGTAGTGAGTCAGTTGGTCAGCTAGGTGGTCCTGCCATCAGTATGGAACAGTAAATTACAGTAGATATCGGATATCTAGGTTTTTGTCACCATGTCTAATCTACTAAGGATGGTTTCAAAGAAAGGTAAAGAAAAATTATAAGTAAATGAAGGAAGTACAAGTAAAGACGAATTTGATGATACTTTAATAAATATCAAATAGTTATTCCTCATGTTAAACAAAAGTTAAATAATTGGAGCATTCCTGAATTAAATGTTTCAAAAATTTATAAAACAAATATAATTGATAAATTTTCTTCAGATTACATAATTAAAACTTCTGAGTACATTATTAATGTTAATAAAACTCAGGATAGCAAAAACTTATTAAATTTATCCGTGTTAAAAGAACATAAGAAAAAATACAAATTTTTGCATATTGGATTAATACAAGTTGTTGTTAAGCCCTTGCATCATTTGGGGATTGATGCACCTGTCTGTGTTTGTTTAAGAGATACTAGGCCTTTTCGTTTTGAAGATCAAGTATTATCAATATTAGAAACTAATCTTCATAACAGTCCTACTTATTTTAATAACTTTTCAAATTATACTATTTCTTTGGAAAGCCTAGGAAAAAATAAACATAATTGAAAACTAGATATTAAAATAAGAGAAGGAACTTGGAATCCTGATTCTTATCCTTTGGAGTAATATATATAATATATTACAAAGCTATGAAATCTAATATTTCTCCTAAGGCACTATACACATCCCCAAAAGGAGAAACACTATTACTTCAAGTAAATTTAGAAAAAAACTAATGTAGCAACCCCTCAACCATTAAAACATGATGAAATTTCAAGAAATTTAATATGGGATTTAGAAGAAATACTACCTCCCGAAGAACCAGAACCTTCTACATTAGATAATGTTCTAGAATATAAATCAGGAAGTATTTCAATTAATTTCACACTGTTATCTTGGTGTGGGTCATCCAGATATAGACCTTCTTCATCTAGAGCCTCTGAAGGAGTAAAAATAATGGAAAGACCAAGAAATTAGGTAGAGTCTATGACTCCACCTCTGCACCCATTAAAGTTAATAGGTGTTCAGGAACATCCAACTATTCCTAAACCCAATTATCAAGTAGATGTACCGTCTACTCAAAATAATAAAAACAGTTCTCCAACCCAATCAGAAGCTGCTCAGGCTTTTGAGTAACCACAATTAAATATGATAAATGTAACATCCCGATTTTCGCTGCTTCGTAATATCGGTAATAAATATATAAATATATATTTTTATCCGAGACATAGAAAATGATTTTGGATAAACCAAGGTCATTTCCTTGTTATACTTATTTTCATAAGGTTACGGGGAAGTTTTTGGTTGAAAACTCAGACGGAAGCCGGTCTGCTGTTTTCTGTGTTTTCACTGACAGTAAAAGTTTACTGCTCAGAAAACCTAATTTTGAGTCGTGAACGAGATGAAAAATATTTTTATCATATTTACTACGATATTGGAAGTTTTGAATATTTTGGTAAAAAAATTAAAATATTATATTTGTTGCGGGTGTATACGTCGAGATGTCTCTAGGAAAAGCTTGCGCCAGATGAATCGAGAAGTCGGAAACGTAGCAGAGATGTTGGATTGACCGACTTGACGAGCATTTATGACGAGTTTATCCATATCATAATGGCCATAATGACACATTTATGACAAAGTTAATTTTTCCTATGAAATGACCAAATTGCCCTTGTCTTTTTATGACAATTTCAAACAAATGCCATTGGAAAAAGTTGACCAACCCTTGCCCAAAACCCACGGCTCCAATACCTTCTTCATTAAGTTTGGTTTCTTCTTCATTTAAATAGGTTGTCTTCTTCATTAAGCCATTTTCTTCCATTTTCATGTTCTTTTTCTTTAAAGTATTCATAATTCGTCCAATTTTGCCTAGCAATTCTGACCAGTTTCTGTTTTGAATCTCTAAAAACTTTCAACATAAAAGTTGTTCATATTTCTCTCTTCTTTCCAACGACATTAATATCATCCAAAACGAACAAGTATGTTGAGAGATCTACTCAAAATACTAAAACTGTTCTAAACCCTAACTATGTTCATCTTCTTCCTTAAGTTTCTTAAGAACACCATAAGAAAAACCTTGAAGAACATCATCCAAACTTTGTTTTCTTGAATCATCAAGAGGTAAAAACTTCTTCTCTTGACATTTGAATCATTTCTCTTCACAACTTTTGTAGATTCATGGCTAAGATTCATATGTTCTTTATTTGTTCAAAGTTCATGGAGCTAGATTCAAAAATTCAAAACTAATTCTAGAAAAATCCTTTTGACATGAAACCAATTGCTATGATCTTATAATCATATCTATTTTCATCATCTAGAAGCACAAGATCATGTGAAATTTCTTTCCCTAATTTCTGGTCATGGCCGAACCTAGGTTAAAATTGTGTTCTTAGGTTTTGTTTCATTTTCATGTCTTGATTCATGATTATATTTTGATAGTTCTTGTATTCAAGTATATAGAAGATCAAAAATCAAACTTAAGCCTATTTGATCTCATCAAAACCGAAACCCTAGGTATGAGCACTTGATGGTTTTGTGATTCAAAAGTTGTTTGTTACACTTGAATCCAACTCTAAGTTTTGTATGTTGATTAAATCCAAGAGTTTAGAAATTTTAGAGATTTCTAACCTCAAACTCAGCCCTTGGCCGAAACCCTAGTTCTTGGAGCTAGATGAGTTTCATTCAAAGTTCTTAGTTCATGATTTTGGATTAAGTGCTTAATCATACTTAAGTAACTTATGGATCATTAATCCCTAAGTTAATCAAATTTTAAGTTTCCTAACCTAGAAAATTGGGTGAAGCCGAACCCTACCCCCATTGATTTAAGTGTGTTGTTGTTTGATTTTGATTTATTTTGGTTGCAATTCGTTATGAAGGAATCGATCGGGTTGGTTTGACCTAAAGCCGACGGAGGAAACCGGATCAAATCGGGAGATTATTTGAAACCCTTAGTTCGAGTCTTCAAGAGGTAAGGGGAGCTTACCTGAGGGATTTTTCTCTATAACTATTTGTGTGTAGTGTGATTTATATGATTTATATGTGGTTGTGGTTATTTGTTTATGTGGCTTACGTGGTGTTGTTTATCTGTGTATCGGTGATTTATCTGCTTTTAAATTATTTAATTATTTGTAGTAGTATATTATGTTGCTATTATGCATGATCTTCATGGTGATAGAGTTATGATGCTGTTGTTGAATGATGAATGTTGAATGTTGTTTGAGAGGCCTGACAGTGGTCAGTGCACAACCGATTAATCAGATAAAAGATTTAATAAGTTGTGAAAATTATATTCAACGTTTTATGGGAAATGTTGGAATATAATAATGGTGGAAAATATTATTTTGGAAAAATAATGAGTTTTTGAGAACTATTATTATTTTAATAATTTATCAGTGTAAAAGTAATTTATGAGTCACGGTGAGAGCGTAACCGTGAAATTTTTTTTAGTACTGCTATTTTTTACGCAAGAAATTCCGAAATATTATAAAAAGTTATTTTGTGAAATTAATGTTCAAAAATACTTTATAAAAAAAAATAAAAAAAATAAAAAAATAAAATAAAATAATAATATAAAATAAAAAGTCAAAGTTTGACTTTAAAAATATTTGCTTGGAAAATGATAAACAATGGCAAGTTCTGAAATTATTTATGGTGAAAGTTTAAAAATAGCATTACTTGTTTTGAGAAGAGGTTTAATCAGAATTGATTTAAATTTTAAAGCCGAAGTTTCAGTAAAAGAGTTTTCAAGTAGAAATGATTTTCTGTAAATGAGTTTTACTAAACGACGATATAGAACTTATTAACCGAGATGTCGGGGTGCTAGTGTTCTTATGACGTTGTCTTATTTTGGATTTGTTTTTCACAGAGAAAAACGATGTAAAACGATGTTATGGAACTTAATAACCGAGACGTCGGGGTATTAAGGTTCGTTGTGTTGTAGACTGGGTATCTACGTAAATAAGTTAAAACGTTTTGAGAAGTTTTCTATTACCACGAACCTAAGACTGATTGCAACGGTCTAAGGGCTTCGTGATTGAGCACTCGGACTTTGAGGTCCTGTGTTGTTAATAAAAGTTGTAAAGATGTTGAAAACGATGATGCTTTTGAGAGCATTCGATGTTGAAAACGATGATGCTTTTGAGAGCATTCGATGTTGAAAACGATGATAAGTTGAAAGCTTTTGAGAGCTTTGATGTATAAAAACGATGATAAGTTGAAACTTTTGAGAGCTTTGATGTTTAAAAACGATGATGGGTCGAAAGCTTTTGAGAGCTTTGACAAATAAAGATATAGCACAAAGAAAAGTGTTGAGAACAAAAGGTTTCTATTTCATGCATTTGGCAGATGTGCCATGATAAAACGAGTGATTACCATGCGGCGTCATGGTAGATCATAAAGATGTTCTTATTGTGCCTAGTGGACAATGAGGCCCCATCTACGTTGTGACACCTGTGCCACGATGTTGGACAGTGTGTGATGGGTTTTGGCTGTGTGCCTGTGGATCGCGTGTCGTGTTGCGGATCGCATGTCCGTGGGTCGTGTGCCTGTAACTATCGAGTCTGATCAACTCACCACGAGGTTGGAGATATCTCATGAGATTATGTATGAATGTTAGATGATGTTTTGAAGTGCTCATGCATAGTTTTTCAACGTTGATGTTTGGGGTGTGAAACCCATTGATAAACGATGTGATATAATATGAATGAGTATGTTGTTATAAATATGTATATGTGTAGGTGCCTTCTTTTGTGTTGCGCATTTAGTTATGGTGATAAATCCATATATTGGTGTCTCACCCTTACAACACATCTCAGAGACGTACGAGGGGTATGATCCCTACAAGAAGAGGAAGGCTGTCTAGTTGGAAGCGTGTTGTGCTGCTCCTATTGGCTGTAGTGTCTGTTAGTTACGACCAGCTTAGGTCCTATTATATTATATTATGTTTTGAAGATAAAACTGATGTTGATTTAGGTATGAAAATATATGAGGCAGTATAGTTGTAAGATTTATATACTTTGTGTATCTAAATGTAATTTGATTACGTTATTGTTGTTGTGGTTGTGAAGCTAAAAGAATTTTTTTTTATCACCATATTTTGAAAATATGAACGTTGAGAAAACATTATTTCCGAAAGTAACCAGCAAATTAAGTTTTATTTCCGCAAACGGGTAACCATGTGATGACCCGAGTTTAGGGTGTCACAATAAACATATTTAAAATGGATAGAAAACTTCTTAAAAAGGAGTTTCTTAGTGATAAAAATAAATAAAAAAAAGAATGATTTTTCTCTAATACTTCACAAGAACAAATAGAAAATTTTTGAGAAAAATACTATAAGTATTTAGAAAAGAAACAACAAAATATTCATTATTTTCAATGGTTTGAAAAACATTGCTTTAAGAATTAAAAACTCTGAATTAAGCAAAAAGAATTTGGAAAACTACTAAAGGAAAGGAAGCCGTTTCAATAATTCCTCCTTTAGAAGAAATAAGCTTTCCAAATATAGACAAGGCAAAAGTAATAGCTTCACCTTTTAAAATGATGCACATAGATAAAACTACAGAGTTTTCCCATCCTAACAGAAATGATATAAAAAATATTCAACATCAATTAAATTATACAAATCAATTACTTCACCAAGTAGCAATTACTTTGGATAATTCAAAAGATAAACCTTCATATTTATCAAATCAAATAAATAAATATGAAAGACCAATAATAACTCATTATAAGTTCTCTGATTATGAAATAAAAGAAATTAAACTTAAATCAGAATCCGAAGAAATTTTAGAAGAAATAAATAAAAAACTTTCTTCTTTAAAACTTTCTACATCTCAATCATCTCCATCAAAAACAGTGAATGTTATAACTTTAGAAGAAATTAATGAAATAGAAAATCAATTTAAAGATCCCACAGAGCAAATAACTAAAATTAGAGGAGCTAGTACCTCTAAAACCAGAAATTATCCTACTACAAAAAATTGGTATCCCCAGCCTTCGCTTGTGGATATTCAATATGAAGAAAAAGAATTATAAACTGCTGCAAGTTACTCTGGAGATGCTATCTATGAATGGAATATAGATGGCTTTGTAAGTCATCAAATATTTAGAGTTCTTGAAGAAATGACCATGGCAGCTACTGCCTTTAGATCAAAACAAAATACTCCTCTTTCTACTGTTAAAATATTAATTGCAGGATTTACTGGAAGTCTAAAAGGATGGTGGGATAATGATCTCATTGAACGAGAAAGAAATTTGATTTACACTTTAGTAAAAAATGAAGTAGTAAATGATCAACAAGTAACAGTTGAAAATCAAGTAGAAACTTTAATACTTTCAATATCTCAAGCATTTATAGGAGATAATAGAATTTTTGAAGATAGATCTTTAGAAATCCTTAAAAATCTATATTATCATTCCTATAATCATAATCCAAGAGTATGTTGAAATCCAAAATTTCCTCCCCTAATTTCTTGGCAAGGCCGAATCGTATAGGTTTGGTTGGAGGAAAGTTTTTGTTCATTTTCTTTACAAATGATTTTGTATATCATCTTTCTAATATGTATTCATGTTGAATCCAAGTTATTTCATCAAACAAAAATCCCTAGCTTCATGTACTCATTAAGGCCGAATCTAGGTTTTTATAAGTTTGGAAGTTTTTAATTCAAACTTTGTTGATTTTTCACTAATCCATTGTCTTAAGTAATTAGGATCATTAATCCAATGACTTAAGCAATTTTCGAAATGTTGGCCACAAAACCTTGTTGAGACCGTGACCTATCATTAGGGAATATGTGATTGTATTTGTTTGATTTTGATTGGGTGATTGTGGTTGTTGAAGGATAAAGAATTGTGTCGTGTACGTGTGTTGACAATTTCCGGATTCGTGGCGAAGTTTTTAATGGGAAGTTAAGTTCTTCGAGAGGTAAGAGGGGATTTCCTAAGGGATTTACCAGATGGCTACGTGGTATCTGTTATTGTCTGTGTTAATTATCTGTGATTGTGGTATTTGTTTAATTTGGTTAAAGTTTTGTTAATTTCATCTATGATTGTTTATCTGCATTTAATTGTTTATTTGCAGTTAGATATTATAATGTTGTGATGTATGATCTGCCTGGGAATAATTGCTATGATGATGTTGTTATTGATTGTTGTTTGAGAAGCCTGACAGTGGTCAGTGCCCAATCAATTAATCAGATAAAAGCTTTAAGAAGACTTTACGAGGAATATTCAATAGTTAATTGAGAAATATTGGAAGATATTATGATTTTAATAATTATTTGAGAAAATAAGGATTTATTTGAAAATATTATTATTTTAATGATTTATTAGTGTAAAAGCAATTTATGAGTCACAGTGAGGACGTAACCGTGAAATTATTTTTGTACTGCTAATTTTTACTTAAAAAATTCCGTAATATTATAAAAAGTTATTTTATGAAATTAATCTTCAAAAATAACTTAATTATGATTTTAGGAAAATATTTAAGTGGAAAAGTTTAAGAATTGGCTTAAATGACTTTTAAAATGATAGAAGACGGTAATTTAGAAAATTATCGATGGCAAGAAATTATAAAATGGCAGTACGTGTTTTAAATCAAGACTGAACCTCAAGTGACTCCCTTTTTGAAACAAAAAATTTTCAGAAAAAGATTTCAAGTAATTGATGATAATCTATAAGATTTCATGGTATTTTAATTTCTTGAATCCTCAAAATGGGTATCCATCATGGTTTATGGAATGGTTATGGGAATTCAGCCTATCCACTGATATACTTCGCAATTCACTCTTCGTAATTTATGAGGAGTTTAAGAAACTTACTCCATCAATACCTCCTCATTGCAAGTTACTTCAATTTTGTTCCCAATTTGGAATAGCTGGGTTTTTAAAAATCAACACAACAATTCATCATCATCTTGCCGAGCCATTTCCAGATTACATTTGTTCAGAATTTACAGTTTCTTGGTGGAGAAAGTTTAATAATGCCATTGTTTAAACAAAGTTTGTTTCATGGAAGAAATTTAAAGGAAGTTCTCCTCAGAAGTTAGTAACTCCTCAATCTTCCAATAAATCACCAGATGTTGTAAGTACCAGTCAAAAATCACCATTTAGAGTTAACATTTCTGCAAGTTATTCCGTAAAATATAATTAAAATAACAAGAAGCTCTTTCTTCAATTGATGATACTGAAGAGCAAGATAAAGTATCCACTCCTTCTGAAGACAATCCAGTTTTAGAAAATGAAGACATGTGTTTTGGTTTCGGTGATGGATATGAAGTGGTCCCATTTGATCTCAATAATTGAAGACAAGCAGAATTGACAAGATTGGCGTCTTCCCCGACAATGAATAAAGACGGATCGATTTGTAAAGGATGTGCACTCAACTAGCTATGATGATGAAACAGGTTCTTGATATGCAAGAACAGTACAGAACAAAGCAAGATGAAAGAATGTGCAAAGAAATAAAATAACTACACACAAGATATTATCGTGGTTCAGAGCCAAGGCCTAGCTCCTACATCCACACTACGGTTGAGTCTTCTATTCACAATTCAGTACAAGAACTTTACAGTTTTTGTCCTACACACTACACACTTGCACTCTCAATACAATTGCAGAATTTCTCACAATGATCGAATCAGTGATCATTCTACCAATAACCAAGACTTATATATCCTATACATGTTAGTCTAATGGTAGTTACAAAGCTACAGTCTTTTTGTAACACCCCGAGTTTTTTCTATTTTCTAATATCAGAAATTTATATAATTACATTTATATTTTTATCTGAGACATTGAAAATTATTTTAATTATAACAAAACCTTATTTACACTCTACTTAAAAGTAGAGAGTTACGATTAAAATTTAGGTTGCAAAGTTAGGTGAAACCCGGTCTGTGAATTTCACTGACAATATATTTATACTGATCAGAAGACCTAATTTTGACTCGTGAATGAAATACTTAGGGTTTCTATGAAGTTTTCAATGATATAGGTTATTTTTAAAATTTTCAAAATAAATAGGTTATTATACTCAATTCGGGCGTAAAAACCTAAATCGGGTAATCGACGGAGTCAAGAACGGACGTGCAGAGACAAAATCCGACATTCAATGGATGAAGACAAAATCCTTAATGTTGGTTTTAATCACAAATTTGCCATTGTACAAGATTACCATTTTGTCCCTAGAGTTTTATGCCTTGGACCCAATTACCCCCTAATCCCACGGCCCAAACACCCATTTGAGAGCCCATTTCACTTCTATAAAAGGCATGATCATATTGTCCATCAAACTTTGTTCATTCTCTCTTAAAAACTCATAAGCTCCATAGCCTTGATTTGTGATGAATGCCCTTGATCCTTCACTTGTTTTTGATCTTCAAGAGGTAAACCTTGTTCTCCTTACTCAATCATGATTATGTTCTTCAATTATTTTCATGATTCAATGCCTTGTTCATCATTTTCAATTTCTAGATCTAGAAACTTTGAAATTCTCTAGAAAATCATAGAAAAATCCTAAAAAGATGAAATCAATTTCTGTGAGTTAGTTATCATCTCTATTATCATAATCCAAGAGTTTGTTGCAAACAAAGTTTTCCTCCCTGTTTTTCTCTCCAAGGCTGAAATCCTATATGTGTGGGTGGAGGAACTTTTGTTCATTTCATTTGAAAATAATCATGGATTCCATCTTTCTATTGAATATGTATGTTGAATCCAAGTTGTTGTGTTCAAAAAAAATTCCTAGCTCATGTTTTCATGTATGGCCGAAATTGAGTTTAGGAGGAATTGGAATATTTGGTTTCAATTCTTTGTGATTAATCATTAATCCTATGTCTCAAGTATTAAGGATCATTAGTCCAAAGACTTAAGCAATATTAGAATTTTTTTTCTCATCAAACCCTAGCATGGCCGTGACCTATCTATAGAGGAATAGGTGATTTTATTTGTTTGATTTTGATTGGTTGATTGTGGTTGGTGAAGGATAAAGAATTGTATCGTGTACGTGTGTTGACAACTTCCGGATGCGTGACAAAGTTTAAAATTGGAAGCTAAATTCTTCAAGAGGTAAGAGGGGATTGCCTGAGGGATTTTTCCGATGGCTACGTGCTATCAAGTTGTGGGTCTATATTATTTATGTGGTTGTGGTGTTTGTTTAAGTTATTTTATGTCATGCTACTTTATCTGTGTTTATTTATTTGCAGTTATATATTATAGTGTTTTGATGCATGATCTGCCTGGGATAATTGCTATAATATTGTTTATGATTGTTGATGTTATTTGTGGATTGAAAAGCCTGACAGTGGTCAGTGCTCAATTGATAATGAGGTTAAAAGTATTAAAAAGTTCTTTACGAAATAACGAGTTTTGATTGATGAGAAATAGTAATATAATACTACTTAAGTATTTGGTTGGTTAAAAATGAGAAAAAGTTGAAAATAATATTATTTTAATGATTTAACGGCGTAAGAGTGTTTTATGAGTCATAGTGAGGACGTAACCGTGAAAATATTTTAGCACTGCTAATTTTGACGTAAGAAATTTCTAAATATTAGAAAATGTTATTTTGAGAAAACAAGTTTCAAAAATAATTTTATTATGGTGTTGGAAAAATTATTTTATTCGAAAAGTCATAATTGGACTTAAAACGTTTTTAAAACGCCAAATGTCAAATGCCAAACGTCGGACAATTCCGACAATACTTACGGTAGTATTGTTAAAAACGATAATATTAATTATAATAGAGAATTTGTCTCAAAGCAATATTTTCAGGTTCAAAATATTGATTTTTGAAAGAAAATGAATTTTAAGTGATTTTGATAAAATGAATTTCCAACGTAAAATGATTTTTTGTAAAGTAGCTTTATGCAACGGGTTATTTCCGACAACTTGGATAAGTTGAGGAAATTTTGTTTTTGGATTTGTGTTTCACAGAACGAAAATGTTTTTAATTTGAAAGACGAACGTAGTCCTTATAACACCGATTTTTTCTTTGCTTTCTAATATCGGAAATTTATACGTTTATATTTTTATCCGAGACTTAGAAAATGTTTTTAAATAAACCAAAACCTTATTTGTACTCTACTTGATAGTAGAAAGCTACAATTAAAATTTAGGTTGAAAAGTCATGCGAAACCCTGGTCATGAATTTCACTGACAGTATATTTATACTGATCAGAAGACCTAATTTTAACTCGTGAACGAAAAACTTAAGGTTTTTATTTTATTTCCCGCGATTGTGTACTTTTTAAATCATTTCAGAAAAGTGAAATAATATATTATAATTGGGTGTTGTGTTCAATCGGGTAAACAACAGAGCAAATTACGGAGTTTCTAGGAACAAATAAAGAATTTATCTTATATTTTTGAGGTTGTTCATGTGGATGTGTCGCTCATGTGAATTATTTAAGTTTTCACATGATTAAGATGATATTTTATGGATTTTGCACTTACGTCCTTAAACTTTCTATTAATTGCTTTTTAGTCCTAAGTTAGTTCTTCAAGTTGTCATAAGCTTTTGTGCCAATTTCTTTCCATCCAAACCCATTAAGGGCTGCGGCCATGGAGCCCAAAATCATGGTTGTGATTGAATTTTCCATGAAGCTAATTTGTTCTCTTAAGTTTCCTTGTCATTCTTTAATGGCTTAAGCTATTCTTAAGCCTTAAAAATCAATTGGACTTGGAGGATGCCTCAAGCCCACTGCGCAATGGCCAAGCCCAATCCTTGGCTCATAAATTCTTGATGAGTCAAGTGAGTTCTAACTCATTCTTGCACTTTCCTTCATCTTCTTCAAACTTCCACATTGTTCTTATTTTCTCCTTGCACAAGAAAGCTTGGTTTGTGAAGGAACTTGGTGATTCCTTGCTAATTTTTGAAATCCAATAGGTAATTTGTAACACCTCAAGATTCACCCTTATGTTTATATGTGTTAGTTTTGGCATCTATATGTTTGATATTTATATATATGTGTATATATTATTGCATATGATAATATGTATTTTAATATATGATTATTTGCATTAATATGAGATTGTGTCTCTTAATGTTTGATTTTATATGTTAATATATGATATATGATTTTATTAATAATAAGCGATTAAGAATGATATGATAAGATATCGTGTGATTTAGTATTTAAATAGAGATAGTGTTATTCTTTGAATTTAGCCCCTCAACCAATCAGATTTGAGTCCTTATCAATATAGGATCATCCTCTTTTTGTTTATATCTTAAGATCTTATCATAATCTCCTAAGGATCATATCTAGCAATAACTACCAAATATGTCGCTAATATTCCATCAAACCTTTGACCATCTTATAGTCCGATTTAGGATTCAATCAAGCAATTATTTTGTAGATATTTCTCTGAGCTTTCTAACGACACCAAGAACACCTCAATCGGAAACTTGTAGCTCAAGTTATGGTCAAAATACTGAACTGTATACAGTTTAGGCTGAAGTAGGAACCCGTTATGACCCAAACTCATATATATACCATTAGACTCGACCTAAACCTAGTTTACACGACCTCAACACTCAGAAAACTACCTCCCTCCTTCCTCTTTGAATCCTTATGGTTTTCCTCCCTAAAACTCTCTCTTGGGAACCCGTTCTTCACTTCTTCTTGATAGGAGAACATCGCTACGAATAGGGGTTCGTTGTGCTTGATGTTTGGGACTTTAGAAAAGGTAAAATTCATGCACCTTGTCCCCTGTGTTCTTTCTTTCAAGTTATTGATCTTTTCCTTTTAATTTCTTGATCTTAGAGTTGAACCAAAGTGTCCCTTTGTCATTCTTGAGGTTGTAGACAAGCACTAGTGAGACAGGACCCAAGTGGATCTTCTTTCTCTCTTTTGAATCGTGATCTCTATTCCAGGTATGGGGAGAAGGGTAGTGTATTCATAGGCTTGGAGTTAGTGTAAAGTAAAGGGGTTCCCATAACCCCGTGTTGTTTTATGTGTATGAATGAATAATATGTTAAATTGTATTGTTTGGTGATAGTATGTTCTTGGATATTTTGGTATGTTATTTGTATGTGTTCCATGTTCATGACATGTTGTTAATATTTATCTTGGTTGCCTTAATATGAACATGATAGCATGATGATTGTCATTGTTATTAAGATGTTGGCTGTTGATGTTTTGTTGGTTGTATAGTTGATGCTATGACTGTTGAGTTGATGGTTAAAATGTTAAAAACCTTAATTGGTTAAATTAGGTTGTAAAATGAGTTAGATATTAATAGGTTTAAACACCCTAAAAATTGGTTAAGGAACTGTGTTGAGACTCTGCCCATAACAGTACTGTTGTGCATTGAGCACGACCGTGCTGAATAGGGAGCACGCCCGTGCTCCTAGTTTGAATTCTGGAAAATGGCCGTACAGTAAGCACGATTGTGCAGCTGAGCATGACCATGCTCAAAAAGGAAGCACGACCGTGCTCCACTTAAGTGGTAGCACGCCCGTGCTGGGGTTAAGCACGACCATGCTCACCCCTCTGGACAGAATCTGAGATTAAGCATTTAAACAGGGGTTTTAACCCCAATCTTCCCCAACGACAAATGATGACTTAGTTAATTAATAATGAAGAATAGATAACTTAATTAAAGATTAATTAAGATGGTTAAGCCGGTAACCGTTGGGTTACCGCAAGTTGTTTGAGTTGTACCTTGGTGCCTTATGGCCAAGAGGGCCTTGACCCCGTGGTTTGGATCTAAGGTATTATTGATGTTGTACCTTAGAGACTGAGAGTTTGTCCGCCGGGGGGTTTACTCCACATTTGAGGTCTAAGGTGTTGCAGTTGATTCTCTGCGGTAGATTCTGCTGGTTAAAGGTATTGCGGTAGATTCCGCTGATGTCTTCGATTGATTCCGTTGGAGTTATGGAGGTGGTGGTTGTTCGTGGTCATTGTGTTGCATATGCGTTGCATTGGAGTTGTTGTTGTTGTTGAGGGATGTTCGACATAGGGGAGGTCGTCCTAGAGTACGGCGATCTGGCCATCCACGATTGGAGTAGATTCTCCTTGTGCCCCCGTGACAAGGCATCCGTTGGTTTGATGCGTTGGCTATCCAAGGACTAGATTCTCCGAGTCTGCGAGTAGATTCTCAATGTGGATATGTAACTCCGAAGTCGTCCATCCTAAGTTTAGGGGATCCACATGCATTGTTGGTTTAGCGGAGTACGACTGCATTGCACTGCATAGCATGCTTGATGTTGATGAGGTTTATGTATGTTTATACATGTTGTTGATATATGCTTACGTTGGTTCCATGCTTGTATGTTTTACTTTACTTCCTACCTCCTTGCTATTATGATTACATGATTCTTACTCCCCATTATTTTTTTGTTGTTTGACCTGATTGGCACCTTGCAGAGGATGACGAGCAGTCCGGAGATGAGTGACTCTGAGGAGCTGCCACTCATAATTAGAGATTGTTTTTATGTTCAGTTAGTTAGTTGTCAGTTGTATTCCGTGGATTTATTCCGGAACGGTTATACCAGCTCTATAGGTGACATAGGGGTTGGGATAGGTTTATTTCTTTGCTATGTTAAACTGCTTTAAAATCATTTTATTTTCTGTGATTTTGAGAACTAGTTCATCTGGACTTTTCTACCTATGGACGAACGCTTTATTTTATCCAGTATGTTCATGACTAAATTTTATTAATTACTTATCTTAAAGCTCTTATAACATGTAGGGTAGAAGGGTGTCACATGATTCATGTTCCTCATCATCTTTAAGTTATATGTTCTTCAATTCATTTCTTGTTTTAAAGCTTTATTCATCATGTTCATCTCATTTGTTCTTCACTTTGAAAAATGATATAAAATCATAGAAAAATCCTAAAAATATGAAACCAAATTTCTATGTTCTTGTCATCATACATCTGTTCATATTCCAAGAGATTGTTATAAACAAAGTTTTCCTCCTCATTTTTCATGTCAAGGCCGAAACCCTATAAAAGTGGGTGGAGGAACTTTGTTCTTTTTCATGAAAGTAATCTTGTATTTCATCTATTTAACATGTATCTATGTTGAATCCAAGCCTATGTATCAAACTAAAATCTCTTACTCCATCTACTCATTAAGGTCGAACCCTATGTGGTTGGTTGGAGGAAGATTTTGTTCATTCCTTTTATAAATAATCTTGGATATCATCTTTCTAGTATGTGTTCATGTTGAATCCAAGCTATTTCATCAAACAAAAATCTCTAGCTTCATTTACCTTGGGCATCAGATATTTCTTAGACGTGATCACCCATATCGTAAGATGAAAAAAGCTTTTAATAGATGCCAAGAGACAGAAGAAGCTCCGGCGGCCATAATTGGAGAGCAGGTTTATCAGAGGGTAAAGGGCATCGATGTTATATTCGGCAATTCCAAAAAGAAAGGTAAATCCGCTGAGAAAAACATATGGAAGAAGAGGTCGATATTCTTTGATCTTCCATACTGGCGCAAGCTTGATGTCAGACACTGTATTGATGTGATGCATGTGGAGAAAAATGTGTGTGATAGTGTGATCGGGATGCTTCTCAACATTCAGGGCAAGACAAAGGATGGTGTCAATGCTCGTCTCGAGCTCATTGCTATGGGTATACGAGAGCATTTATCTCCAGTTGTTGAGGATGGTAAGCAGACTTATTTGCCGCCAGCATGTCATACTTTGTCAAAAAAAGAGAGACAAAGTTTCTGCGGGTGTCTTCAGGGCATCAAAGTTCCTCATGGTTACTCTTCAAATATGAAGAGGCTTGTCTCTAGTGATCTTAAATTGGTTGGATTAAAGTCTCATGATTGTCACATCTTGATGCAACAACTTCTGTCCGTTGCTATTCGTGGTATTGCTCCAAAAAATGTGAGACATGCCATTACTCGGTTGTGCTCATTCTTCAATTCTATATGTAGCAAAGTCGTTGACCCCCGTATGTTGGATGACTTGGAAGTTGAGGCTGCTACAATCTTGTGCCAATTGGAGATGTATTTTCCTCCTTCCTTTTTCGACATAATGATTCACTTAATTGTTCATTTGGCGAGGGAGATTAGATTATGTGGGCCGGTTTTTCTGAGATGGATGTACCCAATTGAGCACTACATGAAGATCTTGAAAGGGTACGTGAAGAATCCTCATAGTCCGGAAGCATCTATTGTTCAAAGGTATGTTGCAGAAGAAGCTATTGAGTTTTGTTCGGACTACCTTCATAACACGGATCCTATAGGGGTTCCTAAGCCTCGACATGATGAGATCAGATGTCAAGGTAAGGGTACACATGGCTTAAGAATTAATAGCAAGGGTCGGGAGGAAGTGCTTCAAGCACATTTGTATGTATTGAACAACATCGAATGAGCGAAAGGTGGTTGTTGAACAAGCATAACAGGACTTTCTTACCATGGTTCAAGGAAGAAATGCTTAAGGATGGTAGTACTGCTTCTGATGACGTAAGATGGCTAGCACGTGGACCTAGCTTCAACGTCATATGTTGGAGCGGATACGACATAAATAAATTTTCCTTTTATACAAAGCAACAAGATAACAAGAGTACCATGCAAAATAGTGGGGTTAGGATCGTAGCCGAATCAATGCACTTCTCTAGTGCAAAGGACACAAAACCCGTTAAATCACCGAGACCTTACTTTGGATATATTGAAGATATTTGGGTGCTCGATTACACTAAGCTTACGGTGCCGGTTTTTAAAAGTAAGTGGGTTGATAGTAACGGTGGTGTACAAACCGACGAATTGGGGTTCACATTGGTAGACCTCAACAAGTTAGGTCATATAAATGAGCCTTTCATAATGGCTTCCCAAGCAAAACAAGTGTTCTACATCACTGATCCTTCTAACAAAAAGTTGTCCATGGTTCTCCAAGGAAAAAGCATGTATAATGGTAGTGATGAAAATCAAGATTCAAATCTTGATATTCTTGAGACTCCTTATTTTTCAACAAACATGCCTACTATAATCGAGGAGACACAGGTAGACGATGTACATGCCACTCGTGATGATCATCACGAAGGGATATTGATATAGGTAGTTTAAACTTAGTATACATTTATTTTTATTTATACTTCTGTATTTATTTTGAGTTATAACCTATGTTAATAAATATATATTGTTTCTAAACAGGCATACATATGGATCAGTCGGATAGCCCACATGAACGGGAGGACACTGTGGGGCCTACGCAGGACCCGATCGTGCCTACGCCTGATTCTAGTGTAAGTTTACATGTTATATACTATCTTTAGTCCTTCTTTTTAATGTAAGTTTATAATGTTACAACCCTCTATTTTATCATTTTTTTGTCCATACAGACATCACAGACTCATAGGAAACGGGGTAGAGGAGCCACAACATTGAAGAAACTAGAGAAGGACAGGCAAAGCGGACATAAGCTTGAGGTGTCCTTCGATGCTAATCTAAATGCCCAGGGACCCCGTGCTAAAGAATTTAATAAGTGGGTGTTTCTACAAGCGAAGCAGCACGTAAGCATCAACTACAACCACTAGAATGACGTTCCACAGAACGTTAAGGATCAGATTTGGGAGGCTATCACGGTATTTTACCTTTACATTCGTTTGATTTACATTATTAGATAATTCTCCGAGTTATAATCCATCCAATTGTTATGTATTTAATGTGTAGGTAGCTTGGACGGTGCCAAATGACGAGGATCATCGTCATAAATGTATGAAAATGGCGTCAAATCGTTGGAATGGGTTCAAGCATGATCTTACCAGGTACTATGTATCTGGGAAGAAGCGGCTTGATAAAATGTTCTCGGATTATCCCTGGATTGATCAGGATACTTGGGATATGTTTGCTAGGAGTCGACAGGATGGAGAATTTCAGGTTGGTTGATTAAGTTAATTTTGTATGCTTCTTATAGATCATTTAACTGTATTTAATTATGTGTTTTTGTTTGAATAGGCTAAGGCAGATAAGGGTCGGCGAGAATCGGGCGAAGAACGTCCACCGCCACACCATGTCTCGGGGTGGGGTACCGGACTTCGGATCAAGGAGATGATGGCGGATAGGCTGAGGGTGAAGCAGGAAGAGCACTATGCTAGGATTGAAAGAGGAGAGGTGACTGAGGGAACACCATTAAGTCCTCCATCGGACATCGACCGCAAGGATGTCTGGTTAGCCGGCCGCATGACAAAGACGAGATCTTTTAAAGTTGATGCCACTCGAATAACCGCGGAGATAAGATTGTAAGTAAATAATTAACTTGATTTCAATTGATATTTGTATAGATATTTTTAACACTTTTCACTTGCACGTTTTTTCATTTTTTCATTGTAGGTGGATCTTAAAGCACAATCCTCCCAGGGCTCATTCGTCCTTTCTGGACGGCGGGACGTCTTGATGACTGCTCTAGGCAAGAAAGACCATCCTGGTCGGGTTATCGGTGTTCCTGGGAATGTGACCATCAAAGAATATTATGGCAAGTCTGCTTCACGAAAGCGGGTAGTCGATGAAGCATCAATTTTGGATGACATTACTCAACACCTCATCTCCAACCCTGCTATTACAACACATCTGATGCAAAGCTTAATATCCAACCCAGAATTCAAGAAGGTGCTTGCCAGAGAGCTTTCCTCCGTCGGTTCATCCCATGACACCACAGGGCATGCCAACCCTTCACATGTGAGCACAAAGGAGATTTATAGTAGGGCACATGTGGAGGATGATGAGTTGGCAGCCAGGGAGCGGGAGTTGGAAGTCCAATGCCATGAGCTTGAGTTGGACTTCAAACGACGTGAGCTCGAAATGCTAACAAAGGTATGCATTCATTATTAATGTCCAAATTAGTCAAATAATTACTTGTGTTTTTTTAATTATCAACAACTTATCTATTTTATTTTTCCTAAATTGAAGGCCAAGTCGACGTCGGTGTCGCTGTCACCTGTCACTCGTTTGTTCTCACTTGGTGAGGATTATGCGTTTGAGATTTTTGAATGTCCATTGGAGCACGATGGATGGGTGGCACGCCCAAATCAACAGAGGATATTTTCCTTCTGTGGTGAAGATCTCGGGCACGCCTGCAGAAATAACGTCTGGATGGCCAGCACGGTTTTGAGTCTCTGGTGCACGTAAGTTAATTTTAATTTTATAACTTATTTATTTTTGGTATTTTTCCATTTAATAATTTATTTTAATTTCAATATATATATTATGTAATTAACATCCACACCTTTTCATATCTTAGGTATCTCCATCGTTTTCAGCTTGATAAGGGCGTTGCATCAGTTTACGGCTTCTTAGATCCGTCAATTCTTGTGTCCGAATTCTTTGCTGGCGATGCATTTAGTAAATACATAGGGAACTTGTTGGGAGACAATCAGAAAGAATTATATCCGGCTCCCTACTGTATGAAAAACCATTGGCAGTTGTTCGTACTTCACCCGTCTAGGCATACTGTCATATTCTTATGCTCTCTCCACCAAAAGCCGCCACAGGAGGTGGTGCAAGCTGTAAATAGGTAAGTAACTAATCTTAAATTTAATTTAAGTTTTAATATCAGTTGTTCTTAGTTTATTACACACATAATATATGAATTTGTTAATTGACATGATTATTTGTTTATGATAGCACGCTGAAGGCGAGTAGCATAAGTTGCGCCAACGGGAGAAGTAGGACTTATAAGGCTAAAGCAAATCCTGAATGGACCATCCTCAAGGTTTGGTAGTTTATTTATCAAATAATTAATATTATAATTACTAATTGATATGTATATTCAACTAACATTGAAATTAATTTTGTTTGTAGTCTCGATTTCAACCTGACGGGTGGTCGTGCGGCTATTATGTGATGCTTCATATGCTGAACATAGTCTCCGCATCTATTACGGATGGATGGAATAAGGTAATATTTAAACAACTTGTTAAATTATATATTATAGTTTTGAGGATGACTTGCGTTAATGTTATTGTTATTATTTGAACGTGTGTAGGCATTTAACGACCAATCGCCTCTTCAAGAAGATGACTTTAGAGACTTGAGGATGCACTTAGCTGAATTCTTCTTCAAGTATGCGGTTGAAAAAGGAATTGACAAGATACCTCCGCAATACTTAGATGAATAGTTTCTTTGTTAGACTTTAGAAACTAATTAATAACATGTATATATATATATCCTTAGATTGGTAGTTTTGTTTTTAGACATTAGAGACTAAAATTTATATATATATATATATATATATACTTGTAGATAGTTATGTTTTTCCTATACATGGGTTTTGGTTTTAAGTCCCCCCATTGTTCCTTTGTATATTTCTTTTCTTTTTGTTAATATTGAAATTTAAGGGTAGTGTTTGCAATTCTGTAAAGTGTGTGATATTTTGTGTTAATGGGATAGTTACTGAATGCGGGGATAGCTGAGCGGAGTGATATTTTAAAACTGAATTTAAAAAAAAAATCTATTAACGTCAGTTGTATCAAACAACTGACGTTAATATTAACGTCAGTTGCAATAAAAAACTGACGTTAAAATTAAAACCTTTAACGTCAGTTCTTTACCACAACTGACGTTAGTTTTAACAAAATTAACGTCCGTTGTGTTAAAGAACTGACGTTAATAGTTTTATGTTTAACGTCAGTTGTTTAAACATCTGACGTTAATTTTAACAAAATTAACGTCAGTTGTGTTAAAGAACTGACGTTAATAGTTTTATATTTAACGTCAGTTCTTTACCACAACTGACGTTAAAAAATTAACTATTAACGTCAGCTGTATTTACGTCAGACAATATTCTGACGTATAAAATCAATTTTAACTGACGTAAAAAGCACTTATTGCACTAGTGTCTTAAGTACTTAGGATCATTAATCCAATGACTTAAGCAATTTTACAAGTTTTAGCCACAAAGCCTTGTTGAGGTTGTGACCTATCTTTAGTGTATAGGTGATTGTATTTGTTTGATTTTGATTGGTTGATTGTGGTTTGTTGAAGGATAAAGAATTGTACCGTGTATGAGTGTCGATGATTTCCGGATTCGCGGTAAAGTTTTTAATCGGAAGTTAAGTTCTTCGAGAGGTGAGAGGGGATTGCCTGAGGGAATTTTCC
The DNA here is from genome assembly GCA_030762895.1 of Sophora flavescens. Lineage (NCBI taxonomy): Eukaryota > Viridiplantae > Streptophyta > Magnoliopsida > Fabales > Fabaceae > Sophora > Sophora flavescens. The sequence goes on along the minus strand of CM061063.1, from coordinate 206,205,730 downwards.
GATGGCTACATGCTATCTGTGTTGGTCTGTATATTTATCCGTGGTTGTGGTATTTGGTTTAAGTTGGTTTAAGTTGTGTTATTTTTATCTGTAATGGTTTATCTGTGTTTAATTGTTTATTTGCAGTTATATATTATAATGTTGTGATGTATGATCTTCCTGGGAAGATTATTATGATGTTGTTGTTGATTGTTGTTAGTTGTTTGAGAAGCCTGACAGTGGTCAGTGCCCAATCAATTAACCAGATAAAAGCTTTAAGAAGCTTTATAAATAGTATTCAATGTTTATGAAAGAAATATTGGAATATAATCTTGATAAAATATTTTATTTGGAAAAATAAGGAATATTTGAAAATATTATTATTTTAATGATTTACCAGTGTAAAAGTAAATTATGAGTCACAGTGAGGACGTAACAATGAAATTATTTTTGTACTGCTAATTTTTACTTAAGAAATTTCGTAATATTATAAAAAGTTATTTTATGATTTTACTCTTCGAAAATAACTTAATTATGACTTTAGAAAATTATTTAAGTGGAAAAAGATAAGATTTGACTAAAATGACTTTAAAAATGTTTAACGATGGCAATTTGGAAAAGTATCGACGACAAGTGTTTCTAAAACAACAGTAGGTGTTTTAAACTAAGTTTGAGCCTCAAGTGACTCTCTTTTTGAAACATGAAGTTTTTAGAAAAGATTTTTGTATCTGATGATTTTATAAATGAATTTTCCATTTTAGATGATTTTCCGAAGTCAAGTTTTACGCAAACGGTGTAGACGGTGATATTGAACTTAGTAACCGAGACGTTGGGGTACTAGTGTTCTTACGGTATTTTGGACTGCGTGTCCTATGGACTTTGTGTCCTAACTAGGGTGTAAATAACATTATTCAAAGTGAACATTGTTTTCTATTACCACGAACCTAAGCCTAATGCATCGGTATAGGGGATTCGTGATTGAGCACTCGGACTTTGAGTCCTGTGTTAATGATGAAAATCATAAGATATTGAAAACGGTGAATGGTCGAAAGCTTTTAAGCTTCGTCAAGGGAATATTGAACACAAATAAAAGTGTCCAGAACAAGTGTTTTTTTCATGCATTCATTCGGCAGACGTGCCTACGGCATTAATCTGGATATCTTGGCGGACAAGATGTTCAAGATGGTGCCAATTTTATTCTGGATATCTTGGTGGACAAGATGTTCAAGATGGTGAATATGGATATCTTAATAAGATAAGGCATTCAAGATGGTGAGTCTGGATATCTTAATGGTAAGGTATTCAAGATGGTGTGCCTTATTTGGAAATCGAGCTTGATCAACTCATTTTTATATGTGTTGGGATATCTTCAGAGATTAAGTATGAAATTAGATGACATATATGAAGTGTTCATGCATAGTTTTCAAATGATGATGTTTGGGGTGCGAAACCCATTGATAAACTACTTGCCTATTTACGAATGCTTATTTTGTTATAGACATGTATATGTATATGTTTTCTTTTGTGTCGCGCATGGAGTAGCCACGTTAAATCCATATATTGGTTTCTCACTCTTGCATGTTTTATTGTTGGTTTCTTTACTTGTGCATATATTTATATCCGAGTCCAGATGAACCACTCAAGGGGTTTGATGACTACTGGAGGAAGTTCCCTTAGTTCGGAGCATGTCTATGTTTCTTTGCTATTATTATGTCTGTCTTATGGGTATGACCAGCTTAGGTTTTATTTATTGTATGTCGTTGTTTTTTAATAAAGGCCTATATTTATAAAGGACTAGTTGTGAAAACTGTATGAGGCTGTATAGTTGTATGATGTTATATATGCTATATATATTTATATCCCTATACGATTATATTACGATATCGTTGTGGTTGTCGAAAAGAGAAATAGAAAAGGAAAAAAAAATTGTCACCATTTTTGGAAAAGATAATCGATGAAAGAAAATATTTTTTTCCGAAAGCAACCAGTGAAATAAAGTTTTATTTTCCGCAACGAGTTAATCATGTAATGCCCCGAGGGGGTTACATTAGTGGTATCAGAGCTGGTCGAGTCTTTCGGGAACCTTGGGAAATAGGTCTGTTGTGTTGGTGTTGTGTATTCTCTGATTAAGACTTGATTGTCTTACTTCTTAGAAGTAACGTGTTAATGTAAGTACGCGTTTCATTTTTTGGTTGCGGTTTAACTTATTTCGTTTTGTAGGCCAGTTATGGAACTCGCACCAGAAGGTGGACGTGGACGAGGTAGTGGAAGGGGTCGCAGAGATGGTCCTCTTGGCGGTCGTGGTAACATGAATGAGAACTATGAAGATGGAGTGGACTATGCCACTCAGTCTATGGAGAACGTGACAGCTGCTATTGCAAATCAAACTGCTACAATGGCTGCTCAGAACCAACAGGAGCAGGCTCGAGCTGGACAGGCAGCTGAAGGCAAAAATCTAATTGCTTTTAGGTGCCAAGAACCATCACAATTCCATGGAGATATGGATCCTGTGAAAGATGATTTATGGATTCAGGAATTAGAAAAGTTTTTTTGAGCTGATTCACAGTCTAGAGGGAGTGAAGGTGTTTTATGCCACTTATCTGTTAGTTGGTGATGCTGAATATTGGTGGAAAGGTACCGTACAACTACTGGAAGCAGAGAATCAGGAGGTTACTTGGGAAGTATTCCGAAACACATTCTTGAACAAGTATTATCCTCAAAGTGCGCGAGCTGAAAAAGAGAAAGAATTTCTACGACTTCAGCAGACAGATTTAACTATCGGAGAATACGCCGCAAGGTTTGAATCACTTGCCAAGTATTTTCGTTTTTTCTAGAACAACCCAAACGAGGATTGGAAGTGTGAGCGTTTCGAGGGGGGACTGAGTTTCGAGATAAAAGAATTAGTACTACCACTAGAAATTCGGAATTTCCAAGTCTTAGTCGAGAAGTGTAGAAAAATAGAGCTAATGAGGAAAGAAATGGACAACAAAGGAACTGTAGGAGGACCGGATAGGTCAAAGGGTCAATTCTAGAACCAAAGGGGAAGACAAGCACAGAATGAACCTTATTTCCAACCATCAGGAAATAATCAGAATCAACAACATTATCGTCCTAATAATTTCGGGAAGTGGAGGCTAGAAGAACCGAAACCAAGGCCAAATCAAAAGATGTTACAGATGTGGAGATCCAAACCACATGGTAGATACCTGTCCAATAAAAGGAGTTAAGTGTTACAACTGCAATCAAGTGGGACACTTAGCAAATGATTGTTGTGTACCTAAGCGTAGATCGACCATCAATAATACTAGCACTAATAAACCGACTACTACGGGGAGAATTTATCTTGTGAGCGAAACTAAGACTTCAAACTCTAACGACCCCGTGCAAGGCAGAGACGACATGGACGGTAATCTTTTAACTATACCATGAATTCAGACTTAACGCATTTTGTCATTCCAATAGATTGTATGAAATATTTGAGTTAGCCTATTTCTTCCAGGTCATATGATGTGATTGTTTCAAACTTCAATTATTCAACTAGTTATTGTGGAATTCTATATGTTTGAACTGTCTTATTGTTGTTTGTGATAGATGCTTTCATGACAAAAAAAAAAAAGAAGTCTCTTAATGAGACTTAGTCTAGTCACTTTTACTTTTGGTAGAAGTGATCCAGTCTAAATTTTTGTCGTTCTGTTGTTTTTTTAAATGGTTGTTAATAAAGTTCTTATGAGAGATTGAGCTTTATTAGATTCATGTTTGTAAACGTGTACCGATCATACATTTTTACATCTACGAACCTATTAAAGAATCTTTTATGGACATGATATTTCTGCATTCTTTTCAGAGTGATAAAATTATTCTATATTATTTCTTGTGAGAGTAAGATTTTGGGATTAAGAGATCCTATCGAGTTTCTAGTCACGATTTTTTTAAAGAGGGGTAGTAATGTAACACCCTGATTTTTTTACTGCTTTCTAATATCAAAAATTTATATAAATACATTTATATTTTTATCCGAGACTTAGAAAATGTTTTTTAAAAAAAAAACCTTATTCATACTCTACTTGATAGTAGAAATCTACGATTAAAATTTATGTTGAAAAGTCAGGCGAAACCCAGCCCGCGAATTTCACCGACAGTATATTTATACTTATCAAAAGACCTAATTTTAACTCGTGAACAAAAAACTTAAGGTTTTTATTTTATTTCCTAAGATTGTGTATTTTTTTGAATTATTTCACAAAAAGTGAAATAATATATTATAATCGGGCGTTGTATTCAATCGGGTAAACGACGGAGCAAATCACGGAGTTTCTAGGAACAAATAAAGAATTTATCTTATATTTTTAAGGTGGTTCATGTGGATGAGTCACTCATGTGAATTCTTTAAGTTTTCACATGACTAAGATGACATTTTAAGGATTTTGCACTTAAGTCCTTAAACTTTATATTAATTACTTTTTAGTCCTAAGTTAGTTCTTCAAGTTGTCATAAGCTTTTGGGCCAATTTCTTGCCATCCAAACCCATTAAGGGCTGCGGCCATAGAGCCCAAAATCATGGTTGTGAGCGAATTTTCCATGAAGCTAATTTGTTCTCTTAAGTTTCCTTGTCATTCTTTAATGACTTAAGCTATTCTTAAGCCTTAAAAATCAATTGGACTTGGAGGATGCCTCAAGCCCATTGGGAAATGGCCAAGACCAATCCTTGTCTCATAAATTCTTGATGAGTCAAGTGAGCTCTAGCTCATTCTTCCACTTTCCTTCATCTTCTTCAAACTTCCATATTATTCTTATTTTCTCCTTGCACAAGAAAGATTGGTTTGTTAAGGAACTTGGTGATTGATTTATAATTTTCGAAATCGAAGAGGTGATTCATGTTCCTCATCATCTTTAAGTTATATGTTCTTCAATTCCTTTCTTGTTTTAAAGTTTTATTCATCATGTTCATCTCATTTGTTCTTCACTTTGAAAAATGATATAAAATCATAGAAAAATCCTAAAAATATGAAATCAATTTCAATGTTCTTGTCATCATACATATGTTCATAATCCAAGAGATTGTTCTAAACAAAGTTTTCCTCCTCATTTTTCATGTCAAGGCCGAAATCCTATAAAAGTGGGTGGAGGAACTTTTGTTCTTTTTCATGAAAGTAATATTGTATTTCATCTATTTAACATGTATCTATGTTAAATCCAAGCCTATGTTACAAACTAAAATCTCTTACTCCATTTACTCATTAAGGTCGAACCCTATGTGGTTGGTTGGAGGAAGATTTTGTTCATTCCTTTTATAAATAATCTTGGATATCATCTTTCTAGTATGTGTTCATGTCGAATCCAAGCTATTTCATCAAACAAAAATCTCTAGCTTCATTTACCCATCATGGCCGAACCTAGGTCTTTGGAAGTTTGGAAGTTTTGATTCAAACTTTGTTGATTAATCACTAATCTATTGTCTTAAGTACTTAGGGTCATTAATCCAATGACTTAAGCAATTTTAGAAGTTTTTAGTCACAAAACCTTGTTGAGGCCGTGACCTATCTTTAGTGTATAGGTGGTTCTATTTGTTTGATTTTGATTGGTTGATTGTGGTTTGTTGAAGGATAAAGAATTGTACCGTGTGTCGATGATTTCCGGATTCGTGACAAAGTTTTTAATCCGAAGTTAAGTTCTTTGATAGGTAAGAGGGGATTGTCTGAGGGATTTTTCCGATGGCTACAGACCATCTGTGTTGGTCTGTATATTTATATGTGGTTGTGGTATTTGGTTTAAGTTGGTTTAAGTTGTGTTATTTTTATCTGTAATGGTTTTTCTGTGTTTAATTGTTTATTTGCAGTTATATATTATAATGTTGTGATGCATGATCTGCCTGGGAATATTATTATGATGTTGTTGTTGATTGTTGTTCGAGAAGCCTGACAGTGGTCAGTGCCCAATCAATTAACCAGATAAAAACATTAAGAAGCTTTATAAATGATATTCAATGTTTATGAAAGAAATATTGGAATATAATCTTGAAGAAATATTTTATTTGCAAAAATAAGGAATATTTGAAAATATTGTTATTTTAATGATTTACCAGTGTAAAAGTAAACTATGAGTCACAGTAAGGACGTAACCGTGAAATTATTTTTGTTTTGCTAATTTTTACGTAAGAAATTTCGTAATATTATAAAAAGTTATTTTATGAATTTAATCTTCGAAAATAACTTAATTTGACTTTAGAAAATTATTAAGTGGAAAAAGCTAAGATTTGGCTTAAATGACTTTAAAAATGTTAAAGACGACAATTTGGAAAAGTATTGACGGCAAGTGTTTCTAAAACGGTTGTACGTGTTTTAAACTAAGTTTGTGCCTCAAGTGACTCTCTTTTTGAAACATGAAGTTTTCAGAAAATATTTTAGTATATGATGATTTTATAAAAGAATTTTCCATTTGAGATGATTTTCCGAAGTCAAGTTTTACGCAAACGGTGTAGACGGTGATATTGAACTTAGTAACCGTGACGTTGGGGTACTAGTGTTCTTACGGTGTTTTGGACTGCGTGTCCTAATTACGGTGTAAATAACGTTATTCAAAGTGAACATTGTTTTCTATTACCATGAACTTAAGCCTGATGCATCGATCTATGGGTTTCGTGATTGAGCACTCATACTTTGAGTCTTGTGTTAATGATGAAAATCATAAGATATTGAAAACGGTGAAAGGTCGAAAGCTTTTGAGCTTCGGCAAGGGAATATTGAACACAAATAAAAGTGTCCAGAACAAGTGTTTTTTTATGCATTCATTCGGCAGACGTGCCTACAACATTAATCTGGATATCTTGGTGGACAAGATGTTCAAGATAGTGCCAATTTTATTCTGTATATCTTGGTGGACAAGATGTTCAAGATGGTGAATCTGGATATCTTAATAAGATAAGGCATTCAAGATGGTGACTCTGGATATCTTAATGGTAAGGTATTCAACATGGTGTTCCTTATTTGGAAATCGAGCTTGACCAACTCATTTTTATATGGTGTTGTGATATCTTCAGAGATTAAGTATGAAATTAGATGACATATATGAAGTGTTCATGCATAGTTTTTAAATAATGATGTTTGGGGTGTGAAACCCATTGATAAACTACTTGCCTGTTTACGAATGCTTATGTTGTTATAAACATGTTTATGTATATGTTTTCTTTTGTGTCGCGCATGTAGTCGTCGCGTTAAATCCATATATTGGTTTCCCACTCTTGTATGTTTTATTGTTGGTTTCTTTACTTGTGCATATATTTATATCCGAGTCCACATGAACCACTCAAGGGGTTTGACGACTATAGGAGGAAGTTCCCTTAGTTCGGAGCATGCCAACGTTTCTTTGCTATTATTATGTCTGTCTTATGGGTGTGACCAGCTTAGGTTTTATTTATTGTATGTCGTTGTTTTTCAATAAAGACCTATATTTATAAAGGTCTAGTTGTGAAAACCGTATGAGGTAGTATAGTTGTATGATGTTATATATGCTATATATATTTATATCCATATACGGTTATATTACGATGTTGTTGTGGTTGTCGAAAAGAGAAATAGAAAAGGAAAAAAAATATTTATCCCCGTTTTTGAATAAGATAATCAATGAAAGAAAATATTATTTTCCAAAAGCAACCAACGAAATAAAGTTTTATTTTCCGCAACGAGTTAATCATGTAATGCCCCAAGGGGGGGGGGGGGGGGGTGGTGTTACAACTGCCGAGACATTGGGGTCTAGTGTTCTATGGTATGGGCCATGGGTCAAATAGGTGAAGTTATGGACTAGATGTCCTATAAGAAGTGATATTAATTTTTGTGCGTCAAAATCTACGAATCTAAATTTGGTACATCGGTCTAGATTTAGTGATTTTCACATTTTTGACTTGGAGTCTATTTGATTGGTATGATTTTTAAACTTAAACGTTTAACTTTGGATTGGTTGTGGGCTTTTGAGCCTCGACAAGGAAAGATTGAACACAAAGAAAACGACGTGAACAAAATGTTTTACATGCATTTAATCAGCAGACATGCCTATGGTGTTAATCTGGATATCTTGGTGGATAAGGTGTTCAAGATGGCGTAAATTTTATTCTGGATATCTTGGTGAACAAGATATTCAAGAAGGCAAATATGGGTATCTTAATAGATAAGGTATTCAAGAAGGCGAATCTGGGTATCTTAATAGATAAGGTATTCAAGAAGCCAAATTTGGATATCTTAATGGCAAGGTATTCAAGAAGGCATGCCTTATTTGGCAATCGAGCTTGATCAGTTCTTTTATACGGTGTTGGGATCTCCGGAGATTTGGTATGAATTTAGATGATGTATATGAAGTGTTCATGCATAGTTTTCAAATGATGATGTTTGGGATATGAAAACCCATTGATAAACTGTTTGCTTTATTATGAAAGCTTATTTTATTATGAATATGTATATGTGTGTCTGTTTTCTTTTGTGTCGCGCATGTGGTTGTAGTGTTAAATCCATATATTGGTTTCTCACTCTTGCATATTTTCTTGTTGGTTTCTCTACTTGTGGCATATATTTATATCTGAGTTTAGATGGATCCGGAGGTGCCTCTGGCACACTCGATGATGCGTTCAATTACGTTTGAGAATGCACTGTATGGTGGCGCTTGGGAGATTAACCCAGGGGCACTCAGCGCTACCTATTCTGGTCCTAGTCGAGAGGTCACCGACACAATAGCTGCAGATCCACAGCGAAGGATGCGTGTCATGGAGACTGTTGAGGTACCTCTACCTCCAGTTTGTCTATATCTACAGTACTTGGCTGAGTATGGGTTGCTTGATATTCCACCTCAGCCAATTCAGCTTCTTCAGGTAGCAGAATCAGTAGCACCTCCTACTGAGGTAATTTTGGATGAGGTCGAGGAAGACCCAGATGAGTCGTTGAGGATGATCCTGAGTTACACCCTCCTGCTGTAGGTGGGGGTGATCCTCATGATCTCCCTAACGGTTTTCATTAGCTTGACCAGCTATATGTATAGTTCTTTTGGGGTAGTGAGTTTCGTCAGTTTTTGGATCTGGCTACTGAGAGCCATTAGTTTTGTATGGGTCTAGACTATTCACTACTATATATGTATATGTCTTTATTTTTCCTTACTTAGTTTTGTGGAGAATGGCCTAACCTTATGAGGGCTCTTTTGTGATCTCCTAGTAGTGATATATTGTGTATTAACTGATGATGCATATAGGTATACCTATACATTTGTGTATGTTCACGATGGTTTTAGAAAAAAAAATTATCACCATTTCCGCGATAAGATGTTTAATTAAAAGTTTATTTTCCGAAAGTAACAAGCAAAATATAATTCTATTTTTCGCTTTTGGGTAACTATATGATGACCCAAGAAGGGGTGTCGCACTTTCTACCAACTGATTTTAACTAACAAAATAGAATATCACATGGCTATTTACATAATAAAATTTTCCTAACTAACTTTCAAATTGATGATCCACTTGATCCTAACAATATCCACCTTGGATCATCAATGCCTTGACTAGTTAGAAAAATTCCCAGCCTCCTTGCAGAGACTTAAATAGAACAGTTACCAATATTCACCAAGTCTAAGCAATGTTTAAACTTGGTGCTTGGAACTACTTTGGTTAGCATATCTGCTGGATTGTCTTCAGTTGCCACTTTCTTCACCTTAATGAGTTCTTGAGCAATGATGTCACAAATGTAGTGCATTATGATATCTATGTGTTTTGTTCTCTCATGAAAAACCTGATTTTTAAAGAGACATATAGCACTTTGGCTATCACACATAATAGATGTAGGAATGGTCCTTCCCTCGAGTCATTAACCAATCCTTTCAACCAAATTGCTTCCTTTATAGCTTTTGTCAAGGCTATATATTCTGGTTTAGTGGTTGATATGGCCACAATTGATTGTAGGTTAGCCTTCCAACTCACTACACTACCATACAAGGTAAAGAGATAGCCAGTCAATGATCTTCTTTTATCAATGTCACCAGCAAAATCTGCATCCACAAAACCTGTTAACTCACTATGTTCTGCATCAGTTTTGCCTTAGATTAGACCAATTGACTTTGTTCCTTTCAAGTAAATGAAGATCCACTTTATGGCAAGCCAATGTTCCTTACCTGGATTAGCCATGAATCTACTAACCATACTAGCACCAAATGCAAGATCTGGTCTGGAACAGACCATAGCATACATCAAGCTCCCTGTTGCATTTGTATAGGGTATACTGCTCATGTGTTTGAGCTCTTCTTCAGTTTTTGGGGACTGAGTTACTGATAACTTGAAGTGCCCAGCAATAGGAGTTGAGACACTCTTTGCATCCAGCATGTTGAACTTCCTGAGCACCTTTTCAACATAGTTTGATTGACAAAGAAAGAGCAGTCCTTCACTTATTTTCCTGATAATCTCCATGCCTAGGATTCTCCTTGCAGCCCCTAAATCTTTCATTTCAAATTCAGAGTTTAGAAGCTTCTTTAGTTTGTTTATTGCACCTGTATCTGAACTTGCAATTAACATGTCATCTACATATAACAAAAGATAAATGAAACAACCAGAATTATCCCTTTTGAAATAAACACAACTGTCAAATAAACTTCTGCTATAACCATTTGAAACTACAAAGGCATCAAACCTTTTATACCATTGTCTAGGTGATTATTTGAGACCATACAATGATTTTTTCAGCAGACAAACCATTTCTTCTTTCCCTTTCATTTCAAAACCTTCTAGTTGGTTCATGTAAATCCTTTCCTCTAGTTGACCATGTAAAAAAGCTGTTTTTACATCCATTTGCTCAAGTTCTAGATTGTGAATAGCAATAAGGGCTAAAATGACTCGAATGCTTGTATGTTTCACTACAGGAGAGAAAATCTCATTGAAATCTACTCCTTCCTTTTGAGTGAAACCTTTTGCTACAAGTCTAGCCTTGTATCTTTCCTTTTCAACTCCTGGCACTTCAGGTTTCTTCTTGAAAATCCACTTACATCCCACAATTCCTTGCTTGGCTGGTTTTTCCCACAAGTTCCCATGTGTCATTCTTTATTAAGGAATCAATTTTCTCAGTCATTTCCTCCTTCCACTTATGTCTGTATATACTGGAAACAACATCCTTGTAACTAACAGCTCAGTACATTGGTCTTCAGTTTCTACATTCAAAGCATATGCTATAATATCAACATAACCAAACCTCTGTGGAGGCTTGATATGTCTCCTTTCTCTATCTCTAACCAGATTATAGGAATTAGTTTCAGCTTCTGTTGAAGTAGAGATTTTTGTGTCAGTATGAGGTGTTGAAATTGCCTTTTCTGTGTAAGGTTTCTCCACTTCAAACTGAACTCCCGGCTTCTTTGTAGGTGAGCATTATGATTTCTTCTCAAGACTACCAAACATATCTTCCTCCTTGAAAATTATATCTCTGCTGATCACTGCCCTTCCTCCAACAGATCCACCAATCCACACCTTGAAGCCTTTTACACCTTCAGGATATCCTAAGAAGATTGCCTTCTTAGACCTTGGTTCTAGATTCCCTTCTGAGACATGAATGAAAGCAGTACAACTAAATATTCTGAGATTATCCAAACATGGTGGTTTACCTATCCACATTTCCTCAGGTGTTTTGAAACCTATTGCTGCAGAGGTGCTTCTGTTGACCAGATAACAAGCAGTTTGAACTGCTTCTGCCCAGAAATTCTTGCTCAACTTGGCATTAGACAACATACATCTTACCCTCTCCAAAATGATCCTATTCATTCTCTCTGCCAGACCATTTTGTTGAGGAGTAAACCTCATTGTCTTATGCCTAACAATCCCATGTTCTCTGCAGAATTATGTGAATTCTTCACTAAGGTATTCAAGACCATTGTCAGTCCTTAATACCTTAATTTGGTTACCTGTTTGATTTTCTACAAGGGCTTCCCAATGCTTGAAACTCTTGAAAGCCTGGTTCTTGTGTTTCAACAAGTACACCCATACTTTCCTTGACCAATCATCTATGAAAGTCACAAAGAATCTGGCTCCTCCCAGTGAAGGTACTTTTGCAGGGCCCCAGATATCTGAATGTACATAATCTACTATGGACTTAGTAGAATGGGAAGATATAGGAAACTTCACTCTTTTCTATTTTCCATACAAACAATGTTCACAAAAGTCTAATTTTTAAAAGTTTCCAATTCCAATCAAACCTTGTTTATGTAATTCCTCTAAACCTCTTTCACTTAAGTGAGCTAGACTGTGATGCCATAGCTTAATTGAGCTATCTTTGGATATTGAAACTAGGCTAGCAGGGTTTAGAAAAGTTTTACCTTGTAATCTGTATAGGCCATTGATCATTATACCTTTCATGATTTGCAAAGCTCCTTTGCTAATCTTCAGGATCCCTCCTTCACCTTTATATGTGCATCCTGCTTGATCAAGCATACCAAGGGAAATTAAATTCCTCTTGAGGTTTGGAACATGTCTAACATCAAATAGAGTCTTCACAGATCCATCTGCCAGCTTGATCTTTATGCTTCCAATTCCTGCTTTGCTGCACACCATGTTGTTTCCCATCAGGGCTTTGCCTCCATTGTTCTCCTTATAAGAATCAAACCAATCTTGATTTGGGGTCATGTGGAAGGAGCACCCCGAATCAAGAATCCACTCATCACTGCAATTCTCATCAGTGACAGCCAAGACATCTGAACTCTCATACCTATCTGCTACAACAATGTGCTTCCCATTGTTCTTCCTTTTCCTCTCAGGGACTTCTTTTCTGTAGTGGCCATCTTTATGGTAATAATAGCAGTTTTCTTGAATTTTGACTTTGATCTATACCCTTTCTTGCCTTTGAATTCTCTCTTGTCTGATCTACCCCAAGCAAACAATCCTTCTGCATCTCCACCTTCACCTTTATTTTCAGTAATTCTCCTTTTCATTTCTCGAGAATTAAGAGCTGATTTTACCTCTTCCAAGGTGAGGGTTTCCTTTCCAAACATCACAGTGTCAACTAAGTTCTCAAATGAAGGAGGTAGAAAACATAGCAGCATTATTGCCTGATCCTCATCATCAATTTTGACATCAACATTTTTCAGATCAAGCACTGATTTGGTGAAGATGGAAATATGTTCTTTGATGGACATACCTTCATCCATCTTCAATTGATGAAGTTTCTTCTTAAAATACAGTTTTTTTGTTAAAGATTTGGTCATGTAAAGACTTTCCAACTTTAACCAAACTCCAGTTGTTGTTGCCTCCTCTGCAACCTCTCTTAGGACTTCATCAGCAAGGGACATAATGATTGTGCTGTGAGCCTTATTGATGAGATCCTGATTCTCCTTCTCGGTGAGAGTACTTGGAAGTTTTGCAATGCCTTCCAATGCACCTTCAAGTCCTTGATGAATAAGGAGAGCGTCCATTTTAATTCACCAAAGACTGAAGTCATTCACACTAGTAAACTTCTCTATATCAAACTTAGTTGTGACCATCGTGATCGCCTTCAAAACCTTGCTACTGATACCACTTGTAAAGGTTGTGCACTCAACTAGCTATGATGATGAAACATGTTCTTGATATGTAAGAACAGTGCAGAACAATGCAAGATGAAAGAATGTGCAAAGAAAGAAAAGAACTACAAACAAGATATAATCATGGTTCAGAGCCAAGGCCTAGATCCTACATCCACACTGAGGTTGAGTCTTCTATTCACAATTCAGTACAAGAACTTTACAGTTTGTGTCCTACACACTACACACTTGCACACTCAATACAATTGCAGAATCACTCTTGCTCACAATGATCGAAGCAGTGATCATTCTACCAATAACCAAGACTTATATATCCTATACATGTTAGTCTAATGGTAGTTACAAAGCTGCAGTCTTTCTTCCAACTAATTTTAACTAACAAAACAGAATATCACATGGCTATTTACAAAACAGAATTTTCCTAACTAACTTTCAAATTGATGATCCACTTGATCATAACACGATTTTGTCAACAAAGTTAAAGTTGCTTTCCCCAAAGTAAATGCATCTTTAATAATTTCTGGATCTCAATTATTTCAAGTCCGCGAATTTCACTACAAGTTAAGTTCGTGTTTCAAATTATCCTGAAGTCCGAATTTGAAGTCTGAAGTCATCTATAAATAGATTCTGAAGTTCTAATTCAAGACAGAACGAACTCTGAGAGCGCATCTACTCACTGTAGACTCTTAAGAATTAAGAGTTTCTTTTGCACTTGTAAACTATTTAAATTTTCAAATAGTTTGTAAATTTGGAACGCTTCTCATGGATAAAGCTTCCAGTTGTTGTACTTTAGTTTGGAATTTAAGTAATTAATAAATCATTTTCAAGTACCTTATTTCTATTTACTTTACTTCTATTTTACTCAGATATTTCTAATACTCTTTTGAGATGATCCGTAGTGTTCAGTTTGGTATCAGAGCCTAGTGCTCTCGTATCTATAGTAACCTTTTTTGTTGTCTTGCCAGTACAACGATGGCCAGCCAGAATAGCGGTCCCGGCAGTAAACCCCGTAGAGAAAGAGAGGGTAGTGAGTCCATTGGTCAGCTAGGAGGTCCCGCCGTCGGTAAGGAATAGTAAATTACTATAGATATTGGATATCTAGGTTTTTGTCACCATGTCTAATCTTCTAAGGATGGTTTCAAAGAAAGGTAAATAAAAATTAGAAGTAAATGAAGGAAGTACAAGTAAAGAAGAATTTGACGATGCTTTAATAAATGAACATCAAACAGTTATTCCTGATATTGAACAAAAGTTAAATAATTGGAGCATTCCTGAATTAAATGTTTCAAAAATTTATAAAACAAATATAATTGATAAATTTTCTTCAGATTACAGACTTAAAACTTCTGAGTATATTGTTAATGTTAATAAAACTCAGGATAGCAAAAACTTATTAAATTTATCCATGTTAAAAGAACATAAGCAAAAATACAAATTTTTGCATATTGGATTAATACAAGTTGTTGTTAAGCCCTTGCATCGTTTAGGGATTGGTACACCTGTGTGTGTGTTTTTTAAGAGATACTAGACCTTTTCGTTTTGAAGATCAAGTATTATCAATATTAGAAATTAATCTTCATAACGATCCTACTTATTTTAATAACTTTCCAAATTATACTATTTCTTTGGAAAGCCTAGGGAAAAATAAACATAATTTAAACCTAGATATTAAAATAAGAGAAGGAACTTGGAATCCTAATTCTTATCCTTGGGCAGTAATATATAGAATATGTAGAAATTGGCTTGAGCTCTTTTAGTCTAAAAGTCTAGTACAGGAAGAAATTTTCAGTTTTGGTCTTGTATTCTGTTAAACCATTTTCTGTTATGGTAGTTATGGCAAGTATGTAACTAACTCAGTTTCGCATATACTTATTTTTAGTGCATCAGGGTTCCTATAAATAAAAAGGGGAATTCTTGAGATAGATATAGGAGGTATGCTAGCTGAGTAGTGACAACCACTTGTTCATTCTGTAAATCTCAATATCATAGTGAATCAGTTTTCTCCTTCTGCCCATGGGTGGATGTAGCCAACTTGGTGAACCACCCACGTAAATTGCTGTGTTCTTGTGTGTGAGTGAGTAATTTGTGTCTTTCTGTGTGCTTCTATATGCATTGTCTTCTTATATCTGCATAACAAACTGGTATCTAGAGCTAGACTAGATTAGTCTTTTCCGCGTCTGAAATTAGGAATCATAAGATAACTCGTGTCGGGTGATCAAGATTCAAACAAGAAGATGGCTAGCACCATCAAGATTGAGAAGTTTAATGGGAGAAACAGTTTTAATTTCTTGCGCATCAAATTGCGCGCTCTGCTGAAGGAACAAGGAGCATGGGCTTCTCTTTCGGGTGAAGGTGGCAAGTCTGCTAAAGTTGTCACCTTGGAACAAGAAGACAAGGCTCATTCCCTGATCCTTCTTTCCTTGTCTGATGAAGTGCTCTATGAAGTCTTTGAAGAAACCAGAGCTGCTGGATTATGGCTGAAATTGGAGAGATTGTATATGACAAAATCCTTGTGCAACAAGCTATTGCTTAAAAGGAGGCTATTTGGTCTTCAAATGAAGGAAGGTACACAACTTAAGGACCATCTTGATGAATTAAGTTCCATTTTACTAGAACTTAGAGATATTGATGTTAAGATGGATGATGAGGACATAGCTATGATTCTGTTAGCATCTTTACCTCCTTCATATGAAAACTTTGTTAGTTCTTTCACTGTTGGTAAAGATTCTATCACTCTAGAAGATGTAAAGTCCAATTTATACTCTAGAGAACTTCGTCTCAAAGCTTCTAGTAATGGTGATGATAGTGGAGCTGCTGGCTTGTTAGTTACAAACTCTGCAAAAGGTCAGAACAAGAAAAAGGGAAAGGGCAAGAAAAGATTCAAGACTGATCCAAAAGATATCTGTAATTACTGCAAAGAACCTGGCCATTGGAAAAATGATTGTCCAAAGAAAAGAAAGAAAGAATTGGTTGCAGCCACAGTTCAAGAAGATTCCATATCAGAAACTGAGTTAGTGCTATCTGTTGTGGAACAACATCAACAACAAAGTGATCAATGGGTCCTTGACTCAGGATGTTCCTACCACATGTGTCCACACAAAAGTTCGTTCATGACTTATGAAGAGAAGGTTGGAGGTAATGTCTTAATGGGAAATAATAATCCATGTGAGACAGTAGGTGTTGGTTCAGTGCAAATCAAAATGCATGATGCAATTGTTAGAACTCTGACAAATGTAAGACATGTCCCAGAGCTGAAAAGAAACCTTATTTCTGTGGGAGCCATGGATTCAAAAGGTTTCCGCTGTGCTGTAGAACGTGGAGTAATGCAAATCAAGAAAGAAAAATCTGTTGTGATCCAAGGCATGAAGCATGGAAATCTGTATGTGCTGCAAGGGGACACATCATCATAGGCTCGATCTCAACAACGAACACAATATGAAATTAAAGCTACTAATGATAATTCTCTATGGCATATGCGCCTTGGCCACATGAGTGAAAGGGGAATGGAAATTCTCAACAAACAAGGACTTCTTGGAAACAATAAGGTGATACCTCTGAAATTCTGTGAACACTGCATATATTGAAAACAACATAGGTTGAAATTTCCTAAGGCTATTCATTCTACTAAGTCCACTCTGGACAACATTCATTCTGATTGTTGGGGTCCCTCTAAGGTCCCATCTCTTGGGGGAGTAAGATATTTTCTGTCAATCAAAGATGACTACTCAAGGATGACATGGGTATTCATGATGAAGCAGAAGCCTGAAGCTTTCAAATTCTTCAAGCATGGGAAGTTCCTTGTGGAAAATCAAACAGGAAAGAAAGTTAAAAGGCTCAAAACAGATAATGGCTTGGAGTTTTACTCAGAAGAATTTAATGAATTCTGTAAAAATGAAGGCATTGCTAGACATCACACTGTTAGGAACACTCCTCAACAAAATGGGATAGCTGAAAGGATGAATGGAACATTACTAGAAAGAGCTAGATGTTTGCTATCAAATACTGGATTAAACAGAAGTTTTTGGGCAGAAGCAGTGAGTACAACATGTTATTTGGTGAACCGTTCTCCATCCACTGCCATAGACTTCAAAACTCCTTTTGAAATTTGGTCCAATAGACCAGCTGATTACTCAATACTGAAAGTCTTTGGGTGTCCAGCTTACTATCATGTAAATGAAGGCAAGCTAGAACCTAGAGCTAAAAGGGTGTTTTTGTAGGATATGGAGATGGAGTGAAGGGATACAGAATTTGGTCTCCATCAGAAAGAAAGGTAATTCTAAGTAGAGATGTCATTTTTGATGAAAACTCTACCTTGCAATCCAAGTCAGAATCAACAGATCCAAGTAAATCCAAAGAAGACACAAAACAGGTGGAGTTTGATTCTACAACAGGAAATATATATGACTGAACAGCAACAAAAGGGTGTATTTGAAACAATTCAAAGGCCTTTGAGACAACCTGAAATTCCAGCAACAAGGAAGTCACAAAGGCAGATCAAGCCTCCTGCAAGATATGGTTTTGAGGATATGGTATCCTATGCATTGCTGGTAGCTGAAGATATTGACATATAGGAGCCAAGCACCTATCAACAAGCTATTTCTAGTTCAGAATCAACTCGGTGGTTCACTGCTATGCATGAAGAGATGGAATCTCTACAGAAGAATAATACATGGCATTTGGTCAAACTGCCAGAAAATAGAAGAGTGGTTGGATGTAAATGGATATTCAAGAAGAAACCTGGACTTTCATCAGATGAGGCCATTAGATACAAGGCAAGACTTGTGGCTAAAGGTTTCAGTCAAAAGGAAGGTGTTGTCTACAATGAGATTTTTTCTCCAGCAGTTAGACACACCTCAATTAGAGTTCTCCTAGCTCTTGTTACAAATATAGATATGGAATTAGAACAACTTGATGTAAAAACAGCCTTCTTACATGGAGAATTGGAAGAAGACATTTTCATGAAACAACCAGAAGGATTTGAGGTACAAGGGAAGGAATAACTAGTCTGCAAATTGAAGAGATCTCTCTATGGATTGAAACAATCTCCTAGGCAATGGTATAAGAGATTTGATCAATTCATGATCTCTCATGGATACAATAGGAGCCCTTATGATTCCTGTGTTTATCATAGCAAGGTGGAGGACAACTCCTATATCTATCTACTGCTTTATGTGGACGATATGCTTATAGCATCCAAGAATAAAACAGAAATCCTCAAGCTAAAGTCTCTCCTCAATTCTGAGTTTGAAATGAAAGACATGGGAGCTGCTGCAAAGATCTTAGGCATGGAGATCTACAGGGACATAAATTAGAAGAAGCTTTTCTTGTGTCAAAAGGATTACATTCATAAGATTCTAAGCAAGTTTGGTATGATAACAACAAAACCTGTATCCACACCACTGACAACTAGCATCCGAATCTCTGAAGATCATTCAACTCAATCTGAATTAGAAAAGGAACATATGACAAGAGTTCCCTATGCAAGTGCAGTTGGAAGCCTCATGTATGCTATGGTATGCACATGGCCAGACTTAGCACAAGCAGTTAGTGTGGTGAGAAGGTATATGAGCCAACCAGGGAAGGAGCATTGGCTAGCTGTAAAACACATTTTCATATATCTGAAAGGAACAACTGATATAGGTCTCATATATGGAGGAAATTCAAGTAGTTTTCTTTCTGGTTATTCAAATGCAGACTATGCTACAGATCTGGACACAAGAAAATCAACAACAGGGTATGCTTTCACAGTTGGCAATTCTCTGGTTAGCTGGAAAGCTACGCTTGATCTGATTGCTTTATCTACAACTGAATCTGAATATATGGCTTTAACTGAGGCAGCAAAGGAAGGCATATGGCTAAAAGGGTTAATCAGTGATCTAGGCTTCCCTCAGGATCATGCTATCATTTTCTGTGACAACTTAAGTGCAATCTGTTTGGCCAAAGATCAGGTACACCATGAAAGAACCAAACATATAGATGTTAGGTATCATTTCATTCGTACAGA
The DNA here is from genome assembly GCA_030762895.1 of Sophora flavescens. Taxonomy (NCBI): domain Eukaryota; kingdom Viridiplantae; phylum Streptophyta; class Magnoliopsida; order Fabales; family Fabaceae; genus Sophora; species Sophora flavescens. The sequence continues at coordinate 206,186,226 of CM061063.1, read as the reverse complement.
GACAAGGGTCAAAATTCAGAAAATCGATACAAGAGATAACCCTGCAGATATATTCACAAAACCTGTTCCGAAGAGTAAGTTCATGCATTGTTTGGATTTGCTCAATGTTGATTGCAGGAAATAACAGTGAAATGGCTGTATAAAAGGAGATACTTGTACTAGACATCATCAGTAAAGAGGAGCTTCAATCCAAGGTGGAGAACTGTAGAAATTGCCTTGAGCTCTCTTAGTCTAAAAGTCTAGTACATGAAGAAATTTTCAATTTTGGTCTTGTATTCTGTTAAACCATTTTCTGTTATGGTAGTTATGTCAAGTATGTAACTAACTCAGTTTCGCATATACTTATTTTTAGTGCATCAGGGTTCCTATAAATAAAAAGGGGAATTCCTGAGATAGATATAGGAGGTATGTTAGCTGAGTAGTGACAACCACTTGTTCATTATGTAAATCTCAAGATCATAGTGAATCAGTTTTCTCCTTCTGTCCGTGGGTGGATGTAGCCAAGTTGGTGAACCACCCACGTAAATTGTTGTGTTCTTGTGTGTGTGTGAGTAATCTGTGTTTTTCTGTGTGCTTCTCTATGTACTGTCTTCTTATCTCTGCATAACAGAATATATTACAAAGCTATGAAATCTAATATTTCTCCTAAAGCACTTAAAGGAGAAACACTATTACCTCAAGTAAATATAGAAAAAACAAATGCAGTAACCCTTCAACCATTAAAACATGATGAAATTTCAAGAAATTTAATATGGGATTTAGAAGAAATACTACATCCTGATGAACCATAACCTTCTACGTTAGATAATGTTCTAGAATATAAACCAGGAAGTATTTCAATTAATTTTGCACAGTTATCTAGGTGTGTGTCATATAGATATAGACCTTTTTCATCTAGAGCTTCTGAAGGAGTAAAAATAATGGAAAGACCAAGAAGTTCGGTAGAGTCTACGACTCCACATATGCACTCATTAAAGTTAGTAGGTGTTCAGGAACATCCAACTATTCCTAGACCCAATTATCAAGTAGATGAACCATCTACTCAAAATACTAATAACAGTTCTCCAACCCAATCAGAAGCAGCTCAGGCTTTTGAGTCACCACTATTAAATATGATAAACACTTTTAAAATGGAAAGAAAACTTCTTAAAAAGGAGTTTCTTAGTGATAAAAATAAAGAAAAAAAAGAATAGTTTTTCTCTAATATTTCACAAAAACAAATAAATTTTTTTAGAGAAACGAAACAACAAAATATTCCTTATTTCCAAATCCAGATGTACAAAAAAAAATATAACTGTATTATAATAGAAGAATCATTTTGGTTTACTTTTTAATTTTCAACTCTTTGTGGGTTAACAACTGAGACAACAAAGTAGTAAGGACCACAAAAACCTAGTAGTCCCCTTCTTTACATGTCATAGATTAAGATGCTCATGCCATGCCTCTTCAGAATCATTCCAGTGGGTGTTAGTATTAACAATCAAAGAACAGATTGTAGGGGTCGGGATAAGATCATGTTGATAGAATTAAAAACATCATGGAGTAAATGAAAAGTACATGAAATGAGTTCCAAGAATATATATATATATATATATATATATATATATATATATATATATATATATATATATATATATATATATATAGGGAGTGTATCAAGTGAGAACTCATCTTTATTGTGAGAATGAGAACTATGAATAAGAGTCACTGGATCATATTTAAAAAGATTCAACAGATCTGAGTAAATTATATTTTAAAATATGTTTTAGTCAGATCCGTTGAATCCTTTTAATTATGATCCAATTACTCTTATTGGTAGTTCTCATTTCTCACAATAAAGAGAAGTTCTCACTTAATACACTCGCTATATATATATATATATATATATATATATATATATATATATATATAAACCTTTTCTGTTGTCTTGCCAGTACAACGTTGGTAAGCCAGAATAGCGGTCCCGGCAGTAAACCCCGTAGAGAAAGAGAGGGTAGTGAGTCCATTGGTCAGCTAGTAGGTCCCGCCGTCGGTAAGGAATAGTAAATTACTGTAGATATCGGATATCTAGGTTTTTGTCACCATGTCTAATCTTCTAAGGATGGTTTCAAAGAAAGGTAAAGAAAAAATAGAAGTAAATGAAGGAAGTACAAGTAAAGAAGAATTTGATGATGATTTAATAAATGAACATCAAACAGTTATTCCTGATATTCAACAAAAGTTAAATAATTGGAGCATTCCTGAATTAAATGTTTCAAAAATTTATAAAACAAATATAATTGATAAATTTTCTTCAGATTACATAATTAAAACTTCTGAGTATACTATTAATGTTAATAAAACTCACGATAGCAAAAACTTATTAAATTTATCCATGTTAAAAGAACACAAGCAAAAATACAAATTTTTGCATATTGGATTAATACAAGTTGCTGTTAAGCCCTTGCATCGTTTAGGGATTGATACACCTGTGTGTGTTTGTTTAAGAGATACTAGACCTTTTCGTTTTGAAGATCAAGTATTATCAATATTAGAAACTAATCTTCATAACGATCCTACTTATTTTAATAACTTTCCAAATTATACTATTTCTTTGGAAAGCCTATGGAAAAATAAACATAATTTAAACCTAGATATTAAAATAAGAGAAGGAACTTGGAATCCCGATTCTTATCCTTGGGCAGTAATATATAGAATATATTACAAAGCTATGAAATCTAATATTTCTCCTAAAGCACTAGACACATCCCCAAAAGGAGAAACACTATTACCTCAAGTAAATATAGAAAAAACTAATGCAGTAACCCCTCAACCATTAAAACATGATGAAATTTCAAGAAATTTAATATGGGATTTAGAAGAAATACTACCTCCTGATGAACCATAACTTTCTACATTAGATAATGTTCTAGAATATAAACCAGGAAGTATTTCAATTAATTTTGCACCGTTATCTAGGTGTGGGTCGTATAGATAAAGACCTTTTTCATCTAGAGCTTCTGAACGAGTAAAAATAATGGAAAGACCAAGAAGTTTGGTGGAGTCTACGACTCCACCTATGCACTCCTTAAAGTTAGTAGGTGTTCAGGAACATCCAACTATTCCTAGACCCAATTATCAAGTAGATGAACAATCTACTCAAAATACTAATAACAGCTGTCCAACCCAATAAGAAGCTGCTCAGGCTTTTGAGTCACCACAATTAAATATGATAAACATTTTTAAAATGGATAGAAAACTTCCTAAAAAGGAGTTTCTTAGTGATAAAAATAAAGAAAAAAGATAATGGTTTTTATCTAATATTTCACAAGAACAAATAAAAAAATTTAGAGAAAAGAAACAACAAAATATTCCTTATTTCCAAATCCAGATGTACAAAAAACTATAAGTGTATTATAATAGAAGTATCATTCTGGTTTACTTTTTAATTTTCAACTCTTTGTGGGTTAACAACTGAGACAACAAAGTAGTAAGGACCACAAAAACCTAGTACTCCCCTTCTTTACATGTCATAGTGTAAGATGCTCATGCCATGCCTCTTTAGAATCATTCCAGTGGGTGATAGTATTAACAGTCAAAGAAAAGATTGTAGGGGACGGGATGAGATCATGTTGAAAGAATTAAAAACATCATGGAGTAAATGAAAAGTACATGAAATGAGTTCCATATATAGATATTTATATATTTATATATATATATATATATATATATATATATATATAGGGTGTGTATATCAAGTATCAAGTGAGAGCTCATCTTTATTGTTAGAATGAGAACTATCCATAAGAGACACTGGATCATATTTAAAAAGATTCAAAGGATCTGATTAAATTATATTTTAAAATATTTTTTAATCAGATCCGTTGAATCTTTTTAATTATGATCCAATGACTCTTATTGGTAGTTCTCATTTCTCACATTAAAGAGGAGTTCTCACTTAATACACTCCCTATATATATATATATTAACCTTTTCTATTTTCTTGCCAGTATAACGTTGGTAAACCAGAGTAGCAGTCCCGGCAGTAAACCCCGTATAGAAAGAGATGGTAGTGAGTCCATTGGTCAGCTAGGAGGTCCCGCCGTCGGTAAGGAATAGTAAATTACTGTAGATATCAGATATCTAGGTTTTTGTCACCATGTCTAATCTACTAAGGATGGTTTCAAAGAAAGATAAAGAAAAATTAGAAGTAAATGAAGGAAGTACAAGTAAAGAAGAATTCGATGATGCTTTAATAAATGAACATCAAACAGTTATTCCTGATATTCAACAAAATTTAAATAATTGGAGCATTCCTGAATTAAATGTTTCAAAAATTTATAAAAAAAATATAATTGATAAATTTTCTTCAGATTAAATAATTAAAACTTATGAGTATACTATTAATCTTAATAAAACTCAGGATAGCATAAACTTATTAAATTTATCCATGTTAAAAGAACAAAAGCAAAAGTACAAATTTTTGCATATTGGATTAATACAAGTTGCTGTTAAGCCCTTGCATTGTTTAGGGATCGATACACCTGTCTGTGTTTGTTTAAGAGATACTAGACCTTTTCGTTTTGAAGATCAAGTATTATCAATATTAGAATAAGAGAAGGAACTTGGAATCCTGATTCTTATCCTTGGGCAGTAATATATAGAATATATTACAAAGCTGTGAAATCTAATATTTATCATAAATCACTATACACAGCCCCAAATGGAGAAACACTATTACCTCAAGTAAATATAGAAAAAACTAATGCAGTAACCCCTCAACCATTAAAACATGATGAAATTTCAAGAAATTAAATATGGGATTTAGAAGAAATATTACCTCCCGATGAACCATAACCTTCTACATTAGATAATGTTCTAGAATATAAACCAGGAAGTATTTCAATTAATTTTGCACCGTTATCTAGGTGTGGGTCATATAGATATAGACCTTTTTCATCTAGGAGTAAAAATAATGGAAAGACCAAGAAGTTTGGTAGAGTCTACGACTCCACCTATGCACTCATTAAAGTTAGTAGTAGGGATGGCAATTTTACCCGTACCCGCGGATACCCGCGGATAAAATCCGCAATGGGTACGGGCCGGGTAGCTAAACGGGTACCCACGGGTAAAATAAACGGATAATTTTAATATCCGTTTGTAAATGGGGCGGGGGCGGATATCACACTATCCGTGCCCGCGGGTACCCGCACCCGTTACCTAATTACTATAATACCCTGACTATATATATATATATACTAAACTGCCTTAACCTAATTTCCCTTCAGTCCTACAATCCCTAATTCCCTACTGACCTACATGCTGGCTGCGGCGCTGTGACCCTGTGACACCCTTCTTTTCTTTCCTTCTTCTTCAGCCGGTCAGCCCACAACCCCACACCAAACACTCAGCCACACGACCACACCACCCCTTCTTCAGCGTTCAGCCCCTTGCGCGCCACCGCTCCTCCGCCGCCCAGATCCGTCACAACCTTGGTTCTCTGCAACCTTAGGTAAACTCTAAACCTCAACCAATTTCTACGATGCGAGTGTTTGGTTGATGCTTTCTCTTCTTCTATTCCACTTCCGTTATTGGAATGGTGGCGATGCCTTCTAGAAGATTCAGATGAATCGGATGATCGATGATGGCGTCTAGTATGCTTGGAAATGGATCCTTCAGAGCATAGTTCTCTGCTCGGAGAATCTGAATGGCTCTCTGTAGATTGGTTATGATGCTTCGACCTTCGACTATGGTGTCGGCTCCCATAAACCTTACCACTATTATCATTACCATCTGCAATATCGCAATACTACAGTTATGAATAGTAAATGTTACAAAAGATATGACTGGTAAAGGATTGATACGAGAGATATATCTGAGTAAATGTTATGGTTGATTTATTTATTTATATATATATATAGAGGTCAGGGGATGAAGAGAGAGTTGGTCAATTCATTAGAGCATACCTTGCTTCTTTATAGGAGACATGTTAGCTTATCACTCCACTTGTTTTGTGGAACTTTCAAAGTTTGTTTTTTCTTCTGGTATTAACTATCAACCCCTGGATGCCCTAAAGGCAAGTTAAAAAATAAAAGAAAATTATTTTCTTTAGGACATCTTCACTGTTTTTACTGGTATATTCTTTTTGAGTTTGGACATTAATGATGTTATAAATAAATCATACATATCTTCATGCCCCTGCTATTCTTTTCAATTGCTTCAGTTCAGTTCTGTTTTTGTTTGTAGAATGTCTACTGAAGAAACCTCAACTCCTGTGGAAGATGTGCAAGAGCAACTGCAAGTCCCAGCTAATGTGGAGGTTGAAAGCTCACTTCCAAGTCAAGCTGGCTCACTTCCAAGTCAAGCTGGATCACTTCCAAGTCAAGCTGAAAGCTCAATTCCAAGTCAAGCTGGCTCATTTCAAAGGAAGAAAACCTCAGATGTTTGGAATCATTTTACATAGAAAATTATTAATGGAGAATTGAAAGCCGTTTGCAAATATTGTAGCTCAAAACTTTTGGGTGACCCAAAGCAAGGAACATCACACTTGCGTAATCATTTCAAAAGTTGCAAACTTCGAACAACTAGAGATATAAGGCAAGCGTTTATCAAAACTGGAAAAGTTGGAGGTGAAACAGTAGTGGTTGGTAATTATGCGTTTAACCAAGACACAACAAGGCGTGCACTTACTAAGATGATAGTTCTTCATGAGTACCCTATGAAGATTGTTGATCACACAGGTTTCAAAGAATTTTGTGATGCTATGCAACCCTTATTTCAGGGGATTTCTCGCAACACTGTTAAGAGTGACATCATGAAATTGTATAAGGATGAGAAAGAGATTATGATGAAGTTGTTGTCAAAGAATCAAAGTCGTATTACAATAACTACTGATATGTGGACTGCTAGTCATCAAAACAGAGGTTATATGACTGTCACGGCTCACTTTATTGATGATTCATGGACCCTACAAAGTCGACTTGTTAGGTAACAACACAAAACTATTTTGACATTGTGACAATTCTTATTATTTTTGTTATGTTGTTGGTGATATTATTATTATTAAAATATTTGTTTGATTGTTAGGTTCATTTATGTGCATACTCCTCATACTGCTAAAATTCTTGCTGATGTGTTACTTGAATGCTTGATGGATTGGAATCTAGATAGGAAGTTGTCCACTCTGACTGTTGATAATTGATCTACGAATGATGCTATGATTGAAGGCATTTTAGATAAGATTTCACCTAGGTCTCTTGTTTTGGGTGGTCAATTGTTTCACATGCGATGTTGTGCTTATATCCTAAACTTAATTGTGAAAGATGGTTTGTCCATAATCATTGATGCTATTGACAGTATTAGAGATAGTGTTAATTTTTGGACAGCTACACCTAAAAGAGAGGAGAAATTCATAGAGACATGTTCTCAAGTGAACATTTCTTATGGTAAGAAGCTCATTCTTGATTGCAAAACTAGGTGGAATTCTACATTTTTAATGCTTCAAGTAGCCATACAATATAAAGATGTGTTTGATTGATTGGCACAACGTGAGCATCAATATAAAACATTGCCTAGTGAAAATGATTGGAGGATGGCAAAAGAAATTTGCCAAAAGTTGGAAATATTTTATGATGTTGCCCAATTGTTTTCTGGTACTCTGTATCCAACTGCTAATATTTTATGATGTTACCCAATTGTCTAGTTGGTAGACGGTGTGTCTACTTTACGACGTAATAATCGACGTACAATGAAATTCATTGTGCTCAAGGAAATCGACGTACAATGAAATCAGGGTATTTTATGATATCCATGTAATCGACGTATTCATTGTGCCTTTGGGCAATCGACGTACAATGGAATCATGGTATCTTATGATATTCATGAAATCGACGTGTTCATTGTGCCCTTGGCAATCGACGTACAATGAAAAAATCCATAAATCGACGTTCACATTGTTCCGGACAGTGGGCTATGGTAAAATCGACGTGCCTTTGTTGGCAAAAATCGACGTGCCTTTGTTGGCAAAAATCGACGTGCCTCTGTTGGAAAAAATCGACGTGCCTCTGTTGGCAAAAATCGACGTGCCTCTTTTGGCAATCGAGCCTGATCAGCTCATTTTAAATGACGTTGGGGATCTCCGGAGATTAGGTATGAATGTGTAGATGATGTTTTGAAGTGTCCATGCATAGTTTTTCAACGTTGATGTTTGGGGTGTGAAACCCATTGATAAACGATGTGATATAATATGAATGAGTATGTTGTTATAAATATGTATATGTGTATGTGCCTTCTTTTGTGTTGCGCATTTAGTTATGGTGATAAATCCATATATTGGTGTCTCACCCTTACAACACATATCAGAGACGTACAAGGGGTAGGATTTCTACAAGAAGGAGAAGGCTGTCTAGTTCAAGGCATCTTTGTCTTTGCTCCGATTGGTGGTAGTGTCTATTGAGTTCTGACCGACTTAGGTCCTATTTTGATATATGGTGTTTAGGAGAATAAATCTGATAATGATCTAGGTGTGAAGACATATGAGGCAGTATAGTTGTATGACTTATATACATTATGTATTTAAGTGTGATTTGATTTCATTGTTGTGTTGTCTTGAGGATTAGAAAAAAAAAATTTATCACCATATTTTGAAAAGATGAACATTGAGAAAACATTATTTTCCGAAAGTAACCAGCAAATTAAGTTTTATTTCCGTAAACGGGTAACCATGTGATGACCTGAGTTAGGGTGTCACATTAGTGGTATCAGAGCTAGTCGAGTCTTTCAGGAATGTTGGGGAATAGGTCTGTTAGGTTTCTGTTGTGTGATCTCTGGTCGAAACTTGTTGAATTGTTTCTTGGTTGAAACAATGTGTGTTGACATACAAGTAAGTATGTTTTGGTGGGTTCTGATTGGGTTGAGACCTTGTGAGAACTCATGTTTAGTAAAGGGTACTTATGTTCATGTTGATACATTCGTTTATCCCTTAGGACGGTATCAGACATTTGAATAAGGTAGTTTTTGGGGAAAATTTTCTGAGAATGTCCCAAGTTTGTAAGGACGGACGGTTGTTGAGTTTCTGATTGATCTAGTTTCTAGATTTAGCCAGATCTCGACCGCTTTGTGTAGCATATCGCCAATGAAGTTAGTTGGGTTAGACTTCAAGAAATGGAATTTTGGTCCATTTCTCGATAAGTTAGTCATCATCTTCATCGATGATGTTCACGTTTACTCTAAGAGTCACGAGGAGTATGAGAGACTTCTGTATCAAGTGTTACAAATCCCTCGCAAGGAGTTGTTATATATTCAAGGATCGACTTGAGAATAAATTACCACCAGATTGGAGTTAGGACTTATTAAAGATTTTGTACTGTAAACTCAGCTTATGAGGCAAGATCAACTGTTCGTGAGATTGACCAAGTTATCAGAAAATCGTACCGATTCAGGGTGACCATGCTAAGTGCGTCATAAAAGACCATTGTGCTTGTGAGAAACCAAGGCGAATAGATTTAAATCTTTAACCTTAGGTGAGGGTCTCGGGATTCAGAAGAATTATTCCTTATGGACAAATTGCTTTTCAAATTCCTATGGTTGTATTAGACAATCATAGCGGTACATTTTGTACATGCCAAATTCATTTTTCTGACCTTGATTTAAAATCTATCCTGACTTTGGTTACGTGATGTCTGGATATTTTCATACTTCTTTGGAAATGTATTATGAGTATTTCTTGAGTTATGCGACAGATGTGAATTCTTGATGATAGAAGTTTCTTGATGAGACTTAGTCGATTCACTTTTAATTTTGGTGGAAGTGATCCAGTCTAAATTTTGTCGGACTGATGTTCTTTTAAATCGTTGTGTAGTAAAGTTCTTGTGAAGAAAGAAACTTTATTAGACTCATGTTTGTAAACTTGTATTAGCTATGCATTTTTACACTCACGAACCTATTGAAGAATCTTTTTACATATTGGACACTTGTATCTTTCAGATTGGTCAAATTATTCTTTATGCTTTCTTATGAAAACGAAATCAAGAAATTTATTGTCTTGAAAATCTCTTTTCAAATTATTGTGAGTAGATTGACGAAGTCGTCATCTTTTTACTGCTTAGGTTCACTGTGTGGTGGAAAAACTAACAGAGGTATGTATCAGAGGATTGATCCAACGTGATAAGGAATTGATCCTTAGAAGGTTAGTTGAGAGTAAGTGTAATATCTAAGCACGACAAGAGGTGAGTGGATTTTTATGGAGGTGTAGATGTGACTGGTAAGCTTAGAATTTCTAGAATTAACATCAGTAAATAAGATGATTTTGGCAGATTTTGTTATGATCGATGTAGAGTTTGCTAAAGGAACTAGGATAATGATAAAATGATCATCGTTAAGATTTAATCGTATGATTGGAAGGAATTATAGAAAGGTGTCTATGGTGGTTTTACCTAAGTTGAATGTGAACGGAAAAGAGAAGTTCTTGAGTAAAATTAAGTTGATAGGAAAGTTCGAAAGCTAAGGATTTGATAATTCTATTCTATAATCCCTTTTGGTTTAATTTCATGAAGATATGCAATGAAGTTATATGGAGGATGAGATGTGTGAGGTGATGTTAAATTGGAGTGGTGAATTATAATCAAGAGAAACTAAGACTATGATTAAATATTTTGAGTAGGGAGTTGATGCGTGGTATTGTGAAGACAGTGTTAGTATTAATGATAATATTCAGAGTGAGATGATTAGAATAAGGTTTCTGGTGGAATCATGTTGATAAGAGAAGTAATTAAGTTTTGATTTTGTTTTTCGAGTGTGATAGACTCTGATGAAATTTTGAGGATAGTAAGGATAAGTAGAAATCACATAAGAATGAACTGTGTTATGGAATATGGAATGAGGAGAATGAAGCAATGTGAAGGGCAATGTAAAATCTTAAGGTTAAGATGAGGTTACAAAAATCCTGTTTATTTTTGAGTGACGAAATTTCGAGGACGAAATTTTTTTTAGTGGGGTAGTAATGTAACACCCCGATTTTCGCTGCTTCGTAATATCGGTGATAAATATATTTATCCGAGACTTAGAAAATTGTTTTGGATGAAATACTGTTATTTTCCTGTCATGTTTTATATCTTAGGATTACGATGAGGTTTTGGGTTGAAAATTCAGACGGAACCCGGTCTGTGTTTTCACCGGCGATAAAAAGTTCTTGCTCGGGAAGACCTAATTTTGAGTCGTGAACGAGATGAAAAATGTTTTTATCGTATTTACTACGATACTGGAAGTTTTGAAAATTTTGGTAAAAAAATTAAAATATCATATTTGTTGCGGGCGTATACGTCGAGATATCTCTAGGAAAGCTTGCGCCAGATGAATCGAGGAGTCGGCAATGTAGCAGAGATGATGGATTTGACCGACTTGACGAGCATTTATGACGAGTTTATCCGTGTCATAATGGCCATAATGGCACATTTATGATAAAGTGAAATTTTGCTATGAAATGACCATTTTGCCCTTGTCTTTTTATGACAATTGCAAGCAAATGCCATTGGAAAAGTTGACCAAAACCTTACCCAAAACTCACGGCTCACTCTTGCCTTCTTCATTAAGTGTGTTGTCTTTTTCATTAAGGCACTTTTTCTTTCATTTCCATGTTTATCTTCTTGAAAACCTAAGCTTCTTCAAAGTGTTCATAATTCGTCAGATTTTGCCTAGCAATTCTGACCAGTTTCTATTTTGAATCTCGAAAAACTTTCAACATGAAAGTTGTTCATATTTCTCTCTTATTTCTAACTACATAAAGATCATCCAAAACGGATAAGTATGTTGAGAGATCTACCCAAAATACTAAAACTGTTCTAAACCCTAACTATGTTCATCTTTCTCTTTAAGTTTCTCAAGAACACCATGAGAAATTTGTGAAGAACATCATCCAAATCTTGCTTTCCTAGAATCATCAAGAGGTAACAACTTCTTCTCTTGTCATTTAAATCATTTCTCTTCACAACTTTTGTAGATTCATGGCTTAGATCAACATGTTCTTTATTTTACTCAAAGTTATGAAGCTAACTTCAAAAATTCATAACTAATTATAGAAACATCCTTTTGACATGAAACCAATTGCTATGATCTTATAATCATCTCTATTTTCATCATCTAGAAGAATAAGATCATGAGAAATTTCCTTATTTGATTTCTGGTCATGGCCGAACCTAGGTCAAACTTGTGTTCTTAGGTTTTGTTTCATTTTCATGTCTTGATTCATGATTATATCTTGATAGTTCTTGTTTTCAAGTATATAGAAGATAAAAAATCAAACTTTAACCTATTGATCTCATCAAAACCGAAACCCTAGGTATGAGCACTTAATGGTTTTGTGATTCAAAAGTTGTTTGTGACACTTGAATCCAACTCTAGGTTTTGTATGTTGATTAAATCCAAGAGTTTAGAAATTTTAGAGATTTCTAACCCCAAACTCAGCCCTTGGCCGAAACCCTAGTTCTTGGAACTATATGAGTTTTAGTTCATTTTCTTGGTTCATAATCTTGGTTTAAGTGCTTAATCATGTTTAAGTTACTTATGGATCATAAATCCCTAAGTTAACAAAATTTTAACTTTCCTAACCTAGAAAAGTTGTTGAGGCCGAACCTTAACCTCCATGAGTCAAGTATGTTTTTGTTTGATTTGATTTATTTTGGTTGCAATTCGTTATGAAGGAATCCATCGGGTTGGTTTGACCTAAAGCCGACGGAGGAAACCGGATCAAATCGGGAGATTATTTGAAACTGTTAGTTCGAGTCTTCAAGAGGTAAGGGGAGCTTACCCGAGGGATTTTTCTTAATAACTATTTGCTTGTGGTGTGGTTTATATGATTTATATGTGGTTGTGGTTATTGGTTTTGTTAGTGGTGTGGTTTATATGATTTATATGTGGTTGTGGTTATTGGTTTTGTTATTTACGTGGTGTGGTTTATCTGTGTATTGGTGTGGAGTTGTGTTTAATTTATTTAATTATTTGCAATTCTATATTATACTGCTATAATGCATGATCTGCCTGGGAAATATCTGTGATATAACTGTTGGTTGATGTGTGAGAAGCCTGACAGTGGTCAGTGCTCAATTAAAGTTAATCGGATAAAAGCTTTAAGAAACTACGCAAATTATATTCAATGTTTTAACGACAAAATATTGATATATAATATTAAAGGAATTTTATTTTGAGGAAAATGAGGAGTTTTGGAAAATATTTTAGCACTGCTAGATTTTATATAAGAAAACCCGGAATATTACAAAATATTATTTTATGAAATTAATTGGTGAAAATAAGTTAATCATGATTTTATAAAATTAATTAAGTGGAAAAAGTTAAGTTTTGGCTTAAAAAGCCTTAAAAATAATATTTGACGGCAAATTTGGAAAAGTGTAGACGGCAAGTATTTTTGAAATGGCAGTGCATATTTTGAGGAGAATAAACCTCAAGTGACTCATTGGTTTGTGAGAAACTAAGTTTTATGAGTTAAGGATTTTATAATGAATTTCTACCTTGGAAAAAGAATTTATGAAAAATCAAAAGTTGATTCAACCGTGTTGAAAGTACAGTTGGACTTAGTAACTGAGATGTCGGGGTACTAATGTTCTTATGACGTTATCCTATTTTGGATTTGTTTTTCACAGACGACGTAAACGACGATATGGAACTTAGTAACCGAGACGTCGGGGTACTAGTGTTCTTATGAGGTTATAGACTTGGTGTCTAGTTGGTAGACGGTGTGTCTACTTTACAACGTAATAATCGACGTACAATGAAGTTCATTGTGCTCAAGGCAATCGACGTACAATGAAATCAGGGTATTTTATGATATCCATGTAATCGACGTATTCATTGTGCCTTTGGGCAATCGACGTACAATGGAATCATGGTATCTTATGATATTCATGAAATCGACGTGTTCATTGTGCCCTTGGCAATCGACGTACAATGAAAAAAATCCATAAATCGACGTTCTCACTATTCCGAACAGTGGGCTATGGTAAAATCGACGTGCCTTTGTTGGCAAAAATCATCGTGCCTTTGTTGGCAAAAATCGGCGTGCCTCTGTTGGCAAAAATCGACGTGCCTCTGTTGGCAAAAATCGACGTGCCTCTTTTGGCAATCGAGCCTGATCAGCTCATTTTAAATGACGTTGGGGATCTCCGAAGATTAGGTATGAATGTGTAGATGATGTTTTGAAGTGTCCATGCATAGTTTTTCAACGTTGATGTTTGGGGTGTGAAACCCATTGATAAACGATGTGATATAATATGAATGAGTATGTTGTTATAAATATGTATATGTGTATGTGCCTTCTTTTGTGTTGCGCATTTAGTTATGGTGATAAATCCATATATTGGTGTCTCACCCTTACAACACATATCAGAGACGTACAAGGGGTAGGATTTCTATAAGAAGGAGAAGGCTGTCTAGTTCAAGCCATGCTGTGCTGCTCCAGTTGGCGGTAGTGTCTGTTAGTTACGACCAGCTTAGGTCCTATTTTGATATATGGTGTTTAGGAGAATAAATCTGATAATGATCTAGGTGTACGTGAAGACATATGAGGCAGTATAGTTGTATGACTTATATACATTATGTATTTAAGTGTGATTTGATTTCATTGTTGTGTTGTCTTAAGGATTAGAAAAAAAAAATTATCACCATATTTTGAAAAGATGAACGTTGAGAAAACATTATTTTCCGAAAGTAACCAGCAAATTAAGTTTTATTTCCGTAAACGGGTAACCATGTGATGACCTGAGTTAGGGTGTCACATATTGGAGTGCGATCAATGGGGTGATGGCTGTAGGCATTGTGTTAGATCCAAGGTACAAAGTTGATTTGTTGGATTATTTTTTTCCTCGAATTTATGGAGATAATTCTGATGATGAAATTGATAAGGTAAAATCTATTTGCCAAGATATGGTAAGAGAGTATGAAATGAAAGTCAAGGGTAATGAAAGTGTTACTTCATCTACGACTCCAAACCAAAATTTGGTAGATGTGGGTGTTGGATGAAAAGAAGGTTGGAGGTCAGATTTTGCCAAGCATAAGAGGTCCAAAAAAAATTTCACAACAAGTACTAAGTCAGAACTTGACCATTATTTGGAGGAGCCATCGTTGCCAGATTCAAATGAAGAGTTTGACATCTTAGGTTGGTGGAAGGCTAATGGGTTAAAATATCCAATATTACAAATGATTGCAAGAGATTTCTTAGCAGTCCCTATCTCAACCGGTTTGCCGAGTCTTCATTTAGCACCGGTGGTCGGTTTCTTACTCCACATCAAGTAGATTGCTTCCGAGATACTTTAGAGGCAATGATGTGTGTCCAAGATTGGCTATGGACCGATGTTAAAGGTAATAAAGTTTATAAGTTTTAATTAAAAATCTATCTTGATTCATTGTTACAAGTCTTTTAATTAACTTATTTTTCTTTTTCAGGTTCTTCAAAATCGAAAATTGACAATATTGAATTGAATACAATATTGGATGATACGGATACCGAAATTGTTAGTAAATATTTTTTAAGATTTCATTTCAAACTTCATAATTATGTTGGTTGCTTGAATTTTTATTCAGTTGCTTTTTTTTTTCTTCTTTCAGGAACCAAGTGGTCAAGGTGGGGTAGATGAAATGGTCGATAACAATACATAATTAGGAATTGATTAAATCTGTTTGTCTAGTGGAGCACAATCCATTGTATTGGAAGACTCTCAAAGTCCTTATATCATTTCCTAGATAATTTTCATCTATTGTGTTGTTGGATGGATATTTGAAGTGTGATGTATTAATGTGGTGGTTTGTTTAAGTTTTCTGTGTTTTTTTTTTAATTAAAAACATATTTGTTTGTTTTTCATAACTACCTATGGATATCCGCGGATATCCGCGAATCCGTTAAGAACCCGTCAAGCAGGTATCCGATGCGGGTGCGGGCGGTGGATCGGGTGGATTTTTTATCCAACGGGGTGGGTAGCGGGTAACCAGTATCCGTGCCCGCCCCGCCCCGTTGACATCCCTAGTTAGTAGGCATTCAGGAACATCCAACTATTCCTTGACCCAATTATCAAGTAGATGTACCATCTACTCAAAATAATAATAACAGTCTAACCCAATCAGAAGCTGCTCAAGCTTTTGAGTCACCACAATTAAATATGATAAATATTTTTAAAATGGATAGAAAACTTCTTAAAAAGGAGTTTCTTAGTGATAAAAATAAAGAAAAAAAGAGAATGGTTTTTCTCTAATATTTCACAAGAACAAATAAAATTTTTAGAGAAAAGAAACAACAAAATATTCCTTATTTCCAAATCCAAATGTACAAAAAAAATATAAGTGTATTATAATAGAAGTATCATTCTGGTTTACTTTTTATTTTTCAACTCTTTGTGGGTTAACAACTGAGACAACAAAGTAGTAAGGACCACTAAAACCTAGTACTCCCCTTCTTTACATGTCATAGAGTAAGATGCTCATGCCATGCCTCTTTAGAATCATTCCAGTGGGCGTTAGTGTTAACAAATAAAGAACAGATTGTAGGGGACGGGATAATATCAAGTTTAAATAATTAAAAACATCAGGGATTAAATGAAAAGTACATGAAATGAGTTCCATTAATATATATATATATATATATATATATATATATATATATATAGGGAGTTTATCAAGTGAGAGCCACTAGTGGAGAAAAGGGATTCCACGTCGGTTATTTTTGGCTTTCCACATCGGTTTTCAAACTGATGTGGAAACGACCGATGTGGTTTATTGCCACTTTACACATCGGTTAAAAAACCGATGTGTAAAGTATATTTTAAACATCTGTTTTCTCTTAACTGATGTGGAAAATTAATTTATCAATTGATAAGCAGTTGGAAATTAAACTTTCTACATCGGTTTTGCCTAAAACTGATGTGTAAATTTAACTTTCTACATCGGTTTTTAAAAGAACCGATGTGTAAAGTGAAATTTACACATCGGTTCTAGGGTAAACCGATGTAGAAAGTTAAATTTACACATCGAATCTCATTTTTTTTAATCTGTTATTTACATTTCAATCATTCCTTTCTCCTGTTTCAGTAATGCAGATCAATAAACAAACCAGCAGTACCCTGATCAAACAAGAAACAACAACAGAACACCAAACCAGTTTTGACACAATTGCAACAAAGTTTTAACCATATCAAAAGCAAAACATACTTCATTCAATTTTCTTGGCACAAACAATCAGCTCTTACACATATGGTTAAAAATACTGACATTTCATCAAATGACTAGTGAGCACAGAATCTGAAAACAGAGGGCATCAGGCCTAATTAATTTCGAATGAATGAAAACAACACTTTATCAAGGCTACATCAAAACACGAGAGAAGTAGAATTGAACCAGACCTGAGCACTAATACATATCATCGAGCAAAGGTACACTATAGCTAGTACATGATAAGTTTTTAAACTAACTACATATATACAAACTATGGGTGGTACACTTCAAGAAAGAAAGTTTCCCAACGCCTCTTTATGATGTTGATGTCAGAATCAAATAATGGAGTTGGATTGTTGAATATCTGCAAGTTTAATTGGACAAAAGATTATATCTTTTAAGTAATAAACTAACATAAAACATATAACGAATCTATACTATTACTTCTAATTGTGTCAATTAACATTTACCTCGCTCCATCTTTCAGTGATCCCGGAGGAGATAATTTCCAACATCCACTGCATCACATAGTAGCCACATTCCCATGACCCACGTTGTATACGTGACTACGTACAAATGAAACCCAATTAGAATATGAGGAATTAAATAAAATAGAAATCAATTATTGTACCCACTGCATTTGATGCATTTGAACTAATAAATATCTTACGCTGGGAATAATCCATCTGATAGCCCGAGTACGCCTTTCACCACGCAACATGTGGGATGCATTAATAGACCTATCATGACAAAAACATTAATTAAAGTATATCTAATAGATTTCGGATAATTAAAACAACTGCATTACTGATTATAGAGTATTTTATTGCTTACATTTCGATGATCGTCTTCAGTTGATTCGCCGGCTTATTTCCCAATGAACAGAAGAAGACCACGACGTTCATTCTTGGGTACAAGAGCAACAGTTGCCAATGCCGGCTGTATTTGCGGAACAGTTAGTGACTAAGTCATATATAGTTATACTTAAATAACCGGTACTTACTTATTGAGATAAGGCGCAAGATAGAATTGATGATCGTCTCGGGCAAGTATATCACGTATGGTAGTGACCGGGTCTTCCGATGCTACGAGAACATCACCCTGAATGAACATGGGGTCAATGAACCCATAAAGGGCGAGGTTACCCTGATCGACTAACATACGATGCAGATACCTAATATATTGGAAAAACATGTTAATTATCATAGTATTTAAAAATTAATTACGTACTTAACTTATAAATAAAATGTACTTACGTGCACCAAAATGATATGTGTGAAGAACTGGCCATTTCTTTATTGAGTGCCATCTCCATAAGTTCCTTCTTTGGTATATACAGATTCACTGTGTGCATCATGTTCCAACGTTACCAAGGCTGCATCATCCTCCATGGTGACAACCTGTATAGCCAGAACTTTAAAAACATCACCATGGCCAGGTGCCCCTTTGTCGATCCCCTAAACAACATAGATATATATTAGTAATCACGGATAATTAAGTTATTTAATTCGTTATTAACTAAATGGTCAAATGAATACCTTGGCGGAGAGCGGACATCTCTGGTCTTCCTAGATCCGACCTTTTAGGCACAATATCATTTCCAACATCCTATAACGAATAAAAATAAAGCATTATCTTTAAACAATAATAAATATATTTCAACTATGAATATAGAAAAACACAACTAACCGAATACCTCAGATGCAACAAGAAAGTTGACCAGTCTTCTTGGCCAGAGGATGAAGTTACGGGGCACGACCCACTTTGTTTGAACCTCCTCGGTGGGCACGGGGGACTCGAGCATCGACATCTCGAATAATCTCAACAGACACCTCACTTGATCATCCGGTAATAACTGATGGTGTATGATATTACCTAACTTATTATATGCCCTACCCAATGCCACTAAGCGGCAATGATGATGATCATCAACATACGACTCACACACCTATCGGGTCGTCATCATCATCATCATCATCATCATCGATGAGCAACATCACCATCATCATCATTTTCGGGATGATGAGGAGGATCACATGAGCCCTTAGTGCTCACATGGACGAGAGGGTGGACAGAGGGGTTGGACACCGCCGTCATCTCTTTGGGACATAGAAGTGAATATTGCCATCTGCTGGGCAAACCGCTCGGCCATCTCCCGTCGAGCTCACCTGCAATCTCTGTTTTAGCCGTGCTCTATCTGCATCAACATCCCCGTGGCATTGGTGTGAAGATGAACCATGGTATTGGCGAATGCCGACTCCCATCCAACACCAATGACACGGCCGGGTGGTCCAGTTTCTGATGGCGATAGATAAGACATCATCGCGTCCTCTAGGAACAAAGGTTCCTTGGGTTAGTGATCATCCAAGGCATCCTATAACATAAAATATCAGGTCACATTACAATTCGGTAACAATCTTAAAATGACAATTACAACAAACTATACTTACAATCCTCTCGGCTACTTGGCGGGCCTCCTCGGATGTATATTGTCCGTTTTTCTTTGTCGGCCCCTCTTCCATGAACGATGGCGTGGGGGTGGAGGTGGATCAACAACCTCTGGAAGATTTTCAGCATTAGGATCCGCTTGAGATCTTTGCTGGACGTGCTTTCTTTTCCTCTTTCAACCATTTTCTTAACAAGCTTTTTATATCCCCCATGAGACATGACATGGGGGTAGACATTCTTGCTTTGGTTTTCCTGCCCCTTTTTCCTTTTCTCCTGTTATAAATAAAAGACAATTAAATTACATAAATAAATGAAATTAATGCAATTACATAAATTTAGAGACAAATCAAATAAGTTAACTGAAAGGCGGGATCACGTCGACTACGAACAAAGCGATCCCACGTCGCCTTGTCAAGAAACGGATACACCTCAAGTGGGTTCTTTTTACTTTTTGGATTGAATATATAGTATCTGCCTAGGTCGGCCTTAAAAGCCCTCCAACGCTCTCCAGCATACTTCAGCAAACGCTTCTTCATAGCGTATGTATCCGGTATGTCAAATGTCAACTACATTAAGACCAAAAGAATCAACGAATTACTGTATGATATTATTAAGATAAAAATAAAGTAGATACAGACAAACACAGGACGTAGAAGTATAGATACCAGAATACTCTCCCATATCTGCTCCTTCACGTCCGCCGGTACATCTCTCCACCTATCAATGAGTATACTGGGCCTGTTCCTAGCAAGGGTCGCCACAAAACTGGTAAACTGATCTTCCATTGGCCCAATAGGATTGAGTTTATTATCAAAGTCTACTTCTATCCTTTGATTTGACCCACGGTTGGCAGTCAAATGCCTCATCCGTGTGGCACGTCTACCCTTTCTACCGGTAGACGGGGTCTCTGACCCGCTGCATGAAGGAGGGATATCCTCATGATCAGCCATGTATACCTGTTTAAACACAAAACAAAAAAAAAACTTGTTAGTATGTCAGGATAAATATCAAACATAACTTATAAATATCGATCAACGTACATAAACATAACTTATAAATATCAACGTAAACATATAATATGCCAAACTTGATGGTAATATCAAACTAAACTTACTTTGTGGTCAATTAGTAAAGTTCTCCCATAACCCTTCTTGGTGATCATTACGAGTAGCATGTACATCATCCACTTCATTTTCCTCATTGAAATTAGGCAGACAAAATGAACATCTAAGAATTCTAATGAAAACCATAAAATTGACAGACACTATAAGGTCTTTGTAAAGTCACTTACCAAAACACAGAGAGGAAAAGGGTAAAAACAAGATCTAAGGTTGGTTCTTTGCTTTTTTATATTGGGAATTCTATTCTGTCTAAAGGTGTGAGTGTACTACTACTCGTTTGATTCTCTTGTTTCTTGTTTCAATTTCAGAAAGATTATGCAATTAGTCATGTTGCATTCAGTCCTCTTGGACATGAGGTTGTCATCAGCTATGAGAAAGAAAACATTTATGTGATGAACGTACATCATGGTAAGATATTTTACTTTAAATATTATTTTGTCTGTATTTAGATTTTACTTTAAAAAGGGTTGAGATCACATGTTCTTACAAAATAGATGGAGCAAATAAGGATTCATATTCTCCTGATGATGTCATAAAGATGATGAAAGTTGATGTAAACAGAAATGCATCGACCAAAACTGGAGAAACAATCGAGAGATATCAAGGTTTTTGGTTTTTTTTCTTATAAGCAAAAATGTATTGAATCGAGTACAAGGGGTACTCAAACCCGTATACATCATAATAAAGAAAAGATTACAAAAGAAGCAGGATATTAGGTACATTGTCAACCAGAAACACACAAACTGCTAGGAGGTTGAAATATAGCTAAATTCATGCCCCCAACAATCCATCAAAACCCCTTCTCTTTGAACACCCAGGATTGAAATAACAGTAATATTCACAAAAACCACCCAATAGTTCTAGGATTAATGACAAAGTGATATCTGTTACCACCATGGAAACACCCAAACAACACTGGAAAAATACAAAACCAAAACCATATTTCACAAGCATCCAACTAAAAACTTAACATCTACTAGTCTCCATTCCAGCAACGCAAGTAAAGAAAAAGCATTCAAAAATTACACAGCAGCAGTGAACAACTGGGAATCCAGAAGCTAGAAAACGAGAATCAACTAAAAATCCCCCACATTGATCTGATACTTGAAGCTCACTTGAAAATCAGCAAAAGCAAATGTGAAAAAAGCTAAAGCATAGAACTGGCTTATTATATCAGAACAGCAACTACCAATAACCCATAAATAAAAACAAAAATTCATATGATAGGGGTTGTAACATGTAAGGATGTTCTGTGTTTTACCTTTGAGAAGTTGAGGAGATGAGAGTGGGAACCGAGAAAGAGAAGCCGAAGAGATGAGAGGGAGTTGACGGTGGTGGAGGCGAAGGCAGCACGACAGATACACCGGAGCTTAAAATCGCGTCGGCGGCAAAAGTGAGGGAGATGGGAGATGAGAAGTCGTGTCTGGTATGAACAACCAGCGAAGACCTGCGTTTGCGTGAGAGAGCTCGGATGAAAAGTTCCTTGTTTAGGGTTGAAGAACTCGGATGCGTTGTTTTCCTTGTTTAGGGTTGAAGAACTCAGATGAAAAGGAAAAGGAGGGAGAGAGCTCAGATGAAAAGTTCTCAGCGCCAAAATGAAAAGGGAGGAAGAGGGAATTAATATGTAAATAATAATACACATCGGTTAACTTAGAACCGATGTGGTAAAGTTTCACACATCGGTTAATAATAAAACCGATGTTTAAAAATAAAATTTTAATTTCTAATTTTTTTTATACTTTTATACATCGGTTATTAGAAACCGTTGTGGTTAATGACTGTTTTACACATCGGTTCTAATACAACCGATGTTAAATGTTAACAATTTCTGAGTTTAATTTTTTTTTTTAATTTTAAACATCGGTTAGAAATAACCGATGTGGAAAGGTTTTACACATCGGTTATTCCTTAAACCGATGTGTAATACTTTGATTTTAATTTCAAAAATGCCACCGCCTCCTTTTACACATCGGTTTCATAGAAACCGATGTGTAAACTCCGATGTAGAATCACTTTTCTGCACTAGTGAGCTCATCTTTATTGTGAGAATGAGAACTATCAATATGAGTCACTGGATCATATTTAAAAAGATTCAACAGATCTGATGAAATTATATTTTAAAATATGTTTTAGCCAGATCTGTTGAATCTTTTTAATTATGATCCAGTGACTCTTATTGGTAGTTCCCATTTATCAAAATAAAGAGGAGTTCTCATTTATTACACTCCCTATATATATTAACCTTTTCTATTGTCTTGCCAGTACAACGTTGGTAAGCCAAAATAGTGGTCCCGACAGTAAAGCCCGTAGTGAAAGAGAGGGTGTTGAGTCCATTGGTCACCTAGGTGGTCCCGCCGTCGGCATGGAACAGTAAATTACTGTAGATATCGGATATCTAGGTTTTTGTCACCATGTGTAATATACTAAGGATGGTTTCAAAGAAAGGTAAAGAAAAATTAGATGTAAATGAAGGAAGTACAAGTAAAGAAGAATTTGATGATGCTTTAATAAATGAACATCAAACAGTTATTCCTGATATTGAACAAAAGTAAAATAATTGGAGCATTCCTGAATTAAATGTTTCAAAAATTTATAAAACAAATATAATTGATAAGTTTTCTCCAGATTACATAATTAAGAACTTCTCCTAAAGGACTATGCACATCCACAAAAGGAGAAACACTAATGCACTAACCCCTCAAGTAAATATAGAAAAAACTAATGCACTAACCCCTCAACCATTAAAACATGATGAAATTTCAAGAAATTTAATATGGGATTTAGAAGAAATACTACCTCCTGATGAACCATAACCTTCTACATTAGATAATGTTCTAGAATATAAACCAGGAAGTATTTCAATTAATTTTGCACCGTTATCTAGGTGTGGGTCATATAGATATAGAACTTTTTCATCTAGAGCCTCTGAAGGAGTAAAAATAATGGAAAGACCAAGAAGTTTGGTAGAGTCTACGACTCCACCTATGCACTCATTAAAGTTAGTAGGTGTTCAGGAACATCCAACTATTCCTAGACCCAATTATGAAGTAGATGTACCATCTACTCAAAATATTAATAACAGTTCTCCAACCCAATCAGAAGTTGCTCATGCTTTTGAGTCACCACAATTAAATATGATAAACATTTTTAAAATGGTTAGAAAACTTCTTAAAAAGGAGTTTCTTAGTGATAAAAATAAAGAAAAAATGAGAATGGTTTTTCTCTAATATGTCACAAGAACAAATAACAAATTTTAGAGAAAAGAAACAACAAAATATTCCTTATTTCCAAATCCAGGTGTACAAGAAAATTTAAGTGTATTATAATATAAGTATCATTCTGGTTTACTTTTTTTAATTTTTTTATTTCCAACTCTTTGTGGGTTAACAACTGGGACATCAAACTAGTAAGGACCACAAAAACCTAGTACTCCCATTCTTTACATGTCATAGAGTAAGATGCTCATGCCATGCCTCTTTAGAATCATTCCAGTGGATGTTAGTATTAACAGTCAAAGAACAGATTGTAGGGGACGGGATAAGATCATGTTGAAAGAATTAAAAACATCATGGAGTACAGAGTACATGAAAAGTACATGAAATGAGTTCACAAGAATATATATATATATATATATATATATATATATATATATATATATATATATATATATATATATATATATATATATATATATAGGGAGTGTAACACCCTGAATTCCACCCTACATTAATAAATGTTAATGTGTGTTAGACTCAGCCTATATATGCTTGTTATGCTTATTCTTGATGTCTAAGTTCATGTTGGGAAGGTTTAGACTTAGGAAGGTTCAACTACTGTCTTAGAAGTCCTAGTACCCTGTTTCACCGTTTATGCCATATCTTGAGTTCTAGATGTCCGATCGAGATGATCTTGGTGGCGTTAGAAAGCTAAGAGAATTATCTACAAATCTTATCTCATGTGTTTTGGCTACATTCGATGGTTTCGGTCTCGCCTTGCGAGCCTTTGTTCGCCTTGCGAAAACCCAAAATTCAGCTTTGCGCTTTCGGGTTCGCCTCGCGAATCCAATTGACAGAAATTGGTTCTCTGGCTCGCCCCGTGAATGGGATTCACCCCGCGAATACGTGCAGAAGCAGAAAATGCAATTTAGGTTCTTTTTATGCCCAAAATGCTTTCCAACCCGTTTTTAACCCCTAAAACACGATCTAAACCCTAGTCTATCACGTCCCAACACTCAGAGCTGCCTCCTCTCTCTTTTTCTCCCAATTTCCACCTACCATATCTAGAAAACTCTCCCTAGGGAACCCGTTCTTGCACCGTTCTTCATCATTCGTTGATAGGAGAACATCGCTGCGAAGACGTGATCATTATATTCGCTGTTTCAACCTTCAAACAAGGTAAGATTCGTACACCTTGTCCCTCTTGTTCTTTACCTTTTGATTTCTTGGCCTAAGAGTCTAATTAAGATGTTTCCTTGTTGTTCTTGAGGTCGTAGACAAGTGCTTGTGAGACGAGACCCCAGAGGACCCTCTTTCTTCTTTCGAAACACGAACCTCATACTAGGTGTGGGGAGAAGGGACAATATGAATATGTAGGCATAGGGGGTAGCGTAAGACGAAGGGTTAACCCATGACCCTGTGTTTGATGATGTGTCTTGTTTTATAACATGTCTATATGTTTATATTGATGTGATACTATGAGTTATTTATATGTGTTTATGGTATGATTTCTCAACATGTTTATGATATGATTAATGTTGATATGATTGTTGTTATGAGTTGAATGATGATGCCATGATTGCCGTATGTTACAATGTTTGGTTATTGGTTGATTGGGTTATTCGTTGTGAACCATGATAAAAAGGGAGGTTTTTCCCCTTTCGGTTAATAAGACATGAATATTAATAATAATTGTGAGGTTTGTTCAAAGGATTTGAAGGACCCTAGGGAATGATTTTGTGAGAAATTGAGAGAAGCCAATTAAAGGATTAATTCCCCAAATAATTCTATAAGACATAAAGATTAAACCAAGTGATAAAAGGACTTAGTAATGCCAATAGGTTGAATCAAGTTTTACTCCAAAGGACTTGGCGAGGGTTTATAACCCTTGCTGCCCAGAACAGTACGGTTTACTCTTGAGCACAACTGTGCTTAGTAAGGAGCACGCCCGTGCTCCCTTGCCCAGAACAGAAAACAGAAACGGCTTGAGATAGGGGTTCTTACCCCAAATGCTTAAAATACTAAATAAGATACCAACGAAACATGAAGACCAAAAGACAAGTGAAAATATGTTGTACCTTGGTAGCCTAGTGGCCAATGGGCCTTGATGCAGGATGGTCAAGGTGGTAATCTCTAGTGCCTAAAGGACTAGAGTGATAATGATGATGTACCTTGGTAGCCTAGTGGCCAAGGGGACCTCGATAGCCGAATGGTCGAGGCGGTAACCTCTGGTGCAAAATGGCCAGAGTGATTAAAAGACTTAACGATGAATGTTAAACGATAATCCTCAATAGCCTAGCGGTCGAGGTGATGATGGTGATAAGACTTGGGTAGCCTATGGGCACAAGCGGAGGTGGAGGTCATGTTGGTGTGATGCTTGTCATGCATTCACGCATTGGAGATGTAATGGGAGGTTGTGCGACATAGGGGAGTTTGCCCGAGAGTAAGGCGTTCTGGCCATCCGTGAGACCTGGTACCCCCATGGTGGCGCATCCGAGAGTAAGGTGCGTCGGCTATCCAAGGGGTCCAACCAAGGTAAGGTGGATTGCCCCGATGTTGGTGCCTAGTGGCCAATGTGGATATTTAACTCCGAAGTTGCTCATCCTGAGATAGTTGGATCCAAATGCATAGTAGAGGCGTGGAGTAGGATTGCATTGCATAGCATACATATTATGATGATGATCTTATGATACCGTTGTTGATATAACATATTTGTTTGTTGTATGCTCTTCTTGCTAACTACTTCCTTGCAGTTATATTCATATATATGTTTCTTACTCCCTGTTGTTATGTTTATGTTACATGTACCTTATTATATATGCAGAGGATGACGATCAGCCCATTGAGGAGTGACTCCGAGGAGCCGCTACCTTCATTTAGGATTTCCAGTTTTGCTTAGTTATTAGTTAGTTGTTTCGGTTGTATCCGAGGATTTTTTTTATTTCGGATTATTGGTTATACCAGCTCTATATGTGACATTGGGGTTGGGGTTTATGTCTTTGTTTATGTTTACGTTACGTTATGCCTTTTGAACTTATATTATGTTTATGCTTTCTTTGCACGTTGTATATGTTGAGATGTGAAACCTTTTTACCCAAGTATTTATTTTATTTAAATAAATACATGTTTTTATAATCCCTCTTTTAAGTAAATGTTTTATATTAACGTGCGGGGTAAAAGTGTGTCACAGGGAGTGTATCAAGTGAGAACTCATCTTTATTGTGTGAATGATAACTATCAATAAAAGTCATTGGATCATATTTAAAAAGATTCAACGGATTTGATTAAATTATATTTAAAATATGTTTTAATCAGATCTGTTGAATCTTTTTAATTATGATCCAATGACTCTTATTGGTAGTTCTCATTTCTCACAATAAAGAGGAGTTCTCACTTAATACACTCCCTACACACACACACACACACACACACACATATATTAACCTTTTCTGTTGTCTTGCCAGTACGATGTTGGTAAGCCAGAATAACGGTCCCGGCACTAAACCCCGTAGAGAAAGAGAGGGTAGTGAGTCCGTTGGTCAGCTAGGTGGTCCCACCGCCGGTATGGAACAGTAAATTACTGTAGATATCATATATCTAGGTTTTGTCACCATGTCTAATCTACTAAGGACGGTTTCAAAGAAAGGTAAAGAAAAATTAGAAGTAAATGAAGGAAGTACAAGTAAAGAAGAATTTGATGATGCTTTCATAAATGAATATCGAATAGTTATTCCTGATATGGAACAAAAGTTAAATAATTGGTGCATTCCTGAATTAAATGTTTAAAAAATTTATAAAACAAATATAATTGATAAATTTTCTTCAGATTACATAATTAAAACTTCTGAGTATACTGTTAATGTTAATAAAACTCAGGATAGCAAAAACTTATTAAATTTATCCATGTTAAAAGAACATAAGCAAAAATACAAATTTTTATATATTGGATCGATTAATACAAGTTGCTGTTAAGCCCTTGCATCATTTAGGGTTTGATACACCTGTCTGTGTTTGTTTAAGAGATAGCAGAATTGGATCTTTCCAGGTCAAAACTATAACATGGTTTCTCTAATTCCAAATTTCCCTGAGGCAGATTGGATTGAAGATTTTAGGCCTATTGCTGTGGCTAATTACCAATATAAGGTCATTTCTAAAATTCTTGCTGATAGACTTGCTCTTATTGCTCCTAATATAATTTCTCCTCATCAAAGAGGTTTTGTAAATGGAAGAAGGATCAGTGAGTGTGTCTGTATTGCTTCTGAAGCAATCAACTTGTTGGACAACAAAAGCTTTGGTGGCAATTTGGCTCTTAAGTTGGATATTAGGAAAGCCTTTGATACTTTGGATTGGGGCTTCTTGCTTCAATTCCTTGATGCTTTTGGATTTCAGTCTCAATTTTGTTCTTGGGATTCAAACCATTCTTGCTTTAGTCAAGTTGTCTTTCATGATTAATGGCCAGCCAGTTGGATATCTTGCTTGTAAAAGAGGGGTAAGGCAAGGAGATCCCCTCTCCCCCCTTCTCTTTTGTTTGGCAGAGGATGTCCTTAGTAGGGCTATCTCTTGGTTGGTTGAATCTGGTCTGCTAAAGCATATGGCTAGACCTAGAGGTGTCACATTCCCACTCATGTACTATATACTGATGACATACTAGTATTTTGTAATGGATCTAAAAGAAACCTGAAAATGTTAATGTCTCTTTTTGATGCATATGCTGAGAGTTCAGGTCAGTGTTTGAGCTTTGGAAAGTGTAAATTTTGTGCTGGCTCAGTCTCAATTAGAAGAGTGAGGGATATCACTTCTGTTTTGGGTTTCTCTCAAGGTAGCATGCCTTTTAATTACCTAGGTGTGCCTTTATTTAAAGGAAAGCCAAATGTTTCACATCTCCAACCTATTGTAGACAAGATAAGATGCAAGTTAGCTTCATGGAAGGGTTCAATGTTGTTAATTATGGGTAGAGTCCAATCGATTAACTCAATTATAAATATCATGTTGTGTTATAATTTTGAATTTTACTCTTGGCCAGCTGCACTACTAAAGACAGTTGATAGATGGATTAAGAACTTTGTATGGTAAAGGAATATATATGTTAAGAAGATTGTTACTGTGGCTTGGATGAAATGTTGTCTTCCAACTGCTGATGGGGGGTTAGGCTTGAGAGGAATCAAAGCTATAAATAAGGCTTCTCTTCTTAAGCTAAGCTGGTCCATCATGTCTTCATCTGATGATTGGTCCATATTTCTGAAGAAAAGGTTTTTAAGGAAAGGAATGCAAGCTTCAAACTATGTTAAATCATCAGTATGGCATGGTGTGAAGTCTTTCTTCCCAATTGTTGTACAGAATTCCACCTGGTTGCTAGGCAATGGTTTAAATATCAACTTCTGGTTACAGAACTGGTTAAATATCCATATTGTTGACATGCTGCAAATCCCTTGTTGTAACACCCGGGTGCCGACGAGGGCGGGGAGTGGTCGCCGGTGCAAGAAGGCACGAACAAGGAGCGGCTCCTGGCAGGCTTCTAGGTGGAGGGACACATGAATGAACCAATTACACACCCGAATGAGAAGGATCCTGAGACTGTGTAGGTATAGGACTATATAGTTGAGGATGACTTATATGAATTGATTGGTACTACCTATACTAACAAAGATGCATCTTCTTTTCGGTAGCCCATCACTTAAGAACTCCACAATTAAGCGTGCTTGACTTGGAGCAATTATGGGATGGGTGACCTCCTGGGAAGTTTTCTCAGGTCAATCCATAGAGCGGCCAGTGATGTTACAAATGGTATCAGAGTAACACTCGGGTTCCGACGAGGGCGGGGAGTGGTCGCCAGTGCAAGAAGACACGGACAAGGAGCGGCTCCTGACAGGCTTCTAGGCGGAGGTTCACATGAATGAACCGATTACACACCCGAATGAGAGGGATCCTGAGACTGTGTAGGTATGGGACTATACAGTTGAAGAAGGCTTATATGAATTGATTGGTACTACCTATACTAACAAAGATGCATCTTCTTTTTGGTAGCCGATCGCTTAAGAATTCCACAGTTAAGCGTGCTGGACTTGGAGCAATTATGGGATGGGTGACCTCCTGGGAAGTTTTCTCAGGAAGCGTGAGAGTGAGGATAAAACACACTGAAAAGACCCGTGTTGGTCTGTGGGGTCAGTCGTCAATCCATAGAGCAGCCAGGGATGTTACAAATGGTATCAGAGTAACACCCGGGTGCCGACGAGGGCGGGGAGTAGTCGCCGGTGCAAGAAGGCACGGACAAGGAGCGACTCTTGGCAGGCTTCTAGGCGGAGGGACACATGAATGAACCGATTACACACCCGAATAAGAGGGATCCTGAGATTGTGTAGGTATGAGACTATACAGTTGAGGAAGGCTTATATGAATTGATTAGTAATACCTATACTAACAAAGATGCATCTTCTTTTCGGTAGCCCATCACTTAAGATCTCCACAGTTAAGCGTGATTGACTTGGAGCAATTATGAGATGGGTGACCTCCTGGGAAGTTTTCTCAAGAAGCATGTGAGTGAGGACAAAACACCATCATAATCTCCAATCAACAATCAGTGAGTTTATATCTAAGAAGGATTGGTGCTTCCTTGAATATTTTCATCTGAAGTTCCCTGCTCTTCTTGCTGAAATTAGAAAGGTAGTTATACCTTTGATGCCTACTGAGGACTCTTTGGTTTGGTATGCTTCTACTTCTGGTGAATTGACTATGAAGGATTCTTTTGCCTATCTAAATCCTTCAGCTGCCTCCATTGCTTGGGGTTCCAATATTTGGAAGTCTTTTGTTCCTCCATCTAAGTCCTTTCTATTTTGGAGACTAATGCATGGTAAGAAGCCTACAGATGAAAATATTAAGAAAAGAGGTTGTATTTCTGTTTCTATATGTATGCTATGTGGTAAGAGTGATGAATCCTCTAGTCACTTGTTCTTATATTGTGATTTTGCTTCTGCCTTATGGAGCTGGCTAGGTAATGCCCTTCTCTTTAACATTGATTGTTCTTCAATTGGTACACTTCTGAAGATTTATGATAGAATGAATTGTAGTCAGGTCAGAGACTTAAGCCTTGCAGCAATCTTGCATATTGTCTCTATCATCTGGTATTGTAGAAATTCTATCAGGTTTAGTAACAAAGTAATCTCGATTTCTTTGGCTAAAGCTTGGATAGTTTCGGCTGTGAATAGTTCTGCTACAATCTCTAATGGTGTCATGTCAAATGCAATTGAGGATTTTTATATCCTAAAGTGCTTTAAGGTTCAAACTAACCATTGTAAAGATCCTGTAATCAAGGAAGTGTTTTGGCATACTCCTATGTGTTGCTGGGTGAAATGTAATGTTGATAGGGCTGCCAAAGGAAGTCCGGGTCATGCTGCTGCTGATGGCCTTTTCAGAGACTTTAGAAGAAATTTTCTAGGTGGTTTCTCCACTTATTTAAGAATTCAAAATTCCTTATTTGCTGAGATTTCTGCTGCAATTGAAGCTATTGAAACAACCTTTAGATTGGGATGGAAATCTCTCTGGCTGGAATGTGACTCACAATTGGTTGTGGATGCTTTTTCACTCAATCATTGCATCCCTTGGAGATTAAGGTCTAGATGGCAGAATTGTTTGGTTTTGTGCAATCAAATGAACTTTAGAGTTTCTCATATGTATAGAGAAGGGAATAGTTGTGCTGATAGATTAGCTGACTTTGGTGTTTCTAGTTTTTCTTCTACATGGTGGAGTTCTATTCCTCATTTTTTAAAGGAAGACCTTGGTAGGATCTTGCTAGGTGTTCCTTGTTATAGATTTGCTTAAGTCTTCTTACATGGATTTTGGTCAAGTCCCCCCATGATATTTTGTATTCTTTCTTCTTTTTTCTCTTTAATATTACTTAATTGATGTGCTGCAAATGATTGTGGACGATTGGGGTGCCAACATAGTTGGGATGTCTCTCTTCCTAGTGATGCCTATGCACATCAATGCCTCTTTTATAAAATAAAAAAAATATTAGAAACTAATCTTCATAACGGTCCTACTTATTTTAACAACTTTCCAAATTATACTATTTCTTTGGAAAGCCTAGGGAAAAATAACATAATTGAAAACTAGATATTAAAATAAGAGAAGGAACTTGGAATCCCGATTCTTATCCTTTGGTAATAATATATAGAATATATTACAAAGCTATGAAATCTAATTTTTCTCCTAAAGCATTATACATATCCCCAAAAGGAGATACACTATTACTTCAAGTAAATTTAGAAAAAAAACTAATGCAGTAACCCCTCAACCATTAAAACATGATGAAATTTCAAGAAATTTAATATGGGATTAGAAGAAATACTACCTCCTGAAGAACCAGAACCTTCAACATTAGATAATGTTCTAGAATATAAATCAGGAAGTATTTCAATTAATTTTACACCGTTATCTAGGTGTGGGTCATCCAGATATAGACCTTCTTGATCTAGAGCCTCTGAAGGAGTAAAAATAATGGAAAGACCAAGAAGTTTGGTAGCGTCTATGACTCCACCTAGGCACTCATTAAAGTTAATAGGTGTTCAGGAACATCCAACGATTCCTAAACCCAATTATCAAGTAGATGTACCATCTACTCAAAATAATAATAACAATTCTCCAACCGAATCAGAAGTTACTCAGGCTTTTGAGTAACCACAATTAAATATGATAAACATATTTAAAATGGATAGAAAACTTCTTAAAAAGGAGTTTCTTAGTGATAAACAACAAAATATTCAATATTTTCAATGGTTTGAAAAACATTGTTTTAA
The DNA here is from genome assembly GCA_030762895.1 of Sophora flavescens. Lineage (NCBI taxonomy): Eukaryota > Viridiplantae > Streptophyta > Magnoliopsida > Fabales > Fabaceae > Sophora > Sophora flavescens. Next base: position 206,153,463 of record CM061063.1, on the reverse strand, counting down.
GAAATTGGAATTAAAAACTCTGAATTCAGCGAAAAGAATTTTGAAACTACTAAAGGAAAGGAAGTCGTTTCAATAATTCCTCATTTAGAAGAAATAAGCTTTCCAAATATAGATAAGGCAGAAGTAATAGCTTCACCTTTTAAAATGATGCACATAGATAAAACTACAGAGTTTGCCCATCCTAACAGAAATGATATAAAAAATATTCAACATCAATTAAATTATACAAATCAATTACTTCACCAAGTAGCAATCACTTTAGACAATTCAGAAGATAAACCTTCATATTTATCAAATCAAATAAATAAATATGAAAGACCAATAATAACTCCTTATAAGTACTATAATTCTGAAATAAAAGAAATTAATCTTAAACCAGAATCCGAAGAAATTTTAGAAGAAATAAATAAAAAACTTCTTTAAAACTTTCTACATCTCAATCATCTCCATAAAAACAGTGAATGTTATAACTTTAAAAGAAGTAAATGAAATAGAAAATCAATTTAAAGGTCCCATAGAGTAAATAACTAAAATTAGAGGAGCTAGTACCTCTAAAACCAGAAATTATCCTACTACAAAAAATTGGTATCCCCAGTCTTCACTTGTGGATATTCAATATGAAGAAAAAGAATTAGAAATTGCTGCAAGTTACTCTTGGGATGCTATCTATGAATGGAATATAGATGGTTTTGAAGATCATCAAATATTTAGAGTTCTTGAAGAAATGACCATGGCAGCTACTGCCTTTAGATCAAAACAAAATACTCCTCTTTCTACTGTTAAAATATTAATTACAAGATTTAATGGAAGTCTAAAAGGATGGTGGGATAATGATCTCATTGAACGAGAAAGAAATTTGATTTACACTTCAGTAAAAAATGAAGTAATAAATGATCAACCAGTAACAATTGAAAATCAAGTAGAAACTTTAATACTTTCAATATCTCAAGCATTTATAGGAGATAATAGAATTTTTGAAGATAGATCTTTAGAAATCCTTAATAATCTATATTGCCCAACATTAGGAGAATTTCTTTGGTATTAAGATAATTTTTTATTAAAAGTCTATACTCGACCTGATTGTAGGCAAGCCTATTGGAAAGATATATTTATTTCAGGCATACCTAAAGATTTTTCTCAAAAAGTTTGAACAAATCTTAATTTAGAATATCCTGAAACTCCTTTAGAACAGTTAACATATGGAAGAATAATTTCAATTATTAATAAAACTGGATTAGAATTTTGTACTGATTTAAAGCTACATAGAAAAGCCAAATTTGAACAAAAAACTACCAAAAAGGAATTAGGTAATTTTTGTCAACAATGTGGATATGAAAAGATAATTCCCCCTCTAAACAAAGAAGAAATAAGCCTCAAAAAATAATTAAACGATATAAAAATAAATATAAAGACTATAAGCCTTCTAAAAAAATTATAAATCTAAACCTTGTAGATACCAAACTGGCCATTGCGGATCATCTCAAAAGAGTATTAGAAATATCAGAGTAAAATAGAAGTAAAGTAAATAGAAATAAGGTACTTGAAAATGATTTATTACTTAAATTACAAATTGAAGTACAACAACTGGAAGCTTTATCAGGGAGAAGGGTTCCAAATTTACAAACTATTTGAAAATTTAAAAAGTTTATAAGTGCAAAAGAAACTCATAATTCTTAAGAGTCTAAAGTGAGTAGATGCGCTATCAGAGTCCGTTCAGCCTTGAATGAGAACTTCATAATCTATTTATAGATGACTTCGGACTTCAAATTCGGACTTCGGGGTAATTTGAAACACGGACTTAACTTGTAATGAAATCCGTGGACTTGAAATAATTGAGATCCGGAAATTATTAAAGATGCATTTACTTTTGGGAAAGAAACTTTAACTTTGTTGGCAAAATTGATCCGTCTTTATTCGCTGTCGGGGAAGATGCCAATCTTGTCAATTATGCTTGTCTTTAATTATTGAGATCAAATGGGCCCACTTCGTATCCATCACCGAAACCAAAGCACATGTCTTCATTTTCTAAAAATGGTTTGTCTTCAGAAGGAGTGGATACTTTATCTTGCTCTTCGGTATCATCAATTGAAAAAATAGCTTCTTGTAATTTTAATTTACATTCTGCGGGAGAACTTGCAGAAATGCTAACTCTGAATGGTTTTTTTGACTAGTACTTGCAACATCTGGTGATTTCTTGGAAGATTGAGGAGTTACTAACTTTTGAGGAGAACTTCCTTTAAATTACTTCCATGAAACAAACTTTGTTTCAACAATGACATTATTAAACTTTCGCCACCAAGAAACTGTAAATTCTGAACAAATGTAATCTGGAAATGGCTCAGCAAGATGCTGATGAATTGTTTTGTTGATTTTTAACAACCAAGCTATTCCAAATTGGGAAAAAAATTGAAGTAACTTGCAATGCGGAGGTATTGATGGAGTAAGTTTCTTAAACTCCTTATAAATTAGGAGTGAATTGGGAAGTATATCAGTGGATAGGCCGAATTCCCAAAACTATTCCATAAACCATGATGGGTAACGATTTTGAGGATTCATGAAATTAAAATACCACGAATGTCTTGGATTTGGTTCAAAAAGAATTAATTTCCAAGCATCCATATAATCATTGTAAGTAAAAATGGGAGGATCAAACGTCCTAGAGAATTTCTTTGGAGTCAAGGGTTGTTGATTCCAATCTTTCATTGTTAAAACTCTTTTTATTTTGAATTTTGAATAAGCAATGCTATCAACTTCATTGGGATTAGTCTCTTGAATTACATTAGCTGAACCTGTATCTATTAAGATAAATTGGTAAAACCGTAAATTCTTTTTTACGTCTGGAGTAATCCATCCGCAATTCTTGGGGAACATGGAAGATACAATCTCCCAAGGCGAATTTCCATAACTTGCAAATTCTGGTTCCATGACTGTGTGCCGTCTACAAGTAGACTTTACTTTTGACATTATTTGTTCTCGGGAGTTGGATAATTTAGGAAAGTTATATGGGCTCAAGGTTGAGAATTTATTTCAGGTTTGAGTTTGGGTTATTTGTGGTGATTTTGGTGAAGGTTGTAACTGGGTTATTTTTGAGGTTACTGCTGGAGCAAAAGTTTATGGGGTTAATTGTCACATCTGGTTCCAAAACTTCCACCACGACCTCTGGAGGTATTACTCATTTTGTAGTACCTTGTAAAAATTCACGGGTTAGAAAATCAGGGACACAATTATTTTCTCCTTTTAAATATTCAATTTCAAAATCAAAACATCTAAGCAGACTTTGCCATCTAGCAAAGATATGTTTTGAAACTAAATTTTGAACATCTTTTTGTAAAACATCTTTTGTTGCTTTACAATCAATTCGTAGTAAACAAAATTTATTTATCAAATCATCTTGAAACTTTGTAATACATAGTACTATAGCTAAAATTTATTTTTTAATAGTACTATACTTTAATTGAGATTTGATCCAGACTCCTGACTGAAAATGAACAATCTGGTCTATTTTTGAGTTTGGAAGGATTTAAAGAAGTATGCCTCCATACCCAAGGTCTGAAGCATCTGTTTGAACAATCAAGTTTGAATTTGGATGTGGAATACCAGGACAAGGAAGGGTTTTGACTATATCTTTAATTTCTTGAACATGATAACTTAATTCTTTTGACCAAGGCTTAGGATTTGTGGTTTTCCAAAGACGACTGAATAAGGGTTTACACTTAACTCTTAGGTTTGGAATAAAGTGTGACACATAATTTAAACATCCTAAAAATATTTGTAATTTCTTTTTATCTTTTAATTCATTGGGAAATTTATCTGCAAAAGCAATACTTCGACTAATGGGAGTAATTGTTCCTTGATAAATTTCATGTCCTAAAAATCTAATTTTTAATTGAAATAATTTTATTTTCTTTGCAGAAACTACCATTCAATTTCGTTTTATTGTTTCCTTGAATATGTTTAGGTGTTTAAAATGTTGATCTATTGACTTGGAAAAAATTAACACATCGTCTATGTAAACAATTGCAAATTCAGAATATGGATTTAAAATGTCATTCATAATGTGTTGAAATTCTGAGGGAGCATTTTTCAATCCCATGAGCATTACATTCCATTCATAATGTCCAAAAGGAATTGTAGAAGTTGTTTTATACTTATCTACTTCTTCTAGTTTTATTTGATAAAAACCTGATTTCGTATCAATTTTTTTTTAAGCAAGGTGACAAGTCACCATAAATTTATTAATGAAATAAAAAAGAAAAAAAGAACATGGGTGGACATAAACCAAAACCCATGCAAAATAAATGAGAATCAAGCATACCTAGAATTAGGTTTTTTATTCAGTCTCAGGTTATACTTATTCTGAGATTTGGACGTAACCACCATGAAACCATCGTCAGCAACATTATCATTACTCTGCTCTCCTTCCTTAGAAGTACTTGAATCTTTTTGCTTTTCCAACCAAGCAGATAAAACCTTAAAATCATTCTGAACAGCAGTTGGAAAAGCGCTAAGATCTTGAACATAAACTGGACTTGAGGAAATCTCAGGAGTCTCAAGATTCTTACCACTAACTGTAAAATCACAGGTAGCCTTGGAATGCACAGACACTGGAGTTGGAGTACCCTTCGAAAAGGATGCTCGGGAACCAAAGTATCCTTGACTGTAGAGTCCACATTAGTTTCAGCAGAAGTTGCGAACTTCTTTGTAGATCCATTGATAGCATTTGTGGCAACCGAAGATGAGTTCTGTGGAATGGAATTTGAGACATGATCAGGGGATGAAGGTTCCTCATAGACTGTCTCAACCGATTCACTATCACTCAAATTTTCACCCAGTGATGTATCATTCTGCCCACCATATAGTTTTTACTCTGGAACCTTAGGGAGATAAGCTAGCTTAGTCTTCTGCACCAAAGGCGGATCATTTTGAACAATGTTCTCCTTGGCAATTTGTTTACTAGTAATAACCAAATGCCCAATTGAATTACAATGAGAACAAAACGAAGGAAGCTTCTCATATTCGATACCGACAGGAAATGCAAAACCTTCACCTTCTACCATAATCTCCTTGAGCAACTTTCTTATTAAATCAACATCCACTAAGACTCGAGCATAGTGACCATATGCCCGAGTACGAGTAGCTTCATCCAAACTTATTGGAGTACCTAAACCGCCTGCAATTTCAAATAGTAATTTTGAGTGCCAATATTCCTGCGGCAAGTCATGAATTCTAACCCAACATGGAGCATGAGATTGTTTCTGCTTAGTAGGAATAAAATTAGGACACCACTGAAAAAGGCGCAATAGCCTCGGTTGAAGGTTCCAAGCCCCAACTGCCAAGACACTCCGCAAATCCTTTTGAGAAACAAAACTGAATTCATAGAATCCCTTTCCTAGGAGAATCATCCTCCATTGACCCAAAGGCTTCCATAGTTTTGAAAGTTTGTCACGTAGGTCGGATATCTTTACAGGGATATCACCCTTCAACAACATCAAACGGCCATGAAGGTTGTTTTTGCAACCTTTCAACCCCTTTTGATATTCATCCTAGGATATATTGATAGAGATAGAGTCTCCATTCAGGCATGGTCGAAGAAGCTGACTAACCGGGATGTCAAACGAACCATTCAATGCCCAAGCAAAAGATTTTCGCTGTGGATTCGATGGAGATTGCAAAGGAGAGTCCATATTGAGAAACGTCCAAGGGCAAACCATCAAACACACAAATCAGAGAAACAATCCAAGCAAAACACAGCCAAAGCACGATCTAAACACAATATCCGTTGACCCAATCAAGTTCCAAAAATATCATAACAAGATATGAGATGGGGCGAAGAAATCGTGAAAGAGGAGACGACAGAACCGGTGTCACGCATAATGGCAGGGGGCGTCCAGGCGAGCGGCAGAACAGGGGGGCCATCGGATTTGGGCCAGAGTCGCTGCGACCCAGAATTCATCGCAACAGGCAAAGACGCAATGGCGAGGAACGCGAGCAGGGAGCTGAGACGCGAGCAAACACGATCCAAGGTAGATGCGGCCGACGGTGTGTGGTGGTCAATCGGCAGCGAGCCTGGCTATCTGGGTTGGGATATCTGATCCATTTTAAAACTTTATTTAAACGTTTGTAATTTATTACCATACGAGGTTCTCCTCGTTCTATTTCTTATTGATTTGAACATAGAAGGCTGCACAACTCCAAGGGGACTTGCTAGGCCTAATTAAACCTTTATCTAAAAATCCTTGAATTTCTTTCTTACAATATTAAAGATTTTCTTTATTCATTTGAATAAGGCTAGCTTTAGTAGGGATTTTACTTTCATGAAATCCTTCTTCATAAGGCAAAGTTACTGTATGCGATTTTCTTTACCAAAAAGCATTTGGAACATCTAAACAAACTTCTTTCTCAAATTCTTTTTGAAGTTTTCTATTTTTATTTTTATTAAAGGATCATTTAATTGTTTTTCTATTTTATTATAAAGAATTTCTTTTTGCAGATAATTTATCTGATCTTCTTTTCAAAGAATTAAATCAAGAAAATTCTTTTCATTTATATGTTGTATTTCCTTATCTGCTATCGGAGTTATAAATTCAAATAAAATTTCTTGATTAATTTTCTTCGTTAATAGACCTTTTTCATCTATGGTGATAGGATATAATTGTGTTAAAAAAGGTATTCCTATTATTATTTGTTCAGTAATATCTTTTAACAAAATAAAAGTATTTGGAAAACAAATTCCTTTGTTATATATTTCTCCATTTTCTAATTTATAATTTATACTTAATCTCTGATTATTTGCAGCAAATACCTTTTGAACAGTTTTATCATAACACTGAGTGGGGATTAAACATTCTTATATACAATTTAAATATGCTCATGAATCAGCTAGAGCAATAAATTCTATATGAAATGAGTTTCCTATTTTTAAATTAACTTTTATGTGCCATTTTTACTGTTGTTTTTTTTATTCTGAAAACAAAATCTTCTATCTTATTTGGCGAAGAGGTTTGAGCTTCATCTTCTGGTGATGATGAGTGATTTTCTACTGCTATAGTTACCTTTCCCAGGGTTTTTAAAAGATTTTGTTGCAAAACATGTAAATCAAATTGTAATGTAACTACTTCTTGTTTAAGTGTTTTTACTTCTTTATGTAAAGCTAATAAAGTGATTGGTTCTTCAATTACTAATTTTGATTTAAGAATCTTTTTAAAATCATATCCTTCAAATGAAAGATTATTTGAAGAATTGGGTTGTTCCATTAAAGTTTTATATTTTTATAAAACTTCAATTCTCAATTGAGGGTTATCAATTTTTTCTACTATATCTAAAAGTATACTTGATTCTTTTTTAATAAAATTAAATGTAAATTTGCAATTACAATCTCCAGTTGGACATCTACAACTTTCATGTTCAGAATTAGAAGATGTTTCTTGTAACACCCCGATTTTTCTACTTTCTAATACCGGTATAAATATAAATAAATGTTTATATTTTTATCTACAATTTAGAAAATGATTTTGGGAAGACCAAAGTCATATTCATATTATACTTATTTTTATAAGTTTACGGTGAAATTTAAGGTTCAAAACTCAGACGGAAATTTGACCCAAATTTAACCCGAAACTGAAATTTGTAGTTTTTGTTTTTCATAATTTGCCCATGGGGAATTCTACATTCCAAATTTCTGATCATAAATGGAATATTATGTTTAATCGGATGAATTTTGGTAAAAGTTCAGATGGAAAACAGACGGTGTTTTCACTGACAGTAAGGTTTTAATGATCAGAAAATCTAATTTTGACTCGTGAATAAAATGGTTTATGTTTAAAACATATTTCCAACGAGTTTGGTTATTTTGAAAAAAATTTGATCGAAAAACAGACAGAAACCCTAATTGGGTAATCGACTGGGTCGAGAATGGACGTGCAGAGACAAAATCCGACATTCAATGGCTGAAGATGAGTGATGACTCATAAGGGTGAGTCATATAGGTGAATCACAAGTGTCATGATTGCTTTTGAAGTGAAATTACTATAATGTCCCTAAGTTGTTATTTTATCACCAAAATGCCATTATGTAAGATTACCATTTCATTTCAAAAAAAAAAAAGATTACCATTTTCTCCCTCAAAATTCATGCTTGGACCCTTTGGCCCCTAGTTGGCACGACCAAACCCCTCCAAATGAGCCCATTCTCACTTCTATTTAAGGCCAAGGTCATCTTCTTCACCAAGCTTTCACCATTTTTACAAAAACTTAAGTTTCCATAAGCTTACTTTGTGAAGCAACTTGGTGATTCCTTGCCCATTTTTAAATTCCAAGAGGTAATCCATGATCCTCATAATCATTTAACTATATGTTCTTCACATATTTTCATGATTCAATGCCTTATTCATTTTTCCAATTTCTAGATCTAAAAACTTTGAAATTGTCTTTGAAAATCATAGAAAAATCCTAAAAATATGAAACCAATTTCTATGAGTAAGTTATCATCTCTACTATCATAATCCAAGAGATTGATGCAAACAAAATTTTCCTCCCCATGTAACCCTCCAAGGCCGAACCCTACTTGTGTGGGTGTAGGAGGTTTTGCTTATTTTCTTAGAAAGTGAACTTGCATATCATCTTTCTAGTATGTGAGTATGTTGAATCCAAGTTGTCGTGTTCAAATAAAATCCCTAGCTCATGTTTCTATTAAGGGTCGAAACTGAGTTTTAAAGGAATTGGAGTATTTGATTTCAATTCTTGTGTTAAACCATTAATCCTACGTCTTAAGTATTAAGGATCATTAATCCAAAGACTTAAGCAATTTTAGAAAATTTTAGTCACCAAACCCTAGCATGGTCGTGACCTACCTATAGGGGATAGGTGATTTTATTTGCTTGTTTTTGATTGATAATTATGTTATGTGGTTTGTTGAAGATGATTGTGTGTGAATCGTGTACGGGTGCTGTCAAGAAACCGGAGTGTCGGCGAATGAGTATCGTAAAGAAAGATCTTCAAGAGGTAAGGGGAGCTTACCTGAGGGATTTTTTCCGACAGTTATATGTGTGATTGGTGTATTATTTGTAATATTTGGTTGAGATTCATGGTGGTTGTTTAGCTTTGTGTTAAGCTATGATTTTATCTGTAGTTAGTTATTTGCAGTTATGTATTATAGTGATTTGATGCATGATCTTCCTGGGTTAATTACTATAAAATTGTGATGAAATGTTGTCCTGAATTTATTGTTGATGTGGATTGGAAAGTCTGACAGTCATTAGAGCTTAATTAAATATGAGGTTAAACGCATTTAAAAGCTTTTTATGAATTAATAAGTTTAATTCAGTGGTAATAGTAATATATTATTACTTAATTTACTATTTGGTAAAAAAATGGGAAAAAGTGAAAAATAATATTATTTTAATGATTTAACGGCGAAAAAGCGTTTTAAGAGTCATTGAGAGGACGTAACCGTGAAAATATTTTAGCATTGTTAATTTTCACCTAAGGAATTTCTAAATATTATAAAATGTTTTTTTAAAAGAAAAAGTTTCAAAAATAATTTTATACAGTGTTGGAAAATTTTTTTTACGACAAACGTCATCTTTTGACCTAAAAACGTTTTAAAAAGGCAAACGGCGGAAAATTCTGTCAATATTTGTGAAAGTATTCTTAAAAAGGGTAATATTGAGAATTTGTCTCAAATGAGGTTCCCAAGTTCAAATTATTGATTTTTGAACGAAAATGAGTTTCTTAGCGATTTGATGAAGAAAGTTATAGTAGATATGATTTTACGAAGATTGGACGTCATTTCGGGAAAAAGGGTTTCCAAAAGAGAATGAATTTCAATATGGTTTGACTTTTTGTAAACGAATTACAACAGAAAGGGTTTTTGTAAACGAGTTTTACTCAACGGTATATTTGTTAGTCATGATATCTCAACGATATTCGTGTTATAATTGATTTGTTAGTCATGATATCTTGATGATATTCATGTTTCAGTGTATGTGTTAATTATGGTATCTTTAGGTCATTCAGGCCTCGATGTATTTGTTAGTCATGATATCTTGATGATATTCATGTTATTGTATATTTGTTAGTTATGATATCTTGATGATATTTACGTTAGTGTATTTTAGTATATCTATGTTATTCATGTTTCATAATTGTTAGTCATGGTATGATGGTGATATTCATGTATTAGAGTTGGCCATCGTTCCTTAATGGTCAATGTGCCATTTAGAGTTGATCAATGTGCCTTAATGGATGATGTGCCACTTGATTTGTTGACCATCATGCCGGGATGTTTGGGCGATGTGCCATTTGACTTGTTGACCATTGTACCGGGAGTTCGGATAATGTGCCATTATGTTGTTGACCATTCTATCAAGAGTTTGGACAATGTGCTATTCAAGAGCCTGATAAGCTCATTTATTTTGGCAAGTGAATCTCCGGGAGATTAGGTATAAATATTAGATGATTATCTGTGAAATGTCATTAATCTTTTATGAATGATAATGACTGTTCCAGTGTGGAACCCATTGGGAAATTAATTGTGATTTTTGAGAAGTTTAAGTTGTTATGACTATATATGTATATATGCTATTTTGGTGTGTTACGCATGCAGTTATCAGGCTTATATCCATATATTGGTGTCTCACCCTTACAACATATCAGGTTTTACTAGTTATTACTGTTGTACCTTGGTACCGGTAGTCGATGGTGCAGATGAAGTCTTAACTTCAATCAGAGATACTAATCCCGATCTTTGCAGAGGTTGGTAATAGCGGTGAGAACTAGATAGTTCTACCATTCGATGTTTTATAGAGTGACCAGCTTAGGATTTTTCCTTTTGTTGTGTAATTTTGAGAAAATCGGTTTAGGGGATTCTGAAACCCTTGGTATGGTTTGTAATTTCTTAGTATGGAAATAATTTCAAAAAAACTTATATGTTGTGATGACCTGATTTATGAACAAAAACAGTTTATGTGTATCGTCAAGTATAATGTGTGACACCCTAACTCAGGTCATCACTTGGTTACCCGTTTGCGGAAATAAAACTTAATTTGCTGGTTGCTTTAGGAAAATAATGTTTTCTCAACGTTTATCTTTTCAAAATATGGTGATAAAAATTTTTCTTCTTTTTAACCTCAAAACAACAACGTAATCAAATCACACTTAAATTCATAATGTATATAAGTCATACAACAATGATATATGGTTGTCTCAACCCTTAAACTCACTGCTTGCTTTCCCAGCTCAGTTACAGTCTGCTTTAAAAGCAAAGGTGAGGGACTTCTGGTTCAATAATTCTTGGAATATTCCAGGCATCATTTTACAGCATTGCCCTGCTATTACTGCTGAACTCATGCATATCAGCATTCCATCTTTTCCCTGTAAGGATACCCGTGTGTGGTGTAGGAATGAATCGGGGTCCCTAACACTGAAGGATGCATATCAGTTCCTCCACAATAATGGCCAAACAGTTCCTTGGGCTGAATCTCTTTGGATCAACTGTGTTCCTCCTTCCATTTCCTTCTTGGTTTGGAGAATCATTCACAACCGTATGCCTACTGATGATAATCTTTGGGCCAATGGCTGCATGGTTGTCTCAAGATGTAATTTATGTGGTTGTAGTTATGAAACAACTACTCACCTGTTCTTACACTGTGCCTTCGCAAATAATTTGTGGTCCTGGCTGAGCAGCATGCTTAACTTGACTATTGATACATCTTCAATGCTCACTGTTTTTGCAATTTGTGAGAATCAATGGAGCTCTCAAGTTAAGGACCTTTTGACTGCTGCAATATCATGTATCATCTGGGCAATCTGGCACTGCAGAAACAAATCAAGATTTGATGACAGATCCATCCCTTTGCAGGTTGCCAAAAACATGATCCTTGCAAAGGTTAGACTGGCAGGTAACTTGAGCAAGGGTACAACTTCTGCATCCTCTCAGGAACTCAGGATTTTGCACGTGTTTAAAGTCAGCTGTCATCTTAATCGTGCCCCCCAAATCACTGAAGTTAAATGGCATCCTCCTCCTTGTTACTGGGTTAAGTGCAACACTGATGGAGCTGCTAGAGGTGCCCCGGGTCCTTCTGCTTGTGGTGGCATTTTTCGTGATCATAGTGCTGCTACCCTTGGTTGTTTTGCAGCCAATATTGGTGTCAATTCTGCTTTTTATGCGGAATTAATGGGTGCAATCTTGGCTATTGAAATTGCCCACAAAAGAGGATGGTCGTTATGACTGGAATGTGATTCACAAATGGTATTAGCTGCGATCTCCTCTCCATCTATGGTTCCTTGGAAAATAAGAAATAGATGGAAAAATTGCCTGTCCATTATAAGGGATATGCGTTTTGGCTCCTCCCACATCTTTCGTGAAGGCAACACTTGTGCAGATAGAATTGCCAATCATGGCTTGCTGATTAATGGCTTTGTTTGGTGGGATTTGATACCTAGTTTCATTAGGGATGATTTCCATAAAAACAGAATAGGTCTCCCTAATTTTCGTTTTAGGTGATTTCATGGGTTTGGTGTTGCCCCCCCATGCTTTTGTATTGTTTGGTTTTGTTCTTTTTTAATAAATTGAGGTGTGCTGCAGATGATGGATAGTGGCTAAGGTGCCAACATAGTTGGGATGTTAGTCTCTATTGTGATGCTTTTGCATGCCTCTTTACTTAAAAAAAAAATACAACTATACTGCCTCATATGTTTTCACACTAGATCATTATCAGTTTAGTTTTTCGAGATTCAAAACAGAAAATGGTCAGAATCTAGGTGCAAAATCTGGCGAGTATGAACACATGTGAAGTTCTTATGAACTTTTGGAGAGAATGCTAAGTTAGATGAAGAAGATAACATACAATTTTACCAAGTGTGTTGCTAAAGAGAGGGAGCCGTGGGTTTAGGGGTAATTTTGTCCAAAAACATAATGGCAAGACTTGTAAAAAATTAAATGAAGCTAGGGGCGAAATTGTCTTTTCCATGCCAAAATATCTAATTGTCATAAATGCGCTATTATGACTCGGATAGGATCGTCATAAATGCTTGTCACATTAGTCACATCAGCCATCTCAGCTCCGTTGCTGACTCCCTGATTCATCTAACGCAAGTTTTCCTAGAGATATCTCGACCTTTTCGCCCGCAGCAAATATAATATTATATTTTTACGCTAAATTTTTCAAAACTTCCAGTATCGTAGTAAATATGATGAAAACATTATTCATCTCGTTCATGAATTAAAATTAGGTTTTCTGAGCAGTAAACTTTTACTGTCAGTGAAAACACAGACCGGGTTCCATCTGAATTTTCAACCCAAAATTTCATCGTAACCCTATGATATAAAGCATGATATAGAAATGACAGTGGTTTACCCAGAATCATTTTGAGTCTCGGATAAAAATATATATGTTTATATATTTATTACCGATATTAGAAAGCAGTGAAAATCGGGGTGTTACATAATGTGATTTTACTTTTGTGTTGTGCGTGTCACTTTGCTGAAGTATTCAGGAAGACAATTTGTACACCTGAGTTTTCTGACCTAAAGTAAATTAAATTTCTGAAAGCAACCAGTAAATAACTTTTTAATCTATTTCCGCACATGTTACAAAGTAATGCCTAAGGGTGGTGTTACAAAGTGGTATCAGAGCTGGTCGATTCTTTTGGGAACCTTAGGGAATAGGTCTGTTATGTTTCTGATGTGTGATCTCTGGTTGGGTCTTGTTTGGATTGTTTCCTTGTCGAAACAATGTGTGTTAACACACAAGTATGTGTGTTTTGGTGGGTTCTAATTGGATTGAGATCTTGTGAGGACCCATGAATTGTAGATGATATGTTGATTGTCTTACTTCTTAGAAGTAATGTGTTTGAACGCATAAGTATATAACTGAATTTCTGGTTGCCATTTAACTAATTTTGCTTGGTAGGTCAGTTATGGAACCAGGGATTGAACTTGGACGTGGACATGGAAGGGGTCGTAGAGGTGATCCAATTGGCGGTCGTGTTAACATGAATGAAAATCATGAAGAATGAGTGGATTATACGACTCGGGCAACGAAAAATATGGCGGCTGCGATTGCAAATCAAACTGCATCTATTAATGCCCAGAATCTGCAAGCTGCGGAAGGCAAGGCTCTGATTGCGTTTCGAAGCTAAAATCCTTCACAGTTTGGTGTAGATGCTGATCATGAGAAAGTTGATTTATGGATTCAGGAGCTGGATAAAATCTTTTAGTTGGTGGTCACTCTGGCAGAAGTCAGGGTTACTTATGTTGTTTTTCTACTGATCGGAGATGCGGAGTACTGGTGGAGAGGTGCTCAACAACTGTTGGAAGCTGATCATCAGGAAATTACTTGGGAGGTGTTTAAAACCGCATTTCTGAACAAGTATTTTTCGAAGAGTGTTCGGATTGAGAAAGAACAAGAATTTTTGTGATTGTACCGGAGAGATCTGACTATGGGGGAGTATGCGGCGAAGTTTGAATCACTCGCCAAGTATTTCCGTTTCTTTCAAGTGCAACCAAATGAAAGATGGAAATGTGAGAGGTTTGAAGCTGGTTTGATGTTTGAGATTAAAGAATCTATACTACTATTACAACTTAGAAATTTTCAAGATCTAGTCGAGATGAGTAGGAAGATAGAGCACATGAGGAAAGGAAGAGATTATAGAGGGAATGCTGGAGGACATTTCCGATCCAAGAACCAATTTCAGAATCAAAACCAGAACCAGGAGTGGAAACAGGACCAGAGGAAGCCTTATTTCCGACCACCAGGAAATAATCAGAACCATCAACAAAATCGTCCGGATATTTCTGTATCTGGAAGTGGAGGCCAAAAGAATCAAAACCAAAGCCAAGTAAGAAGGTATTACAAGTGTGGAGACTTAAACCACATGGCTAATACTTACCCAGAAAGAAGAGTTAAAATTTTCAATTGTGGACAACCGGGACATCTAGCAAGGAAGTGCTACGCACCAAGGCGTGGACCAGCAATTTAAAGTTTTATGTTCCGCATCGGATTATCACGTGATATTCTTATAAGGGGTGTCACATTAGCGTTAATGGCTCGTAATTTTAAGTTTGTAACGAATTCTAAGTATAATCGTGTTTTGATGTCTTTGAGTATTTAACTCTGTAGAGTCTATTATGTTGTTGGTCTTTTCAGTTGTTATATAATGTTTATGACTTTTTGAGAACAGAGGTTCCTTAAAGAAATTTATTCCAGTCTCTTTTCTATTAGTGGATGTGACTCAGCTTGGTTGTGGGTCAAATCATTTCCTTTCCTAAAGTTGTTATTTCAAAAGTCACTGGTATTAAAAAAGAACCCTCTCGATGGTAGGAGTTCTCAACCTTCGATTTTCTAATCCACTGGAAGTTGTTATGAAATAAGGAACTTTAGTTAGGGTCATGATTGTAAACATGTATTAGCCATGCATTTGTACACAAACGAACCTATTATAGGTTCTTTTTATCTACTGGATATTCCTGTATGCTTTTCAGATTGATGAAATTCTTCTATATACTTTACTGTGATAGTAGAGATTGAGAGATCCTCACTAGTGGAAATAATGTAATATACGGGAACGTTTTACGTCAGTTGACCATATGTTTGACGTTAAAAATGAGGCGGTGACAGTTTTGTAAATATTAAATCACTATTTGAGTCAGTTGTGTAATGAACTGACGTTAAAAGTGATTTGCAAGAATTATTAACACTTTTAACGTCAGTTGTTTAAGACAACTGACATTAAAAATGACTTCTAACGTCAATTGTATTAAACAACTGGCGTAAACTATTGTTTTATTTTTGATTATAACGATTACACCCATACACCTTCTTCACTTCACTCTGTACGTCTCTGTTCTTCTCTTTTCATCACGCTCACTCCCACTCTCACTCTGCCCTAATCATGAGCTCCTCTCAACCGCAACCACCGCGACGGCTTCTTCGCCACCACCGTGAGGTACACTCTTAACCCTAACTCTGTCTTTCCCGCTCATTCTTTGCAATAACTTGACATCTCTCTTTCCCCTTCCCGTGCACTAACTCTCCTTGTCCCTCTGCTCTCAGTAACCATATCGAACGTTGGCCACCACTCGAGCTCCCCTCCCCACCACCACGCGAGCACCTATTTCTGGTGAGTCTTTAGGGCACATTTTTTTATTTTTGGTTTTGAGTGTATGTTGAAACTGTAGTCTCTGCAGTTGAAACTTGAAAGTGTGAGTTTGAGTTATTTGGAATGTCTCTATTTCTGGTCGTGGGTTTTGTGTTTTCTCTTGTGTTTTCATCTGCTTATTTCTTTTGTCTTAAGAAACTTGAAAATGGTGTAAATTGGAAATCATTTTTAAACACCTTGCTTGTATATATCATGCTCTCTTGATCGATTCATATGGCTGAGTGGTTATAGTACTAGATATAGCAATAGTCCTAATATGTGTTGTTGCCTGCTTGATGAGAAGAATGATGTGCGATTACCGTGGAAATTTTGTTTTAGGTAGTTAGTGAAATAAGATATACATGGTTGACGGGATTTCAAAAACTAGTTTTCAATTAGGATTTCAAAAACTAGTTTTCAATCTCACGTATTGTCCTTATATTGGATATATGTTTTGTATATCTACAGAACCTATCTAGTTATGGATCGTAGTTGGATGGTTTGTAAGTGCACTAGTGCTGAGTATTTGAAGGGAGTGGGAGAATTTATAGAATTTACTCAAATGAATGTTCCTAATAGTAATGGAATGTTCTGTTGTCCTTGTGTCAAGTGTTTGAATACGAGGAAATGTACGGTGAAGGATATACGTACTCATTTGATTCGTGAAGGGATTTGCTTGAGTTATACAAGATGGATATGGCACGGTGATGTGTTGTTGAGTAGTACGGCAAGTGTCTCCCAAAGTGAGGACGTTGACGTAGATATGGAGGATGATCGAGTAGAGGACATGATCCGTGATATTGGACAAGTATCTTTTCATCGAGCTCATGTGTATGATAGGTTGTGCGGTGATGCGGATAAGCCTTTATATCCAGGGTGTACTACTCATACACGGTTGTCGGCAGTGCTAAAATTGGTTTGTGTGAAGGCGAGAAATGGTTGGACCGATAAAAGCTTCACGGAATTGCTTGAAGTGTTGAAAGACTTGCTTCCGGAGGACAACACATTGCCTGACCGTAACTATGAGGCCAAGAAGGTATTGTGTCCGATGTGTATGGAGTATAAGAAGATACACGCATTCCCCAATGATTGCATATTGTACACCGGTGTTCATGAAGACAATCACGATTGCCCCAAATGTGGGTTATCACGATACAAAGTGAAGGGTGGTGATGATGATGATGATCTTGATGATGTGAGAAAAAAGGGTCCTCCTACGAAGGTGTTGTGGTATCTTCCAATAATTCCAAGGTTCAAGCGATTGTTTGCCAATGAGAACGATGCGAAGAATCTTAGATGGCATAATGATGAGAGGAAACGTGATGGAAAGGTTCATCATCCTGCTGATTCTATGCAATGGAAGAATATTGATACTATGTTTCCGGATTTCGCCGATGAGCCAAGAAACCTAAGACTTGGACTTGCTACGGATGGAATGAATCCTTATGGTAACATGAGTAGTATTCATAGTTCATGGCCTGTTTTGTTGATAATTTACAACCTGCCCCCTTGGTTGTGTATGAAGCGCAAATACATGATGTTGTCTATGATGATTTCGGGCCCAAAGCAATCGGGAAATGACTTAGATGTTTATCTAAGTCCCTTGATTGAATACTTGAAAACTTTGTGGGTGGAAGGTGTTGATGTAGTTGATGGGTATTCTCATGAGACTTTCAAGCTTCGTGCCATGTTATTTTGCACCATCAACGACTTTCCAGCATACGGTAACTTGTCCGGGTATAGTGTCAAGGGGCATAAAGCATGCCCTATATGTGAAGAAGGCACATGCTACACTCAGTTGCATCATGGAAAGAAGACGGTTTACCTTGGGCATCGGAGATTTCTTATACGTGATCACCCATATCGTAAGCCTCGGCATGATGAGATAAGATGTCAAGGTAAGGGTACACATGACTTAAGAATTAATAGCAAGGGTCGGGAGGAAGTGCTTCAAGCACATTTGTATGTATTGAACAACATCGTTTCGGTTCAACCTTTCTTATTTGAACATAAAAGAAAAGTCAATCAGGAAAACCCTCGAATGAGCGAAAGGTGGTTGTTGAACAAGCATAACAAGACTTTCTTACCATGGTTCAAGGAAGAAATGCTTAAGGATGGTAGTACTACTTCTGATGACGTAAGATGGCTAGCACGTGGGCCTAGCTTCAACGTCATATGTTGGAGCGGATACGACATCAATAACTTTTCCTTTTATATAAAGGAACAAGATAACAAGAGTACCATGCAAAATAGTGGGGTTATGATCATGGCCGAAGCAATACACTTATCTAGTGCAAAGGACACAAAACCCGTTAAAGCACCAACACCTTACTTTGGATATATTAAAGATATTTGGGTGCTCGATTACACTAAGCTTACGGTGCCGGTTTTTAAATGTAAGTGGGTTGATAGTAACAGTGGTGTACAAACCGACGAATTGGGGTTCACATTGGTAGACCTCAACAAGTTAGGTCATATAAACGAGCCTTTCATAATGGCTTCCCAAGCAAAACAAGTGTTCTACATCACTGATCCTTCTAACAAAAGGTTGTCCGTGGCTCTCCAAGGAAAAAACATGTATAATGGTAGTGATGAAAATCAAGATTCAAATCTTGATATTCCTGAGACTCCTTCTTTTTCAACAAACATGCCTACTATAATCAAGGAGACACAGGTGGACGATGTACATGCCACTCGTGATGATCATCACGAAGGGATATTGATATAGGTAGTTTAAACTTAGTATACATTTATTTTTATTTATACTTCTGTATTTATTTTTAGTTATAACCTATTTTAATAAATACATATTGTTTCTGAACAGGCATACATATGGATCAGTCGGATGGTCCACATGCACGGGAGGACACTGTGGGGCCTACGCAGGACCCGATCGCGCCTACGCTTGATTCTAGTGTAAGTTTACATGTTATATACAATCTTTAGTCCTTCTTTTTAATGTAAGTTTATAATGTTACAACCCTCTATTTTATCATTTTTTTGTCCATACAGACATCACAGTATCAGAGGAAACGGGGTAGAGGAGCCATGACTTTGACGAAATTAGAGAAGGCCAGGCAAAGCAGACTATAACACCCTGTATTTCACTGTTTTAAATAATAGTAATACATATAAATATGTTTATAGGTTTATTGGAGTTTCTTGAAAATTATTTTGAATAAACGGAGTTTATCACTCAATCCTACTTGAATGTAGGAAGCTACGATTAAAATTTAGGTTGGAAAGTCAGGCGAAACCCGGCCCGCGAATTCCATTGACAGTATTATAATACTGCTCAAAAGACCTAATTTTAATTCATTAATGAAAGACTTAAGGTTTTTATTTTATTTCCTACAATTCTGCATTTTTAGAATTATTTCAGAAAAAATAAAATAATTTACGTTTTACGGACGAATTACGTAATCGGGTGAGCGGCAGAATGGATTTCGGAGTTTCCAAGAGTAGAAAAAGAGGTTACCTTAGAATTTTGATATGATTCGTGGGTATGAATCACACTTTTAATTCTAGAAGATTCTACAAGGTTAAAGTGACAATTTATGAATTTTACGCTTAAGTCCCTGAACTTTCTATTAATTACACTTTGGTCCCTAAGTTAGTTCCTATGTTTTCTAAGTGAATTGGGCCATAATCTTTATTTCCAATCTATAAATGGACCGTGGCCATGAAGCCCAAATTCCTTGTCCATAGATTAAAATTCCTAAAGCCCATTAGAAATTATATAAGTTTCCTAGGTCATGTATAAGCTTTAAGCCTTTTGGTGGGCCCCACAAAAATAAATCCAAGGCCAAATTTATTAGGCCTATGTGCAAGCCCATGATGGAGTAGGGGCTTCCCTCATCTTGGATGAGCCAATATTATTCTAGAATTTTCTACCATGTTCTCACATATTCTACAAGGTTCCACACCATTCCACTATGTTCTCCATCCTTCTAGGTTTTTCCAAAAAGTCTCAAGGAAAATTCAACCAAGATGAGTCAAGATGAGGACACATTTAATGTGACACTTGGTCATCATTTCAATCTATTTACAAATTTCAAAATAGTCCTTATACTTTTGGAATCTTTGCAAAATGGTCCCTAGGAATTATTTGCATTTTAATCCTTTGAAAAGCCACCTCCTTTCTCCTAAATCCTTCAAAAGTGGCGCACCACACCTCTATAAATACCTTCCCTCACATTTCATTTTCTTCCTATTGCCTTTTCTTCAAAAAAAACTCATAAGTTCATAAGCCTTTAAGCATCACTTGGTGAAGCAAGTTCTTGGATTTCACTTGTCTTTGATCTTCAAGAGGTGAATCCTATTCTTCTTCCTTAATCATGTCTATGTTCTTCAATAAATTTCTTGATTCAAAGATTATTTCATAATTGTTCATCACTTTTAAGTTTCTAAGCCTAGAACTTTGAATATTCATAATAAATTCTAGAAAAATCTCATGATGATGAAACCACTTTCTATGTTCTTGATATCATGCATATTATCTAAATCCAAGAGCATGATGTAATCAAAAATTTCCTTCCTAAAAATCTAGCTTTGGCCGAACCTAGGAGAATAGGTTTGGTAGGGTTTTGTTCATGTGTTGTCATGTATGATCATGTATACCATATGACATGTATGTCTACACACTCTAATCCATGTTAGTTTATTAAAATGAAAATCTTTACTAAAAAATCTCTATGTTGACCGAAACCCTAGGTGGATGAGATTTGATGAGTTTTGTTCAAAGTTTTCATTAATGATCTTAGTAATCAAGCTATGAGTATGTATGCTTAACAAATCCAAGTTGGTTTATCAAACTAAAAACCCTAGCCCTATGAACATGTTAAAGCCGAATCTTAGTATATGAGAGTTACGAAGTTTTGAGTTTTAAACTTAGTTGTTTAGTCACTAATCCATGATCTTGGTTTACTAAGGACCATAAATCCATGATTTAATCATGATTAGAAATTTTAGTCACTCAAAACCCTTGAAGCCGTAACCATGTAGTAGGGTTTAGAATGTTTTAGTTTCTTGGTTTGTAATTATTTGATTGTAATGGTTGAAGGTTGAGTGAGTGCAACGTATACGCGATATCCGTACTTCCGAAGAAATTCAGTAATTCACAAGAAAGTCTCCGAAAGGTAAGGGGGAATACCTGAGGGATATATTCGATGGCTATATGATATCCTGTGTTTGTTTGTAATTATTTGTCTGCTAGTATTTATTTAAGTTGTTGTGGTATTTGTATCTGTGTGGTTTTTTATTGCGCTTGATTGTTTATCTGTAATTATATTATGCTACTGTGATGCATGATCTGCCTGGGAATATCTCTGTGATATTATTGTTGGTTGAGGTGTGAGAAGCCTGACAGTGGTCAGTGCCCAATTAAATTAATGGGATAAAAGCTTTAAGAAGCTTCGAAAATTATATTCAATGTTTTAACGATAAAATATTGATATATAATATTAATGAAAATTTTTATTTTGGGAAAAATAAGGAATTTTGGAAAATATTATTATTTTAATAATTTATTTCTGTAAGCGTGAATTATGAGTCACAATGAGAGCGAAACCGTGAAAATATTTTTGCACTGCTAATTTTCAAGTAAGAAATTTCGCAATATTATAAAATATTATTTTATGAAATTAATTGGTGAAAATAAGTTAATTATGATTTTAGAAAATTGTTTAAGTGGAAAAAGCTAAATTTTGGCTTAAAAGCTCTAAAAATGAAACTTGACGGCAAATTTGGAAAAACGTAGACGGCAAATATTTTGAAACGACAGTGTATATTTTGAGTAAGTTAAACCTCAAGTGACTCATATTTTTTATAAACACTAATCTTTATTATTTAAAGATTTTATTGATGAATTTCCTAATTTAAAAGATTTTCTGGAAACAAAAAGTAATTAAACTGTGTTGAAAGTGTTGTGGAACTTAGTAACCGAGACGTCGAGATACTAAGGTTCTGTGTTGTTATGGACTTGGGGTCCTTTGGACTTTGAGGTCCTGTACTGTATACGTGGTGTATACCGTATTTAAACATATAAGATGTTTTTTTACCACGAACCTATGACTGGTGCATCGGTCGAGAGGTGTCATGATTGAGCACTCGGACTTGTAGGTCCTGTGTTGTAATGAAAGTTTTAAAGATGTTAAAACTATGTGAGTCGTTAGTCATTTTGAGCTTTGTCAAAGAAAGATTGAACACAAAGAAAAGAGTTATGAGCAAAAGTGTTTTTGCATGCATTTGGCAGACGTGCCCGCGGTTCTATGTGTGATTACCTTGCGGCGTCATGTATTTCATACTGTGTGTTTCTCATTGTGCCAAGGGTGGACATTGAGGCCCATCTTCATTGCTATCACTGGTGCCCTGAGTGTGGACAGTGTGCAATATGTTTTGGCTGTGTGCCTGTGGTTGTGTGCCCGTGTGGATGGGTTTAGGCCGTGTGCCTGTGTGACAGTGTGCCTGTGTGGCAATGGAGCTTGATCAACTCACCATGTGTTGGGATATCACATGAGTTTAGGACGAAATTAGATGATGAATATGAAGTGTTCATGCATAATCTTTCAAACGATGATGTTTAGGGTGTTGAACCCACTGATAAACTATTTGTTTATAAATGTTGTATTTGGAAAATGCGTAGGTGTTTATGTGGTGGCTAGTATGTAGTTGTTGAGTAAAATCCACATATTGGTTTCTCACTCTTACGTGTTTAGATGGAATCGGATATACCACGGGTACATTCGAGGGTCCGAACAATCATGTTTGATTAAGCATATTTGGATAATTTAAGCATATTTTCGAAAGTAACCAGCATTAATAATTTAATTTTCTTTATTTGGATAACTATGTGATGACCCTAGAAGGGGTGTCGCACAGACAGAAATATATAATTAGACTGGTAGTTTTGTTTTTAGACATTAGAGACTAAAATTTATATATCTATACTTATAGATAGTTATATTTTTCCTATACATGGATTTTGGTTTTAAGTCCCCCCATTGTTCCTTTGTATATTTATTTTCTTTTAGTTAATATTGAAATTTAAGGGTAGTGTTTGCAATTCTGTAATGTGTGTGATATTGTGTTACTGGGATATTTACTGAATGTAGGGATAGTTGAGGGGAGTGATATTTTAAAACTGAATTTAAAAAAAAATCTATTAACGTCAGTTGTATCAAACAACTGACGTTAATAGTATTTCATAAAAAATACAGTACACTATTAACGTCAGTTGTATTAGGAAACTGACGTTAAAAATAAAACCTGTAATGTTAGTTTGAACAACATTAACGTCAGTTGTGTTAAAGAACTGATGTTAATAGTTTTATATTTAACATCAGTTGTTTAAACAACTGACGTTAAAATATTAACTATTAACGTCAGTTGTATCTACGTTAGACAATATTCTGACGTATAAAATCAATTTTAACTGATGTAAAAAGCACTTATTGCACAAGTGTCTGTCTAGTTTTAAGTCACGAAATTTCGAGGACAATTTTTTTTAAGTGGGGTAGTAATGTAACATCCCGATTTTTCTACTTTCTAAGATCGGTATAAATATAAATAAACGTTTATATTTTTATCTGAAATTTGGAGAATGATTTTGGGAAGACCAAAGTCATATTCATATTATACTTATTTTTATAAGTATACGGTGAAATTTCGGGTTCAAAACTCGATGTAAAACCTATTCTGCGTTTTTTCTTGACAAGAGTAATTTTATACCAAAGAAAAACCTTAATTTGACCCGAAACTGAAATTTGTAGTTTTTTTTCATAATTTGTCAGTGAGGAATTTTACATTCCAAATTTCTGATCAGAAATGAAATATTATGTTTAATCGGATGAATTTTGGTAAAAGTTCAGACCGAAAACAGTCAGTGTTTTCACTGACAGTAAGGTTTTAATGATCAGAAAATCTAATTTTTACTCGTGAACAAAATGGTTTATGTTTAAAACATATTTCCAACTAGTTTGGTTATTTTGAAAAATTTTCGATCAAAAAACATACATAAACCCAAATTGGGTAATCGATTGAGTCGATAACGGACGTGCAGAGACAAAATCAGACATTCAATGGATGAAGATGAGTGATGACTCATAAGGGTGAGTAATATAGGTGACTCACAAGTGTCATCATTGCTTTTGAGGTAAAATTACTATAATGTCCCTAAGTTGTTATTTTATCACCAAAATGCCATTATGTAAGATTACCATTTTGTCCCTCAAAATTCATGCTTGGACCCTTTGGCCCCTAGTTGACATGACCAAACCCCTCCAAATGAGCCCATTCTCACTTCAATTTAAGGCCAAGCTCATCTTCTCCACCAAGCTTTCACCATTTTTACAAAAACTCTAAGTTTCCATAAGCTTACTTTGTGAAGCAACTTGGTGATTCCTTGCCCATTTTTCAATTCCAAGAGGTAATCCATA
Source organism: Sophora flavescens (assembly GCA_030762895.1). Taxonomy (NCBI): domain Eukaryota; kingdom Viridiplantae; phylum Streptophyta; class Magnoliopsida; order Fabales; family Fabaceae; genus Sophora; species Sophora flavescens. The sequence goes on along the minus strand of CM061063.1, from coordinate 206,128,892 downwards.
ATCCTCATCATCATTTAATTATATGTTCTTCACATATTTTCATGATTCAATGCCTTATTCATTTTTCCAATTTCTAGATCTGGAAACTTTGAAATTGTCTAGGAAATCATAGAAAAATCCTAAAAAAATGAAACCTATTTCTATGAGTTAGTTATCATCTCTACTATCATAATCCAAGATATTGATGCTAACAAAATTTTCCTCCCCATGTAACCCTCCAAGGCCGAACCCTACTTATGTGGGTGTAGGAGGTTTTGCTTATTTTCTTAGAAAGTGAACTTGTATATCATCTTTCTAGTATGTGAGTATGTTGAATCCAAGTTGTTGTGTTCAAATAAAATCCCTAGCTCATGTTTCTATTAAGGTTCGAAACTGAGTTTTAAAGGAATTGTAGTATTTGATTTCAATTCTTGTGTTAAACCATTAATCCTACATCTTAAGTATTAAGGATCATTAATCCAAAGACTTAAGCAATTTTAGTCACCAAACCCTAGCATGGTCGTGACCTACCTATAGGGGATAGGTGATTTTATTTGCTTGTTTTTGATTGATAATTATGTTATGTGGTTTGTTGAAGATGATTGTGTGTGAATCGTGTACGGGTGTTGTCAAGAAAACCCTAGCATGGTCGTGACGTACCTATAGGGGATAGGTGATTTTATTTGCTTGTTTTTGATTGATAATTATGTTATGTGGTTTGTTGAAGATGATTGTGTGTGAATCGTGTACGGGTGCTGTCAAGAAAACGAATTGTCGGCGAACGGGTATCGTAAATAAAGATCTTCAAGAGGTAAGGGGAGCTTACCTGAGGGATTTTTCTCGATAGTTACATGTGTGATTGGTGTATTATTTGTAATATTTGGTTGAGATTCATGGTGGTTGTTTAGCTTTGTGTTAAGCTGTGATTTTATTGTAGTTAGTTATTTGTAGTTATGTATTATAGTGCTTTGATGCATGATCTGCCTGGGTTAATTACTATAATATTGTGATGAATTGTTGTCATAAATTTATTGTTGATGTGGATTGTGGATTGGAAAGCCTGACAGTCGTTAGAGCTTAAATAAATACGAGGTTAAAAGCATTTAAAAGCTTTTTATGAATTAATAAGTTTTATTCAGTGGAAATAGCAATATATTATTACTTAATTTATTATTTGGTAAAAAAATGACAAAAAGTGAAAAATAATATTATTTTATTGATTTAATGGCGAAAGAGCATTTTTAGAGTCAAAGTGAGGACGTAACCGTGAAAATATTTTAGCACTGCTAATTTTGACATAAGGAATTTATAAATATTATAAAATGTTTTTTTAAGAGAAAAAGTTTCAAAAATAAATTTATTACAGTGTTGGAAAAATTGTTTTACGACAAACGTCTTCTTTTGACCTAAAAACGTTTTAAAATGGCAAACGGCGGACAATTCCGTCAATATTTGCAAAAGTATTCTTAAAAAGGGTAATATTGAGAATTTGTCTCAAATGAGGTTCCCAAGTTCAAATTATTGATTTTTGAACGAATATGAGTTTCTTAGCGATTTGATGAAAGAAGTTATAGTAGAAATGATTTTACGAAGATTGGACGCTATTTCGGGAAAAAGGGTTTGCAAAAGAAAATGAATTTCAATATGGTTTGACATTTTGTAAACGAGTTACTACAGAAAGGGGTTTTGTAAACGAGTTTTACTCAACGGTATATTTGTTAGTCATGATATCTCAACGATATTCATGTTATAATTGATTTGTTAGTCATGATATCCTGATGATATTCATGTTTCAGTGTATGTGTTAATTATGGTATCTTTAGGTCAGTCAGGCCTCGATGTATTTGTTAGTCATGATATCTTGATGATATTCATGTTATAGTATATTTGTTAGTTATGATATCTTGATGATATTCATGTTACAGTGTATTTTAGTATTTCTATGTTATCCATGTTTCGTAAATGTTAGTCATGGTATCATGGTGCTATTCATGTTTTAGAGTTGACCATTGTGCCTTAATGGTCAATGTGACTTTTAGAGTTGACCATTGTGCCTTAATGGACGATGTGCCATTTGATTTATTGACCACCGTTCCGGGATGTTTGGGCGATGTGCCTTTTGACTTGTTGACCATTGTGTAGGCAGTTCGGATAATGTGCCATTATGTTGTTGGCCATTGTATCAAGAGTTTGGACAGTGTGCCATTCAAGAGCCCGATCAGCTCATTTATTTTGGCGAGTGAATCTCTGGGAGATTAGGTATAAAGATTAGATGATTATCTGTGAAATGTCATTAATCTTTTGTGAATGATAATGATTGTTCCAGTGTGGAACCCATTGGGAAATTACTTGTGATTTTTGAGAAGTTTATGTTGTTATGACTATATATGTCTATATGTTGTTTTGGTGTGTCACGCATGGAGTTATCGTGCTTATATCCATATATTGGTGTCTCACCCTTACAATATATCAGGTTTTACTCGTTATTGCTGTTGTACCTTGGTACTGGTAGTCGATGGTGCAGACGAAGTCTTAACTTCAATCGAGGATACTAATCTCGATCTTTGCAGATGTTGGTAATAGCGGCGAGAACTAGAGAGTTCTTCCATTCGATGTTTTATAGAGTGACCAGCTTAGGATTTTTCCTTTTGTTGTGTGATTTTGAGAAAACCGGTTTAAGGGATTCTGAAACCCTTGGTATGGTTTGTAATTTCTTAGTATGGAAATAATTTCAAAAAAACTTATATGTTATGATGACCTGATTTATGAACAAAAACAATTTATGTGTATCGTCAAGTATAATGTGATTTTACTTTTGTGTTGTGCGTGTCACTTTGTTGAAGTATTCTGGAAAAAAATTTGTGTACTCGAGTTTTCTGACCTAAAGTAAATTAAATTTCTGAAAGAAACCAGCAAATAACTTTTTAATTTATTTCCACACGTGTTACAAAGTAATGCCCAAGGGGGGTGTTACAGAGTGGTATCAGAGCTGGTCGAGTCTTTCGGGAACCTTGGGGAATAGGTTTGTTTTGTTTTTGTTGTGTGATCTCTGGTTGGGTCTTGTTTGGATTGTTCCCTTGTCGAAACAATGTGTGTTAACACACAAGTATGTGTGTTTTGGTGGGTTCTAATTGGATTGAGATCTTATGAGAACCCATGAATTGTAGATGATACATTGACTGGATTACTTCTTAGAAGTAATTTGTTTGAACGCGTAAGTTGTAACATCCCAGTTTTTCTCATATATGTTTAATGATTTTATTGAAATAATTAATTATCTTGATGGTTATTTTTGTTTAATTTTATGTGGTTTAGTTTAAGTAATTTTTTTTTTTTTATCCAAAATGGGGTGCAAAGGCATCACTGTGGAGACTTGACATCCCAACTATGTTGGCACCCCAAGCCCCACCAATCACTTGCAGCACACCAAAATTTATTAAAAAGGAGAAAACAGTACAAAGCATGGGGGGACAACACCAAAACCCATGAGAAAAACAGAGTTATTTAAACCTATAATTAGGCAGACCAATCCTATTTCGGAAGAAGTCTTGTAAAATAAAACTAGGACCTAAATTCCACCAGACAAACCCCTGGGAAAGAATGCCATAATTTGCTAATTTGTCAGCGCAGGAATTTCCCTCTCTAAGAATGTGTGAGCAACCAAAATGCATTTCCTTAGTTAAGCTCAGGCAATTCATCCACCTGTTACGAAGAGTCCAAGGAACCAACTTTGGGTTGGAGAAAGATTCCACTGCCAATTTTGAGTCACACTCAAGCCAAAGCTTGCGCCAATTCTTCTTATGTGCCAATTCAATGGAGAGGATGGCACCCATGATCTCAAAGAGAGAAAGCATCGGATATACCAATATGATAGGAAAAACAACCCGAGAATGGCTGAGCTGCTGTCCCTAAAAATACCACCACAAGCAGCCCGCGGGTGAACCTCTGGCTGCACCGTCCACTGTTAGCCTTAACTCCAACCCGTTTTTGGAGGATACCAAAAATCTCCTTAATCACCGGAGCTCGAATGGGCTTACCAATAACCTGGAAGTGCTTTAAAATAATGAAATCCTCAATAGAAGAAGACATGGAACCTGAAGAAGCATTTCCGGATAAAGCCACGTTAGCCCGGGATCAAATTCAAAGAAGCCTCAAAAGATATTACCTTCCCTTCAAATTTCAGTTGGTTTCTCAGAACCAAATGCCCCCAATAACGTTTACAATTGCAGAGACAATGATGTCTCGACTTGAGAGCTCCATTTTCTCACTGCAAACCGAAAGGACAGTTTGGATTGAGGAGGTATCAATAGGCATGCTCAACACATAACTAAGCCGATGCGAATCAGAAGAGCAAAACTGCAACCAAAAAATAGGTGATCTGAAGTTTCATAATCCTGGCAACACAAACTGCAAATGGAAACCACATGACATCCACGAGACCAGAGCTTATCCTCAGTTGGGACCTTATTGTGAATGAGGCGCCAGATGAGAAAAGATTTGGATGGAGGAATAGAAGTGGACCAAATAAGCTTACACCAAGATTGAGCAGACGTTACCGGAAACAGGAAATTGTAGGCATCTTTCGAGGTTAACTCACCAGAATTAGAGGCGGCCCAGTACAATGAGTCATTCACAGGAGATATAGGGATGCTAATACGGCTGAGTTCAGATGACAGATTGTGGTTGCGCTCCAAGATGGCTTGAGGGATCTTCCATTTGCCATGATCAATAAAATCCTCAACCTTGGCCCGCAGTAAATGGTGCACACTATCCGGGATATCCAGAAGATCAACAATAGGATTGGACAGCCAACAATCAGTCCAGAAATTGATATTTGAGCCATTTCCAACATTCCATCTACTGTTAGATATGACAGTCAAGATTTGATTTTTCATACCTGCCCAAATTGAGGAGCTTATGTGATACTGGATGGGGGTTTTTTTCAAAAAGACCCTGGCACGAAGGAGATGCGCCCATTGTTTGTCCGAAGAAACTAGCTCCCAGCATCTTTTCAGCAAGGCCGCTTTATTAATAGAGCTAAGGGATCTCAATCCGAGGCCACCCTCCGCAAAAGGGGAGCACAATGTGTTCCAGGCCACCGTGACTATCTTCCGGGAATCAATGCTACCCGACCAAATGAAGTTCCTAATCCAGGTATCTAGAAGTTTTAACAAGGAAGCTGGCCAAACATAAATCTGGAAAGAGTAGAGTAACATACCCTGAATTGTAGACTTGACCAGCTGGACCCTTCCCATAACAGACAACATTGCACCCTTCCAGTTGGCCAATTTGATCTTGATCTTGTCCGCAATATACATCAGATGAGTCTTCTTTGGTTTGCCTCTAAAAAGGGGCACACCAAGATAAATAAAAGGGAGGTGGCCCAGTTTAAAACCAAGGGTATTAATAATCTCCGACAATCTTCTAGATGGAACATTCCCGTGATAGACTTTGGATTTGTCTAGACTAATCAATTGGCCCGAGGCCTCACCGTACCTTGTGAACAAAGACATTAAACAATCTATGTTTCTCTTGGTTCCCCTACAGAAGATTAGGATGTCATCAGCATATAGCACATGAGAAGGGACTTGGTATCCTCTGGGACTCGACATAGTTAACAACTTCCCTTGCTGGACAAGAAGAGAGATAGCTCTGCTAAGTACTTCCTCTGCTACACAAAAAAGGAGGGGGGACAAAGGATCACCTTGCCTAACGCCCCTCATACAAGAGAAAAAGCCAACTGGATTACCATTAACTGAAATGGAAAGCTTTGCAGAAAGCAAGACAGTTTTCACCCAATTACAGAAAACAGGATCAAATCCAAACTGGTGAAGGACCTTAAGTAGAAAATTCCAATCTAAAGAGTCAAAGGCCTTCTTGATATCAATCTTTAGAGCAATGTTACCTTCAAATGAGCGCTTGTGCAAAAGGTTAACAGCTTCGGAGGCGACTCCAATGCAGTCATGTATATGCCTACCTCTGATGAAGCCCCTTTGATTTTCCGAGATAATCTTAGGAGCAACCACAGCTAACCTGTCAGCTAAAACCTTTGTAATAATTTTGAATTTAAAATTTTCCAGGGAGATTGGTCTATACTGATCAATAGACACGGCCTCCGGAATCTTGGGAATTAACACCACCACATTAGAGTTGAAATTAGGCAAAATCCAACCCTGCTGGAAGAACTGAAGAACAGCCGCAAAAACATCCTGCCCAACCACATCCCAGAATCTTTGATAGAAAAAGGCACCGAAGCCATCCGGACCTGGGGCGCCATTACCCTTCATGGAGAAAACTGCAGTTTTTACTTCCTCCAAAGAGGGCAGATTGGTCAGCATAATGTTGTCCTCAAGGCTCACTGCAGGAGATATGACTTGCTCAATCAAACCGTTATCACTGCAGTTGTTCTCAGAGGCAAACAGTGAAGTGTAGTATTCACAGACATGAGATTCTATATCCTCTTTTCTGTCCAGAATCAGACCATCCTTTTTCAACACGGACATTTTTTTGGTTGTATTTCTGAATTTAGTGACCTTGTGGAAGAAGGACGTGTTTCTGTCACCATTGGAGTGCCAATCAATTCTGGATTTTTCCCTCCAAAATTCCTCCTGGAATGAAAGAGCAAGACTTAATTCCATTTGGGCAGCTTTTTCCAGCTCAAATCGGTCATCAGAGAAACCAAGCACAGAGTTTTGCTCTTGAATTCTGTCCACGGCCTGTTGAGCCTTGCTAACTCTGTCATGAACATTGCCAAACACATCTTTGTTCCAGACCTTCAACTTATGTTTCAGATGCTTTAATTTTTCAGAAAGAATGTACATTGGGCATCCAACAACATGCAACTTCCAAGCTTCCGATACAATACCACTGCAGTCCTGATGTTGAGCCCACATTCTGAGGAATTTAAAAGACGAGCTGTAAGGATTGGTCGCTGTTTCCAGTGATAAAAGGATAGGAAAATGATCAGATTTACTTCTAGTTAAGGTGCAGCAGGAGACGCTTGTCCAAGAATCCAACCAAGCATCGTTGCAAACCACTCTATCCAATCTCTTTTCTGTGAGGTTGTTACCCCTTCTTCCATTGGACCAGGTGAATAAGGAACCTCTTGTAGGCAGATGAGAGAGGCTATGAACATCAGACCAAACTTTGAAATCATTACAAGAACTTTGAGACGGATTTAATCTTCCTCTATGCTCATGATTTCCTAAAATGGCGTTAAAATCACCAATGAAGCACCAAGATCCTGGGTGGTTATCCTGCAACAGATTTAACTCATTCCACAAAATCCTACGGGAAAGATAATTAGTGGCCGCATAAATAGCAGAGCAATATAACAAGCGATTCTCCCAATTGATGGAAAAAGAGACATGCTGAGTAGAACTACTAATAACAGACGGAGAAATGTTTTCATGGCAAATGCACCAAAGGTTTGGAGCCAAATTATCTCTATCATTAACCGCAAACACCTTAAGATGCAAGCTACTGAAAAATCTTCTAGGAAATTGATCAATCCTAATCCATGGTTCAGCAATGAAAAGAAATTCTGGTTTATTCACAAGCAGTAACCTTTTAAGAACTAACCTAGTGTCAAGGTTGGCAACGCCTCTAGCGTTCCAATAAAGCATCTTCATTAGGCAAAGTTATGAGGGCCAGCCCTATGACGGGCTTTAAGATGATCCTTCTTCCCATTCTAGTTAGCCTTTTTCTTACGTTTCTTCTTTTGAGATTTACTTAGGACCACTGTAAAATTCTGATTGTCCGCCAAATATTTAACCGCTCGGGAGTCATCATGAACCAGATCAATGTTTGGAGGGTTAACCCCATCTACCTCCTCCTCCATTTGATCACTCCATAATCTGCCAACAATCCGCAAGTCCTGAGCCACATTCTGATTTGAAATCTGGTTGTCAATTGCAATAGGAGTTTGCAAGACAGAATCAGTAGCGCAAAGGAGGCGGATTTTCTAATGACAGAAATACTTCATTATCCGAAGATTGTAGAGAGTCTTCCACCACAAGTACCAACCATAGAGGCAGAAACAAATTTTACTGCACCAATTGGAGAGTCCAACACGCCATTACGAATTAGTTGCTGTTAAAAATAAATTCCACAAAGAACCACCTGGCCGTTGGATCAGGTTAATGTCGGCGCTGCAACAAAACCAGAAGGGGGTTCACATCTGTCCCCGATTCCCGCAAATTCTGGATGGAGATCCTGGACATCTGCAGTAAACAGATTCAACATTATTGGCCGTAGCAAACTGGATTTACAATTCCTTGGGCTGCGGGTTGGTGATCCGAGAAATTTGCAAAAGCAGAATCTTCATCATTAGCCAAGGCAACCACATTCGGAACACCTTCGAGGATCCAAAGTTGCAGCAACGCCATTGTTGATAAGTGGTCCGATCCGAGAGTTAATCACGGTAGTGTTCGATCGGTGTTCTTAGGCACAAAAATCTTGCGGGAATTTCTCACCGGAGGGCGTTCGAATGAGTACCGTGTTCTTCGCCATTCATCCGTTTGCAATTAGCGATAGAATGGCCAATGTTCTCGCAGAAAGTACGAAAGCGGGGAGCTTTTCGTATTCGATATTAACAACAAAATCATGTTCCTCTCTCCCACAATTACATGATCGTGCGTTTAGCCTTTAAATCTAGATCAACCAGAACCCTTGCAAAATGGCCGAAAAGTCTTCTTGCTCGTGGCTTCGTCGAGACTGATAGGAATGCCCAAACCACCCGCAATTGCAAAAATAATTTTCGGTCTCCAATATTCTTGAGGCAGCCCAAAGATGCGGACCCAACACTGTGCAGAGGATTGCTTTTGATTGTACGGGTTGAAATCTGGTGTCCAAGAGGACAAACGCAGAATCCCCGGATTGAGATTCCATTGACCAATTGCCCAGACACTACGGAGGTCCTCTGCAGAAGCGAAAGAGAATTCATAAAAACCTTTTCCTAGGGAGATCATTGCCCATTGATTCAAAGGTTTCCACAAGGCCGATAACTTGGCCCTCAATTCATTCACCTTGATTGGCTGCTCACCTTTGGAGAGGATTAGACGGCCATGTAGATGGTTTTTGCAACTTTCTAAACCGGCTTTATATTCCTCCTCTGGGATTTTGATTGAAACAGTTTCCCCCTTTAGCCGGGGACGAGGAAGTTGGCTATAAGGGAAATCACAAGCGTTGTTAAGAACCTGGGCAAAAGTTTTCCTTTGAGAGGGGGCTGTGTGCGAAGGAGATTGGGACTCCTCCAAGGCCAGAAAACTCCATGGGCAGATGGCTTGAGGCGCGGCAGCCATGAATCATACAGAAGTTTTGTGGATGACGGCTAAACCCTAGCAGAGACACTCATGAGCGCCGTTTTCCCCACCTAATTGTAGCATTCCCGTACTCATTTAAAATTATTATAGTGGGTGCTTTAGAACTGTGTTACTGTAGTGTATACACACTTCCAGGGCAATAATATTACTCTATTATCACTATTATTCTGTGTTTAGAAAAATATTTTAAATAATATGATTCAAAGGAATTTATTTTCAGATGTTACTCTATTTAATTTTAGATTTGAAAATAAATTAGTTTAGTGTTAACTGGAGATTAATTTTGGATCACTAATTCTCTTGGTTGATCAGTTCAACCATCAATCTTTACTCTAATTTGAATTTTGAAAGTATATATTTGTCACTCATTGTTTTTAGATCTAATGGTTAAATATTATTTTCTATTTCTAAAATCAATTTCAACCACATATTTTACCTACCACTAACTAAAAAGAAAAAGAAAACAAAGAAAATAAAACTCTATCTCCTGATTCTTTCTTTTTCACGACAGCCACCCACTCTTTCTTGTTCATTCTTTTTTTTTTCTTTCTTCTTCTTCCTTCAGTCATCTATTCTCTTCACCTTGCTCCTCCACAAAAATCCGATGCCACCCTCCAGTTACAGCCACCATCCGACCGCACCTGGAGTTAACACAGTCGCGTGACCCGCCTCCTTTCCCCACGGGTATGGTTCGTCCCACACGTGCAGTTTGTCTTGTTCCTTCGTTTCACGCTGTCAGCCGCCATGAGCTCCACCATCGGACGCACACCGTGGGAGTCCGACCACCGTGCCGTCTAAAGGAGACAGCCACACACCGCACACACCACCATGTTGGTCTGTTTGGTTGGTGCTTGGCCACTGCCACCGCTAGGAAACGGAGCTCTGCCGCGTCGGACTACCTTCAGCCACAATGACATCTTCTCTTCCTTCACCTTGGGTAAGTGAAACCTCATCTTTTGGTCAGATTCAAAAATCCCTAAATTTATTTTGAAACCCTAACCCTAGCTTTTGATTTTAGTTTTAATTTTTGAAATTAACTATGTTTCTATGTAATTGGGACTGTTAATTGATGTTATGACAAACTGATTTCGCATTTGTAATGCCAAATCCATTTTCCCCAATTTTGATGACGAATCGTAATTTTGCATAAATCTGATTTCTGTAGAAAGTGACCCTGTTTGTAAAATTAAGTGTTTAAATCAACTTAGAGTGACTAGTTGATGATAGGTACCTATTTGTCTGGTTTGTCTGATTGTTGAAAATGTTTTGACTCCCCCTCTGGGATGTTAAAGTGGTTGTGTTTGCTTGGGGAAGTAGGTTGTACTTCTTCGGGAGCTGACAGTAGTCATGATGCAAGGTGTCAGAGGAAACTGGAATGTCGTCGGGTAGCTAGCTGGGGTTTGGCTTTGTGCAGTTTCACTTAAAAGGAAGCTGACTATTGAAAAATAAAGGAAATGATCATCTCTTGTCTACAAGAGGTAAGGGGGAGTGAACCATATCCCACCATATTGGTGCATGTGAAGATGACTTTAAATTGTCTAGTGTTGGAAATCCTATACCAAGGGTTAACCTCCGTATATTTATCTCTTTGTATGAGTGTGGTTGTAATATTTGTTTATGGCTTGGTTATGTGCTAGATATGGTTGTGTGTTGAGGAATTTGTTTGTGGTTTGAATTGATGCTCATTAACATGTTGATTGGTTGGAAAATGATTTCTAACATGTTGAAAACCATCACTTTGATCATTGGATCAAAGTGAGGATTTAATACTTGGTTATTGCAAATAACTTGATTATTGTGATTATTCGATATAACTTGATATATTGATGCGTATGGATAATTGTGAGATTGTTTGGTGAAGTGTAACCTTCACTTTGGTTGTGATTGGCTTTTGGGCCAAATGTGAATGGAAATGGGAGTTTAACTCCAATCCTTGAAACTTAAGTGATTTTAACATCCTTAAGTGAGAAAATGAATGTTAAATCCATAAAGGAAAAAGGATTTTGAACAATTATTTCGGAACCTTGATTTTTTTATTAAGGTTTTAGAAATGGATTGAGAACTATTTTAATTGTTATGTTTTGGATTACCCCAGGTGATACTTTAGAAACCGAAGAAATAAGTGTTTTAAGCAAAAATGGAAATAAGAAGAAAGTGTTATTTTTCCAAAACTGTTTTTACAGTATTTAAAATCGCCTTAAAGTGTTCAGCTGATTCCAAAGTGACTTTGATTAAATTGTGATTCACTTACACCATCCCTAAATATGATTATATTATATGGTTTTCTCTTTCCAGAACTTGTGTAGAAATCAATTAAAAGTTCCCTGATTATGCCTTCATCATCTTTTTCAAATACTTTCCTAAACAAATTATCTACCATCTCAACCTTAGGAGACTTTGATAATTATTTAGGTCATAAAGAAATAAAATCATGTTTCAAGAGGTAATGAGACTGAGTTTTCAAAGAGTTTATAAAAAGGGATTTCCCAACTTTCAAACTTAGATGCTTATTTTGAAAATTTAGGGGTTTAGGTCCTAAATCAAGTAAAAAGAGGAATATTGTCTTTCAATAATTTTACGGAATTTGAAATACTGTTTTGAAGGATTTGATATCAATATACCTATGAGACAATATTACTTCCAAAATGATTTGGTTTTAGACAAAAGGTTTGGTTTTAAGCCAAAGAGGATTTTAGTCTTCAAAGACTAGTATTTACATTAAAGAGAAAAACCTAAGTCATAGAGGGCTTAGTGAAAATATAAACTTAATGATTTATGACTTATGATAAAGCAAGACCATTTGTCATAAAGTATGGATAATTTAATATCCATCCTTCCATAAGATTTAATGGACCAAGAGTTATTTGTTTTCTTGGAAGCCAAGAGAAAGGCTCCATTAGAAAAGTGTAAAGAAATAAACGATTGGACTGTTGATCCAATTTCATAATGTCTTAGGACTTGTAAGTAAGTGCCTTAAAACATCTTTACATAAACATGACAAGTCTGTTTGAGAACTGTGGATCAGTGAAGGGCCAATGAGTTGTACCCGAGAATATTGTCCGTCAGAGATTGACATCAAATGGATTCTGGTTGAATCACGGGGTTATCCGACGGATAGACCAATTGGACGTATTCCGGCAATTTTGCCCAGATACATAGTTGATACTATGTTCGGTGAGGCCATTGTGCCCAAGAAGCCGAGTTCTGGTTGTAGAGGTTTCATAAAGAGCCTGATGTGTTAAAGGGTGTTTGAGATCACATGTGACTATGATTGTACGTATGTTATGATTTAGGCCTTATGTGCATAACACGATAGCCACAATGGTGCCTGAGATTTAAGCCTTGTGTGCGTAACACGATAGCCACAATGGTGCCTGAGGTGGGAGGATGTGAAACCTATACCGACCATTTCCTTTCTAAAATGTCAAATTAGCTCCGAAGCTAGGGTCAGATCTTCCTTGAGGCTGTGTAGGAATGGGACTGTGCAGTTTCAATCAGTTCTCTCTATTCTCAAGTCTCTGTGAACTAACAGTATCCAGTCATGCTTGATGAGATTATGGTCACACTGATTTGTGTATTGTTGACTATAATTGCATGTGTTATTTGTTCCTTGTATATACTTGATTGTTTGACTGAAATGTATGTTTACATGGATATGAATGTATGCTATGTGGTGTCGTGCTATTTTCATATCTGCCATATGCTGTGATGTTTGGGAATCTCACCTCCTTATTTTATATTGCCCATGTCGTCTGGCTATGTGCCTTATGTGTTCTTCTAAGAAGACCGAGATGTCGCTTGGTTAATTCATCATAGAGTTTGAGGTTCGAGCTTGCAGACGATAGATTGGAGTTTCTAGTGGACGTCTTTCAGCTTTTAGATGGTTCAAATTGATGGTCTTTGTGTTTTTATGTCATGCCTGACCTTTCTTGTCTTGAGATAGGCATGATTGTCGTTGGTCTGTAGGCTATGACTTTGCTCTTGGTTAGGGAAATGGCTTAGTCTGGGAGCTACTTTTGTAATGGCTCTAGTGATGTCTTTTGTGACGACGTCAGTCGTGGACTCAAATAGAGTTTCCGCTAGATCTCGTCAGCTGGGTTTGTTCTACCCACGATGTACGAGAGATGATGGTCTTTTATATTTTGGTTTGACCATCTTGGGATGTTTGGGAGTTAATGTTACTGTTTATGGAGCTGCGACTCCAAGTATCTTATATTTTAGGAGCTATGTCTCCATAGCTTTATGTTGAGTCTGTGTATCTTTATGTTTTCAGTTTACGAGTCGGGTTGGGTTTTGTGTAAATAATTTTCAAACTTACAACCTTAATCATGATTAGTAAATATAAGTGCACTGTTATTTTCTGAGTAACCCTAGATTGTATTATGTAAATATTTGATGAGGTTGGATGTTTTATTGCTTACCTTGAGAAAAGAGAAAATTATTTGATGTTATAAAATGTTTTATCAGGTATTCTGACTTCATCCAAACTTCATTTGTCAAAGGAGACATTTCGAAATGTTTTCTTTCAAACTTTGAGAATTCTTACCTTGATCCATTCTATTGACCTTAAAAGAAAAAAAAATTACCCCATTTTATTGCAGAGAATTTAATTAAACTACTTTTCGACCTTAAAATGTCACAGAAAATGTAGCGCCCAAGAAGGGTGTTACATAAGTATATAACTGAATTTCTGGTTGCCATTTAACTGATTTTGCTTGGTAGGTCAGTTATGGAACCAGGGATTGAACTTGGACGTGGACATGGAAGGGGTCGTAGAGGTGGTCCAATTGGCGGCCGTGTTAACATGAATGAAAATCATGAAGAATGAGTGGATTATGCGACTCAGGAAATGGAAAATGTGGCGGCTGTGATTGCAAATCAAACTACATCTATGAATGCCCAGAATCTGCAAGCTGCGGAAGGCAAGGCTCTGATTGCGTTTCAAAGCCAAAATCCTTCACAGTTTGGTGTAGATGCTGATCATGAGAGAGCTGATTTATGGATTCATGAGCTGGAGAAAATCTTTTAGTTGGTGGTCACTCCGACGTGGTCGTGGTTACCTATGCTGTTTTTCTACTGATCGGAGATGCGGAGTACTGGTGGAGAGGTGCTCAACAACTGCTGGAAGCTGATCATCAGGAAATTACTTGGGAGGTGTTTAAAATCGCATTTTTGAACAAGTATTTTCCGAAGAGTGTTCGGATTGAGAAAGAACAAGATTTTTGTGATTGTACTGAGAGATCCGATCATTGTGGGGGAGTATGCGGCGAAGTTTGAATCGCTCGCCAAGTATTTCCATTTCTTTCAAGTACAACCAAATGAAAACTGGAAATGTGAGAGGTTTGAAGCTGGTTTGAGTTTCGAGATTGAAGAATCTGTACTACTATTACACCTTAGAAATTTTCAAGATCTAGTCGAGATGAGTAGGAAGATAGAGCATATGAGGAAAGGAAGATATAATAGAGGGAATACTGGAGGACCTTTCCGATCCAAGAACCAATTTCAGAATCAAAACCAGAATCAAGAGTGGAAACAGGACCAGAGGAAGCCTTATTTCCGACCACCAGGAAATAATCAGAACCAACAACAAAATCGTCCGGATATTTCTATATCTGGAAGTGGAGACCGAAAGAATCAAAACCAAGGCCAAGTAAGAAGGTGTTACAAGTGTGGAGACTTAAACCACATGGCTAATACTTACCCAGAAAGAAGAGTTAAAATTTTCAATTGTGGACAACCGGGACATCTAGCAAGGAAGTGCTATGCACCAAGGCGTGGACCAGCAATTTAAAGTTTTATGTTCTGCATCGGATTATCACGTGATATTCTAATAAGGGGTGTCACATTAGTGTTAATGACTCATAATTTTAAGTTTGTAACGAATTTTAAGTATAATCGTGTTTTGATGTCTTTGAGTATTTGACTTCGTAGAGTCTATTATGTTGTTGGTCTTTTCAGTTGTAATATAATGTTTATGACTTTTTGAGAACAGAGGTTCCTTAAAGAAATTTATTCCAGTATCTTTTCTATTAGTGGATGTGACTCAGCTTGGTTATGGGTTAGATCATTTCCTTTCCTAAAGTCGTTATTTCAAAAGTCACTGGTATTAAAAGAAAACCCTCTCGATGGTAGGAGTTCTCCGCCTTCGATTTTCTAATCCACTGGAAGTTGTTGTGAAATAAGGAACTTTAGTTAGGGTCATGATTGTAAACATGTATTAGCTATGCATTTGTACACAAACGAACCTATTAAAGGTTCTTTTTATCTACCGGATATTCCTGTATGCTTTTCAGATTGATGAAATTCTTCTATATACTTTCCTGTGAGAGTAGGGATTGAGAGATCCTGCCTAGTTTTAAGTCATGAAATTTCAAGGACGAAATTTTTTTAAGTGGGGTAGTAATGTAACACCCCGATTTTTCTACTTTCTAATATCGGTATAAATATAAATAAACGTTTATATTTTTATCTGAAATTTGGAAAATGATTTTGGGAAGACCAAAGTCATATTCAGATTATACTTATTTTTATAAGTATACGGTGAAATTTCGGGTTCAAAACTCAGACGGAAACCGGTCTGCGTTTTTAGTGATAGTTATAATTTTATACCAGCATAAAACCCTAATTTGACCCGAAACTGAAATTTGTAGTTTTTTTCATAATTTGTCCGTGGGGAATTCTACATTCCAAATTTCTAATCAGAAATGAAATATTATGTTTAATCGGATGAATTTTGGTAAAAGTTCAGATGGAAAACAGTCGGTGTTTTCACTGATAGTAAGGTTTTAATGAGCCAAAAATCTAATTTTGACTAGTGAACGAAATGGTTTATGTTTAAAACATATTTCCAACGAGTTTGGTAATTTTAAAAAAATTTCGATTGAAAAACAGACAGAAACCCTAATTGGGTAATCGACTGAGTCGAGAACGGACGTGTAGAGACAAAATCTGACATTCAATGGATGAAGATGAGTGATGACTCATAAGGGTGAGTCATATAGGTGACTCACAAGTGTCATCATTGCTTTTGAGGTGAAATTACTATAATGACGCTAAGTTGTTATTTTATCACCAAAATGCCATTATGTAAGATTACCATTTTGACCCTCAAAATTCATGCTTGGACCCTTTGGCCCCTAGTTGTCACAACCAAACCACTCCAAATGAGACCGTTCTCACTTCTATTTAAGGCCAAGGTCATCTTCTTCACCAAGCTTTCACCATTTTTACAAAAACTCTAAGTTTCCATAAGCTTACTTTGTGAAGCAACTTGGTGATTCGTTACCCATTTTTCAATTACAAGAGGTAATCCATGATCCTCATCATCATTTAACTATATGTTCTTCACATATTTTCATGATTCAATGCCTTATTCATTTTTCCAATTTCTAGATCTAGAAACTTTGAAATTGTCTAGAAAATCAAAGAAAAATCCTAAAAATATGAAACCAATTTCTATGAGTTTGTTATCATCTCTACTATCATAATCCAAGGGATTGATGTAAACAAAATTTTCCTAGGAGGTTTTGCTTATTTTCTTAGAAAGTGAACTTGTATATCATCTTTCTAGTATGTGAGTATGTTGAATCCAAGTTGTTGTGTTCAAATAAAATCCCTAGCTCATGTTTCTATTAAAGGTCGAAACTGAGTTTTGAAGGAATTATAGTACTTGATTTCAATTCTTGTGTTAAATCATTAATCCTACGTCTTAAGTATTAAGGATCATTAATCCAAAGACTTAAGCAATTTTAGAAAATTTTAGTCACCAAACCCTAGCATGGGTGTGACCTACCTATAGGGGATAGGTGATTTTATCTTCTTGTTTTTGATTGATAATTATATTATGTGGTTTGTTGAAGGAGATTGTGTGTGAATCGTGTACGGGTGCTGTCAAGAAACCGGAGTGTCCGCGAACGGGTATCGTAAAGAAAGATCTTCAAGAGGTAAGAGGAGCTTACCTGAGGGATTTTCCCCGATAATTATATGTGTGATTGGTGTATTATTTGTAATATTTTGTTGAGATTCATGGTGGTTGTTTAGCTTTGTGTTAAGCTGTGATTTTATCTGTGGTTAGTTATTTGCAGTTATGTATTATAGTGCTTTGATGCATGATCTGCCTGGGTTAATTACTATAATATTGTGATGAATTTTTGTCATGAATTTATTGTTGATGTGGATTGTGGATTGGAAAGCCTGACAGTCGTCAGAGCTTAATTAAATACGAGGTTAAAAGCATTTAAAAGCTTTTTATGAATTAATAAGTTTAATTCAGTGGAAATAGGAATATATTATTACTTAATTTATTATTTGGTAAAAAAAATGGGAAAAAGTGAAAAATAATATTATTTTATTGATTTAACGGCGAAAGAGCGTTTTAAGAGTCACAGTGAGGACGTAACCGTGAAAATATTTTAGCACTGCTAATTTTCGCATAAGGAATTTCTAAATATTAGAAAATGTTATTTTAAGAGAAAAAGTTTCAAAAATAATTTTATTACAGTGTTGGAAAAATTGTTTTACCACAAAAGTCATCTTTTGCCCTAAAAACGTTTTAAATAGCAAACGACGGACAATTCCGTCAATATTTGCGAAAGTATTCTTAAAAAGGGTAATATTGAGAATTTGTCTCAAATGAGGTTCCCAAGTTCAAATTATTGATTTTTGAACGAAAATGGGTTTCTTAGCGATTTGATGAAGGAAGTTATAGTAGAAATGAATTTACGAAGATTGGACGTTATTTCGGGAAAAAGGGTTTCCTAAAGAAAATGAATTTCAATATGGTTTGACATTTTGTAAACGAGTTACTACAGAAAGGGGTTTCGTAAACTAGTTTTACTCTACGGTATATTTGTTAGTCATGATATCTCAACGATATTCATATTATAATTGTTTTGTTAGTCATGATATCCTTATGATATTCATGTTTCGGTGTATGTGTTAATTATGGTATCTTTAGGTCATTCAGGCCTCGATGTATTTGTGAGTCATGATATCTTGATGATATTCATGTTATAGTATATTTGCTAGTTATGATATCTTGATGGTATTCATGTTACAATGTATTTTAGTATCTCTATGTTATTCATGTTTCGTAACTGTTAGTCATGGTATCATGGTGATATTCATATTTTAGAGTTGACCATTGTGCCTTAATGGTCAATGTGCCTTTTAGAGTTGACCATTGTGCCTTAATGGATGATGTGCCATTTGATTTGTTGACCATCATGCCGGGATGTTTGGGCGATGTGCCATTTGTTTTGTTGACCACTGTACCGGGAGTTTGGATAATGTGCCATTATGTTGTTGACCATTGTGCCGGGAGTTCGGATAATGTGCCATTCAAGATCCTGATCTGCTCATTTATTTTGGTGAGTGAATCTCCTGGAATTAGGTATAAAGATTATGTGATTGTATGTGAAATGTCATTAATCTTTTGTGAATGATAATGACTGTTCCAGTGTGGAACCCATTGGGAAATTACTTGTGATTTTTGAGAAGTTTATGTTGTTATGACTATATATGTCTATATGTTGTTTTGGTGTGTGACGCGTGCAGTTATCGTGCTTATATCCATATATTGGTGTCTTACCCTTACAATATATCAGGTTTTACTCGTTATTGCTGTTGTACCTTGGTACTGGTAGTTGATGATGCAGACGAAGTCTTAACTTCAATCAGGGATACTAATCCCGATCTTTGTAGAGGTTGGTAATAGCGGTTAGAGTTCCTCCATTCGATGTTTTATAGAGTGACCAGCTTAGGATTTTTCCTTTTGTTGTGTAATTTTGAGAAAATCGGTTTAAGGGATTATGAAACCCTTGGTATGGTTTGTAATTTCTTAGTATGGAAATAATTTCAAAAAAACTTATATGTTGTGATGACCTGATTTATGAACAAAAACAGTTTATGTGTATCGTCAAGTATAATGTGAATTTACTTTTGTGTTGTGCGTGTCACTTTATTGAAGTATTCAGGAAGAAAATTTGTACACCCGAGTTTTCTGACCTAAAGTAAATTAAGTTTCTGAAAGCAACCAGCAAATAACTTTTTAATTTATTTCCGCACGTGGTACAAAGTAATGCCCAATGGGGTGTTACATTTCTTGATTCTGATAAATTACTTCTTCTTCTAATGGTAAATTTGCAATTACAATCTCAACTTTCATGTTCAAAATTAGAAGATGTTTCTTGATTCTGATAATTTTCTTCTTCTTCTTCAGGCTTATAGTCTTTATATTTCTTTTTATATCGTTTAACTATTTTCCGAGGCTTATTACTTCTTTGTTTTGAGGAAGGGACCGGGGGGGGTGGTGGTGTTATTTCTTTTTATATCGTTTAATTATTTTCTGAGGCTTATTACTTCATTGGTTAGAGGGGGGGAGTTATCTTTGAATATCCGAATTGTTGACAAAAATTCCCTATTGGTAGTTTTTTTGTTCAAATTTGGCTTTTCTATGTAGCATTAAATCCGTACAAAATTGTAATATAGTTTTATTGATAATTGAAATTATTCTTCCATATATTTATATATATATAAAATGTAGTTGAGGCAAGTATAAATGTAAGTTAATGTAAATATCTTTAATCAAGAATAATTGAAAAGAGAGGAGAGGAACTATTTAACAAGAAAGCCAATTTGGACTTTTTCATTCATCTCAAAGGCTAAACAATGCCTCTCCTACACACAAATGAAAACCGAGAATAAAGATCAAAATAACCCCAGACAATATTTTCTCTAAATCCCACCCAAATTTTCCCATTTTCTAGCCAACTTAGACAAGGTCCGAGTTGAAGAACCATCTTCTTTCAGTGCATTAGCAGCAGCAACTTGTAAACCCTTCATTCTTTTGCGCATTCCTTTACCTTCTTCCCCTTCCATCACACACTTTATCACTCTTGCAATTTCCTCTCTTTTAACTATTCCATCCTCATTAACCATTGGCCTAATTGCCACTTTAAGGCCATCAGTTAATATAACTGCATTCATCTTCTGCTCTGCAAAGAGTGGCCATGTTATTAAAGGCACACCTTCTTGGACACTCTCCAAGATTGAATTCCAACCACAGTGACTTAAAAACCCACCAACTGAACTATGACCAAGCACTTGAACCTGAGGTGCCCATGATGGCAAAACCAAACCTTGCTCTTTAGTCCTTTCCAAAAACCCACTTGGTAAGAATTGCAAAGGGTCCTCATTTACAACACCTAAGTAAGCAGCACTTGTTGAATTACATGGAGGTCTCAAAACCCACAAGAACTTTTTACCACTCAATTCCAAACCCAAAGCCAGCTCATTAACTTGTTCTTGAGAAAGTGTTCCACC
The DNA here is from genome assembly GCA_030762895.1 of Sophora flavescens. Taxonomy (NCBI): domain Eukaryota; kingdom Viridiplantae; phylum Streptophyta; class Magnoliopsida; order Fabales; family Fabaceae; genus Sophora; species Sophora flavescens. Next base: position 206,108,268 of record CM061063.1, on the reverse strand, counting down.
ACTTCCAAATGAAACATACAACACTGAAATATGTGGCTGGTTATCCAACCATCTTAAACACTCTGACCCATTATCCCCAATGGTTGAAGTTGAACCTTTTTGTGTAATGGGTCCCACAGGGTAAAAGCTGATTTTGCCATTCACCTCTTCTTCCAATGCTTTTATAGTGCCTGATTCCATTTCTAAGAAGCTGTTGATGAGGATTCCATCAGCTATAGAAATTCCTTTGGCATGTTCAAGAAACTGTTTGTAATCTTCACTTGATCTATTCTGAAGTGAATGTGGGAGATCTCTACCCATAATTGGCACACAACCAGGTATTTGTATAGGTTGTGTTATGTCACTATACTCACCTGAAATTTGTTGATCCAATTTTGGGATATAAAATAACAATGACAGAATCGTAGTTGCTACAGGGAAGTATATGTAGGACAATGTGTTGAACTCTTTTGCAAAATGAAGTGCTTCAAATGCAAAAAAATCTGTAATCAAAGCTGCCAATGGAGCTTCTGAGTTCAAGGATTTGAGGACATCATGTAGAGATGGAAGAGAGAGAGTAACAGTGAGTTGAATAAGGATTGCAGGGTTTGGTACTTGAGGTAAGTCTTGTTTGTTGATTGGAGGAAGAAAAATGGAGTTTATGTTTGGAGGGAGAGCTTCAAGGTAGGCTTTGGAATTATTTGGGGGTGACTCGAGTGTTGGAATGATGCATGTGACATGAAAGTTGGGGTGCAGGTGAATAAGTTGCTTGGAGAGTTCAACTATTGGGACTAGGTGGCTGAAACCAGGGCTTGAAACAACAGCTATGTGAGTTGTTTTTGCCATGTTTGCCTATTCGGAATTTAGTGAAAAGCTATTATTTGCTTGATATGATCTCTATGGAGAGGAGAGAACCGTTTTAACTTATATATACATCTGAGGCCTATACTTATGGAGAGTAAGATTATATCTCTACTTATTTTTAATAAACCAATTTGTATTATTTTATTACTTATTGCGAGAAAAGAGGTTGAATATGCATCATACCGTTAAGTGTTCAATTACAATACAAATTTGAAGATGCATGAGCTTAGAGCATCTTCCGTGGTGCAATTCAGTGAAATTGTTTAACTCCTTTTATTTATGGGTCCTATTATATCATTTTTTTAATACTTTCTTAAGCAATTTTATATTCTAATGATATAACTCTTAAAATGTTCATGAAATGAGTCTCATAAATTACTTCACATTTTTATTTATAGTTATTTTTCTTTCAATTTAAAATGTTAATTCTTTATTTTTCTTTGATATTAACGTTAACACTATCATTTTTTCCCTTTTTACTTTATCAGTAATTCTTATATAAAAACCAATTGTTCTTACATGTAACATCCACGTTAAACAATTTTCATTGAAGTTGCTCATATTTAGTTCCAACTTCCAAATGAATATTAACATAAAAAAATCTTGCCGGTAGACTGATACCATTTTTCTTCTAAAATATAGATACAAAAATGAAAACTATAGGACGCTACCTGAAATCTAGGGATTGCCATCACATGTATATTTATTGTTTTGTATAATCGATGGTATAAAAAATCAAGGCATGGCATTGCCATCACATGTATATCTATTGTTTTGTATCATCGATGGTATAAAAAAATCCAGGCATTGCAATCGCATGTATATTTAATGTTTTGATGGTACAATACTAGAATTATTTGTCATACACGCACCAAACAAAGAATTATTTGTCATAGGCAGTTGATTGAGTCAGAGATTTTCTGTCGGTAAGAGTTTGTGTCTGCTTTTCCTTGTTCATGAATGAAGCTTAAAATTTGGACCGATGCATTGCGTTTTTCTTTACTGGAATGAGACTAATAGCCGGACTTGCTTTGACCAAAGGAGAAAGATTACGACAAAAAATTGCATATTGATGGCGGCTACTACGGTGGAAATATGAGATAGGTGGTCCATTAGATGTATCATTAGTGTTAGCCCACAAATATATTATTAGAATATTTGAACGGTTTAGATTCAATTAGATTCAAATCGGAAAACTGGTCAACCAATAATAAAAGAAAATTAAAATTAAAATTTTATCCTTTTCCACCCGATCCAACCATCCATCAGAAAACCCGATTGCCACCACCCAATCTGAACGGAAAATCCTCCAGCTTCTATCAAAAGCTCCACCTCCTCCGGCTTCTAACCAGGGACGGAGCTATTTGGTTGTGGGGAGGGTCAGGGCCCGCCCTAACTTTTTCTAATATTTTTTTTATTCTTATTTTCTAATTAATTTAATATGTATATTATATATATGTATATATATATATATATATATATATATATATAAGTAAATGATAAAAAAAATAAATTAAAGTAATCGTATTCCCTTATTGTTGGTGTTGTAGTACTGATCCTTATCATTTATCAAAAAATTATTATTTGTTTAACTTAAACTATTCAAAAGTTATCCACTATATTCCAAAGAGCCACAAAAGTAATATATTTTTTTACATTGGCACCGGAATTATGGACTTGATCTTCTAGTGGAATGCTGACTGTGAGTGCCCGTGCACTGCGTGAGTGAAACTTCATTGCTCATTTTTTTTTTTTTTTTATAGATTTATCGGTAACATGATATTAAAATATTTTTTTGTCTTTCTTAATTCTGATACTTTTATGGTTTTGGGAGATAAATTTTTAACTAACTGTATGTTAGTATATATTGAAAAAAAAATTACTAAAAAATTTAGTTTATATTTAATTATAGATAATTTTCATAATAGGAAGAAGAAAGGTTATGTGTTTTGATAGATTATTCATATAATTAATATTTTGAAAAATCTAATTATTAATATTTTATATAAAATTTAATACATATATATTTTTTGGATAAACTTTAATCTTTATAGTTGGCCCTTCCTATCTTTGAAGTCTGGCTCGATCCCTTGCTTCCGACCAGAAGCAGTGTGTTGCTTGACACCAAAGAGGGAGATCGTTGCAAGAAGAGACACTTAGCCTTCCACTGTAGTGCTCCTCCATCCACCGCATTGCTTGAATAATCCCACACCACTGCAAGGAAGACCGCACCACCCATCGCTAGTTTCAATCGAGCCCAGGTCGTAGCCATTGTTCACTCTGTTCGCTCCTCCGCCGCTCCGACAAATTTGCACGATCTTTGCCCCTCCTCAATTTCATACCAAATCCAATGTACCCATTGTTGATGCAAACTATCTCTCACACACACTCGGAAGAAAAGATCAGAGAAAAACAGAATGCAAGACTTGATGTGTGAATGTGCATCATCATACCCAAATTTCATTCATTTTGCTGTATTTATACACAAACCATAAGTCCCACATTTGGCTGGGAGAGACTCTAACTACTTTAGCTATTTTACCTCTAACAAACTAACTGAATTAACAAACATAACTACCATTCTAACTAACTGAATTACACCAATACACCCCCTAATTCAGATTAGTCATAGGCTGCACTCCTAGCATACTTCTCAATTCTGCAAACCTTGCATTCTTCAGAGGCTTAGTCAGTATGTCAGCAGCTTGTACATCAGTACTACAGTGCTTCATCACCAATCACTAGTGGAAAATATACATTAGACGGTAAAGGTTTACGTCAGTTAACCAATAGCTAGACGTTAAAAAGGGGGCGGTGACAGTTTTGTAAATATCGGACTTCATTTATTCAATTTTAACGTCAGTTGTTTTAAGGACTGAACGCGTTGTCGCCACGCGCCAAAAAGCGAGCGATTTACAAAATAATGTAGATAGGGAGCGACAACTCGAGTATCGTCTCACAAGGACTCTTGGGTTGTTGTTATTAACAGAAAATTCAGTTCTGGGGGGTTTTGGATTTAAATTAAACAAAGAAACGAAACAAAACAGAGCAATGAAAACAGAGCAGTTTAAGAGATTAACAAATAAACTAAAGGCGATCAACCTACTGTTCTCGGTTTCCCACTATCATTGGTTCATGCAAATTCCAAGCCCTAAGCAGATTCTAATCCCCTTCCCGGTTGTAGCAACAATTAACAAACGAAATCGCTACTACGGATGTATGTTCCTATTCCCGAAATAACAAACGGGGTTAAGCCCTCATGAACTAAACGAACATGAATGAACACACGCGAAATAACAAACGCGATTAAGTATAGGAACATAACATCATCAAAATGAATCAACACAACACTATACACTCCTCGAAATAACAAACGAAAATGTATAATATAGTATTGAAAAGAGAAAAGCAAACAAAACAAGAAATACAGAACCTCAAGTGTAATTGAAACCAATCACAAGAGATTAATCTAGGAGACTAGCTCTCCATTACAGAAATAAACACAAAAGAGAAGAAAAGAAATTGAACTACTGAAACTACTACTAAGCTACTACTCTGACTAACTAACTAAAAACTCAGTTCTGCCTAAAACAGACTTATATACAACTTCTAGTTTCCACGGACTCGCGAGGCGAACACTGTCTCGCGAGGCGAATAATACGAATAGTCTTCAGCTTTTTGTTCTTTCGCGAGGCGAGCTTATATTCGCGAGGCGAGACTCTTCAAATTCCAAACTTGTAACGCCCTTGACCTTCAACATGGATGAGCCGTGATGGCTTCTGGTCTTCCAGGGTTGGATTACTCGCGAGGCGAGTAATGTTTCGCGGGGCGAGACAGAGATGATTGCTTTTCCTGGAACAGTCACGCTTCTGGTTCGCGAGGCGAATGCCTTCTCGCGGGGCGAGAAACTCCAGATTTATTTCTTTTTATTAACCTGAAAACAGAAAATAGCATAAGTGCTTTATTTAACTCTAAATCAACTAAATTAACCTAAAAATACTCTAGAGACTCAAAATGCTGCTTAAAGACAATCAAGTCTAATTTGGGCGAAAATGATATATAATTAGCACAAAACCACTAGTCATACTAGCCATAAAACTAGATGAGCCAGCTAACGATCAAAATACCCCAAACTTAAACTTTGCTTGTCCCTAAAGCAAACTAAAACTCAAAAACTCAAGAAGACTCGAGACATGGCAAGCTTAAAAGATTTAATCAACTTTGCACAAATTCATGCAATTTCATCAAAATAGTTTTTCTTCAATGTCCCCCCCCCCCCCCAAGCCAAAGCAATCCCCACAATCATTCATTCTAAACAATTGAGAATTTCATCATTCAAACAATCATTAATCTAAACAGGGATCTAAGTTACACACAAGAGGGAGATCACCAAATTCAAACAACTGCCTTCCTCACAAGGGCATTTAGTGTTCACTCATTCGCTCGCTTGTGTCAAGCTAACAACATTTCACTCAATCTCACTTTCAAGAGCACTTCCCATAAATTTGATTTTCATCTCCAAATGATTCCCACAGAAAAAACATGCAAGCAACATCGAAGGTCTTTTATGGGTTGTAATGGGGCCTAGCTAAGGGTAGGATATACAAAGGTACTAGGTCAAGACCCTAGGAACTAAGAGAGCATGAAACACTTCAAAACATTGAAATTCCACTCAAGTTCCTTTTTTCATTCATCTTTTTGCCTTGGGTGACTACAGCCATTTCTTCTAATACTTTTCTTTTTCTTTTTCTTTTTCTTTTATTTTTATTTCTTTTTTTTTTGAATTTTTGAATTTTTTTCTTTTTCGCTTTTCTTTTGGCCTTTGGCTCCAACCTTTTTATTATATATTTTTTTTTCAAATCCAACAACACATCACACCTTGTAGCCACCCCAAACTTAGTTTCTTGCAACCATTCTCCTGCTAAGCTTCCATGCTCTCCTAATCCTAAGATCGGGTTAACATGGTTTTTCAGATTTTTGCTCATAACATAAGGTTAACAAAAATTAACAATAGGCTAATCAGGCTCAATGGGGCTAACTAGGGAACATGCATTAGGGATGGTTATTTTTAGGCTAAGTAGCTATTTACAAAGAAAATGCCTAAATCATTTGAAGCAAACACATAAACATGCAAACCATAAAGAGATTCAAGCAAATTCAGGAAAGTGCAACTTGAAAGTGATTCACACAGTTAAAAACATGTTGGAGGCTCAAATCCTCACCTGGACATTTTTTTGCACATTTGTTTGACTGAGATTCTATCCCTAGTGTGTGCTTCCTATCACCCCCAAACTTATCATAAATCATGCCATCATAACAATTATCTCAAAGTTTAATTTTCAATCACATGGGGATCACTTTTCAAATTTCAAAATCTAGGGGAAACAGTCAAAAATTAACATGCAATCCATCTATGCAAATTCAACCAAATCCAATAAACTTGCTAACACCAGACTCAACACAACTCCTGAGCTTCTCAAATTATACAGGAGCTTTATTGAAAACAAAATAGAAATAAAGCAAAGCATAATTAAAAGGAAAAGGTTTAGAGAAAACTCATTGAGGGGCGGTTCCACCAGGATCCCACTGTCTGTGATACAGTGGCCACGAAATGTTCAAAGTACAGTATGATCCTCCCGGATCCCATGGCCTACAGCATAAGTATGAGAGCGGGCACTTGATAATCTTGGTAACTCTGCCAAGTGCGGCGGACTTCTCACTCCCCTTCGGGTCACAGTTGACCTCTTTCTCAACTTTGTTCATTAAGTCCTCCCAGTAAAAGTGGGGCTCATCCTCGTGGACTGGCCATGGTGCAAAATCCAGAGGCTTAAACTCCGTGACCGGTTGTTCCACAGGGGGAGAAGGTAAACAAGTAGTCAGGTTACTTCTGCCGCTTCAACTTCCGTGACGTTCTTCATTCACTGTGCTAACAATTCCATCACCGCTAAACTCTGCAGAATCTCAGCACACACCACACAAGGGTTAGTGTTAGTAGAGTCAATACATATAGTACAATAAATCAATCAAGAAAGGTCCGAATGTCCGGAAATTCTGACAGAGCTCATCCATCCCATCACTCTCAACACATGCATATGAATTAGTTGAATCATCTACTTCCAAAGGTTCTTCATTATCCTCGTGTATGGTGAAGCGGATGTGACACGGACTCGGCAAGTGTACCGGTTCATTGCAAGTAATAAAACGGTAAGACCGTTTATCGCCCTCGGGGATCGTGGGACAAGTACCACTTCGCAAATCGAACTACTATTTAGGCGATCAATTTTTGGAGTGAAGGTAGCTCTACCATCTAACAAAACAAACAAGAATAAAATGTTTTTGTTCTTTTTGGAATTTTATCAAACAATCAATATGCAAACAGGAAATATCAATAACAATTAGATAGAATTGTTAGGGTTAGACTAAGCTAATCCTCCCTTGATTGTTATGAAATGACAAGTAACATAGTTCCTAATTCAATTATGACAATCAAGTCTTTTCTGAAATACTCAAGCCTAATGTCTTAGGTGCATTGAGCCTAAAACCCCAAATTAAACCCTAATGCCTTAGGTGGATTAACTCTGAGATTTTGCATTAAGTCAAGACTTATAAGATTGCAAGCACCTCAAGACCTATGTCTAGGCTCATGAACTACTTGGCATTTGATTCATGAGCAAGCTCTAACACCAACCTTCCAGTTATCTATTAAAGCAACTAATCCTTCCTAGGGTGATCAAGCCTAAGAAAGCATTAAGCATGGAATCAAACACTCATAAAGAACAAGGAAACTGCATTACAATCAAGTCATTTTACAATCAAGTTCAGAAGAGCAATCATCTAACCCCAACAAAGGGGAGTTTAGCTACACATAACTAAAGATAGAATCAAAGAAAGAGTTACAGAGATGAACAAGGGAAGGGGCTCCATAGAAGGTTGCCCAGCAGCCACAGCAGCAGAGAGTGTATTTTTAGGGTTTTTCTGAATGTTCTTCTGTTCTGCCCTAAGGTTCTTTTATAACTCGTGGCCCGTCACGGTCGTGACGGGTTCTGTCTCTTGCAGTTCTGGCAAAATCAGTCTCTCGCGGGGCGAGAATCCCTTCGCATCACGAGCCATTATTTCACGCCCGTGATCTTCATCACGGCCAAGCCGTGATGGATTCTGACTTGTGGTAATTTTGGGTCACGGTCGTGATAGCCATCACGGCCAGGCCGTGACAGCTTCTGACTTTTGGCCTCTTTTTCTTCAGTTTTCAGGCTCTCTCTTCATCTCAGCTTCCTCATGGCTAAATCTTGGGCATTTAATCATAAATCCCTGCAAAACAACACACAATACCACCTTATCCGTTCCAAAGGAAAAACTAAACAAATCCAACTAAAATGGCCTAACTATATGCAAATGCATGCAGAAATGTACATGAAAAATGAGGTGAAATCACACTCATCAAATCACCCCAAGCTTAAGACTTTGCTTGTCCTCAAGCAAGAACCAATGCCAAAGATGAAAACAACCAGGACAATGATAGTGAACTAAGAACCCGAGTAAAATGATCCAAGCAATGGCATTCAATTAATTCAGCAAGAGACAATCAATTCAAGTCCAATTAGGGGCTTAGTTTTCCTAGACTCACATTCTCACTGATTCGGCACTCTATCTCACTTGAAGCTCACCCCAAGCTTGTTCATTTGCTTGGCTCTCTTTCTTGCCTCACTCACTCAAGTGTTCAAGTATATATAACAATTCGCTCCATTTTCCTCAAGGAATGATTCCTACCATATGCTTGACTATCAACCAAATCTTTACTTTATTAATGAAAACATCTAAGAATCAAGAGGTCTTATTCTTTGGTTGTAATGGGGCCATGGGATCAATTTTCGGTGGGAATTTCAAGAACAGGAAATTTCAAAAGGCTATACAAAAAATCATGCATTGCAAAGCACGACCTTCTAAAATACCTTTCTTTGGGTTTTGATTTCATTTTTCCACCATTCTTTTCTTTCTTCTCTGTTATTTCTCACTTCTCTTGTTTTTGTCATCCCCTTTTCTATATATCTTTCTTTTTCTTTTTCTCTTTTTCTTTTCATTTTTCTTTTGCTTGGAGAAGGGGAGATTTTTTTTTTTTCAACTCAAGAGAAATATATATATATTTTTTTTTCGTCCCAAACTTTCAACTACATTTTTCACCCTTTTTTCAATACTTTAGAAGGTCCCTCATAAGCTTAATTAACAAAACATTTCAGGGTACCAAGAAAAGCATGCTATTCATTCAGGCTCAAAATGGGGCAACTAAGGGTAGCATTATTCATTCAAAGCTCAGAAGGCCAGAAAAAAAAAAAACCTATTGCCTCAATCCTTTTCAAAAATTTTCACGCTTTGAAATGGTTTCAAGTCAAGTTCTAGAGAAAAACAATCCAAGAGGAACAACACTCTACACAAAGAACGGGGGCAGAGTTGGTAAGTACCCCCTAATGGCTCAAAAGCTCACATTTATCAGTTCAAAAACCAGTGAGGAACACAAGTCTATAGAAACACATGCTAATCATCAACTATCCAAGACCATCTCAAGAATAATTATTTGAAGCCATATCACAAGAATAGAAAAAAAAAATCAGGGTTCAAAAATTCACTATCACAGATAAATTGGCACTCAGTTCTCACAATCAGATGCTCAATCTAAGTTGGGGGCAATTAATTCATGTGATCATGCAAGACTAAACCTATATGAATGCAAAATGCAAGAATTCAAAAAATTTACACAAAATTACCCCTACCCCAAGCTTAAAAACTTACATTGTCCTCAATGTAAATAATTAAGTTAGAGAGGGGAGAAAACTGGAATAACTCACCAAGGTGGTAGCGGGTGCTGGTTCACATGCTTTCTGGCTTTGCTTTCCCATGCCCTTTTCTCCTTCCTTCATTCAAAATCTGAAAGCACTTAACAAAGCTATTAACAAACCTCTTGATCTTCTCAAATTATTCAAGAGGAATAAATCAAAAACAAAGGAGAAAAGGAAAAGAAAACTTGGGTTGCCTCCCAAGAAGCGCTTCTTTAACGTCACTAGCTTGACTTATTGAGAAGCATTCACCTGGATCCCATTGCCTGTGGTATAAGGGCCAATTGGTGCTCAATGTGTAAGGCCCTCCTGAATCCCACTGCTTGTGGAGTGGCAATTGCAGGAGCAATATAAATCTTCCCTCAATTCCTCCTGAGTCAAATGACAAGTTATAAACTCCTCTTTTGACCTCTTCGGGCATAAATGTTCCATGAAGCGCATGAGGCTTTATTTGTTGAACCAATTTTGAAGTGTCCACACATGCTTCCAAACCAATATATTTATCCAAGACAGTAATGTCAGGTTTCTTGGCAAGCATGGTGAACGATAGACCCTCTTTGCTCTCCACTACAACTTCAACTACACTTTGAACTATCTCCAAGACCAGATTTTTCTCAAATTCTGTTTCATGTGATTCTTGTACCAACTGTTTACAAATTTCATCAACTTGCGTTTTGAAACTTTGCATCACAGCTTTGATACTGTCATAGTTGGTTCTAATTTTGGTCTCAGAGGTGGACAGCTCTTGTGAGTTTTGTTGCAGAGCAGATTTCAGAGGATTTGGCTCATTCCATTTCCATTCCTCCTCATGCTTCATGATTACACTATAAGCTTGTGCATGAGGGCATTGATTTCCCCAGAGCCTATAGTCTCCCATGAGTACATTGGGCCCAAAGGAATATTTTGTGACTCCATCCAAGGCAGGAAAATAGTAAATCTCCATGTGTTACAATCCACCTTGAACAGATAAAACTCAAGAGAAAAAATCAAACATATACAGAAAACAGAAAAATACAGAACAAAACAGAAAAATACAGCAGAGAAACAGAAAACAAGAAAGAAAAAATGCCTAAATTAGGAGTCCTCTTTGGTTCTCTTGATATTGGCACACCGATCCCGAAGAACGGCGCTAAAAACTTGACACGGACTCGGCAAGTGTACCGGTTCGTTGCAAGTAATAAAACGGTAAGACCGGTTATCGCCCTCGTGGATCGTGGGACAAGTACCACTTCGCAAATCGAACTACTATTTAGGCTATCAATTTTTGGAGTGAAGGTAGCTCTACCATCTAACAAAACAAACAAGAATAAAATGTTTTTGTTCTTTTTGGAATTTTATCAAACAGTTAATATGCAAACAGAAATATCAATAACAAATAGATAGAATTGTTAGGGTTAGACTAAGCTAATCCTCCCTTGATTGTTATGAAATGACAAGTAACACAGTTCCTAATTCAATTATGACAATCAAGTCTTTTCTGAAATACTCAAGCCTAATGTCTTAGGTGCATTGAGCCTAAAACCCCAAATTAAACCCTAATGCCTTAGGTGGATTAACCTGAGATTTTGCATTAAGTCAAGACTTATAAGATTGCAAGCACCTCAAGACCTATGTCTAGGCTCATGAACTACTTGGCATTTGATTCATGAGCAAGCTCTAACACCAACCTTTCAGTTGTCTATTAAAGCAACTAATCATTCCTAGGGTGATCAAGCCTAAGAAAGCATTAAGCATGGAATCAAACACTCATAAAGAACAAGGAAACTGCATTACAATCAAGTCATTTTACAATCAAGTTCAGAAGAGCAATCATCTAACCCCAACAAAGGGGAGTTTAGCTACACATAACTAAAGATAGAATCAAAGAAAGAGTTACAGAGATGAACAAGGGAAGGGGCTCCATAGAAGGTTGCACAGCAGCCACATCAGCAGAGAGTGTATTTTTAGGGTTTTTCTTAATGTTCTTCTGTTCTGCCCTGAGGTTCTTTTATAACTCGTGGCCCGTCACGGCCGTGATAGCCATCACGGCCAGGCCGTGACGGGTTCTGTCTCTTGCAGCTTCGCAAAATCGGTCTCTCGTGGGGCGAGAATCCTTCGCGTCGCGAGCCATTATTTCACGCCCGTGATCTTCATCACGCCAAGCCGTGATGGATTCTCGACTTGTGGTGATTTTGGGTCACGGCCGTGATAGCCATCACGGCCAGGCCGTGATGGGCTTCCGACTTTTGGCCTCTTTTTCTTCGGGTTCAGGCTCTCTCTTCATCTCAGCTTCCTCATGGCTAAATCTTGGGCATTTAATCATAAATCCCTGTAAAACAACACACAATACCACCTTATCCGTTCCAAAGGAAAAACTAAACAAAATCCAACTAAAATGGCCTAACTATATGCAAATGCATGCAGAAATGTACATGGAAAATGAGGTGAAATCACACTCATCAAGATGTCCTCCGGATCCTCAATTTCTATGTTTCCTGGCTGAACATGGCCCTCATCGTCATATGTCTCCTGTTCCATATGGATGTTTTACTCTTCATACCTTTCAAAACATGCTATACATGAAGCAAATTCATTACAATCAGGACATGCTGTATAATAGATAGAATCAGGGGATTCAACACACAGTTCATCAACAGAAACATTATCAAAATTATCATCAGAAGTATCTTCAAGAATAACTATCTGTGAATCTACATATTCTTCACGGGAATGTGGAGTTTGCAGTGCGGCAGCCGAGGTGGCGATAATGTGATCAATTTGAGCGGCCAACTTCTGAGATTCAACTTCTCTCCTCTGATGGCTTTCAAGACTTTGTTCTGCCATCCGTTGATTTTGCTCGGCCATTTTTTGTATCATTCCTTCCATTTGTGCAGTTATCTGTGCAGTTATCTGTGCAGCCATTTTCTTGAACAGGTCCTCGAGTGAAGGTCCGGAAGGTGCAGAAGTGGTCACTTGGGGAGGATTCTGTGGTGGTGCCAGTGGTGACATTAGTTGTTGGTCCTCATACCAAGGGTTTAGATGGGCTCCCCAGCTCAATATGAAGACTTTCTTCAAATCAAACCAGCTGAAGGAGGAATCCACCTTAAGATTATACAACCAATCCCTTGCAGCGCCTTCAAGTGAGAGATGGAAAGCTCCCATCCGGATGTGATCTTCTGTTATTCCTTCGTGTCTCAAAGATTATAGAACAAACAGCCTGGAATTCCTTCAGATGCTCCTGCGGATTTTCACCTGCAAGACCACTAAACCTTGGCAACCAGTGCCTTAAACCAGCAAAATCAGGATAATATATGCATGGTGGTTCATAATTAACATTAGGCATGTACCCACACATGTAATTCTCCATGGAAAGCACTAAGATTCACAACCAGACAATGCAGACAAAACTAATTCAGCAAAGAGATTTTTTTTTCCTGCTAATAACAAAGAAGAGTCCCCGGCAATGGCGCCAATTTTTGAACGTGCTGTCGCCACGCGCCAAAAAGTGAGCGATTTACAAAATAATGTAGATAGGGAGCGACAACTCGAGTATCGTCTCACAAGGACTCTTGGGTTGTTATTATTAACAGAAAATTCAGTCCTGGGGGGTTTTGGATTGAAATTAAACAAAGAAACGAAACAAAACAGAGCAATGAAAACAGAGCAGTTTAAGAGATTAACAAATAAACTAAAGACGATCAACCTACTGTTCTCGGTTTCCCACTATCATTGGTTCATGCAAATTCCAAGCCCTAAGCAGATTCTAATCCCCTTCCCGATTGTAGCAACAATTAACAAACGAAATCGCTACTACGGATGTATGTTCCTATTCCCGAAATTACAAACGGGGTTAAGCCCTCATGAACTAAACGAACATGAATGAACACACGCGAAATAACAAACGCGATTAAGTATAGGAACATAACATCACCGAAATGAATCAACACAACACTATACACTCCTGAAATAACAAACAGAAATGTATAATATAGTATTGAAAAGATAAAAGCAAACAAAACAGGAAATACAGAACCTCAAGTGTAATTGAAACCAATCACAGTAGATTAATCTAGGAGACTAGCTCTCCATTACAGAAATAAACACAAAAGAGAAGAAAAGAAATTGAACTACTGAAACTACTACTACTACTACTACTACTAAGCTACTACTCTGACTAACTAACTAAAAACTCAGTTCCGCCTAAAACAGACTTATATACAACTTCTGGTTTCCACGGACTCGCGAGGCGAACACTGTCTCGCGAGGCGAATAATACGAATAGTCTTCAGCTTTTTGTTCTTTCGCGAGGCGAGCATATATTCGCGAGGCGAGACTGTTCAAATTCCAAAGTTGTAACCCCCGTGACCTTCAACATGGATGAGCCGTGATGGCTTCTGGTCTTCCAGGGTTGGATTACTCGCGAGGCGAGTAATGTTTCGCAGGGTGAGACAGAGAGGATTGCTTTTCCTGGAACAGTCACGCTTCTGGTTCGCGAGGCGAATGCCTTCTCGCGGGGCGAGAAACTCCAGATTTATTTCTTTTTATTAACCTGAAAACAGAAAATAGCATAAGTGCTTTATTTAACTCTAAATCAACTTAATTAACCTAAAAATACTCTAGAGACTCAAAATGCTGCTTAAAGACAATCAAGTATAATTTGGGCGAAAATGATATATAATTAGCACAAAACCACGGTCATACTAGCCATAAAACTAGATGAGCCAGCGGCTGATCAAGGACTGACGTTAAAGGTGAAGTGACTCACTTTTAACGTCAGTTCAATAAACAACTGATGTTAACAGTGAAAATTTTAACGTCAGTTCTTTATCGAACTGACGTTAAAAGTGAGTCACTTCACTTTACTCACTTTTAATGTCAGTCCTTACATCAACAGACGTTAAATGTTATTTTAATAATTTTTTTTATCTAGTATACGTACCCTTCCGCATTGCCTTCCTCAAAGTTTCAGTTTCACAATTGCTTTGATGTTTTGTGTTTCTGTTTTGAAAACTAAAATATATGTGCGAAGTATAAGTTGAATCAATAACCCAAACCGGATCTCATTCATGAAGTGTAATACAGACTGATACAGAAGATTGAAAGGGTTTAAAATCCTATAAAAAGTTACATTGAAAGGGTTTAAAATCCTAAACATTAAAGCTACATCCCATCAGAGAGTTTTATGAAATATGCCAAAGGAAAAACTATACTCCGAAGGGTGCACTCGATCTGTTTTAGCAATGGTCTTGGAACAGTCACTTGCTTCCTTTAATACCTCCTGAAACCGGGGGCATGAGAGAGCTCAAGAGAGGCAAAAACAGGTGCACTAGATCTGTTTCAAGCAAAGGCAGTGGTTCTAGAGACTTCCATGACGGTCACTTGCTGCCAAAGCTGAAGTTTTGGAACTGTGACTCCCGAGCACCTGATTTGCCCTCCACCAGCTGATTCTCCGGAAGGATGATAAGGTGAGCAACTCACATTAAGTGATTTACACAAGCTTATCACCCATGTTACGTGATTTACACAACCTCATAAGTTGTTTGACCATTAAGACAAAGATCTTTGAGTCTAGGAATAGGAAGAAAGAGTGATGAAGTTAATCTCCATGGCAGAGCCATATTGTGAAGCCGAAAATTAAAAGGATGGAAGGAAGCTATTTATAGGAGCAGGGGATGAAGTTACTAAGCTATTCCGATTTTCTTGAAAACTTATCTATAAACTTAATGCTCATTAAGAGGATTAAGTTACAAGGTGCATGGGTAGGTAGCACAAAGAGTCAAAGGAATGAATGTTTTTGCAGATATCTATACACTTTTAACGCCGCTTGTTTAAAAAAATTGACGTTAAAAGTGTTTTTAAAATAAAAATATTTATTGCTAACGCCGCTTTTTATACAACCGACGTTAAAAGTGTGATTTTTACTTCAGTTAAATAAATAGCCGACGTAAATAATCCTATATATTATAAATATGCAGAATGAATATTGGAAATAATGTAATTAATATACGGGAATTTGGCAGTCATAAATTAAGTTGACGTTAAAAATGAGGTTGTGGCAGTTTGTAAATATTAAATCACTATTTGCGTCAGTTCTATAAATAACTGACGTAAATAATTATGAAACTCATTTCATTGGTTGTCATGTCCCTATTGTCCCTCTTAACGCAGATCACTCCATATAGTGCTGTTTATTTCTAAACCTTTTTTTAAACAAGTTTATTTTTAATTTTTATTAATTAGCTTGAATTAGTAAACAAATTCTTGTGCAAATTAAAATAAATAAACAATTAACATAAAACAAGTTATATGTATAATCAAATCGTATCTCATTGAAGCGATTCATAAGTTAAAATTACATGATTAAAAGATAAAAAATTTCTGCAACATAGCCTTAAAATATAAAAAAGTTTCTGCTTCAACATCATTTTCTTCTCAGTCCTGTCATCAGAAACTCCAATGGATGCATCACCTCCCTCACTTGAATTCCATGATGCAAAGGAAATCCTCGATCACTAGCAAGCAAAGCAAAGTGAAATGGATCTTTGCATCTTTCTTCTTCACTGGAATTCCTTGATGCATCGTCTTGAATCCACAGTCACTTGCTTCCAAAGCAAAGTGAATGGGATGACAGGGATGAAATAAAGTGAGAGAATCACATTACGTGATTCACCCAACCTTACCATCCATTTTATGTGATTTACACAACCTCAGAAGTTGTTTGACCATTATGACAAAGATCTTTGAGTCTAGGCATAGGAAGAAAGAGTGATGAAGTTAATCTCCATGGCAGAGCCATATTGTGAAGCAGAAAAAATTAAAAGGATGGAAGGAAGCTATTTATAGGAGCAGGGGATGAAGTTACTAAGCTATTCTGATTTTCTTGAAAACTTATCTAAAAACTTAATGCTCATTAAGAGGATTAGGTTACAAGGTGAATGGGTAAGTAGCACAAAGAGTCAAAGGAATGGATGTTTTTGCAGAAAACTAATAAACTTTTAACGTCCGTTGTGTAATACAACTGACGTAAGAAGTGTGAGTGTTTTTAACGTCAGTTTCTTAAGACAACTAACGTTAAATATATGACCTTTAACGTCAGTTTTTACTAACAACTGACGTAAAATATATGACCTTTGAGTTATAAGGTGAATGGGTAAGTAGCACAGTAGTCATAGGAATGAATGTTTTTGCAGAAACTAATAAACTTTTAACGTCCGTTGTGTAATACAACTGACGTAAGAAGTGTGAGTGTTTTTTAACGTCAGTTTCTTAAGACAACTGACGTTAAATATATGACCTTTAACGTCAGTTTTTACTAACAACTGACGTAAAATGTTGTTTTATTTTGATTATAACGTTTACACCCGCGCGCCTTCTGCACTGCTCTGTATGTCTCTTTTCTCTTTTCATCACGCTCAACCCTCACTCTCAACCCTCACTCTGCCCTAATCGCGAGCTCATCTCCACCGCAACCACCGCGAGGGCTTCTTCGCCACCACCGTGAGGTACAATCTTAACCCCTAAATCTGTCTTTCCCGCTCATTCTTTGCAATAACTTGACATCTCTCTTTCCCCTTCCCACGCACTAACTCTCCTTGTCCCTCTGCTCTCAGTTACCACATCGAACGTTGGCCACCACTCGAGCTCCCCCCCCCCCCCCCCACCACCACCACCACCACGCGAGAGCCTATTTCTGGTGAGTCTTTAGGGCACATTTTTTTATTTTTGGTTTTTTGTGTATGTTGAAACTGTAGTCTCAGTAGTTGAAACTTGAAACTGTGAGTTTGAGGCTAGGCCGTGATCAGTTCTGCATGTGAGGGTCTGGTTCAGTTGGCACGTTACGGTCGTGATGGACATCACTGCCAGGCCGTGACCAGTGCTTGGCAATCTTCAAAAACTATAGTTTTCAATCTCCCGTATTGTCCTTATATTGGATAGATGTTTTGTATATCTACAGGACCTATCTAGTTATTTTTATTTATACTTCTGTATTTATTTTGAGTTATAACCTATGTTAATATATATATATTGTTTCTGAACAGGCATACATATGGATCAGTCGGATAGCCCACATGCACGGGAGGACACTGTGGGGGCTTCGCAGGACCCGATCACGCCTACGCCTGATTCTAGTGTAAGTTTACATGTTATATACTATCTTTAGTCCTTCTTTTTAATGTAAGTTTATAATGTTACAACCCTCTATTTTATCATTTTTTTTGTCCATACAGACATCACAGGCTCATAGGAAACGGGGTAGAGGAGCCACCTCGTTGAAGAAACTAGAGAAGGACAGGCAAAGCGGACAGAAGCTTGAGGTGTCCTTCGTTGCTAATCTAAATTCCCAGGGACCCCGTGCTAAAGAATTTAATAAGTGGGTGTTTCTACAAGCGAAGCGGCACATAAGCATCAACTACAACCACTGGAATGACGTTCCACAGAACGTTAAGGATCAGATTTGGGAGGCTATCGCGGTATTTTACCTTTACATTCGTTTGATTTACATTATTAGATAATTATCCGAGTTATAATCCATCTAGTTGTTATGTATTTAATGTGTAGGTAGCTTGGACTGTCCCAAATGACGAGGATCATCGTCATAAATGTATGAAAATGGCATCAAAGCGTTGGAATGGGTTCAAGCATGATCTTACCAGGTACTATGTATCCGGGAAGAAGCGGCTTGATAAAATGTTCTCAGATTATCCCTGGATTGATCAGGATACTTGGGATATGTTTGCCAGGAGTCGACAGGATGGAGAATTTCAGGTTGGTTGATTAAGTTAATTTTGTATGCTTATTTTAGATCATTTAACTGTATTTAATTATGTATTTTTATTTGAATAGGCTAAGGCGAATAAGGGTCGGCAGAATCAGGTGAAGAACGTCCACCGCCACACCATGTCTCAGGGTGGGTACCAGACTCGGATCGAGCAGATGATGGCGGATAGGCTGAGGGCGAAGCAGGAAGAGAACTCTGCTAGGATTGAAAGAGGAGAGGTGCCTGAGGGCACATCATTAAGTCCTCCGTCGGACATCGACCGCGAGGATGTCTGGTTAGCCGTCCGCATGACAAAGATGGGATCTTTTAAAGTTGATGCCACTCGCAAAGTGGCAGATAAGATTGTAAGTAAATAATTAACTTGATTTCAATTGATATTTGTATAGATATTTGCAACACTTTTCACTTGCACGTTTTTTCATTTTTTTCCTTGTAGATGGATCTTAAAGCACAATCCTCCCAGAGCTAATTCGTCCCTTCTGGACGGACGGCGGACGTCTTGATGACTGCTCTAGGCAAGAAAGACCATCCTGGTCGGGTTCTCGATGTTCCTGGGAATGTGACCATCAAAGAATATTATGGCAAGTCTGCTTCAAGAAAGCGGGTGGTCGATGAAGCATCAATTTTGGTTGACATTTCTCAGCACCTCATGTCCAACCCAGCTATTACAACACATCTGATGCAAAGCTTAATATCCAACCCGGAATTCAAGCAGGCGCTTGCCAGAGAGCTTTCCTCCGTCGGTACATCCCAGGACACCGCAGGGCATGCCAACCCTTCAAATGTGAGCACAAAAGAGAGTTTAAGTAGGGCACATGTGGAGAACGATGAGTTGGCAGCTAGGGAGCGGGAGTTTGAAGTCCAACGCCATGAGCATGAGTTGGAAATGAAAAGGCGTGAGCTTGAGTTGGACTCCAAACGACGTGTGCTCGAAATGTTAACAAAGGTATGTATTCATTATTAATGTCCAAATTAGTCAAATAATTACTTGTGCTTTTTTTAATTATCAACAACTTATCTATTTTATTTTTCCTAAATTGAAGGCCAAGTCGACGTCGGTGTCGGTGTCGCTGTCACCTATCACTCGTTTGTTCTCACTTGGTGAGGATTATGCGTTTGAGATTTTTGAATGTCCATTGGAGCACGATGGATGGGTGGCACGCCTAGATCAACGGAGGATATTTACCTTCTGTGGTGACGATCTCGGGAACGCCTGCAGAAATAACGTCTGGATGAACAACATGTTTTCAGTCTCTGGTGCACGTAAGTTAATTTTAATTTTATAACTTATTTAGTTTTGGTATTTTTACATTTAATAATTTATTTTAATTTCAATATATATATTATGTAATTAACATCCACATCTTTTCATATCTTAGGTATCTCCATCGTCTTCAGCTTGATAAGGGCGTTGCATCAGTTTACGACTTCTTAGATCCGTCAATCCTTCTGCCCGAAATCTTTGCTGGCGATGCATTGAGTAAATACTTAGGGAAGTTGTTGGGAGACAATCAGAAAGAATTATATCTGACTCCCTACTGTATGAAAAGCCATTGGCAGTTGTTTGTACTTCACCCGTCTAGGCATACTGTCATATTCTATTGCTCTCTCCACCAACAGCCGCCACAGGTGGTGTTGGAAGCTGTAAATAAGTAAGTAACTAATCTTAAATTTAATTTGTTTTAATATCAGTTGTTTTTAGTTTATTACACACATGATATATGAATTTGTTAATTGATCGACATGATTATTTGTTTATGATAGCGCGCTGAAGGCGAGTAGCATAAGTTGTGCCGACGGGAGAAGTAGGACTTCTAAGGCTAAAGCAAATCATGTATGGAACATCATCAAGGTTTGGTAGTTTATTTATCAAATATTAATATTATAATTACTAATTTATATGTATATTCAACTGACATTGAAATTAATTTTGTTGGTAGTCTCGATTTCAAAATGACGGGCGGTCGTGCGGCTATTATGTGATGCTTCATATGCTGAACATAGTCTCCACATCTATTACGGATGGATGGAATAAGGTAATATTTAAACAAATTGTTAAATTATATATTATAGTTTTGAAGATGACTTGCATTGATGTTATTGTTATTATTTGAACGTGTGTAGGCATTTAACGACCAATCGCCTATTCAAGAAGATGAGTTAAGAGACTTGAGGATGCGCTTCGCTGAATTCTTCTTCAAGTATGCGGCTGAAAAAGGAATTGACAAGATACCTCCGCAATACTTAGATAAATAGTTTTTTTGTTAGACTTTAGAAACTAATTAATAACATGTATATATATATCCTTAGATTGGTAGTTTTGTTTTTTAGACATTGGAACTAAAATTTATTTATATATATACATGGGTTTTGATTTTAAGTTTTCCCATTGTTCCATTTTTCCTTTGCAATTCTGTAATGTGTGTGATATTCTGTGTTACTGGGATATTTACTGAATGTAGGGATAGCCGAGGGGAGTGATATTTTAAAACTGTATTAAAAAAAATCTATTAACGTCAGTTGTATCAAACAACTGACGTTAATAGTATTTTATAAAATATACACTACACTATTAACGTCAGTTGTAATAAACAACTGACGTTAAAATTAAACCTTTAACGTTAGTTCTTTATAACAACTGACGTTAGTTTTAACAAAATTTACGTCCGTTGTCTTAAAGAACTGACGTTAATAGTTTTATGTTTAACGTTAGTTGTTTAAACAACTGACGTTAATTTTTACAAAATTAACGTCAGTTGTGTTAAAGAACTGACGTTAATAGTTTTATATTTAACGTCAGTTCTCAACTGACGTTAAAATATTAACTATTAACGTCAGCTGTATTTACGTCAGTCAGTATTCTGACGTAAAAAATCAATTTTAACTGACGTAAAAAGCACTTATTGCACTAGTGAATTTACCCTTGCTGACCTGATCACGAAGGAAGTGATACTTGGTTTCTATGTGTTTGTTCCTGCCATGAGCAATTGGATGTTTTGCCAAGTCAATAGCTAACTTGTTGTCAATCAGGAGCTTCACAGGATTGGCTTCTCTCAACTTCAGTTCTTCTAGTAAGGTTTCCAGCCATAGAGCTTGACAAGCGCCTATTAAGGCTGCAACATATTCAGCCTCACAGGATGATAAGGCAACAACAATTTGCTTCTTTGAACACCAACTTATTGGCTTGTCTCCAATCATAAACACATAGCCTGTGGTGCTTTTCCTATCATCTTTGTCACCACACCAATCAGAGTCACAGTAGCCAAACAATTCGGCTGCACTTCCACTTGAGTTGTTAGGATAAAGAATGCCAAATCCAAGAGTTCCTTTGACATATCTAAGGATCCTCTTGGCTGCAGTGAGATGAGACACCTTTGGATGCTCCATGTATCTACTAATCATACCAACACTATAGGCTAAGTCAGGCCTAGTGTTGCACAGGTATCTTAAGGAACCTACCATTTGCTTGTAGTGAGTAGGATCAACTGCTCCATCAGTACCATCCTTTTGCAGCTTGATTCCAGCCTCTGCAGGTGTACTTGCAGGATTACAATCGAGCATACTAAACCTCTTTAGTACATCTTCAGCATGTTTCCTTTGGTTCATGAAGATACCCTTGCTTGTATGAGTAAATTCAATGCCAAGGAAATAGGATAGCACCCCCAAATCACTCATTTCAAATTCCTTCATGATTCTGTTTTTGAACTCAGCAATTTCAACTTCACTGCTTCCTGTTACCAGCAGATCATCAACATATAAGCATACTATAAGTGTGTTTATTGTAGATGCATGCCTGACATACACACCATGTTCTGTGGTGCATTTTACAAATTTCAGTTGCTTTAGAAAGCCATCAATTCTCATATTCCAGGCTCTTGGAGCCTGTTTTAGGCCATATAGGGGCTTCTTCAACTTGTAAACTTTGTTTTCATGCCCTTTTACAATGTAGCCAGGGGGCTGAGAGACATAGACTTCCTCCTCTAGTGGACCATTTAAAAAGGCAGATTTCACATCCAGTTGGTACAATGACCATCCTTTGAAGCTTGCCAATGCAACCACAAGTCTTATTGTTTCAATTAGTACAACATGTACAAAAACTTCATAGAAATCCAGACCAGGTTTCAGTAGGAAACCTTTAGCAACTAATCTGGCCTTATGCTTGGCAATATCACCATTAGGCTTCACTTTTTTTTTTGTAAACCCATTTTACATCAATAGGTTTCTTCTGTTTTGGCAAGGTCACCAATTCCCAGGTCTCATTCTTTTCAATTGATCTGATTTCCTCCAGCATGGAATTTCTCCAATTTGGACTTTCCATAGCCTGCTTAAAACTGACAGGCTCAGCTTCAAATAACAGTGCAAAGTGCACTAGCTCACCTTCTGTTGTAATTAAAGAATATGGAAACAGCTCATACTCATTGAGTCTTGGCGGTGCATGTCTTTCTCTTTGTGACCTTCTGATATGAGTTTCTGCAGCAACTTCCACATCTTCTTGATCATCTTCACACTGCATCAGTATGCTGTTAGCATTATTATCAACCTTGCCTGCTTCCCAATTCCAATTTTTCTTTTCATCAATCACAACATCACTACTTATCACAATTTTATTCTTCTTAGGGTCAAACAACTTATAAGATCCAGTTGAATGATAACCTAGAAGGATCATCTGCTCAGCTATATTGTCAAGTTTCTTTCTAAGTTGTTCAGGTACATGCCTATAGCATAATGAGCCAAAAATTCGAAAGTGGCTTACATTAGGCATGTTACCTGACCATGCTTCCTCAGGTGTCATGCCTTGCAGCCTCTTGGTTGGACTTCTATCCAAGATATAGGCTGCAGTTGCCACTGCTTCACCCCAAAAATAGGCAGACATTAATTTTATATACTTTTAGCATGCTTCTTGTCATATCAAGAAGTGTTCTATTTCTCCTTTCCGCAGTTCCATTATGTTGAGGTGTATATGGAGCTATCACCTCATGTATGATTCCCTCTTGGTCGCAAAATTTCTGAAATTCATGTGAGACATACTCACCTCCTCCATCAGTCCTCAACACCTTGATTGCCTTCCCACTTTGCTTTTCAACCATTAATTTGAACTTTTGAAAAACACTTAACACATCATTCTTCCTTTTAATGAGATACAACCACATTTTCCTTGTAAACTCATCAATAAAGGAAACAAAATAACTGTTGCCACCAAGAGAAGTTACCTCAAAGGGACCACACACGTCTGAGGAAATGACAGCAAGCTTCTCATTTGCCCTGTTTGGAATTTCAGATTTGTAAGATTTCCTTGTCTGTTTGGATTCACAGCAATCAGCACACACTTCCTTTGGCTGCACAATGGTAGGAAGGCCTTTAACCATATTCTTGCTCTTTAACAGGACAAGACTTCTGAAATTCAGATGTCCAAACCTGTGATGCCACAACCAAGTTTCACTGCTGCATTCACTGGCTAGACACTGATGCTGCAACACTTGAACACCAATCTTGAAAGTACTATTTTTTGACAAATGAGCTTTCAGGACTAGTCTTCCTTTGTTATCAAACACCTTCAATTGACTATGCTCCATTTTCATTGAGTAGCCTCTTTCAAGTAACCGACCAAGGTTTAGTAGATTATTCTTCATATTTGGAACATACAATACATCGAAGAATGGCAAGATGTCGTCCATTCTTCTCGCTGGATCATTACTCTCCCCATTCCTTCAAAGCGATTCTGATGCTATTGTCAAGAAATCTAACCTTGCTCTTCACATTCTCATCAAGGTTTGTGAACCATTCCTTATGGCCAGACATATGATTAGAACATCCTGTATCAAGATACCATAACTCAGATTTTGCATTTTCTGAGCTAGTGGTAGCCATCAAGAGGACTTCATCTGAGTCAGAATCTTCCTCATGAGCCATTTGTGCCTCTTCACGCTTTCTTGGCACCTTCTTGCCTCTGCACTCATTTGCATAATGACTATATTTCTCGATTGTAGCACTGCACATCCTTTCTTGGAACTCTTCTTTTATCATTGTTTCTGCTCCCCTCATATTTCTTGGAGCTTTCATTATTGTGATTCTGCTCAGTGCTACTGCCTTGGACTTTTTCTTGATTCTTCCATTTATTGTTTTTCCACTTTCCTTTGCCCTTGTAATTCTTTCCCCCATCTCCTCCTTTCTGTTTGGACTGAGCTTGAAGAGCTTGCTCAGTCTTCACAGGATTTCTCTCATTGAGCCTCAGCTCTCGGGCTTCAAGAGATGCCTGAAGCTCTTCAATCCTCATAGCAACCAGATCCTTGGATTCTTCCAATACAACAACCACTTGATCAAATCTAGTGGTTAGTGTTCTCAGCACCTTTTCAATTATCATTACAGTTGATAGAGTCTCACCACAAGATTTCATTTGGTTTGTAAGTGCTATCAATCTACTAAAGTACTCACCTACACTTTCTTGATCAGTCATCTGCAGGAGCTCATACTGCCTTCTTAGGGCCTGCAATTTGACTTTCTTTAACTTGTCAGCACCCTCATAGAACCGAGTCAAGTTGTCCCATGCTTGCTTTGCAGTTTCTGCTGATGAAATCTTCTCCCAGTTATCAGAATCCATGCATTGTTGAATCAAGAAGAGGGCTTTAGAATCCTTCTTCAGGCTTGCTTGATGGGCAGTTCTTTGTTCATCAGTGGGATTCCTGGGCAGTTCCCTGTATCCATCATTCACAATTTCAAGAACTTCTTGAAATCGAAAAAGAACTTTCATTTGTGCCTTCCATCTGTCATAGTTCTTCGAGGTCAAGGTTGGGAGATTCAAGGGAAGATTTCCATTAGATGCCATGCTGTTCTTTCAGGAACCAGGATCAAGAAACACAGCTCTAGATACCACTGTTGATGCAAACTATCTCTCACACACACTCGAAATAAAAGATCAAAGAAAAACAGAATGCAAGACTTGATGTGTGAATGTGCATCATCATACTCAAATTTCATTCATTTTGCTGTATTTATACACAAACCATAAGTCCCACATTTGACTGGGATAGACTCTAACTACTTTAGCTATTTTACCTCTAACAAACTAACTGAATTAACAAACATAACTACCATTCTAACTAACTGAATTACACCAATACCCATCACGTAACAATCACCATGCTTGGGTCCAATTTCACGTCCAATCCACCAATCATCAGTCGGCTCCCGACCATCACGAGCCTGCAACTACAGTCACTAGTCACTGAACAAACGCACTTCCATCTTGCCCGTATGAAGCCACTGCCTCGTCCAGATATCGGAGCTTGCAGTCGCACCACTCGCCGTCCTTCTACCCAGTTTCATAGCCATTGTTGTGACCTCCCTTTCGTGAATATTGCTCGATCGCAGCCGCACCATCTGTCGTCATTTTGACCAGTTTCATAGGGGGCGACGATGGTGGTTCCAGGATGATCGAGGATGGTGGTGGTGGTGGTGGTAGTGGAAGAGATACAAAGGGGCGATGGAAGAGGGACAAGGTTGGTGGTGAGCGGTAGGAATGAAATTGGTAAAATAAAAAAATTAAACAGTTAAAAAAATGAAAAGATACCCTAAAAACTAGTGGTGCACTGTGGACCACCTACTTGATGCTGCACGCTAGAAGCCGCCAATGTTGATTTGTTGAAAATGACAATATAATAAAGTGCTTTATTATTTTTCTAAAACATTTTATAATAAAATTTTTACTACTTACTACTTAATAGAAAAAATAATATTAAACAAAAATCAAATCGATTAATATATTAAAATAAAAAAAATAAATTTCTATTTAATAATTAAATGAATTATTTAGACGACAAATTATTATAATGTCACTACAAAAAAAAATACATTATCAGTTTATAGAGATAATAAGATTACCTAACAAATAATAGTAGATTCAGCATATCTTTTATTGCCAAAAATACATTTATTTTATTTGGTTTTAAATGAAGTTTAGAATACAATTTTATTTTAATTGATAAAGATACATTATTTGTTAATTTAATTTTTTAAAAACAAATTTTATCAAGTTATTTCTTAAAATTTAAAATTATTAATTTCTCACCCTCCTTCCTAATGATCCCAACAATTTTAAGTTTAAAAACAATTGCAACATTAAAAGCTTACTTGGGCGTTAGAAGATGCTTGATTCATGAAATGTTTCTTTCATAGCTTCACACTTGAGAATAGAGTTTTTCACTTTTGTTCACTAATTTCATTCCTGGGAATCTTTTATGCATGTAAATAGTTTTCTAAAACTTGTATCAAAGATGAGAAACTTTTATTCTCATATTCACATTCTCGAGAATATTAAAATAAAACTTGTATCAAACTTACGGAGAAATGGAGGGGGAGGGAGAGTGATTTTTATAAAGTTCTCTTATTTGATTCAATTTCTTTTGAAGGAGGTGGGAGGGGAATGGAAGGGAGAAAAATCCATCCTCACTCAATTTTGATTCCCCTCCAATCGTAAGGGAATTTGAAGGGGAAAGGAGAAGATTTAAAATATTTTGAATGCAATGACTAAAATAACTTTACCTATGTATTTCGAAATCTAAAATTACAAGGGTGTAAAAGTAAATTAATTAGTTTTAAAATCTCTCCCCTCCCCATGTGAACCAGACATAAATATTGTTATTTTCCCTCCACTCAATTAAAATCTCTCCTCTTCCATCTTCTTAACCAAAGAAAATATCTAAATAAAATCTCTTCCTTCCCTTACCTTCCTGTCTTTTAAAATCCTTTCCCCTCCCTTCAGTCCTTTGAACAAAACATACCTTTATTATTGGTCAAAATATTGTTGTTTGATTAAAATACAGGTGAAGGCTATGGTGCACCACCCACCAAAATGGTGCAGTGGTGCACCACCCAAGTGACAAAATCTGGACCATCCAGATTGCCATTTGGGTTTTTGACTTTTCAAGGGTATAAGCTAGCATGAGGAATCTTGACATATGGTACATGGATGAAGTACTCAATTGACCTATGATAGTAAGTTATGTTCTCCGGCCTCAAATCCCTTCTTTCAGTTATGTTCAGTTCAGTCCACTGTCCACCGTCTTTCTTCTTCAACCCCACCATTCCCGTTCCTGCATACCTCAAGGTGCGAGAGTCTTATTTTTGTGTAAATTTCAGGGATTAGATGGATGAGTTGTGCAGAGCTGAGGAAATAAATCGAAAATAGAAGAGGCCCTTTTCTTCTATCACCGGTGCCAGAGATGACGACGTCGGAGATGACGCACAACAACTCTGTTTGGGGGTGTCATACACTACTAGAAAAATTGAATTTTCGGACGGAATTTTCGGACGGAAATGTTTCTGTCCGAAATTTTTCGAAAATTTCGGATGGATTTCAGACGGATTGTGTTATTTTTTATATTTTCCTTAATCCATCTGAAATCCATCCGAAATTTCGGACGGATTGTGTTATTTTTTTATATTTTCCTTAATCCGTCTGAAATCCATCCAAAATTTCGGACGGATTTCAGACGGATTGTGTTATTTTTAAAATTTTCTTTGATCCGTCTGAAATCCGTCCGAAAATTTCGGGCAGATTTCAGACGGATTGTGCTATTTTTTTAAATTTTCCCTGATCCGTCTGAAAATTTCGGACGGATTTCAGACGGATTGTGTTATTTTTTATATTTTTCCTGATCCGTCTGAAATCCGTCCGAAATTTCGGACGGATTTCAGACGGATTGTGTTATTTTTATATTTTCCTGATGTTGTGACACCGGCAAGTGTACCAGGTCGTCGCAAGTAATAAAAACACGGTAAGAATTTACCGAGGTCGAACACAAGGATTGGGTTACCAATTCTACCAATTCGTGAGAAATTCGATAGGTTTAGTTAAGCGAAGAAAGCTGTTGTGAGAGAGAGATTAAGATCGCAATTCAAATAAGAAATCGATTAAATCTAAGGTGATTAAATTCAGAAATTAAAATATCTAGGGTTTCAAATCCACCTACCCAATCATGCATCGTATCCAAGTGATTATGTATTCCTCCCTAGGTTCAATTACAATGTCAACCGGGACCCCCAATTTCTCCTAAATTCACAGCCGTGCGCAATAGGACGTATTGAACGATTTGGATTAATTACTCACCAAGTCTCATAATCCTAATCCTCGAATTCTGTTAATTCTTGTTCCCTATGTGGTTGCACTAATCTCCTACCCACTGTCGTGCAATATCCAATTAGTGATCCCAATTCAAGTTCTAAAACGCGAATCGCCGGTCGGCCTTAACACGTTTAACTAGTTAATCACGCTAGCATATGATCAACACAATAATATCAGAATTGGAAAACATTTATTGAGAGAAGGGGAGAAAAACATACATCACGTGAACACTAAACAGCCATGGGTGGCTTCATCGATCCCCTAGACGAGGGGATTAGTTCCTCATGCCCGTGACGACGCACAAACAATCGGCAATAATCTCCATAATAATAAACTAAAAGAAAAAGAGAAGAGAAGGGAGACGCAGCTCCTGAAACAAGGATTCGCACTACTATTCTGATCTAAACAGTGGCTAACAACTTGACACCCAATTCTGATCTGAAACAGCCTTTAAATAAGGATTCTGTTTCTCGCCCGCTCGCGGGGCGAGCTTACTCTCGCGACGCGAAATTAAGCATTGGCGCGCTTCAAATTTTGGATTTTCGCGAGGCGAGCTTGTATTCGCGGGGCGAGTCTTCAAACCCCAATCTGTCACAGCCGTGACCTTAATCACGGCTAGGCCGTGATGGCCTCTGTCTTCCAGGGTCTTCAAACTCTCGCGGGGCGAGATGCTTTCGCGGGGCGAGATTCAATTCTAGGCTGTGACCTTCATCACGGCTAGGCCGTGATGGTCTCTGACTTCCAAGTCTTCATTCTCTCGCGAGGCGAGCTGTTTCTCGCGGGGCGAGTCTTCAAACCTCAATTTGTCACAGCCGTGACCTTAATCACGGCTATGCCGTGATAGTCTCTGTCTTGCTGGTCTTCAGACTCTCGCGAGGCGAGAATACACTCGTGGGGCGAGTGTCTCGAGAATTGCAATTTCCACTATTTCTTGGCTTTCCTTGACTCCCGGAGCTTCACTTATTGACCTGAAAACACAAAAAGCAACCAAAAGCATAATTCTATCCAAAATAAGCTAAAAACTACACAAAAGACGCAAAACGAGTCGAAGTCCAACTTAGGAACAAAACAAGGCAAAATTTGGGCGAAAACGAGAGTGAACTCGACTAATTGGCACATAAACCCTAGTTCATCTAGTCATAAAATTAGATAAGCCAGAGGCTTATCACCTGATCCGTCTGAAATCGGTCGGATAATTTCGGACGGATTTCAGACGAATTGTGTTATTTTTTATATTTTCCCTGATCCTTCTGAAATCCATCCGAAAATTTCGGACGGATTTCAGACGGAATGTGTTATTTTTTATATTTCTTACATCCGTCTGAAATCCGTCCGAAAATTTAGGACGGATTTCACACGAAATTTGTTATTTTTTATATTTTCCTTGGGCGCGCTTTCAAATTTTGGTCTGTCACGGCCGTGACACTCATCACGGCTAGGCCGTGATCGGTTCTGTCTAGATCAGCTAATATGTCATGGCCGTGACGGACATCACGGCTAGGCCGTGACAGCTTCTGACTTTTGCCTTCTGCTTTGCTTGATCATAGCTGTGATGGTCATCACGGCTAGGCCGTGATGGCCTCTGTTTGGCTCATTTTCTTCACTTTTCAAGCCCTATCTTCATCCAAGCTCCATCATGGTCAATCTTGAGCATTTTACCTTAATTTCTGCAAAACAACACCACAAAACCGTCTTACCCGTTCCAAGGTAAAAACTACTAAAAATCAATTTAAATATGCCTAAACTATATGAAAATGCATGCCAAAATGTACATGAAATGTGATGTGAAATCACACTATCAGATAGATCCGAAAATTTACATGATCCTTTTTTTTGGATCATATCACCTAACTAGGCCAATTTGTACTTTTTCGGGCATAATGGAGCCCCAATGGACTTGTTTGATCCTAAAGGAGCCCAAATCGACTTGTTAAGTCTTAATTGGGCCAATTGCCCCTTCCGACCCAATTGTACTTTTTTGGTCCTAATGGAGCCCAAATGGACTTGTTTGTTCCAAATAGAGCCCAAATGGACTTTTTAGGTCATATAGGGCCTAACTGGGCCAATTTGTACTTCTTTGGTCCTAAAGCAGCCCAAATGAACTTGTTTGATCCTAATAGAACCCAAATGGACTGTTTAGGTCATATACGACCTAACTAGGCCAATTTGTACTTTTTAGGGCATAAAGGAGCCCCAATGGACTTGTTCGATCCTAATAGAGCCCAAATCGACTCGGTAGAACCTAATTGGGCCAATTGCCCCGTATGGCCCAATTGTACTTCTTTGGTCCTAATGGATCCCAAATGGACTTGTTTCATCCTGATAGTGCCCAAATGGACTTTTTAGGTCATATACGGCCTAACTGGGCCAATTTGTACTTCTTTTGTCCTAATGGAGCCCAAATGGACTTGTTTGATCCTAATAGAGCCCAAATGGACTGTTTAGGTCATATAGGACCTAACTAGGCCAATTTTTACTTTTTCGGGCATAATGGATCCCAAACGGACTTGTTTGATCCTAATAGAGCCCAAATCGACTTGTTAGGACCTAATTAGGACAATTGCCCCGATCGGCCCAATTATACTTCTTTGGTCCTAATGGAGCCTAAATGGACTTGTCTGATCCTAATAGAGCCCAAATGGACTTTTTAGACTATTTAGTACCTAACTAGGCCAATTTGTACTTCTTTGGTCCTAATGGAGCCCAAATGGACTGGTTTGATCCTAATAAAGCCCAAATTGACTTGTTAGGACCTAATTGGGTCAATTGCCCCGATCGGCCCAATTGAACTTCTATGGTCCTAATGGAGCCCAAATGGACTTGTTTGATCCTAATAGAGCCCAAATGGACTTTTTAGGTCATATAGGACCTAACTAGGCCAATTTGTACTTCTTTGGTCCTAATGGAGCCCAAATGGTCTGGTTTGATCCTAATAGAGCCCAAATTGACTTGTTAGGACCTAATTGGGCCAGTTGCCCTGATCGGCCCAATTGAACTTCTGTGGTCCTAATGAAGCCTAAATGGACTTGTTTGATCCTAATAGAGCCTAAATGGACTTTTTAGATCATTTAGTACCTAACTAGGCCAATTTGTACTTCTTTGGTCCTAATGGAGCCCAAATTGACTTGTTAGGACCTAATTGGGCCAATTGCCCCGATCGACCCAATTGAACTTCTATGGTCATAATGAAGCCTAAATGGACTTGTTTGATCCTAATAGAGCCCAAATCGACTTTTTAGATCATTTAGTACCTAACTAGGCCAAGTTGTACTTCTTTGGTCCTAATGGAGCCCAAATGAACTGGTTTGATCCTAATAGAGCCCAAATTGACTTGTTAGGACCTAATTGGGCGAATTGCCCTGATCGGCCCAATTGAACTTCTATGGTCCTAATGAAGCCTAAATGGACTTGTTTGATATTAATAGAGCCCAAATCGACTTTTTAGATCATTTAGTACCTAACCAGGCCAAAGTTGTACTTCTTTGGTCCTAATAGAGCCCAAATGGACTGGTTTGATCCTAATAGAGCCCAAATTGACTTGTTAGGACCTAATTGGGCCAATTGCCCCGATCGGCCCAATTGAACTTCTATGGTCCTAATGAAGCCTAAATGGACTTGTTTGATCCTAATGGAGCCCAAATCGACTTGTTAGGACCTAAGCGTAAGCTCCAAACATGATTTTCTTTGAAAATAACCTTGTTTGGTAATAAGATTAAGTGTTTAGATCAAATTAGAATGGGTGTTTATGTTAATTTTGTTATGTGGTTTAGTTTGAGTAATTAAATTACTCTCTTCAAATTATTTTATTGGGTGCGTTAGCACTGACTTATTTCAGTGAATGCACGCTTACTAGACAATAAGTTACATTTTTGTCACTATTATTACCAGTACAAAAAAATATTTTAAATAATAAGATTTAGAGAAAAGCATTTTCATATTTTCATTCTATTTAATTTTAGAGTTGAAAATAAACTGGTTTGACATTTATCGGAGATTAAATTTTGGACTGAGTATTTTCTTAGTTGATCAGTTCAACTATTAATCTTTACTCTAATTTGAATTTTGAAATCATATATTTATCAATGTTTATTTTTAGATTCCAAAAAGTAAAAACATGTTTATTTTAGGCCTAATATTTATCCCTCATTTTGTACCTATCACTAAATGATTAGTTTAAAACCCAACTTTCTCTTCTCTCTCTCTCACTCGACGCCCCTCCCTCTCCCTTTCTTCTTTCTTCTCTGCTTTCTTCTTCTTTCGTTCTTTCTTTCTTCTTCTTTCTCTTTTCTTCTTCCTCCTTTCACATCTCCTTCACCTCAAAACCACTCCTCACCACAACAGTTGCGTTCCGCCTGAGCTCCGTCGACCGCCCTAGACCACTGCTCGGACCGCCACTGGAGGAGGAGAGGACCGTGCTCGCGTCCCTGCACACCTCGCTCAAAGCTGCGGCCGGCGTACTCAGTCGTGCCACCGGGGAGCTCGTCTGGCCGCTGTCTATGGTGGTTCGTCCACCTCCTTCCCTTCTATGAGGTTCGCCTCCTCTGTTTGATCAAGATTGTTGCAAAACGAAGCTCCACCGCCGTCCTCCGCTGCCACTGCCGCCGCGCCGGACAGCCAGACCGCCACCATCTCTTCTCCCTTACTTGTGGGTGAGTGATTCCTCACCTTACCTTGTTGGATTTCAAGAAACCCCCAAATCTGATTTTGAAACCCTAACCCTAGCTCCTTGATTTCATGTTGTAATATGAAATTAAACTATGTTTTTATGCAATTGGGACTATAAATTAGTCTTTTATTATACTAATTTTTGTTATCCTTTGATCAAATGAGTTTTCCCCAAATTGTATTTAGGAGCCCTAAACCCCAATTTGATTTTATTTGAATTTGGTTATGTTTTTGTGAAATTAATTATGATTTAGTACAATTAGGACTCTTAATTGATGATTCCCAAACTCTCTTTCATGATCCTCTAATCAAAACAAAGTTTCCTTAAAAGGTATTGTGAAGCGTGAGCTTCAAACATGATTTTCTTTGAAAATGACCTTGTTTGGTAATAAGGTTAAGTGTTTAGAACAAATTAGAATGTGTGTTTGATCATGTGTAATTGATTTCTTGATTTATGGTTGTTGTGCGTTGTTGGATTCCCTCTCTGAGACGTTTGACACGGCTATGCTTGCTTGATGGAGTAGATATGAGCTAACGTGAGCATTAAGACGGGGATCCTTTACTTGTCTTCAAAGGTAATGGGAGCTTGCTTGAGGGATTTTTCTCAATAACCATTTGCTTGTAGTGTAGTATGTATAATTTATGTGGTTGTGGTTATCTGTTTGTGTGGTTTATGTTGTGTTGTTTATCTGAGTATCGGTATTTGATCTGCTTTTAAATTATTTGATTATCTGTAGTTGTATATTATATTGCTATGATGCATGATCTGCCTGGTGACATAATTCTGATAACTGTTGTTAAATGTTGTTTGTGAGTGTTGTTTGAGAAGCCTGACAGTGGTCAGTGCACAACCGATTATGTAGTAATGCCCAAGGGGGGTGTTACACCAATAACTACTTTGACTTTTCATGAAACCATCTTTGAAGCTTCTATGTTATGAATTTATAAAATCCAGTGCTAATTATTTGTGTTGCAGTCATATAGCTGAGATGCAGTTATTAGTTATTATTGTAATTTAGTTTGTGATAGTTTGAGTTGTGGCTACCCTTCTGTGAAAAGAATGCAAATTTGTGAAAGTGTGTTTTTTGTTGTGGGGACTTTACATGAATGATATAAAAAAGTTTCCTTCTTCATGTTGTTGGTGTGGCCACTTGTACAAATTGCTTGCTTTCTTTGTTAGGAACATGGTTTTATTATACTATCTCTTGGTTTAGTCACTGAACCTTGTTTTGACAACACAGCTGTATTAAGTGTCATCGTTTGATGGCTTGGTGTTTTTATGAGGGGATTCAAGGAACTTGTAACTGTTTGCAGTATCGTTTGTCATGTTCTGCAACTCTAGTCATGTAGCTTGCTAGTGGCACCTTGCATTTCTAATGATTTTAGGTACTGACTTGCAGAATTGTATATGTTTTATTGTTGACATCATGTATAAATTGGTATTCTATGTATGTCATTTATGTAAATATGCTGGATGCACATGCTTGTCTCTATATTTGTCTCAACAACTGTTGAATTACGTCCTGACTGTGGTGTAAATCGCTTGGCAGGTTTCTCTAGCTTCTTGAAGTTGGATAGGATCATGTTAAAGCTCATTTCTTTTCAGATTTATTCTAATTTAATGTTGTCATTTTAGTTGGTTGAGAAACTGTTGAGAAGGCTACTTATCCAGAATCTTCTCAAGGCCATGTTCCACCTGTTCATGATGAAAAGGCTCCTCCCAACATAGGTTCTTCCTCACAAATTAGATCGATGGATGATGTATCTACATATTCATATGAGCAGAATGCAAGTCGTGCCTCTAGAAAGGCCGGTGGCAATCAGTCAACGGCATCAGGGGTGTCTAATCCAGAAACTAGACCTTCAGGTAAATTTTTGAAGACAACAATTGCAAATGAATTTGGGTCTTTTGTTCTTTCTATTGCCTGAATATTTGGGATTCTTTCTTATAGGAACTGGAATACAAGAAATGGATTTTAGAGATTCGAGTTCTGAAAATAGGAGTGCCTTTCCTATGGGTAAGCAGAATAGGAACATGGAATTCAAAGATGCTGCCTCTGCTGCTGCAGAATCTGCAGAACTTGCAAGCATGGCTGCAAGAGCAGCTGCTGAACTTTCAAACCGAGAGAACATGACAAGGCAGTACTCAAGTGGGTCACATAGTTCTTCTGTCAACTTTATTTTTTTTGGTTTGGTTCATTACATGACCTTCACAGTTCATAGTGGCTTGATCTTCTGATAGTTTTTAAGTCATGACTTTTGGATTGCATGCAGCAATTGGTATTTGATTTTTAGAAGTTGTATGGTACCAAGGCTGTATTTTGTAACAATAGTCAAATTCATGATTTTGTGACTGAATGTGAAACTGCAAATGTTAGTGATCGGTGCCATATAATTCGCATAGATAGTGAAACTGTAATGGAAGTGAAGTGATCTGTCACGGCCGTGATGGGCATCACGACCTGGCCGTGACAGCTTCTGCCTTGAATATTGCTACACTAAATGGTCTGTGACGGCCGTGATGGGTATCACGGCTTGGCCGTGATGGGTATCACGGCCTGGCCATGACAGATTCTGCCTAGAATGGGTCTGGCTCAGTCGATATGTCACGGTCGTGATGGGCATCACGGCCTGGCCATGATGGGCATCACGGCCTGGCCGTGACAGCTTCTACCTTGAACGTTGCTTCACTAAATGGTCTGTCACGGCCGTGATGGGTATCACGGCCTGACCATGACAGATTCTGCCTAGAAGGGGTGTGACTCAGTTGACATGTCACGGCCGTGATGGGCATCACGGCCTGGCCGTGACAGATTCTGACTTTTCATTCTTCCGTGGGAAATTCATCCCAAATCCGTTGGAAAACAAAAATAAATCTGTTTGAAATCTGTCCGAACAATAACCAACAAAATCACAACATCCGTTCGAAAACAAAAATAAAAATGTCCGAAATCCGTCCGAACAATAACCAAAATCCGGATTTCCATGTTGTCCATATTCCGTCCGTAATCCGTCCGTAAATATTTTCGGACATAATTTCGGACGGATTCTATAATTTCCCACGAGACTTTTTCAGACGGGTGCCATTTCGTCCGAAATCCGTCCGAAATGAATTATCCGTCCGAAATCCGTCCGAAATTTGTCCAATTTTCGTCCGAAATCCGTCTGAAATTCTGTCCGAAAATGATGGATTTCTAGTAGTGATAGTTCGTTAGCATGTAGGAATATCAAAATTGTAGAAACAGAGAGAAAGAAGAGTTTAAGTGTGCAACATCCTAAAATTTTAATATAATCCTTTTTAATATAAGATTAACTTTTTTTTTGGTGAACTAAATTAACTCAGTATATGTTTTATTGTAGAAAAGTGTGAGTATAAGAATTTATTGCAATTGATTAACAATTATAAAAGAAATACAGAGTTTAAAGAAAAAGAAAAAAAACAAATCACCAAAAAATTCACACATGGTGGTTTAGATATTATTTTGGATTTAACCAAATCCAATTAATGGCCAGAGAAAAGAAATCATATTGAATTCTTAAAAAAAAAGGAGAAGAATTAAACAAACTTGATAGCGTGAAAAGCCTTTGAGTCACGGTAGGATGTTTATTGACTTTACTTTATAAAAAAAGAGAGAGAGAGAATGGCCCCACCAATGTATTTAAAAGGATTGGAAAGAAAGAGACTCATTCAGGGTTTCTCAATTGGAAATAGTAAAGTGGGCGTGCAGCACAGTTAGCCGCCGACCACTAAGAAAGCAATAAAAGAAGAGTACCGTAGAATTGCATACTCAATGGAGAGCCACACATATCAAAATATATTAGAGAAAAGAAGAAATATTTTTGGCGAGGTACCGGTTTTGTCATAGATATTTTTTTAGAGTTTTTTTTAGAAGTCTACGAGAGGTAAGTAAACATCCTCTTTTCTTAAACTTCCATGGTATAAATTTTAAGGGGTTTGAGTATAAAATCAAAGGGTAATTATTTGGGGTTTTGTTCTTCAAATGAAATTGATATTTTATTGGTAATTGATTATTATGAGATTGAATGTTTACATATTAAGTGATATGATTGTTATTATTTGCTATGACGTTTTATGGTAAGTGATGCCTTATTAGTGTTTTGAATAATAATACATGTTACATGATGTTATGTATTGAGGTTATTTTGGAATGCATTTGAGTTGTTTGACATGAGTTATACCATTGAGATTGGTGCATGAGGTCATATGTCATGTCCCGTGGACATGACGTATGCCCAAAATATGTTTTGGGTTGTTATTTGTGATCGTTAAGATACATCCTTCAGGGAAGGGGATGATAGATACCTCCTCGTTAGAGGGGAAGACAGATACCTCCTTCTCCTTCTGTGAAGGGGATGACAGATACCTCATCATTAGAGGGTGTGACACCCTAACTCGGGTCATCAAATGGTTACCCGTTTGCGGAAATAAAACTTAATTTGCTGGTTGCTTTCGAAAAATAATGTTTTCTCAACTATTATCTTTTCAAAATATGGTGATAAAATATTTTCTTCTTTTTAACCTCATAACTACAACAATGTAATCAAATCACACTTAAATACATAAGGTATATAAGTCATACAACTATACTGTCTCATATGTTTTCACACCTAGATCATTATCGGTTTAGTTTATTCTCAAAACATAATATAACACAATATGACCTAAGCTGGTCGTAACTAACAGACGCTACAACCGATAGAAGCAATAACAACATGCCCCAAACTAGACAGCCTTCTTCTTTTTGTAGAGATCATACCCCTTGTGCATCTCTGATATGTTTGTAAAGGTGAGATGCCAATATATGGATTTAACACAATAACTAAATGCGCGACACAAAAGAAGGCACATACACATATACATGTTTATAACAACATAAACATTCATATTATAGCATATAGTTTATCAATGGGTTCCACACCCCAAACATCAACGTTGGAAAACTATGCATGAACACTTCAATACATCATCTAAACATTCACACTTAGTCTCCGGAGATCCCCAACGTCATTTAAAATAAGCTGATCAAGCTTGATTGCCAAAAGAGACACGTCGTTTTTACCATAGCCCACTGTCCGGCACAGTGAGAACATCAATTTATGGTTTTTCATTGTACGTTGATTGCCCAAAGGCATAATGAATACATCGATTACATGAATATCATAAAGATACCATGATTAACAAATACGTCGAGACATGAATATCATTAAGATACCATGATTAACAATGCATGTAAAACACTTTGTTCTCATTATTTTTCTTTGTATTCATTCTTCTTTTGTCGAAGCTCAAGATGGCTTACGACTATTCGTAATTTTTAACGTGATAAATTTCTCAACACTAACACATGACACGAAAACCGAAATGCTCAATAACAAAACCTTAGACCTTGCAATCAGGCTTAGGTTCGTGATGATATAAAAACAATATTCACTATTAACCACGTTCATCACAACGTGTAACAACGTTACAACGTGCAACAATGTAACACGGATCAAAGATCTTCTTGCTTGTAATTAAGAACACCAGTATCACTATGTCTCGGATACTAGGTTTACGTTAACACTATTTTCGTTCGGTGAAACACAAAATCAAAACAAAATTTCTGAAACTTATCCAAGTTGTTGGAATTACCCGTTGTATAAAACTATTTTACGGAAATACGTTTACATGGGAAATTCATTTTACAAAATCATCAAAATCACTTGAAATTCATTTTCTTTCATAAAATCAATATTTTGAACTTGTAAATATTGCTTTGATACAAATTCTTTATTTTAACTAATATAACCGTTTTGAGTAATCCTACCGCAAATATTATCGGAATTGTCCGACGTTTGATGTTTTAAAAACGTTTTAAGTCCAATTATAACCTTCTAGTAAAATAATTTTCCCACAGTATAATAAAATTATTTTTGAAACTTATTTTCTTAAAATAACATTTTCTAATATTTAGAAATTTCCTACGTATAAATTAGCAGTGCGAAAATATTTTCACGGTTATGTCCTCACTATGACTCATAATCATTAAAATAATAATATTTCTCAAGTACTTGTTATTTTTACAAATAATATTTTCCATAAACATTATATTCCAACATTTCCCATAAAACATTGAATATAATTTTATGCAGCTTATTAAAGCTTTTATCTGATTAATCGGTTGTTCACTGACCATTGTCAGGCTTCTCAAACAACATTCAACAACATCATCAGAATTATATCACCAGGTAGATCATGCATCATAGCAATATAATATACAACTGCAGATAATTAAATAAATTAAAAGCAAATCAATCACCGATACACAGATAAACAACACAACGTAAACAACATAAACAAATAACCACAACCACATATAAATTATACAGACTACACTAAAAGCAAATGGTTGTTTAGAAAAATCCCTCAGGTAAGCTCCCCTTACCTCTTGTAGAATGACAAGCTCCGATTTTCAGTCTTGACACGGTTTCGTGAAATCGGCGACACACGTACGCGTCAGAAAACACTAACCTTCAACAACAACAAATCCACCAATCAAAAACAAGTAAATGAATCATCTAATCCTCTAAGCTAGGTCACGGCCTCCTTAGTGTTTTGTGGCTCAAAATCTCCAAACTTGCTTAAGTCATGGATTAATGATCCTAATGCACTTAAGACTTTAAAACACATGATTACTAACAAAGATTGAAACCAAAAACCTCCAAGTCCATCAAGGTATTTTTTTTGGCCTTGAGTCAAAATAAGTCTAAAGGATTTTGTTTGATAAACCAACTTGGATTTATTAAGCATACATACTAATAGGATGATTACCAAGATCATGGATGAAAACCTTGAATAAAACTCATCAAATCTCTCCCCCCAGGGTTCGGCCATCAAGAGACATAGAGTAAGAATTTTCATTTTGATTAACTAACATGGATTAGAGTATATAGACATACATGTCACATGAACTACATGATCATACATGACAACATATGAACAAAACTCCTATCAAACCCATCCTCCTAGGTTCGGCCTTAGCTAGTTTATTAGGAAGGAAATTTTTGATTACTACATGCTCTTGGATTTAGATAGTATGCATGATATCAAGAACATAGGAAGTGGTTTCAACATCATGAGATTTTTCTAGAATTTGTTATGAATTTTCAAAGTTCTAGATCTAGAAATGGAAAAATATGATTCATGGCATAAACATGAGAAATACATGAAGATGAAAGCTTAGATGATCAAGGAGATGAGCTTTTACCTCTTGAATATTGAAGAAATGAAGAAAATGATCAACCTTCACTAAGTTGAAAACTGGACAGCTTGAGGGTGTGATGGTGTTGTGAGTGCATCTCACAATATACTCATCCAAAAATCACAACCTTTGGCTTTTTAGAAAGATAAGAAGAAAATGAACAACTTTGGAGTTGAAGGTTTCATTTGGTTCCTTTCATAAAAGGGGTGAAAAGGGCCTTCTTTCTGCTGTTTCGTGGGTTGCTGAGAATTCTGGGTAGTTTCCGTATTTTGAGGCTATCTCCAAATCCACTTATCCGTTTTTGATGATATTTGGCTTGTTGGAAAGAAGATAGAAAGAGGAACAACTATTATGTTGATAGTTGTTCTAGTTTAAGAAACTAAGAAGGTCATATTTTCGGTTGATATTCGGTGTTCTTATGAGTTTTGTAACTTAGAGAAAATGGAGAAAACTTGGTGAGGAAGAAGAAGAGAAGTGGGGAGAGGGCAGCTACGGTTTTGAGTCTTTATATAGGCTTATATTTAGGCTTTGTTTGGTTCCTTAGAGTCCAAATAATGGGTTTTGTGAATATCAAATTAATATATGATTAATCATAGTTAATAGTTAACTTAACTAAGGTTATTTTGGCTAATCATGGTTAATAATATGTGGCTCACATTTGATGGAGGTGTGGCTGATTTTGGGCCACACATAGTGACTCACCAATGAGTCACCGATCCTATCCGTTAGTGGTTCCCGAAATTCCGTAAGCAGCTCCGTCATTTACCCGATTTCGGTTTTCGAGAGGAAAATAATGAAACGAAAGCAAAACGAAATAGGTATGGTTAAGTATATGATCCACTGTCGCACACGGGTCAAAAAAATGAGTGGTTTACAAAAACTGTAGTTAGGGCGCGACAACTCGAGTATCGTATCACAAGGACTCTTGGATTGTTATTAACCTCAAAATCAGTTTTTTTTTTTTTTGGGGGAGGTTGAAGTTGAATGATTCAATTAAGAAAAACAATGCAAATGAGTGATTGTCAATAAGCTAAAAACGATTAATCTACTATTTTTGGTTTCCCAACTATCATTGATTCATATAAATTCCATG
Organism: Sophora flavescens; assembly: GCA_030762895.1. Taxonomy (NCBI): domain Eukaryota; kingdom Viridiplantae; phylum Streptophyta; class Magnoliopsida; order Fabales; family Fabaceae; genus Sophora; species Sophora flavescens. Next base: position 206,066,699 of record CM061063.1, on the reverse strand, counting down.
CCCTAAGCGGATTCTAATCCCCTTTCGATTGTAGCAGCAATTAAACAAGCGCAATTGACACTACGAGATATATGTTCCTATTCCGAATTAAGCAAACGTATTAAGGCCATCGTGAATTAAGCAAACATGATCGTACACACGTGAATTAAGCAAACACGATTAGAGTAAGGAACATATGATCATCGAAATAAATCAATACTTATCTATATAACTTGAATTAAGCAAACAAGACATATAGGGTAATATTGAAAGAGACAAGCAAAGCAAATCGATCGGGAATTATGGAACCTCAAGTGTCGGCGGAAACCAATTACAGCAGACTAATCCCCGGTGATTAGTTCTCCATCATAAACATGATACAAACCCTTGAAAAGTATTGTAAACAGTGAAAATTGGATCTACAGTGAAAGTTCTGTCTGTTTTGCGTCTGCCCTGATGTCTTTTTATAGATCAGGATTCGCGTCACGGCCATGATGGCCATCACGGCCAGGTCGTGACGAATTCTGCCAAGGGCGCGCATTCAAATTCTGTCACGGTCGTGATGCCAATCACGGCCAGGCCGTGATGCTTTCTGACTTTGGGTACTGATTTGTCACGACCGTGACCTCCATCACGGCTAGGCCGTGATCAATTATATTATTCAGGGTTCCCTCATCATGCCCGTGATGGGTATCACGGCTGGAACGTGATGCTTTCTGACTTCCAGGGTCTTCTTATCACGCCCGTGATGGTCATCACGGCTGGGCCGTGATGCTCTCTGATATTCATGGGTGGCTCATCACGGCCGTGACCAGTGTCACGGCCTGGCCGTGATGGCTTCTACTAGCTTTAAGAGTCCTTCCCCTTTTGCTCTACTTATTGACCTGAAAACATGAAATAACAGTGAATGCTTTATTTGACTCAAAATTAACTAAAATGTCCTAAACTACTTAAGAAACTCAAAATGTTGCTTGAGGACAATTAAATCCAAATTTAGGCTAAAACGAGATTAAACTCGAATGATTAGTGCAAAAACCATGGTCTTTCTAGTTATAAAACTAGATGAGCCAGAGGCTTATCAGTATATATGGATGCACGAATTTGAGGAGATGTGGGAGGTTTACAAACATGTAAAATGAGTGGTTAAAAGTGCGTATATGTGTCTGGTTAATACCTACGAAAGCTTGGGGGTATTTTGGTCTTTTCACCTAAAAGCAATGATTACTAGAATTTAATGCTCATAAATGCTTGGTGACGCATCCTCCACGAGTCATCATGTATGACTTGTTGTCTCGATCTCTTGACAGGTCTCTGTAGTTCTGTTTTCGACTCCATCGGTTTCCCGATTAGGGTTTACGCCCGAATCGACTATAAAACCTAATTATTTTGAAAATTTTCAAAATAACCTATATTGTTGGAATTTAGATATAAAATCTATTCATTTCTTTCTTGGGTCAAAATTAGGTTTTTTGATTAGTAAAATCTTACTGTCACTAAAAACGCAGACCGGGATCCGTCTGAATTTTCAACCAAAAATTTCACCGTATACTTATAAAAATAAGTATGATATGGATATGACTTTGGTTTTCCCAAAATCATTTTCTAAGTTTCATATAAAAATATAAACATTTATTTATATTTATACCGATCTTAGAAAGCAGAAAAATCGGGGTGTTACAGAGGGAAAGACAAATACCTCCTTCTGTGAAGGGGATGACAGATACCTCCTGGGTAGATGTGAAGTCATATACCTCCTTTTGGGAAGGGGAAGACCCATTATAGATACCTCCTTCTGGGAAGGGGAAGGCAGTGGGACGCCATTGCATTTGTCATGAGCTCATAGACTAAAATTAGGTAGTGTTGGATGATAAATTAATATTTTTGGACACAAAGAGATGTCATTTTTATAATTTTATTTATGTTATGTGTTATGTTCGTGATGGACTACTTATATTTGATGATGTTATGACTTGTGCATGAATTTTATGAGTCTGAATTAATATTCCTTAATTTTTATAAAATAATTTGAGTTATATTATTTTGAAAATAAGCGGATATCATGGTTGTTTTTTTCAGGTTACCGCACCTGCTGAAAGCAACATCTTTTCGAAAACATTTTAGAACTGTGTTTACTTACTGGGATTATAAATCTCATTAGCGGTGTTGTCTTTCAGAGTATACAGGTGATGAGATAGATGATGCAACGTCTTGGTATAGTCATGAAGATATTAGTTCTAGTTTATTTCTTTTTATTTATTTCATTTTGGTTTATTAGATGCCCGTGTTTTGAGGCAAAAATAACTATAAAAGAGTTATGTGATTTTTATTCATTAATTTTCATAAGGCTTTATTTTATTTGGATATAATGATTTATTTAGCACTATTACTTTATTTAATTATTTTGAATATACAAGATATTTTCAGACTTAAATTTATTGTGAAAATTTTTACGACTCGATTATTTTATTTAAATATTTTAAAGGTTTTTATAGAAAATTAATTTGGGTTACTAATGTGACGAAGGGCGTTATAGAGTGAATATTGTATATTCTCATTACTTTGACTGTGAGTACAGAATGTGTTATTTATATTACAACTGTAATGTAACTAACCTATCAGTTAGAGTAACTAACTTACAACTGATTACATTCAATGGACCTAGCCTACTTTTAGTCTAGATACATTGATAGGATTTTATACTCCAGTAGCCCCACTGCAAGCTCAAGGTGACTGCGGCAGTAGGTGCACATTGAGCTTGCTGCAAAGATCAGTAAACTGAGCAGAAGGGAATGGTTTTGTGAGCAAATCTGCTAGTTGGTCAGTGGCAGGAACATGTTGAACAACAAGCTTCTTGGACACTACTTGATCAGGGTCACTCGCCCAATCAGCATCACAAAAGACTTGAAGAAGGAATGAGTGTGAAGACTGGGCAGGGTGCAGAAGCAGTCTAACAAAAATAGAACCACTGAGATACCTTAGGATATGCTTTACAGCCTTCCAATGACTCTCCAAGGGGTTTGCCATGAATTGGCAAACCTTATTCACACTATAGGAGATTTCTGGGCGTGTCAAAGTAGCATATTGAAGAGCTCCTACAATGGAGTGGTAAAGATGAGGGTCATGGAGTGAGTCAGTGCCAAATTTACTGAGCTTACAATCAGTAACCATGGGGGAACTAATTCCCTTAGCATCCTGCATATTTACCCGAGACAAGAACTCGCGAATGTACTTGGACTGAGACAGTTTAAGAGATCCATTGTTTAGCTTCTTTACCTCAATGCCAAGGAAATACTCAAGGTTTCCAAGTTGTATAAGAGTAAATTGGACATTCAGCTGGTTGATTAGATCAGAGATAGCAGTGGTGGATGTACCCGTTATGATAATGTCATCAACATAGATGAGAACATAGATGCAGATGATGTCCTTAGTGTATATGAACAGAGAATGATCACACTTACTGGAACGAAAACCAAAGGCCAATAGAATGGAGTTTAGCCTTTCATACCATGCCCGAGGCACCTGTTTCAGGCCATAGAGGGCTTTATTCAATTTGCACGCTAAGCTAATGTCCGAGGCCTCAAAACCAGGAGGCTGAAGCTTGTAAATTTCTTCAGATAACAGTCCATTTAAAAATGCATTATTTACATCTATTTGTTGAATGTTTCAACCATGAGTAAGGGCAAGAGTAAGAATGATACAGATGGTAGCTGGTCTCACAACGGGTGAGAATGTTTCCGTGAAGTCAAAGCCATATAGTTGGTGAAACCCTTTGGCAACAAGACGTGCCTTATATTTGTTAATTGTTCCATCCGGGTTCTCTTTAACTCTAAAAACCCTTTTACACCCAATAGCTTGCCTATGGGGAGGGAGTTGCACTAGAGTCCATGATTTGTTGCTCATTGAGTATTCTGCTTTCATTTCAAGCCAATGGGGGCTGGACAAGGCTTGCTCAACCGAGTTTGGTTCAATATGAGGAAGAAGAACACGCGGACACAAAGAACCTGTTTTGGACCGTGTGATCATAGGATGACCAACAGGTGCGGGAGGAGGGACAACAGTACAATTTTGAGGAGAAGAAGGTTCTAAAGATGAACCCCAAGGACTGAGTTGGGGAGGTAGAGGAGGATATAGGTGAATCCGGACCAGAATTAGCAGGACTGGAATTACTTGGGGGAGGAGAGGAAGAATTGCTTGAGGAAGGAGAGGAATTAGAGGGTGAGGGTGAAAGTGATTCTACAGGAAGAGAAGGAAGTGGAATGAGAGAAGTGAGGGTAGGAGGAGTGGAAGAGACTTTGGAGGGTGTGGCAAACACAGAGGAGTAAGGAAATTTGTACTCATTAAAGAGTATATCTTTGGAGATATAGATTCTCCCATTAGAGGCCAAGCATTTGTAGCCTGTGTTGGGGAGATTCCCCCAGATATACACACTCACTAGACCTAAATTGAAGTTTATGCTGGTTATATGGTCGTAATAGTGAAAAACAAGCACACCCAAAAGTTTTCAGTGTGCTATAGTTAGGGGTGGTATGATAAAGGGCATGAAATGGTGAAGTGTGAGTGGAGATGGCAGATGTAGGTAGTATATTTATGAGGTGAACGACTGTGGTGAAGCTGTGATCCCAATACTCGTAGGGAATAGATGCATGGGCAAGGAGTGTGAGACCCATTTCAACAATTTGCCAATGCTTTCTCTTAACAGAACCATTCTGATGAGAGGTGTGAGGTCAAGTAAGTCTATGAATAATGCCTTGGTCAGTGAGATGTTTGGTGAGGGGTCTAAACTCACCACCCCAGTCCATCCGAATAGCTTTTAGATTGGCATTAAACTATGTTTGAATAAGGGAGTGAAATTGTTTGAATGCTATTTGAGTTTTGGACTTATGTTTAAGAAAATATATCCAAGTATAGCGAGTGTGTGCATCCACAAAAGTACAATAATATGAATAACCATTGGATGATACAAAAAGGGCTGGACCCCAGAGATCTCTGAAAACAAGCTCAAAGGCTTTAGAGTAAACAGTATGGTAGGAGGGAGAATGTAGTCTATGAGCCTTTCCTAGGCAACAAGCATCACAAAAATCCAAAACAGTTTTATTATGAAATTGGATATTACAGAGAGTTAGGACAGCTTTAACAGCAGCATAATTAGCATGTCCTAGACGATTATGCCAAGTAGAAAACTATTAACAACAGGAGAATGCATAATGTTTGCATTTACACACATATCATAGGAAGCAATAGTGGTATTAACAGTGGAATCAACAATATTACTAATAGGTAACTCCTTCAAAAACTGAATGTTGGGGAAGCAGTACAGACTATCACTGCCAAGGGTTCCCCAAAGGAGCACCTGATTGGAACCCTGTGATTTCACATAGCACGAGTCAGAGTGAAACTCAAAATAGACACGGTTATCTTTTGCAAATTTTGACATAGAGACTAAGTTCTTTGTTATGTTAGGAACAAGTAATAAGTTGTTAAGACTAAGAGTGACATGTGTGTGATTAGGTGACGAAAATTTAGATACACCAATAGAGTGAATAGAGCAACCTAGTCCATTACCCATGTGTATCTGTTCTGGCCCATTGAAAGTAGTATGTTGAGTCAAGTTATGAGGATCAGCAGTAACATGGTGTGAAGCTCCAAAATCAGGATACCAATCTTGTGCTTCAAAGGTCCTAGGCGCATGAAATTCCTAAGTACCAGGTACAGGGTGACTCTGCTGAGATGCAACAAATGCAGTAGGGTGACTTTGCTGAGATGCCACAAAGGCTGTAGGTGATGGATGAGTGACCTGTGGAGCTGAATGTTGGCCCTGCCAAGAAGGTGCATTAGAATTAGGTTGCGCTGGGTTGTTGTTGGGTGGAGGTGGTGGTGGTGGCTGAACAAAATCTTGATTAAACCGACTCCGACAATTGAACGCATCATGCCCATACTTATGAAATAGTTGGCAAGTAGGACGGTTGCCACGAGCCTGTCCTCTACCACGGCTACGACCACCACGACTGCCACGATAGTTGTTTGAATAGCCTTCCCGGTGCATAGAGTAAGAGTTAAATTGCTGAATATTAGGGTTTTGATTTTGGCTCGAGGAACTCTAGGCGACATTGATAGAAGCAGAAGACATCAATTCTTGGCGATACTTCTCAATTTGGGACTCTTGAACCAACAATAAAGCTTCAATTTCATCAATTGAAGGTGTATCCATATTGTTGTATAGCAGCATTACAAATGAATTGTATTCTTCTGGAAATCCCTTAAGTATAGCTTCAACATGATCTTGATCAGAAATAGAGTCACCAATAGCTAGTAGTGAATCAACGATAGCCTTGATCCTTAACAAATATTCATTGATTGTTCGATTACCTGTCTTAGTGTTCTTGAGCTCAGATCTGAGTTGCTGCACTTTTGCCTTCAGGAAAAGAGCATCTGGTCTTGCACTAGCCATTGTTGATAGCTCAGAGTTTCAACTTGAAGAACACGATCTGCTTCATATGCATATTGTGTTGGATTTTTGGGATTAACAATGAATCGATGCAACCTATGTGCTGCAATAACACCTTCAAATTGCTGGCTCCATAGTAGAAATTTTTTGTCATCAAGCTTAATTGACAATGGCAGCAAAAATGGAACTGTGGCCGAAAAAGAAGATGAAGATCCTGGCGCCACCATGGCGGTCGGCATTGAGGGAGTGTGAGAGTCACCGGAGTGGGTGGGAGGGTTTGTAGTCATCATTGTTGCTTAGGCCCAAGAAAAAGAGCTCATGATACCATATCATAATTGTAGGAACAGCGAGAAAGAAGAGTTTGAGTGAATATTGTATATTCTCATTACTCTGATTGTGAGTACAGATTGTGCTATTTATATTACAGCTATAATGTAACTAACCTATCAGTTAGAGTAACTAACTTGCAACTGATTACATACAATGAACTTAGCCTACTTTTAGTCTAGATACATTGATAGGATTTTATACTCCAATAAGGAAGAAGAAAGACGTGAACCTGCCATAAAAGTGTGAACCTGGGATTGGGAAGTCATAAAGGTGTGACTTGCCCTTGTGGGCAACACAGCAAGAGATTGAAGCCATTGGGGATGGAAATCCTAATTATTTCTGTTTGTTTTGACTATTGGGCACCTCATATTTGGTGGCTGCTGGATTACAAAGTTGATAAAGGAGTGTGGGGAGGATGTCCGGTCCGACTGTTGGTGGTGGGGAAGGATGGGGATGGGGTAAAATGGGATTTTAAAAATAAATAAAATTAAAAAAATGGAAAACGTAATATCATTGGTCAATTTAGTGCTTCATTCATGAACCATATGCCAAGATGCCTCATGCTAGCCTACACCCTTGCACTAGTGGAAAATATACATTAGACGGTAAAGGTTTACGTCAGTTAACCAAAAGCTAGACGTTAAAAAGGAGGTGGTGGCAGTTTTGTAAATATCAGACTTCATTAATTCAATTTTAACGTCAGTTGTTTTAATGACTGACGTTAAAAGTGAAGTGACTCACTTTTAATGTCAGTTCAATAAAAAACTGGCGTTAACAGTGAACATTTTAACGTCAGTTCGATAAAGAACTGACGTTAAAAGTAAGTCAATTCACTTTTAACGTCAGTCCTTACATCAACAGACGTTAAAGGTTATTTTAATAATTTTTTTATCTAGTATACGATCCCTTCCGCATTGCCTTCCTCAAAGTTTCAGTTTCACATGAATTGCTTTGATGTTTTGTGTTTCTGTTTTGAAAACTAAAATATATGTGCGAAGTATAAGTTGAATCAATAACCCAAACCGGATCTCATTCATGAAGTATAATACAGACTGATACAGAAGATTGAAAGGGTTTAAAATCCTATAAAAAGTTACATTGAAAGGGTTTAAAATCCTAAACATTAAAGCTATATCCCATCAGAGAGTTTTATGAAATATGCCAAAGGGAAAACTATACTCCGAAGACCTCAGAAAACTGGGGGGCATGAGAGAGATCAAGAGAGAGGCAAAAACAGGTGCACTAGATCTGTTTCAAGCAAAGGCAGTGGTTCCAGAGACTTCCATGACGGTCACTTGCTGCCAAAGCTGAGGTTTTGGAACTGTGACCCCCGAGCACCTGATTTGCCCTCCAGCAGCTGATTCTCCGGAAGGTGATAAGGTGAGAAACTCACATAATGTAGTTTACTCAAACTTATCACCCATGTAATGTAATTTTCTCAAACTCAAGTTGTTTGACCGTTAAGACAAAGACCTTTGAGTCTAGGAATAGGAAGAAAGAGTGATGAAGTTAATCTCAACGGCAGAGCCATATTGTGAAGCAGAAAATTAAAAGGATGGAAGGAAGCTATTTATAGGAGCAGGGGATGAAGTTACTAAGCTATTCTGATTTTCTTGAAAACTTATCTATAAACTTAATGCTCATTAAGAGGATTAAGTTACAAGGTGCATGGGTAAGTAGCACAGTAGTCAAAGGAATGAATGTTTTTGCAGATATCTATACACTTTTAACGTCAGTTGTTTAAAAAAATTGGCGTTAAAAGTGTTTTTAAAATAAAAAATATTTATTGTTAACGTCAGTTTTTTATACAACTGACGTTAAAAGTTTGATTTTTACTTCAGTTAAATAAATAGCTGACGTAAATAATACTATATATTATAAACGTGCAGAATGAATATTGGAAATAATGTAATTAATATACGGGAACTTGGCAGTCATAAATTAAGTTGACGTTAAAAAAGAGGTGGTGGCAGTTTGTAAATATTAAATCACTATTTGCGTCAGTTCTATAAATAACTTACGTAAATAATTATGAAACTCATTTCATTGGTTGTCATATCCCTGTTGTCCATCTTAACGCAGATCACTCCATATAGTACTGCAGTTTATTTCTAAACCTTTTTTTATACAAGTTTATTTTTAATTTTTATTAATTAGCTTGAATTAGTAAACAAATTCTTGTGCAAATTAAAATAAATAAACACTTAACATAAAACAAGTTATATGTATAATCAAATCATATGACATTGAAGCGATTCATAAGTTAAAATTACATGATTAAAAGATAAAAAATTTCTACAACATAGCCCTAAAATATAAAAAAGTTTCTGCATCAACATCATTTTCTTCTCAGTCCTGTCATCAGAAACTCCAATGGATGCATCACCTCCCTCACTTGAATTCCATGATGCAAAGTAAATCCTCAGTCACTAGCAGAGAAAGCAAAGTGAAATGGATCTTTGCATCTTTCTTCTTCAGTGGAATTCCTTGATGCATCATCTTGAATCCATAATCACTTGCTTCCAAAGCAAAGTGAAAGGGATGACGGGGATGAAATAAAGCGAGAGAATCACATTACGTGATTCGCCCAACCTTAATATCCATGTAATGTGATTTACTCAAACTCAGAAGTTGTTTGACCATTAAGACAAAGATCTTTGAGTCTAGGAATAGGAAGAAAGAGTGATGAAGTTAGTCTCCATGGCAGAGCCATATCGTGAAGCAGAAAAATTAAAAGGATGGAAGGAAGCTATTTATAGGAGCAATGGATGAAGTTACTAAGCTATTATGATTTTCTTGAAAACTTATCTATAAACTTAATGCTCATTAAGAGGATTGGGTACAAGGTGTATGGGTAAGTAGCACAATAGTCAAAGGAATGAATGCTTTTGCAGAAACTAATAAACTTTTAACGTCCGTTGTGTAATACAACTGACGTTAAATATATGACCTTTAACGTCAGTTCTTACTAACAACTGACGTAATAAGTGTGAGAGTTTTTAACGTCAGTTTCTTAAGACAACTGACGTTAAATATGATCTTTAACGTCAGGTTTTACTAAAAACTGACGTAAAATGTTGTTTTATTTTAATTATAATGTTTACACCCGCGCGCCTTCTCCATTTCTCTGCACGTCTCTTTTCTCTTTTCATCACTCTCAACCCTCACTCTCGCTCTCACTCTGCCCTAATCGCGAGCTCATCTCCACCGCAACCACCGCGAGGGATTCTTCGCCACCACCGTGAGGTACACTCTTAACCCCTAACTCTGTCTTTCCCGCTCATTCTTTGCAATAACTTGACATCTCTCTTTCCCCTTCCCGTGCACTAACTCTTCTTGTCCCTCTGCTCTCAGTAACCACATCGAACGTTGGCCACCACTCGAGCTCCCCCCCCCCCCCCCCACACCACCACGCGAGCGCCTATTTTTGGTGAGTCTTTAGGGCACATTTTTTTATTTTTGGTTTTGAGTGCATGCATGTTGCTCTGCTGGTTGAAACTGTAGTCTCAGTAGTTGAAACTTGAAACTGTGAGTTTGAGTTGTTTGGAATGTCTCTATTTTTGGTTTTGAGTGTATGTTGAAACTGTAGTCTCAGTAGTTGTAACTTTAAACCGTGAGTTTGAGTTGTTTGGAATGTCTCTATTTTTGGTTTTAAGTGCATGTTGCTTTGCTGGTTGATCTGTCAAGGCCGTGATGCTCATCACGGCTAGGCCGTGATCAGTTCTGCCTATGAGGGTCTGGTTCAGTTGGCACGTTACGGCCGTGATGGACAGCACGGCCAGGCCGTGACCAGTGCTTGGCAATCTTCAAAAACTATAGTTTTCAATCTCCCGTATTGTCCTTATATTGGATATATAGATGTTTTGTATATCTATAGGACCTATCTAGTTATTTTTATTTATACTTCTGTATTTATTTTGAGTTATAACCTATGTTAATACATATATATTGTTTCTGAACAGGCATACATATGGATCAGTCGGATAGCCCACATGCACGGGAAGACACTGTGGGGGTTTCGCAGGACCCGATCACGCCTACGCCTGATTCTAGTGTAAGTTTACATGTTATATACTATCTTTAGTCCTTCTTTTTAATGTAAGTTTATAATGCTACAACCCTCTATTTTATCATTTTTTTTGTCCATACAGACATCACAAGCTCATAGGAAACGGGGTAGAGGAGCCACCTCGTTGAAGAAACTAGAGAAGGACAGGCAAAGTGGACAGAAGCTTGAGGTGTCCTTCGATGCTAATCTAAATGCCCAGGGACCCCGTGCTAAAGAATTTAATAAGTGGGTGTTTCTACAAGCGAAGCAACACGTAAGCATCAACTACAACCATTGGAATGACGTTCCACAGAATGTTAGGGATCAGATTTGGGAGGCTATCACGGTATTTTACCTTTACATTCATTTGATTTACATTATTAGATAATTATCCGAGTTATAATCCATCTAGTTGTTATATATGTATCTAATGTGTAGGTATCTTGGACTGTGCCAAATGACGAGGATCATCGTCATAAATGTATGAAAATGGCATCAAAGCGTTGGAATGGGTTCAAGAATGATCTTACCAGGTACTATGTATCTGGGAAGAAGTGGCTTGATAAAATGTTCTCGGATTATCCCTGGATTGATCAGGATACTTGGGATATGTTTGCCAGGAGTCGACAGGATGGAGAATTTCAGGTTGGTTGATTAAGTTAATGAAGCATCAATTTTGGCTGACATTACTCAGCACCTCATGTCCAACCCAACTATTACAACACATCTGATGCAAGGCTTAATATCCAACCTAGAATTCAAGCAGGCACTTGCCAGAGAGCTTACATCCGTCGGTACATCCTAGGACACCGCAGGGCTTGCCAACCCTTCACATGTGAGCACAAAAGAGAGTTTTAGTAGGGCACATGTGGAGGACGATGAGTTGGCAGCTAGGGAGCGGGAGTTGGAAGTCCAGCGCCATGAGCATGAGTTGGAAATGAAAAGGCGTGAGCTTGAGTTGGACTCCAAACGACGTGAGCTCGAAATGTTAGCAAAGGTATTTATTCATTATTAATGTCCAAATTATTCAAATAATTACTTGTGTTTTTTTAATTATCAAAAACTTATCTATTTTATTTTTCCTAAACTGAAGGCCAAGTCGACGTCGGTGTCGTTGTCACCTATCACTCGTTTGTTCTCACTTGGTGAGGATTATGCGTTTGAGATTTTTGAATGTCCATTGGAGCACGATGGATGGGTGGCACGCCCAGATCAACGGAGGATATTTACCTTCTGTGGTGACGATCTCAGGAACGCCTACAGAAATAACGTCTGGATGAACAACAATGTTTTCAGTCTCTGGTGCACGTAAGTTAATTTTAATTTTATAACTTATTTATTTTTGGTATTTTTCCATTTAATAATTTATTTTAATTTCAATATATATATATATATATATATATATATATTATGTAATTAACATCCACACCTTTTCATATCTTAGGTATCTCCATCGTCTTCATCTTGATAAGGGCGTTGCATCAGTTTACGGTTTCTTCGATCCGTCAATCCTTCTGCCGGATTTCTTTGTTGGCGATGCATTGAGCAAATACTTAGGGAACTTGTTGGGAGACAATCCGAAAGAATTATATCTGGCTCCCTAATGTATGAAAAGCCATTGGCAGTTGTTCTTACTTCACCCGTCTAGGCATAGAGTCATATTCTTCTGTTCTCTCCACCAAGATCCGCCACCGGAGGTGGTGGAAGCTTTAAATAAGTAAGTAACTAATCTTAAATTTAATTTAAGTTTTAATATCAGTTGTTTTTAGTTTATTACACACATGATATATGAATTTGTTAATTGATCGACATGATTATTTGTTTATGATAGAGCGCTGAAGGCGAGTAGCATAAGTTACGCCAACGGGAGAAGTAGGACTTCTAAGACTAAAGCAAATCCTGTATGGAACATCATCAAGGTTTGGTAGTTTATTTATCAAATAATTAATATTATAATTACTAATTTATATGTATATTCAACTGACGTTGAAATTAATTTTGTTGGTAGTCTCGATTTCAAAATGACGGGTGGTCGTGCGGCTATTATGTGATGCTTCATATGCTGAACATAGTCTCCACATCCATTACGGATGGATGGATTAAGGTAATATTTAAACAACTTGTTAAATTATATATTATAGTTTTGAAGATGACTTGCATTGATGTTATTGTTATTATTTGAACGTGTGTACGCATTTAACGACCAATCGCCTATTCAAGAAGATGAGTTAAGAGACTTGAGGATGCGCTTCGCTGAATTCTTCTTCAAGTATGCGGCTGAAAAAGGAATTGACAAGATACCTCCGCAATACTTAGATAAATAGTTTTTTTGTTAGACTTTAGAAACTAATTAATAACATGTATATATATATATCCTTAGATTGGTAGTTTTGTTTTTTAGACATTGGAACTAAAATTTATTTATATATATACATGGGTTTTGGTTTTAAGTCCCCCCATTGTTCCATTTTTCCTTTGCAATTCTGTAATGTGTGTGATATTCTGTGTTACTGGGATATTTACTGAATGCAGGGATAGCTGAGGGGAGTGATATTTTAAAACTGAATTTTAAAAAAAAAACCTATTAACGTCAGTTGTATAAAACAACTGACGTTAATAGTATTTTATAAAATATAAAGTACACTATTAACGTCAATTGTTTATTAAAACTGACGTTAAAATTAAACCTTTAACGTCAGTTCTTTATAACCACTGACGTTAGTTTTAACAAAATTAACGTCCATTGTCTTAAAGAACTGACGTTAATAGTTTTATGTTTAACGTCAGTTGTTTAAAAAACCAACGTTAATTTTTACAAAATTAACGTCGGTTTTGTTAAGGAACTGACGTTAATAGTTTTATATTTAACATCAGTTCTCAACTGACATTAAAATATTAACTATTAACGTCAGCTCTATTTACGTCAGTCAGTATTCTGACGTAAAAAATAAATTTTAACTGACGTAAAAAGCACTTATTGCACCAGTGTTGAAAAGTAAAAAAACCCAAGTGACAGTCTAGAAGGTCCAGATTTTGCCACTTGAGTGGTGCACCACTCTACCACTTTAGTGGGTGGTGCACCTTAGACAACACCTAAAATACATTTCAAAAACATTTATATAAAATGGAATTTTATGTGATAAGTGCTAGTCAAACGATATATAGTGTTTCTTGGAGAAAACATTATCTTAGATCCTTATAACCTCAGATAGCATTTTTTTTTTAGAAAAAACGTTATTTTAGGTTCCAAAATAGATAGCGTTTTCTTGGATGAGTGCAATCTTTGGTTGCCTCCTTTAATAGTATTAAGATAGATAATACTATTGAATGCAAAAATAAAATAAAATAAATAAGTGCCATTAAAGGTTGTTTACGACTTAGTGTAGTGTGTCAATCAATTTTATGACATGGTATATCTTTATTAATGAAATTAATAACAAATTGCAACATTGGTTAATTTATTATTTTCTATTTACCCTTTTCGCTAATTTTACATATTTGAAAACGAAAATTCATTGCAATTAGTAAAAGCACATTAATATGTGGGTATTTTTATTGTATTATAAAAACCAGTAAAGTATTTTTTTTAACCATTAAATTGTTTATTTACTATAAAATGATTTTAACTTTTGGGTATTAAAAAAATAAATAGTTAGTCTGGTTTTTTTATTTATTATATTTCAAAAACTCATCTTGTAATGTTTTCTTTAAATAAAATGTAATATATGACTTAATAATATGGATCATTGATCTTATATATTGTTACGTAAGAGAATCTCCAATGGTTGTACCATCTGAGTCACTTAACTTATTTTTTATAAGTCCTTCCATATGTCATCTCACTACTTTTTATTTTATAATATTTTAAGCAATTTCACATTTTAATTTTGTAACTCTATTTTTTTTGGCAACTCTTAAAAATTTAATAAATGGGTTCAACAAATTACCTCACATATTTATTTACATTTATCATTGTTTCAATTTAAAATATTTTTTTTGATCAACGTTTCAATTTAAAATATTAATTCAATTGTTTTCAAGTTGTTGAATATTATGGTTCTCTTTTTTTTTTTTTATTGGTGATTCTTATATAAAAACTGGTTGCTTATAGAAGCAACTGTCTTGAAATGTGACATCGGCACCCGATTGCTCCTTTGGTGCTACCCACTAAGAAGTTGTTCTTAACTTTAAGAACATATTAAACATCACACATTGGAGTTGCTCTAAGGGTGTAAAGTATATATTTGATTATGTTTTGATGATTGACAAACACTAACCATAAGCATGCAGGACAAAAAGAAAATATAAATTTCTAAGCATGCAGCTACTCAAAGGTTAGCAAAGCATATAAATAAAAAGCATGGAGCATCAAATTAAGTTGCAAGTATCAAGACCGAAGAACTCAAATGGGTAAATTATTAGGTCATAGATACTTTTGCAAGAGATTGATTTGATTATGTTCTATTATAGCTCAAAATGTTAAAGATGAAAAGCAAAATATTTTTATCAAACTAATCTTTAAAAAGTTTCAATCAAAAATTTTCTGAACAAGTTAAATAAGTTGGTTCTAGTTATAAAAGAAAAGAAGATAGGGAGAAGAAGGCAATAGAGATATGGACTCAAAGGCTAGTTCTTCAGGAACTAGGATTCAGAGGCTAGTTTACCTCACATATTTATTTTCATGTATTATTGTTTCAATTTAAAATATTAATTCATTTGTTTTCGAGTTGTTGAATATTATGGTTCCCTTTCCTTTTTTTTATTGGTGATTCTTATATAAAAACTGGTTGCTTATAGAAGCAAACTACCTTGAAATGTGACATCCGCACCCAATTGCTCCTTTGGTGCTACCCACTAAGAAGTTGTTCTTAACTTTAAGAACATATTAAACATCACACATTGGAGTTGCTCTAAGGGTGTAAATTATATATTTGATTATGTTTTGATGATTGACAAACACTAACCATAAGCATGCAGGACAAAAAGAAAATATAAATTTCTAAGCATGCAGCGACTCAAAGGTTAGCAAAGCATATAAATAAAAAGCATGGAGCATCAAAGTTGCAAGTATCAAGACCGAAGAACTCAAATGGGTAAATTATTAGGTCATAGATACTTTTGTAAGGGATTGATTTGATTATGTTCTATTATAGCTCAAAGTGTTAAAGATGAAAAGCAAAATATTTTTATCAAACTAATCTTAAAAAAGATTCAATCAAAAATTTTCTGAACAAGTTAAATAAGTTGGTTCTAGTTATAAAAGAAAAGAAGATACGGAGAAGAAGGCAATAGAGATATGGACTCAAAGGCTAGTTCTTCAGGAACTAGGATTCAGAGGCTAGTTTACCTCACATATTTATTTACATGTATTATTGTTTGAATTTAAAATATTAATTCATTTGTTTTCGATTTGTTGAATATTATGGTTCTATTTCCTTTTTTTATTGGTGATTGATAGTGTGATTTTACATGATGTTTGCTGTACATAATTGCATGCATTTTTCATATAGATTAGGCAGTCTTTAGTTGATTTTTATTAGATTTTTCCTTGGAACGGGTAAAGGTGGTTTTGTGTGTTGTTTTGCAGGAATCATTGAAAAATCTGGTTAATTTAGTGCCAAGGGGATGAAGAAACAGTGGAGAGTGAAATTCTGGGAATGCTCGCCCCGCGAGAGAAGATGCTCGCCCCGCGACTGAAGACTGCCAAAAACAGCAGAATGTCATCTTTTCTGGTTCGCCCCGCGAACAACCCCTCGCCTCGCGACCTTGAGAGCTGACTGTTCCAGGAAAATGCAAGCCTTTCTGGTTCGCCTCGCGAACAGTAACTCGCCTCGCGAGAGTTCCAAGCGCTGAAGACCAACAGTTTAATATTCACCCCGCGAGACACCTTTCGCCCCACGAGTGTGCGAAAATCAGAATCAGTTTTAAGCTGTTTAAGGCAGAATGGGAAAAGACAGCCAGGGAGTTGGACAATTTTGGAGGCAGACTTGGAGGCTGCGGCCAGAAGAGGGTTGAAGCCCTGAAGGGAGATGTTTTCCTTGCTCTGGGACTAAAAGAAGATTGGAGAATCCTCCTATGGAGTTTGCTTCATCCCTTCTCTCTTTCTCGTTGTATTCTCTGTTTATGAGTAGTTAAATCCCTGTTGTTGGGATTAGATGTAGCCAAACTGATTGATTATGTATTTATCTTGACTGATTATTCTATGTTCATGTCTTCATATTAGTGGTTATTTTTCTTTACTTAATGCTTGTTGTGGCTAGCACCCCTATGACTCGATTTGTGTTTTAGTATGTAATGGAGACGTTCATATTAGAACCGGAATTGAATGTAATCACCTAGTAACCCTTACATCTAGAGATGGAGTTTGGTTTGCTAGTAATCGCGTAATCCTTAATCCTAATGCAATTTCATTAATCTAGGCCACCTAAGAGATTAGGGTCTATTAGTGGAATTAGGCTCTCGTCATCCGAGAGATCGGGACTTGAGTAGTTTAGTGGATTGATTTTAATATCTGAAGCATGAATGGGAGGTATCTAGTCCTGATATTGCATGAGATAGAGGTTTGGTGAAGTCTGGTTCCAACATATCATTTCTGCACTCCAAGTGTTCGATAAAAAGACAAAAAGATTTTATTTCTTTTCTTTTGTTTATTTTGAATTCTCTTGATTTCTCTGTTTGGTCTAGATAGTTGCTGAGTTTGCGAATTGGTAGTTGACATCCAATCCCCGTGGATACGATAAACCGGTCTTACCACCGTATTACTTGCACGACTGGGTATACTTGCCCAGATTCGTCCAACAAGTTTTTGGCGCCGTTGCCGGGGATTGGTTTTGCCAATATCATTAGTAACAGAGTTGGCAACTAGTTTAGACATTTTTGTTATTATTTTTATTTTCTGTATATATTTGATCTTTTTGTTTGAGTTTTGTTTTTGCAAGGTGGATGCAGTTCATGGAAAATTTTTATTATCCACCTGATGAGGAAGCCTCATGTCGCGTTTTGGAAGACAACTGGTGTTTGGGAGATGTCATGGATTTGATGGACCATGTTACTCCCGCACAAGTTGATTATATGACGGGAAGGCTAATATACAACTTCTCCGAGGAGGATTGGGAAACCTTTTGTTCCTATTTGCCACCTCCACCACCATGTATGATTCCCATAAGGCCACAAGAATCAGCATTTGAGAAAAATCTGGTAGTGGGAATGGATCACAATGAAGATGAAGAGGTGGTGGTAGATGAACCACAAGAAGAGGGATTCCCTTTCGCCCATCCTTGGGGAGGAACAAGTGAGAAGACGGGGCATTTGGAAAGCACCACCATGCTTGCTGAATTTTCTGCATTAGACAAATATGTCGGGTTGCATGCATGTGTGGACATTGGTAAGTTAGTCCCTTCCACTTGTCTTTTAAACTTCCTGGTGAAAATGCCATTTGACCCGCTAGGAAGTAAGTGCAGTATTATAGTTGAAGAGGTCAATGGTGCTTTTACACACTGGCTGGGTGGAGTTGAAGATGAAGTCATACTACTGCTACAATCTCCACCCCAATTTCCATTTGATCCGGGAGGAGGATCCAGGTGGATGTTTTTTAATAAGTCAAGCTAGCGACGTTAAAGAAGCGCTTCTTGGGAGGCAACCCAAGTTTCTTAACTCTTGCCTTTAGTTGTTTCATTTTCTTAATAGTTTTGTTTTTGCTTTAACCTCTTGAATAATTTGAGAAGCTCAAGAGGAAAATAATAACTTGTCAATTGCCAATTGCCAAGTGTTTGCAGGGTAGGAAGGAAGGAAGGGAGAGCAAGAAGACAAGGAGAAGAGAAAAAGGGGCAGAGAGACAACAAAGCCAACACCCGCTACCACCTCGGTAAGCCGTTCCAATTTTTTTTTTTATGTTGTTTTTCTCCTCTTTCCAACTTGATTGTTTACATTGGGGACAATGTAAATTTTTAAGCTTGGGGTAGGGGTATTTTGCATTTGCATTTTGCATGTTGCATTCATATAGTTTTGCATGATAGCTTTGCATATTCACATTATTAGATTGCCCCTTATTCACACATTAGATTGCCCCTTGCCTGAATTTTGCATCCAATTGTGAGAACCAAGTGCCAATAATTTGTGATAGTGAATTGTTGAACCCAATTTGTTATTCTTGTGATATGGCTGCAAATGAAAATGCTTGAGATAATCTTGGATGGTTGATAATTAGCATATGGTTCTGAGGATTTGTGTTTTTCATTGATTCTGAACTAAAATGTGAGATTTTGAGCCAAAGGGGTACTCACAAAATTTTACCCCATTCTTTGTGTTAGAGTGGTTATTCCTCTTGGTTTGCTTTCTCTAGAACTTGACTTACAACCATTTTGAAGCTTAAAAATTTTTGGAAACATTTTTGAAAATGATTGAGGCAATAGGTATTTTTCTGGCCTTCTGAGCTTTGAATGATGAAATGATATCCCTTAGTTGCCCAATTTTGAGCCTACAAAAGAATAAAATGATTTTCTTGGTACCCTGAAATGTTTTGATAAATATGTTTGATAGGGACCTTCTAAAGTATTACAAAAGGGTAAAAAGGGTAGTTGAAAAAAGTTTGGGAAAAGAATCAGAAAAAAAAATAATTCTCTTGAGTTGAAAAAATCTCCCCTTCTCCAAGCAAAAGAAAAAAAAAAGGAAAATAAATAGAGAAGGGGATGACAAAAAGAAAAAGAAAAAAAAAATAAAAATAAAAAGAAAAAGAAAGGAAAGAAAGGTGGAAAAAATAAATTGAAAACCCAAGAAGGTATTTTAGAAGGTCAGGTTTGCAATGCTTGATGTTTATGTAGCCTTTTGAAATGTCCTTTTCTTGTTATCCCCACCTAACGATTAAATCCCATGGCCATGTTACAACCAAAGAAAAGACCTCTTGATTCTAATTTGTTTTCATTAATAAAGTAGAGATTTGGTTGATAGTCAAGCCTATGGTAGGATTCATTCCTTGAGGAAAATTGAGTGAAATGCCTTATTCTCCTAAACACTTGAGTGGTGAGAAAGAGTGCCCAAATCAGTGCGAACATGAGTCTAAGGAACCTAAGCCTCTAATTGGACTTGAATTGATTGTCTCTTGCTGAATTGATTCTTTGAATTGCCTATTACTTGGATTAGTATTTTCTCGGGATCTTGGTTCACTATCCATGTTCTGTTTATTCTACTGGCCTTAGTGATTGCTTGAGGACAAGCAATTGAATAAGCTTGGGGTGATTTGATAGTGTGATTTTACATGATGTTTGCTGTACATAATTGCATGCATTTTTCATATAGATTAGGCAGTCTTTAGTTGATTTTTATTAGATTTTTCCTTGGAACGGGTAAAGGTGGTTTTGTGTGTTGTTTTGCAGGAATCATTGAAAAATCTGGTTAATTTAGTGCCAAGGGGATGAAGAAACAGTGGAGAGTGAAATTCTGGGAATGCTCGCCCCGCGAGAGAAGATGCTCGCCCCGCGACTGAAGACTGCCAAAAACAGCAGAATGTCATCTTTTCTGGTTTGCCCCGCGAACAACCCCTCGCCTCGCGACCCTGAGAGCTTACTGTTCCAGGAAAATGCAAGCCTTTCTGGTTCGCCTCGCGAACAGTAACTCGCCTCGCGAGAGTTCCAAGCGCTGAAGACCAACAGTTTAATATTCACCCCGCGAGACACCTTTCGCCCCGTGAGTGTGCGAAAATCAGAATCAGTTTTAAGCTGTTTAAGGCAGAATGGGAAAAGACAGCCAGGGAGTTGGACAGTTTTGGAGGCAGACTTGGAGGCTGCGGCCAGAAGAGGGTTGAAGCCCTGAAGGGAGATGTTTTCCTTGCTCTGGGACTAAAAGAAGATTGGAGAATCTTCCTATGGAGTTTGCTTCATCCCTTCTCTCTTTCTCATTGTATTCTCTGTTTATGAGTAGTTAAATCCCTGTTGTTGGGATTAGATGTAGCCAAACTGATTGATTATGTATTTATCTTGACTGATTATTCTATGTTCATGTCTTCATATTAGTGGTTATTTTTCTGTACTTAATGCTTGTTGTGGCTAGCACCCCTATGACTCGATTTGTGTTTTAGTATGTAATGGAGACGTTCATATTAGAACCGGAATTGAATTTAATCACCTAGTAACCCTTACATCTAGAGATGGAGTTTTGTTTGCTAGTAATCACGTAATCCTTAATCCTAATGCAATTTCATTAATCTAGGCCACCTAAGAGATTAGGGTCTACTAGTGGAATTAGGCTCTCGTCATCCGAGAGATCGGGACATGAGTAGTTTAGTGGATTGATTTTAATATCTGAAGCATGAATGGGAGGTATCTAGTCCTGATATTGCATGAGATAGAGGTTTGGTGAAGTCTGGTTCCAACATATCATTTCTGCACTCCAAGTGTTCGATAAAAAGACAAAAAATTTTATTTCTTTTCTTTTGTTTATTTTGAATTCTCTTGATTTCTCTGTTTAGTCTAGATAGTTGCGGAGTTTGCGAATTGGTAGTTGACATCCAATACCCGTGGATACGATAAACCGATCTTACCACCGTATTACTTGCACGACTGGGTATACTTGCCCAGATTCGTCGAACAGTGATTCTTATATAAAAATTGGTTGCTTATAGAAGCAACTGTCTTGAAATGTGACATCCGCACCCGATTGCTCCTTTGGTGCTACCCACTAAGAAGTTGTTCTTAACTTTAAGAACATATTAAACATCACACATTTGAGTTGCTCTAAGGGTGTAAAGTATATATTTGATTATGTTTTGATGATTGACAAACACTAACCATAAGCATGCAGGACAAAAAGAAAATATAAATTTCTAAGCATGCAGCTACTCAAAGGTTAGCAAAGCATATAAATAAATAGCATGGAGCATCAAAGTTGCAAGTATCAAGACCGAAGAACTCAAATGGGTAAATTATTAGGTCATAGATACTTTTGTAAGAGATTGATTTGATTATGTTCTATTATAGCTCAAAATGTTAAAGATGAAAAGAAAAATATTTTTATCAAACTAATCTTAAAAAAGTTTCAATAAAAAATTTTCTGAACAAGTTAAATAAGTTGGTTCTAGTTATAAAAGAAAAGAAGATAGGGAGAAGAAGGCAATAGAGATATGGACTCAAAGGCTAGTTCTTCAGGAACTAGGATTCAGAGGCTAGTTTACCTCACATATTTATTTTCATGTATTATTGTTTCAATTTAAAATATTAATTCATTTGTTTTCGAGTTGTTGAATATTATGGTTCCCTTTCCTTTTTTTGTTTGGTGATTCTTATATAAAAACTGGTTGCTTATAGAAGCAACTACCTTGAAATGTGACATCCGCACCCGATTGCTCCTTTGGTGCTACCCACTAAGAAGTTGTTCTTAACTTTAAGAACATATTAAACATCACACATTGGAGTTACTCTAAGGGTGTAAATTATATATTTGATTATGTTTTGATGATTGACAAACACTAACCATAAGCATGCAGGACGAAAAGAAAATATAAATTTCTAAGCATGCAGCTACTCAAAGGTTAGCAATGCATATAAATAAAAAGCATGGAGCATCAAAGTTGCAAGTATCAAGACCGAAGAACTCAAATGGGTAAATTATTAGGTCATAGATACTTTTGTAAGGGATTGATTTGATTATGTTCTATTATAGCTCAAAGTGTTAAAGATGAAAAGCAAAATATTTTTATTAAACTAATCTTAAAAAAGTTTCAATCAAAAATTTTCTGAACAAGTTAAATAAGTTGGTTCTAGTTATAAAAGAAAAGAAGATACGGAGAAGAAGGCAATAGAGATATGGACTCAAAGGCTAGTTCTTCAGGAACTAGGATTCAGAGGCTAGTTTACCTCACATATTTATTTACATGTATTATTGTTTGAATTTAAAATATTAATTCATTTGTTTTCGATTTGTTGAATATTATGGTTCTCTTTCCTTTTTTTATTGGTGATCCTTATATAAAAACTGGTTGCTTATAGAAGCAACTATCTTGAAATGTGACATCTGCACCCGATTGCTCCTTTGGAGATACCCACTAAGAACTTGTTCTTAACTTTAAGAACATATTAAACATCACACATTGGAGTTGCTCTAAGGGTGTAAAGTATATATTTGATTATGTTTTGATGATTGACAAACACTAACCATAAGCATGCAGGACAAAAAGAAAATATAAATTTCTAAGCATGCAGCTACTCAAATGTTAGCAAAGCATATAAATAACAAGCAAGGAGCATCAAAGTTGCAAGTATCAAGACCGAAGAACTCCAATGGATAAATTATTAGGTCATAGATACTTTTGTAAGGGATTTATTTGATTATGTTCTATTATAGCTCAAAGTGTTAAAGATGAAAAGCAAAATATTTTTATCAAACTAATCTTAAAAAAGTTTCAATCAAAAATTTTCTGAACAAGTTAAATAAGTTGGTTCTAGTTATAAAAGAAAAGAAGATAGGGAGAAGAAGGCAATAGAGATATGGACTCAAAGGCTAGTTCTTCAGGAACTAGGATTCAGAGGCTAAATCTTCAGGGACTAGCTATGATCTTTGTATTGATTTGTTTGAGTGAATACAAGAGTAAAACCTAAAGTCCTATTTATAGAGGTAAATGGACCGCTATTCCTGGACCAAATCAACAGTCATAAATAAGGAGTAAATACATAGTAATGGTAAAGATATTGTAAGATAACAAATTGATATAGTCATCCATAATATCTATATATTTATAACAGTTTTCGAACTATATCGACTAAATCAATTTAATACTAATTTTTGAGTAGTGTAAATTGATTACTCTCTTTGCAAATCAGTTTGCCATTTATTTATATGCTTTAAAAGGACCGATATTAATTTTTTGGATGCTAAAACCGATTACTGCACTATAACAATTGATTGGCAAGCTAGAAGCTTCTATTTTCACGAACCTGAATCAATTATCACTACACCACACCAATCAATTGTTGAAATCAATTTTAGCTAAATATAAAAGGTAATCTTGCTGGTCAATTAGTTATTTTTTCTGATCAAATCAAGTGAACATGTTAATCAATTGACTCGTGAATTTAATGTTATAATCAGAAAATCATGTGCTTTAATTTCTTACCTATTTGTGTCCAACGGTCATATATTTGAATCAGTTTTAAAAGATCCTTGTCAACACACTGAAAAATATATGAGTGCACACACTCATTGGTTTGAATCAAAAAATTATTTTTGCACTCTTGTAAAATAAACTTGAGCTATCAATTGTTCCTATTCTATCAATCTCACAGGACTTCAATCTTTATGATCTGCACTAGTTAGAGTGCTTCAATTTCTTCTACTCTTTGTGTATCAACTCAGAGATAGGGTGAGGTATCCCTAGGTTGAGGGTGAGGTATCCCTCTAGGGTATCCTTCTGTTGTAAAGGGTGGTGCATCCTTTGGTGTGTGACTTTAGGCTCAGAAGTGCGGGTGAGGTATCCCGGAGGCACGAGGGACAGTGCTAGAGGCTAGAGTTTGAGGCTCTTACACGTGGTGGGTGGGGTATCCCAAGAAGTGTGACTAGAGTGCTCTGTTGTGTACAAAGGTTGCAAGCACCAGTTTATAAGCTTGTTTGTTAAGGGAAGAAAATCCCACAGGTGGAGTGGGACTGGACGTAGGTCACAAGTGGTTAGTGACTGAACCAGGATAAAATCTATGTGCAAGTATCTCTTCCCTATCTCCTTATTGTTTAATTCTTATTATTGCTCACATATTCAAACTTTGTTTATTGCCTCACGTGTGATTTAATATTTTATATTGAGAAAATCATTTTTCAAATTATTCTAAAAAAATTTATAAACCCAATTCACCCCCCTCTTGGGTAATGGTTGCCACGACCAACAAGTGGTATCAGAACTTCGGCATAGCTTATAGTAAAAGATCCTCTTTGTCGGCAACCTTAAAAGCTTTCCTAAAAAAAAGAGTTTTTGTGATTTTGATAAACCACCATATTTTGATGGTGTGGATTTTGTTTATTGGAGAGCTAGGATAGAAATTTTTATGGAAGCAATAGATTTTGATTTGCGGGAAATTGTGCTTAATGGTTTTATGGCTAAACCCAAATCACAATGGAATACATTTGATAAAAATTGCTTTTCCTTAAATAATAAAGCAATGCAAATTTTGAGAAATAGTTTGAATGTTGAAGCATATGCGAGAATTAAGGATTGCTCTTGTGCAAAGGATATAATGAATATGCTTGATTCTATTTATCTTGCTAACAATTTTCATGTGGATAAAAGTATGAATAGAAAGCAAGAAGAGATAGAGCAAAATCAAAAGGAGCACATTCTTGAAACATTGAGCAAGGAAAAGGTTCATGCCAATGAAGCGGTAAACATGCTAAGAATTGAAACAACCTCTCACATGGCTCAAAAGGACCTTGAGGTAAATGATGTTAAATTTAATGATAGTCCTTTGTATGATAAATTACAACATGATTATGATGATGTGTATGATGGCTTGATTAATTTAGAAAAGAAAAACTTGAATTCCTTGGAAAGATATCATCTATTGAAATTGAAATTGAAATTGAGAACTTGAAAGATGATCATGCTTTTCTTTATGAGAAAAATTCTTTGAATTGTAAGACCTCAAATACTTGTGAAAATTATATTTTTAAAAATCAAGTTGAAGACTTTTCTTCCAAATATAACAAAATTGACAAATCTACTTGTTCTAATTCCGTGAATGCTAGTAACAAGGGAAGTAACGCTATTTTGCATAGAAATTTGAACAATGTTTTTTATAAAAATATTTTGAAATGTCAACAATCTAAAAATCCAAAGTTTTTCTATGATGATCTCAAAAAGACCAAACCTTCATCTATAATTTGCAATTATTGTGGTCATCAAGGACATATTTCTTATCTATGTCATTATAGGATAAATTATAATGTGATAAATAAATTGTCATGGGTACCTAAAAATTATAGATGCTTATCCACTAACCACCAAGGACCCAAGATGAAATGGGTACCAAAAAGTTCCTCCACCTTATCTAATGTGCAGGAAAAATTGCAACATGGTGGACATTTTGGTCAAGAAAATGAGAAGACATCAATCAAGATGCTTCCCAAGTTCAAAAGTGAAATTAATGTTAACCGAAGCAAAAACCCCTTTATGAAAGCTTTTCATGAGAAAAATATGGAACTCATAAAGGCCAATGTAACACCCCGATTTTCTGCTATCTAAGATCGGTATAAATATAAATAAACGTTTATATTTTTATCTAAAACTTAGAAAATTATTTTGGGAAAACCAAAGTCATATTCATATCATACTTATTTTTATAAGTATACGGTGAATTTTTTGGTTGAAAATTCAGACGGAACCCGATCTGCATTTTTACTGACAGTAAGATTTTACTGATTAGAAAACCTAATTTTGACCCGAGAAAGAAATGAATAGATTTTATATCTCATTTACAACGATATAGGTTATTTTGAAAACTTTCAAAATAATTAGGTTTTATAGTTGATTCGGGCGTAAAACCCTAATCGGGAAACCGATGGAGCCGGAAACGGAACTGCAGAGACCTGTCAAGAGATCGGGACAACGAGTCATACATGATGAGTCATGGAGGATGAGCCACCAAGAATTTATGAGCATTAAATGCTAGTAATCATGACTTTTAGGTAAAAAGACCAAAATATCCCCAAGCTTTCGAGGGTATTAACAAGACACATCTACGTATTTTTAACCACTCATTTTACATGGTTGTAAACCTCCCACATATCCTCAATTTCGTGCACTCATATATACTCAACCATACCTATTTCATTTTGCTTTCGTTTCATCATTTTCCTCTCAAAAACCGAAATCGGGTAAATGACGGAGCTGCGTACGGAATCTTCGGGAACTGCTAACGGATAGGATCGGTGACTGATTGGTGAGTCACTATGTGTGGTCCAAAATCAGCCACACCTCCATCAAATGTGAGCCACATATTATTAACCATGATTAGCCAAAATAACCTTAGTTAAGTTAACCATTAACTATGATCAATCATATATTAATTTAATATTCACAAAACCCATTATTTGGACTCTAAGGAACCAAACAAAGCCTAAATCTAAGCCTATATAAAGGATCAAAACCGCAGCTGTCCCCTCCCCACTTCTCTTCATCTTCCTCACCAAGTTTTCTCCATTTTCTCTAAGTTCCAAACTCATAAGAACACCGAATCTCCACCGAAAATATGACCCTCTTCCTTTCTGAAACTCTAAAAACTCTCAACATAAAAGTTGTTCCACTTTCTCTCTCATTTACAACAAGATAAAGATCACCGAAAACGGATAAGTGGATTGGGAGATAGGCTCAAAATACCGAAACTGCCCAGAATTCTCAGCAACCCACGAAACATAAGAAAGAAGGCCCTTTTTACCCCTTTTAGGATCCAAACAAAATTAAACCTTCAACAAAAAGGTTATTACTTTTCTTATTATATTTCTAAAAAGACAAAGTTTGTGATTTTTGGATGAGTATATTGTGAGATATACTCACAATACCATCACACCCTCAAGCTGTCCAGTTTTCAACTTAGTGAAGGTTGATCATTTTCTTCATTTCTTCAATCTTCAAAAGGTAAAAGCTCATCTCCTTGATCATATAAGCTTTCATCTTCATGTATTTCTCATGTTTATGCCTTGAATCATATTTTTCCATTCCTAGATCTAGAACTTTGAAAATTCATAACAAATTCTAGAAAAATCTCATGATGTTGAAACCACTTCCTATGTTCTTGATATCATGCATACTATCTAAATCCAAGAGCATGTAGTAATAAAAAATTTCCTTCCTAATAAACTAGCTATGGCCGAACCTAGGAGGATGGGTTTGATAGGAGTTTTATTCAAGGTTTTCATCCATGATCTTGGTAATTATCCTATTAGTATGTATGCTTAATAAATCCAAGTTGGTTTATCAAACAAAATCGTTTGGCCTTATTTTGATTCAAGGCCGAAAATATACCTTGATGGACTTGGAGGTTTTTGGTTTCAATCTTTGTTAGTAATCATGTGTTTTAAAGTCTTAAGTGCATTAGGATCATTAATCCATGACTTAAGCAAGTTTGGAGATTTTGAGGCATAAAACCCTAAGGAGGACGTGACCTAGCTTAGAGGATTAGGTGATTCATTTACTTGTTTTGGATTGGTGGATTTGTGGTTGTTGAAGGTTAGTGTTTTCTGACCCGTACATGTGTCGCCGATTTTCCGAAACCGGGTCAAGACTGAAAATCAGAACTTGTCATTCTACAAGAGGTAAGGGGAGCTTACCTGAGGGATTTTTCCCAATAACTATTTGTGATTAGTGTGTGATCTGTATGATTTATCTGTGGTTGTGGTGTTTGGTTGTGGTATTTGAATAGAGTTGTGTTAATTGTTTGTGTTTGGTTATCTGTAATTAATTATTTATTTGCAGTTATATATTATGATATTGTGATGCATGATCTGCCTGGGAATATTGCTATGATGTTGTTGATTTTTGTTTGAGAAGCCAGACAGTGGTCAGTGCCCAATCAATTAATCAGATAAAAGCTTTAAGAAGACTTTACGAGGAATATTCAATAGTTAATTGAGAAATATTGGAAGATATTATGATTTAAATAATTATTTGATAAAAGAAGGAATCATTTGAAAATATTATTATTTTAATGATTTATTAGTGTAAAAGCAATTTATGAGTCACGATGAGGGCGTAACCGTGAAATTATTTTTGTACTGCTGATTTTTACGTAAGAAATTCCGTAATATAAAATTATATTTTATGAAATTAATCTGCGATAATAACTTAATTATGATATTAGAAAATTATTTAAGTGGAAAAAACTAAGATTTGACTTAAATGACTTTAAAAATGTTTAACTACGGTAATTTGGAAAAGTATCGATGGCAAGTGTTTCTAAAACGGCAGTATGTATTTTAAACTAAGTTTGAGCCTCAAGTGACTCACTTTTTGAAACATGAAGTTTTCAGAAAAGATTTTAGTAACTGAAGATTTTACAAAAGAATTTTCCCTTTGAGATGTTTTTCCAGAAACATATTTTACGCAAACAGTGTAGACAATGAGTTTGAACTTAGTCATCGAGATGTAGGGGAAATAGTGTTTTTGTGGCATTTTGGGATTTGAGTCTTAATTTCGGTGTAGTTTTGGACTGTGTGTCCTATGGACTGCGTGTCCTAATTTTGGTGTAGTCTCCTATGGACTGCGTGTCCTAATTTCGGTGTAGTTTTGGACTGCGTATCCTATGGACTGTGTGTCCTAATTTCGGTGTAGTCTCCTATGAACTGCGTGTCCTAAGTTCAGGGTAAATATTATTATTCAAAGTGAATACTCTTTTCTATTTCCATGAACCTAAGCCCGAGGCATTGGTCTAGGGGTTTCTTGATTGAGCACTCGGACTTGATGTCCTGTGTTATTAATAAAAGTGTTAAGATGTCTAAAACTATGGTTGGTCGGAAGTTTTTAAGCTCCGGCAAGGAAAGATTGAACACAAAGAAAAGCGTTAAGAACAAAATATTTTACATGCATTTTAGGCAGACATGCCTGTTTGTTAATCATGATATCATGGCGATATTCATGAATTGACGTATCATTGTGCCCTGGTTGGACAATGAAAATCCATATTCGGTGATCACTGCTCCTTAAATTGGACAGTGTGCTATGGTAACCATATTCGGTGATCACTGTGCCTTGTGTTGGACAGTGTGCTATGGTTTTGGGTTCGTACCTTTTGCCTGCGTGGCTATTGAGTTTGATCAACTCACCTCGAGGTTGGGATATCTCATGAGATTAGGTATGGATTTAGATTACGAATATGAAGTGTTCATGCATAGTTTTCAAATGATGATGTTTGGGGTATGAAACCCAGTGATAAACTATTTGCCTTATTATGAATGCTTATGTATTTATGAAAATGTATATGTGTATGTTTTCTTTTATGTCTCACACGTAGTTATTGTGTTAAATCCATATATTGGCATCTCACCCTTACAAATATATCAGGTTCGTCTGATAATTGCCATTATATCTTGGGATACTAGTACAGATGAAGCGGAGGAGTTCTTTAAGTCACTTGCCGACTTAATCTCTAGATGCTTGAAGAACCATTTGTTCGTGGGAATGACCACGGGGGTCTTTCCAAATAAATGTCGTGTAGAGTGACCAACTTAGGAGTCTTGGTTGGGTTGTAAGTTTGAAAAGGTCGGTAATTGTGGGGTTGTAATTAGTCTTTGGTTTCATTTTCTCTTTTTGAAAATAATAACTTTTTGAGAAAAATTGTATGCCGTAGTGACCTCGTTAAGAATATGATTTTACTGTTTTAGTGTGTATATCATGGTGATCCAGAGTTTTCAGCAGAAGAATATTTTTACACCCGAGTTTTCTGGCTTAAAATAATTAAATGTATGCTGTAGTGACCTCGTTAAGAATATTTTTACTGACCCAGGGAGGGTGTTACAGCCAACGTTCAAATAAAAAAGCAATGGGTAAGGAAAGATACTTCATTAATTGAGAGAAAAATCCAAGGTATCAAGAGTATTTTCTTCTCTTGATGGTGGCTCATTTGTAAACTCAATAAGTTTGAAGTATGGAAAGTGGAAAAACCCTTATTGAGTTCAAGACCCTATGTGAAATGATTAAATACTCAAATGTCTATTGTCATCTATTAAAATTGGTAATCTCTATCCATTATCCCTTATCATACTTTAAGTGCAATATACTTGATAATTAGGGAATTATAATAGACATATTCAATGTTATGCTTCTCTGACAATATCTCTTTAAATGTACTAGCATGCTAAATGACATTAAAAAAAAAAACCTTGTTGCCTTGATCTTGAGCTAATAAAGTGATTTTACTCTTTTCCTCTATATGCACAAATGTCTTAACATGCTTACTTGGATATTTTTTTTTTAAATGATGAAGTGTATATTGGAAAAATTGTTTTTGAAAGGGGGAGAAACAATTGCATCCCAAAGGGGAGTATGAGTGCATAGAATTGCATGTCTAAGGGGGAGAAAATAAAAAATTTTGTTACTTGATGAGCATTGTAAGGGAGATGATTATTTATTTAAACTGCACTGCAACTCTATATAATATGTTTGACAATATAAATGTTTTATCTTCTCATCCTTAAATCATATTGCCTATCGTAAAATGAAAAACTAAGGTTAAATCTATCCTCAAACCCTTTTGCAAATAAATTCCATTATATGGTTAATTAAGGGGGAATAATACATAGAAAAAGGAATAAAAAAAATTAAATGAAAAAAAGGAGAATTAAGCTATATGTTATATGACTATTGATACTCCTTGAATAAATAGATGCATATAAATTGTCTTGATTATGTTTTGACGATACTGTTTATTGCTCATATTGAAATATAATATGTCTTATTTCTCTCCACCATATTTTCCTTTTTGATAATGTCAAAAGGGAGGAATAAGTAAATATATTTTACTAACGCTTTCTTTGAGTAATGTTCATTTGAATGGGGAAATTCCTTTCCACACATACATGCTGCAAGTACACTCTAATAAACACATTACTCATGTAAGAAACGCAAGGTTTGTCATCATCAAAAATGGAAGAATGTAAAGTATATATTTGATTATGTTTTGATGATTGACAAACACTAACCATAAGCATGCAGGACAAAAAAAAAAATTCTTAGCATGCAAGTACTCAAGGGTTAGCAAAGCATATAAATAAAAAGCAAGGAGCATCAAAGTTGCAAGTATCAAGACCGAAGAACTCAAATGGGTAAATTATTAGGTCATAGATACTTTTGTAAGGGATTGATTTGATTAGGTTCTATTATAGCTCAAAGTGTTAAAGATGAAAAGAAAAGTATTTTTATCAAACTAATCTTAAAATGTTTCAATCAAAAATTTTCTGAACAAGTTAAATAAGTTGGTTCTGGAGCTCTATCGACTAAATCAATTTAATACTAATTTTTTAGTAGTTTAAATTGATTACTTTTCAAATGAGTTTGCCATTTATTTATATGCTTTAAAAGGATCAATATTAATTTTTGGGATGCTAAAACCGATTACTGCACTATAACAATTTATTGGCAAGCTAGAAGCTTCTATTTTCACGAACCAGAATCAATTGTCACTACACCACACCAATCAATTGTTGAAATCAGTTTTAGCTAAATATAAAAGGTAATCTTGCTGGTCAATTAGCTATTTTTTCTGATCAAATCAAGTGAACATGTTAATCAATTGACTCGTGAATTTAATGTTATAATCAGAAAATCATGTGCTATAATTTCTTACCAATTTGTGTCCAACGGTCATATATTTGAATCAGTTTTAAAAGGTCCTTTGTTAACACACCGGAAAATATACGAGTGCACACACTCATTGGTTTGCTTCAAAAAATATTTTTTCACTCTTGTAACATTATCTTCACACTACAACAAAATAGACTTTTAATAACGCACCTTTAATAGCATTTCCGTGTGGAAATGCTATTAAAAGTGATGGGGGACTTTTAATAGCGTTTCCCTAAGGGAAACACTATCTTAGGTATAACCTAAGATAGCGTTTCCGTGTGGAACTGCTATTAAAAGTGTCACTTAGGAAAAGATAGCGGTTCCACACGGAAACGCTATCTTAGGTGATACCTAAGATAGCGTTTCCTTCAGGAAACGCTATCTTAGGTATCACCTAAGATAGCGTTTCCTGTAGGAAACGCTATCTTAGGTCTTCCCACTAAAACTAGACGCGCGCTCGGTTTCCCTCTCTGTTTCTTCCTCATTTTCATTTTCTTAGGTCTTCTCTTGGCTTTCTTGTTGGGTTCAGGTAACACTATTCCAAGCTTCAATTTCTTCTCTCTAAGATCGTGCAATAGACGCCTCCGCTGCCCCAACACGTCGGAGCCACCACTGCGTAGAGGTGGCCATACTCGTTTGACTCTATGCGGCGATTCCAAGCTTGATCCATTGCTTTCCAAGCTTCTTCCTATCTCAATCTCTTTTCTCTACTCACAATCCATCCAAGTCCGCAACAAGGTCAGTCAATTTCAATGCTTTCTTCATTTGTTTTCCTGATGCATGTGGATTTTGGAAGGCCATTGCTTGGTCACCTCACCAGAGTGGCCTCCTTGCATCAGGAGGTGGAACTGCTGATAGGTGCATTCGCTTCTGGAACACAACAAAAGGACATCAATTGAACTGCATTGACATTGGGAGCCAGGTTTAGTTCTTAGCTCCTTTTTGATAACTTGTTCTATATCTTCCAATTTGTTATGCTTGATAAGACTATGTTAAAGATGCTAGTATAACTTTTTCAAGTTACACTTCCCTTATTAGCATATAAATGGTCTTTTTATATGCAGTGATAATTTACATTTGCTGTAAGAAGCATAAAATGAATAATTCGACTATATATCATTAATAATTAGTCTGTGAATAATGTCATATCAAAGCTTGTTCAGTTTTTCTGTCTCAAGCCTGAAATAAGTGAAATTGACTCATGCTACATATATAACACTGAAGATAAAGTTGGAAAGAAAAGCTATAGACTACCTTTTACTGCATTTAGCAGTGTGGCATTGTTGGTGGGGCTACTTGGCATTAGTGATTATCAGAAGGATTACTTGTCTGATTTAGAATAATATAAATAAAAAAAAAATATGAGTTCAAATATAATATGGAGATGGAATTATTGCAGATATGAGATGGTATAGATATAAATATTCACCTAGGTAACATTAGTGTTAGGAAAAAAAAAATTCCAGATAGAGGAGGAGAGGACTTGGTGTGACATGACTTTTTCATCCTATTGAAGATATGGTTTGGTAGTAGGTTGACTTACATGAAAGGAATTTATTTGATGGGTATAATTACAGTTAGGTAGTAAGTAATAACAGCTCAGTAATCATGTAAATTGATGTGCTAAAAAAAGTTCCTACACCTAAATCTCCCATGGTATTAGATTTAGGCTTTATTAGAAAAAGCAGCAAGGCCACAATGGCTGTTGTAGCACATCCAGGAGCATGCTATAAAGATACTTGTTGTGGGGATGGAATCATTGCTTTTTAATATCATTTAATTTAATGTTCTGTGCTCGGATTTTGGTGGTTTTGGGTCACGGCCGTGATGGATATCACGGCCAGGCCGTGACGGTCTCTGCTTCTGGTTGCTCTGCGAAATTCCATTCTCTCGCGAGGCGAGCCTATGCTCGCGTCGCGAGCCCTCTGTTATGGCCGTGAAGAATTTCACGGCTGGGCCGTGATGTGCTCTGACTTGTGGTGGTTTTGGGTCACGGCCGTGATGGATATCACGGCCAGGCCGTGACAGACTCTGACTTCAGCCTTTCTTCTTTTTCAGTTTTGCTCGATCATGGCCGTGATGGGCATCACGGCTAGGCCGTGATGGGCATCACGGCTAGGCCGTGATGGGCATCACGGCTAGGCCGTGATGGACTCTGTTTGGCTCATTTTCTGCACTTTTAAAGCCCTATCTTTATCCAAACTTCATCATGGTTGATCTTGAGCATTTTACCCTTGATATCTGTAAAACAACACACGAAAACCGCCTTACCCGTTCCAAAGGAAAATTAACCTAAAATCTAATAAAAATATGCCTAAACTACATGAAAATGCATGCAAAATGATAGACAAAGATGATGTGGAATCACACTCATCAACAAGTCGACTCTTGGTTCCTTCAAAGAATACTCGGCGACAATGTGTTTTGTTTGCAGCCTTTCATTCCTTTAATCTGTATACATTGCATGTAGACCTCAACCACTCTAAACTCAAAGTAAATATGTTTAATAAATATTTTTGTAGATCGGAAAAGCATGGATCGGAAATGGATGTCTCGCCAATCGTTTAACGAAGGAGTATGAGGATGGGGTGAAAGAGTTCATTAGTTTTGCAGTTCGGCATGCGAAAAACCCTAATACAATCATATGTCCTTGTTTAGATTGTTGTTATGCAAGGCGAGTTAGTGCAGCCGATTTGGAAGAACATTTAGTGTGTAATGGAATCGATCAAAGTTATACATGTTGGACAAAACATGGTGAGACAAGAGGTGAGTCTAGTGAAATGAGGAATCGTGTGAGATATTCATCATACGATACCGACACAAATACTTATGAGGGCGATCGTTTTGAAGACATTGCAAATGCTGTTGAAGAGGATCTTCGGGATTGTCCACAAATGTTTGGGAGGTTGGTAAGTGATGCAGAGCAACCATTGTATGATGGATGTACTAAATTCACAAGATTGTCGGCGATGTTAAAGTTGTATAACTTGAAATCGGGCAACGGATGGACCGATAAGAGCTTTACGGACTTACTCACACTATTGAAAGACATGTTGCCAGATGATAATGTGCTTCCTAGTCGGACATACGAGGCTAAACAAATGTTACGCTCTATTGGCATGAGCTACGAGAGGATACATGCTTGTCCTAACGATTGCATTTTATTTCGGAATGAATATGCATCGTTACAGATGTGTCCTAAATGTAATGCCTCACGATATAAGAAGAAAGAATCAGATCCAGAGAAGGTTGTGTGGTATTTTCCCATAATACCCAGATTTAGGCGCATGTACCGTAGTTCAAGAAGATTCAAAGCACTTGACATGGCATGAGGATGAAAGGATCAAAGATGGCAAGTCTGCGGCACCCGGCAGATTCTCCGCAATGGAAGAAATTTGATCATGATTATCCCGATTTTGGGC
This sequence comes from Sophora flavescens, assembly GCA_030762895.1. Classification (NCBI taxonomy): domain Eukaryota; kingdom Viridiplantae; phylum Streptophyta; class Magnoliopsida; order Fabales; family Fabaceae; genus Sophora; species Sophora flavescens. The sequence goes on along the minus strand of CM061063.1, from coordinate 206,031,168 downwards.
AAGATTCAAGAAACCTACGACTTGCATTGGCTCTTGACGGATTTAACCCGCATGGTGTTCAAAGTAGCTCTCAAAGATACATGGCCTGTGATTTTGGTGATTTACAACCTATCCCCATGGCTATGCATGAAGCGCAAATTTATGATGTTATCTATGTTAATTTCCGGCCCAAACAACCAGGAAATGATATAGACGTCTATTTGACTCCTTTGATTGAAGACTTGAAACAACCGTGGGGAGACAGGTGTGGAGGTGTATGATGGGTATAAGGAAGAAAGTTTCAATTTGAGAGCTATGTTGTTTGGGACAATTAATGATTTTCCAGCCTACGGTAATCTGTCGAGGATATAGCATCAAGGGTCAGTGTGCATGCCCTATATGTGAAGAGGGTACAGATTGGATGCGGTTAGAACATTGTAAGAAGAATGTCTTTCTTGGGCATCGTAGATTTTTGCATCCAAGTCATCATTACCGGTGGTGGAGAAAGGCGTTCAATGGGAACTCGGAAGAAGGTAGAGCGCCTTCACCTTTGACGGGTGATCAACTTTTTGAAAAGGTAAAGGATTTGAATATCCAATTCGGTAAACCTTTTGCGAGAGATATTGTCACAAGAGGGTGGAAGAAAAGGTCGATTTTCTTTGAGTTTCCATATTGGAAATCATTATATGTAGGACATTTCCTCGATGTGATGCACGTTGAAAAAAATATCTGTGATAGTGTCATTGGTACGTTACTCAATGTGCCAGGGAAGACTAAAGATGGCATCAATGCAAGGTTGGACTTGGTTAGTATGGGAATAAGAAGAGAATTGGGACCGACGAAGAAGGGTAAAAGTACATATCTTCCTCCGGCTGCTTACACTCTATCTAGAAAAGAAAAAACTGTTTTTTGTAAGTTTCTTGAAGGAGTTAAGGTTCCAGAAGGGTACTCTTCAAACATTAGGAACCTCGTATCGATGAAAGATCTCAAGTTAAAAGGTCTAAAGTCCCACGATTGTCATGTTCTCATGGAGCAGTTGATACCCATTGGTATACGGTCTATTTTACCTAACAAAGTGCGGGGGGCCTTAACTAAACTCTGTTTCTTCTTCAAGGCAATTTGCAGCAAAGTGATTGACCCCGGGAAGTTGCCATCATTGCAAAGAGAAATTGTTGTGACTTTATGCGAGCTTGAGATGTACTTTCCACCTTCATTCTTTGACATAATGGTTCATCTAACCATTCACCTTGTTAGAGAGACACAACTGTGTGGGCCAGCTTATATGAGATGGATGTACCCGATTGAGCGTTATATGAAGATATTAAAAGGGTATGTGAAAAACCGATCACGACCAGAAGGTTGTATTGTTGAACGGTATATTGTCGAAGAAGCTGTTGAATTCTGTACCGAATACCTATCCAATGCTGAATCTATTGGGCTGCCAAAGTCTCGTCACACATGGAGAATGATGGGGCAAGGAATTACTGGAAATGAAATAGTGACTATAACAAGGACAGAATGGGAGCAAGCACACTTATATGTTCTGCACAATGCCGATGAGGTTGAGCCATATGTTGAAAAACACAAGGACATGCTTAAGAGTTTGTATCCAAATAAGAATCAAAATTGGCTAACTAGAGAACACAATCGTTGTTTTATAATGTGGCTAAGAGATCACATTTATGCAGAGTTGACTGAAAATGATACTTCAGTTTCAAATAGATTGAGATGGTTAGCCAAAGGTCCAAGTTTGCATGTGTTCTCTTACCACGGTTATCAAATTAATGGGTACACATTCTATACAAAAGAACAAGATGGTCGGAGTACAATGCAAAACAGTGGTGTGACTCTAGTAGCTCAGTCGATGCATATCTCAAGTGCCAAAGACAGAAACCCGATATATGCAAATATGTCATACTTCGGCGTCATTGAACGCATATGGGAGTTGGATTGCACAAAGTTTAAGGTTGGTGTGTTTGGTTGCAAGTGGGTTGACAATAATAACGGTGTTCAGATTGATGAGTCAGGGTTCATGCAGGTGGATCTTAATAGGGTGGGGTATAAAGATGAGCCTTTTATATTAGCATCTCAAGCTCAACAAGTGTTCTATGTCACTGATCCAGCTGATATGAAAAGGTCCATTGTTCTTTTGACTAACAAAATAATTACTAATGTTGATGATCAAGACCATCGAGATGTTGATATTGAAGATGATCCTTTCGTCGGGACATTACAATCACTTGAGATTGATCCAACTAGGGATGATGGTATGTATATGAGAGATGATCATGATGAGGGGCTTTTGGTCAATCCACCATTTCGTACTAATAAAGGACAAACAAATCTCAATCAAATGAAGAAAAGAAAAAGGTTGACTTAAACATGTATGTAGTGTTTGTGTTTAAATGAACTTTCCGATCCTTTTATATTATAGTTAGCATCTTCCGTAAATGCTAGTGTTGATTTTGTTATTCATAGTTGTTTTATATTTTGCATCAATTAATGTTATATTAATGTCCATTGATGTTTTACTTGTATCTAATATTTTTGTAGGTAAATGGCATCTTCAAGTAATTCTAGTGATGCCAAAGCGGCGAGACGTGGGCCAACAATTATGAAGGCGGTCATCCGCGCACGGAGTAAAGGACAACAATTTGATGTAATTTACTTACTAATCTAAGGATTTCATAATGTTGTTTGATATCTAGATTTAATTACTTTATTATTTTTATTAGGTTGAATGGAATTCTTTGGACCAACCTATTCGTGCTAATGGTAAAATATTGAAGAGTTACATTGGGGCCGTTGTTCGAAAACGGTCCCAATTATTTGTTCTAATTGGAAGGATGAAGCTTTGGATGGTTTCAAAGAGAGCATATGGGCTGATGTACAGGTAATTGTTAAAATTTATAAATTATATTGTAAACTATGTAAACATACTTACTTTGACACGTTGTTTATATTGTTTTGCGGATGTCTTTTAATGTTGATGAATCTCGGAAAAAATTTGTACTTCAGGAAGTCTGGTAACCTACATAGGGCATTCAGAACTACATAGACCAAAAAATATCTAAGAGATGCCAACTGCAATATCAATGAGGAGCCTCCAACAAAATATCCACACATATCAAGGGATGAGTGGACAGATTTTATAGCAATACGCACGGGGAGATGCTCAATTCCTGGTATGTTTAATATCACGTTAGTCCTTATAATTTTATAGCAATACGTACATATGACATTAACCATGTATTAATATTACTTATATGTGTCTGAATAGAAATTAAGCAATGAAAATCTCAACAGGGCGTTAGATCCTGCATGCCCTTACAAAGCATCACGGAAGGGGTATGCTTGACATTGAGGATGAATTGGTATGTATATATATATATATATTTAACTGCATTTGTGGTAAATATGACTTTTAAACTGTTTGGTTAATTTATATTATCTCAATATACAGATACGGGAGGCGGGGGGCAGAAGTTAAGAAAATTAAACGCCATATTGTGTGGAGGAAAGCCCGCGAGAACAAGGCGGGTGTAATTGACAACAAAAATACGCAGACCGTGTGGAATAAATGTGTTAGTAGACTAACCATTACATTATCAATTGTTATTTTCATATGATAATATATAATAATTTTAACATTTGCATTTCACCAATAACTATGTGTCAGGAGGAACTGTCACAGTCTGCGGTAGAGGGAGAGATAGAAGACTTTGGTCGCCAGGATATTCTTGCCAAAGCCATAGGTGTGCCAGAGAACCCTGGGCGTGTTAGGGGTGTGGGTTTCGGCGTCTCACAAAAATATTACTTCCCACCCGAAGGTCGTGCAAGAAATAACTCGGAAACGAAAAAGTGGGAGACATTGGTGTCTCAACTCTCTGATAGATTGAACATTTTGGAAGAAAAGCTGAAACAAAAGGATGATGAGGAGAGGCAGGCTAATTTCACAGCCCAAGCAAGCGTCAAAGATAGTTGCACTCTACCATCTGCCAGCAGGCTTCCAGAGGTAATGCATGCCTTTTTTTTTTTTTACTAGTATTGCATTCGCAGTTAAATACATTCAATTGGATGCCTTAATTCACAGCTTATTAATCTATCATTGGATTAGGGCGTCAACTCATGTCAGCTATATTTATCGACCCCAAACTATCGTATGGTTGCTATGGGTAAAGTATACAATGAGCCGGGTGTTACACTGCACACTGGACCAGTACCCCTTAACCATGTGAAAGTTGGAGTTGATGTTGCAACTGAGGGGGATGCGCCATTGCCGGTACCTATCGTTGATGCAGATGTGATGATAGTAGGAGATGCAATAGGTACTTATGTGGCATGGCCAATTGATCTCGTGGTTGTAATTAATATGGTATGTAATTGTATTTTTCCACCTTTTCATATACGGCATATATGGATTACATTAGTTGATCACTAACTGGCATATTGAAATACAAAATTTCCAGGCACCCGCAAAAGCTAAAGGCAAGGGCAGAGTGTCTGGATATACAAAGGAGTCAATTACAACCCCAGAAAATAAAGGAGGCAACTCTGAGGCCAACCCACCTACAGCTGGTTCAACTACAACTTCTCTGGAATATTTGAATTTCCTTAAAATACATGAACGAAAGAATATGAAAAATGCTGACCAATTGTACGTAGAGATGGAACAAAATATTTTTGGCAACCATTTCATTGAGATGCTCAATACCGAAAATATCGGAGAAGTTGTAAATCATGAATGGGTATCTGCCTCCGTTATTTCCGCATATATCGGGTAATAAATCAGGTTTAAAGTGTACAATATTTTTTAGTCTTTCCATTTAAATATTGATGTATGTCATTGGTGTAATCCATTTTTATATTTTAATTGAAGGTATTTGTATGAAGAATTGTTGCTTCCAAAGGAAATAACGAGGAGGTTTCTGTTCTTGTCCCCACACCAAACAAATACATACGGCTACTTCGGGAGGGATTCACGGACAACGTATCTAGGCTGACCGGTTTGCAACTAAAGAAAGAGAATATCAGCCCTTGTTTTTAGCGCCATGCAATGTTGGGTGAGTCGCTTATCCTATAGGACTTAATTCACAATAATGAATTACATAAAAGTTGAGGTGCTTAGGATTTGTTATCTCAACATTTTTGTAGGAATCATTGGGTGCTTTGTCGCGATAAATATTGTTGAAGAGATTATTTACTATCTGGATCCCTTGTATGTTGATCCTAGGGATCGCCTGCAATTAAAGAATCCGTTCGATACGTAAGCATGTTTTTATATTTCTGATTTTCTATGATTACTGTTCGATACGTGAGCATGCGTGTGTTTGTGATGATTGAAAATATGTTTCTTAATGAAGTCTGTTTGATTTTGTGATTAGTGGTTTGCAAGTTTATCGCGCAAATATCGGAGCTAAGGTGCCGCGTTTAAAGGCAACCAACATTAAATGGATTCGAGATATAGGTATATTTGCAAAAACTTAATGCGCAATTAGATAAAAAAAACTATATTGATTTACTATTTTATTTTTATAGTGCCCAAGACAACCCAACAAGACAGATTGTGGGTACTATGTCATGCGTTTCATGAAGGAGACTATCTTGCGGAACCAAGTTAAAATACCAATGGCGGTATGTTGTTTACTTAGCTTTTAACTCGTGATTGTTCAAATGTTTTAGCAATTGTAACTTAATTTATTTAATTTTTATGTCGCAGATCTTCCCTCGACTTCAAATGCTCCACATACTCCACTGCTCAACTATCTGAAGTCAAGGAAGAGTGGTGTCGCTATATTGTTGAAAAGTTCGTTTGATTATGTCAAATTGATCACAGTAGTTGCAGCAATACTCATTGGTATGTGAATAATGCTTTATATTTATCAACCCCAAACTATCTATGTATTTGTTTTTCCTTGGTACATGCCTTCGAGTTGATGTGCCGCTGCTAGGAGAAAATAAGTTCAAACTTATTATTTTTGTTACACTTTGTTAATGCTTGATTTGAATTCTGTTTCTTGCTACAGTAGTATTTACCTAATTAGTCTGCTGTATCCCAATGTAACAGGTTAGTCTTTGTGGTGGAAATGCAGTATGTATGCTACAGAGTCTTTGGATCACATTTCGACACATTACTTTGGTGTTGTCTTGGTCTCATGAAAAACAAACAGAAGCTGTAAATGTAGATTAATTGTAGATGTATGTTGGTTTTCTGATTTTGGTTTCTTAAGGATTGAGATCTGGTATAATTGCTGCACTTTGATTTTGTCTTACTCGTGTGAATTTGAATACTTTAGAAACAGAGTGGTGTACTTATATCTGGTTATATATATATATAGTTGCTGTATAGAGTGTTGCACTTTGATTGTATAGTTACTGGTTTTTTGCACAAACACATGCAAGTCTTGCATTGAACACTTATATTTTGAACACATTTTGAACAATTGTGTTGACTGCAACAATTGTGGTTTTTTTGTGTAAATATGCAGGAATAATGGATGTAAAAGTTAAGAAATAAAATTAAAAAAAAAAGGGGGCTTTAGATAGCGTTTCCTTGTACAAACGCTATCTAAAGTCAGACTTTAGATAGCGTTTGTATAAGGAAACGCTATCTAAAGTCAGACTTTAGATAGCGTTTCCGTGTACAAACGCTATCTAAAGTCAGACTTTAGATAGCGTTTGTATAAGGAAACGCTATCTAAAGTCTGACTTTAGATAGCGTTTCCGTGTACAAACGCTATCTAAAGTCACCTATTAATAGCAGTTCCTAAATGCTATCTTTGCTAACGAGTTTTAATAGCGGTAGAATAGATAGCGGTTACAAACGCTATTAAAAGGCATACGGAAACGCTATCTAAAGTCTAATCTGTTGTAGTGTCACTAGTTAGAGTGCTTCAATTTGTATTATTTGCACTAGTTGGAGTGCTTCAATATCTTCTACTCTTTGTGTATCAACTCAGAGATAGGGTGAGGTATCACTAGGTTGAGGGTGAGGTATCCCTCTAGGGTATCCTTCTGTTGTAAAGGGTGGTGTGTCCTTTGGTGTGTGACTTTTGTTGGAACCAAAGTGGTTTTGGATTAAATAATCTCTAAGTTTTGATGCTAACAAAAAGATTAAATTTTCTTGGCAAAGTGTTAGTTGAGATCTAACATGTGCTTTCATCTATATAGGAATATTTGCATATAAGTAAAAGAAACATGGGATAAGTTCTCATTGAAAAATACGTGTTCACCCTTGTAGACAGTCTGCTCAAATATTTTGCTAAAGTTACTTATTTATTTAATTGAGTATACTAGTTTACTTAAGTAGATGAGGCTCTAAGTGTTTGTTAGATGAATACCAAAATAACGTGTTAGACACAGCAAGTCCAATGACTTGATAATGAGCGCGTCCATCTTGCCACGTAAGCAGACGGAAGAAATTAGTAGAAGTAAATGAACTGAAAAATAAAGTAATCTAGTAGACGAGCTCTAACTGCCACGTCACCAGACGGAGATCTTTGAGAAATAGCAAGTCCAAAGACTTGATAGACAAGAGGATATGTCACGTCATCGGACGAGCAAAATAAAATGTTGAACAGACTTGGTCTCTCATATAACTAAGTAGACATAGTTTTTTTTTGGGTAGACAAGCTCTATCTTAGAATGAATTAAATCTGAATCTCTTGAAGTTATTTTCAAATGATTGATATTTATTTCAATAGAATATTTGTTCTTCACTTTTGTCCTATCTGCTTTAACGTTTTACCTTATTGAAAAAGAAATATAGTACCATCAAGAAATGTAAAAAGCAGAATCGTACAATAAGATACTGCAAAACGATTTGTACGATGACAACCTTATGGCTGAAAAAGCTGGATTGTTCACAAAGGTGGAACAACAAGTTCTCAAGCTGCAATACTCAGGAGAGAACTCCAAATTCATGCTACTTTGATAACCAAGAATACTATTCAGCATTGCCATAATCGAGCTATCAGTCACAACGGATATCATGCATTAAATGCTATCTCTAAATGTGATTATTCAAAATAACTGTTGAAGAAAGACAAGTGAAGAAGAATGTTACTATAAATCGAAGACCTGAGATACTGAAGAAGAAGACTCTTGACTGTACAACCTTGCGAGCTCAACTTTTGCCAATCAATATTCACTCGTTCTTATATTCTTTAAAAAGCAAGAGTTTGTATTCTTAGTTCGAATATTGTGAAAATATTCATTTGATCTTAAACTGTCATATCCTCACACATAGTGAGTTAAGAAGATCAAACATTAAATCTCTTTGTTAGATTTAGAGCCTGAAGAGGCTTGGTAAGAAAGAAATACTTGTAGCCTGGAGAGGTGTTGAATACTTTGCTGTAATCTATTTGGAAAATAGTGGAGAAAATCCTTCAAGTAGAAGGGATTGGACGTAGCTCTTGGTTGGAAGAGAGTGAACCAGGATAAAACATCTTGCGTGATTCTTCTAAGCACTATCTCATGTGTTCTATAACCAGATCTGAACATGACAAAGTTCACAACTGCAATACTGCTAAAGAAATCTGGGATACTCTTACCCTAGCTCATGAGGGTTCCTCACAAGTTAAGGAATCAAAGATCAGCATGATGGTTCATCAGTATGAGCTGTTCAAGATGGGTGAAAATGAAACAATAGACCAAATGTTTGGAAGATTCCAAACCATCACCAACAGTCTCAGATCTCTTGGAAAAGTTCATGAAAATAGAGATCATGTCAGAAAAATCCTAAGTCTATCCAAGCAATGGAGACCCAAAGTAACTGCTATTCAGGAAGCCAAAAATATGAATACACTCTCTCTGGAAGAGCTTCTTGGATCTCTCAAGGTTCATGAACTTGAACTTAATGAAGAAGAAAATTCCAGAAAAGGAAAATGTATTGCCTTAAAGGCAAAGAAAGCAAGTTCATCAAAAGTTCTCAAAGCTGCTGAGTCATCAGATGAGTCTGAATCTTCTGATAATTATGAAGGATCAGATGAGGATGAATTGTCCTTTATCTCTAGGAAGATTCAACATATGTGGAGAAAGAAAGGTGATTTCAGAAGGAAGCAACTCAACAAAACATTTTCCAAGGAGAAGTCAGACTCCAAGAAAAAAGGTCCACCCTTGTGCTTTGAATGCAAGAAACCTGGTCATTTCAAAGCTGACTGCCATGAGCTAAAGGATAAAAAGAAATTCTTCAAAAAGAAGAAAGGCTTAATGGCTATATGAGAGGATCTTGATCTGTCTTCTTCAGATGAAGAAAATGAAGCAGAGGAAGAGGTAAATATCTGTCTCATGGCAGACACTGCTTCAGAAAGTGAATACACTGATGCTGAGGTAATGGATTATGACTCGTCCACTCTTCAAAATGCTTTTGATGAACTATTGCATGAGTCGTCTATACTATCACAAGAATAAAAGAGTCTCAAAAAGAAGTTTTCTAAACTGACTAGAGAATATGATAGGGTCTGCACTGAGAAACAAAACCTCAAAAATGAAAACGACATACTAAAATCAGTGAATGTCAGTCTAGCTGACAAAATGGTGTGCGATCCTGATGTTTCTTGTGAAGTTGCAAAACTGAAACAAGATGTAACATATCTAACTGATTCTCTGTCAAAGCTTGTAGGTGGATCAGATAAGCTTAGTCTCATTTTAAGGTACTCTAGGCCACCTTATGATAAATCTGGTCTTGGTTATGACAAAGAGAAGAAAGATGCATCTCACAAAAAGTCAAAACCTTTTACACAGCATAGAGCTTTAAAAGTTCCAAATAAATATACAAAAGCTAAGTCTAGCTCGTCCAACACCTTTTGCAAAGTGTGTGGAAAAAGTGGGCATGGTACATCTAGATGCATACACAATAAACATGCTAAGCATACTCATCCAGTGACAACAAACAAGAAAAGACCCAAGTCAGTTTGGGTACCTAAAGATAAGATAATACCTGTTGCAGATCTGCTTAATAATAGGAAGAAAATAGATGTCTTGGTACTTGGACAGTGGCTTCTCACGACACATGATGGGAGAAAGGTCTATGTTCCAAAACCTTAAGCCCAAAGACGGTGGCTGGGTCACATTTGGAGGAAATCAGAAAGGGAAAATCATTGGTATAGGTAAAATTGGTAAACATCCTTTTCCCTCCATTGATAATGTTCTTTTAGTAAATGACTTGAAGCACAATCTACTGAGCATAAGTCAATTATGTGACAGTGGATATGCAGTGTCTTTTGATAAGAACATGTGTACTGTCAAGAAAGATGATGGATTACTTTTATTCACTGCTAAAAGGCAAAACAATCTCTATAAGATTGACTTGGAGGACCTCTCAAATCAAAGTGTCTCATGTCTAGTGTCCATTGAAGATGAGTGATGGATTTGGCACAAAATGCTAGGTCATGCAAGCTTGAAATTAATTTCAAAGTTAAACAAGCATAACCCCGTGAGAGGACTACCAAACCTTAAGTTCAAATCTGATGCTCTCTGTGATGCATGTCAAAAGGGAAAACAAGTCAAAAGTTCTTTTGAATCTAAGAAAGTTGTTAGTACCAATAGACCACTAGAGTTGCTACATGTTGATCTTTTTGGTCCAACAAGGACTGCCTCTGTCAGTGGTAAGAAATATGGTCTTGTCATAGTAGACGATTACACTAGATTGACATGGGTTATGTTCCTAACTCACAAGGATGAGTCTTTTAAGGTCTTTTCTATATTCTGCAAATGTGTACAGAATTAAAAAGGCATGTGTATCACTTCAATCAGAAGTGACCATGGCGGAGAGTTTGAAAATAAGCTATTTCATAAGTTCTGTGAAGAAAGTGGTATCCTTCACAACTTCTCAATACCTAGAACACCACAGAAAAACGGTGTGGTACAGAGAAAGAACATATCACTTCAAGAGATGGCTAGGACTATGCTCAATGACAACTCTGTCCCTAGACACTTCTGGGCTGAAGCTGTTAATACTGCCTACTACATTCAGAACATAATATACATTAGACATATCCTGAATAAGACTCATTATGAACTGTGGAAAGGACAAAAACCCAACATATCTTATTTTCACCCTTTGGTTGTAAATGCTATATACTGAATACTAAATATCAACTTGGTAAGTTTGATGCTAAAACAGATAGTAGAATACTATTAGGATATTCTGAAACATCTAAAGGCTTTAGAGTTTATAATTCTAGAACTCTGATAGTAGAGGAAAGTATTCATATCAAGTTTGATGACAAACAGCCTGATAAGAAATTATCAGAGCTAGATGAAGCTTTTACAGATCTTGATCTAAGCATTCTAGGAGACTCCCCTGAAATAAAAGTTGATGATCAAGAAGATGACCCCACTCAACAACCAGAAACTTCCACTTCAAGAATTATCATCCACAAGATCAGATCATTGGAAACCCCAATGACAAGCTAAGAACCAGATCAACCTTTAGAGAACAAGACAATTCTACACTAGTCTCTGAGTTGGAACCAAAGACAGTAGGCGAGGCTCTGCTAGATGATGGTTGGATTCTAGCCATGCAAGAAGAACTCAATCAGTTTGAAAGAAGTGATGTTTGGACTATGGTTCCCCTGCCCAGAGACAAATCAGTGATTGGAACAAAGTGGGTTTATAGAGAAAACTTGATGAAAATGGTAAGGTAATAAGAAACAAAGCAAGACTTGTTGCTCAAGGTTTAGCTCAAGAAGAAGGTATATATTATACTGAAACTTTTGCACCTGTTTCTAGATTAGAAGCTATTAAAATTCTACTTTCATTCACTGCACATCATAGTTCTATTCTTTTTTAGATGGATGTTAAAAGTGCTTTTCTAAATGGCTTTATTAATGAAGAAGTCTATGTTATGCAACCTCCGGGTTTTGAGTGTGAAACCCATCCTGAACATGTATATAAGCTTAAGAAAGCTTTGTATAGTCTTAAGTAAGCTCCTAGAGCTTGGTATGACAGACTAAGTTCCTTTCTTATGGAAAATGGATTCAATAGAGGAAAGGTTGACACAATCTTATTTAGAAAATCCATTAAGTCTAATTTCATAGTTGTACAAATATATGTTGATGATATTATTTTTGGTGGTACTAATGAGTTTCTATGCAAAGAATTCTCTAAGTTAATGCAAAAAGAGTTTGAAATGAGCATGATGGGAGAACTCAAATTCTTCCTTGGACTTCAAGTAAAACAAACCTTGGACGAGGTGCTCATCCACCAAACCAAGTATACAAAAGAGCTTCTGAAGAAGTTTAAGATGGATGATTGTAAACCAATGAATACTCCTATGCACCCAACTTCCATACTGAACAAAGATGATAAAGAGAAAAAGGTAGACCAAAAGGTATACAGAGGTATGATAGGATCTCTCTTATATCTTACTGCGTCTAGGCCTGATATTATGTTCAGTGTATGTTTATGTGCTCGATTTCAATCCAATCCTATAGAATCTCACTTATCAGTAATTAAGAGAATTTTTAAATATTTAAAATGTACTACTAATCTTGGTTTGTTCTTTAAGAAAAATGAAGATTACATATTAGTTGGTTTCTGTGATGCTGACTATGCTGGAGATAGAATTGAAAGAAAAAGCGCTATTGGAGGATGTCACTTCATTGGAGCTAATCTTGTCTCATGGTCAAGGAAAAGACAAAGTACCATTGCCTTATCAACTGCTGAAGTTGAGTATATATCAGCTGCAAGTTGCTGCTCACTGTAACACCCTGTTTTTCGTGTGCTTAATTATTAGTAAATGCATGCTTTAATGTATTTAATTGTGATAAAATCCAGAGGATGATTTTATTTTAAATAAAATCATTTTCTTGTGTTATTTTACTGTATGAAGTCACAGTAAAATTTTCTGTATAAAATTCAGACGAAAGCCGGTCTGGGTTTTCAAAGCCGATCTGAGTTCTTCGAGCTAGAGACCTAATATTGACTCGTGAACGAGACGATTAGTGTTTTTTTTATGTTTTGTGTGGGCTTGGAGTGTTTTGAAAAATCTTGTTCGGGGCCGAATTTCCGAGTATTACCCGGGTGAATCGTCGGGAAATACGATCGGGAAATTCATCTGATGCATGTTGGAGCAGAGCAAAAATGGAGTAGATTGACTGATGTGAAGGCTATGACATAGGCATGTCCATGGCCATACCTTCCTTATACCAATCAAGTCAAATCACCATACTTTCTTACACACACCTTACCTACACCATACCTCCTTTCTTCTCAACCAAGTCAAGCCCTTCTCTCCCCTCCAATCTGCCCCAAAACTGACGCCCTCCCCCTCTCTTTTCCTTCTTCTATTTAAGTTTCAAAGTGTAACCATTTCACACTTTTGCTTCCTTTCACAAAAACACTTTTTTACAACTATTCATCTTCTTCTTCACACAACTAAAGGTACCATTTTTACTAAGTTTTTCAAGTTGTGTTCTTCATCAAAGTTGTTCATATTGGTAAGGGTAATGTCCCTATACCATTTGTTTTTCAAGTTTTGGCTTTATTTTCATAGTTGATGTTTTGAGTTCATAATATGCTTTTAAACTTCAAAAAATTCTCAAAAATTGTAGAAAACTCCGATTGAGGTGAAACCAATTTCTATATTCTTATTTTTACTTCCTCTACAACATACTAAAATCTTGTGGAAAACAAAAATCTCGAACACCATTTTCTGTACTGGACAGAATCTATGTCTTTTGTGCCATATGAGTTTTGTTTCATCTTTGCTTGGTTAAGCTTGTGTTTGAGTGTTATTCCAACATGATCATGACCAAGAGCTCCTATGTACATAAGGATGCTAGGTTTAAGTGATTGGAAAAGTTTAGAAACTTTTATTTATTTTCATGAAAAAGTGAAAACTCTAAGTGTTTTGTTATATGTACTTTGAGGTTTTTCCAAAGTGATCATGGATTTGGGCTCCTTGATGTATAAGGATGCTAGATCCAAGAGATTGGAAAGTTTGAAAACCTCTAACCCTCATTTTTACTCAAGGCCGAATGGTAGTGTTTGTGGCCTAGGGTATTTGATTTTTTCATTTTTCCAAAATGATCAAGGTTTTAGGCTCCTTACTAGGTATGGATGCTAACCTAAAGAGATTGGAAAATTTAGAACATCCTAACCTATTTTAGAGGATGAAAACCGAAACCCTAAGTTGATGACTTAGTGGGATTCTTGATTCAAACTTGTTAAACTTTTGGTGTTTTAAGAACTCCTAGCACTTAAGGATCATAAATCCATAAGTTGCATGATTTTTGGAAATCCTTAATCCAAAACCATTGTTGAAAACCGAACCTATGCCTTGTGGCTAGTGTTCTTTGATTAAAAATCTAACCTATGGTTTCATGTGTGTAACCTTAGATTCGATTCTGCGCGGACGTTCGTGATCCTTAGTTTTCGTAGTCGGAACCCTTATCGTCTTTTGAGGTAAGAGGGGATTTCCGAAAGATATTCAATAACTGTATGCTTGTGTGTATTTGATTAATTGTTTACTTGACTGTTATTGAGTTACTGGATTATCTGAAATGTTATGCTATTATATGAAGTTGAACTGTATCGTTATATATGTTGAGATGTATAACTGTGATGAACTGTGATATTGGCATTGAACTGTTAATATATATATATATATATATATATATATATATATATATATATATATATATATATATATATGTGTGTGTGTGTGTGTACATACTGCTGTTGTTGTTTGAAGTTTGCTAAGACGGACGCGTGTCTGTGCTCAATCATTAATAAGGATTAAAAACCTTAATAAGCTTTGAAGAGGAAAGGATCGGTGTTCTTTTCCAAAAAGCTTGAATGTTTAAAAGTACTTGTTTTATGTGACAATATAGTTTTAGTGATTTCTAGAATGCAAGAGAAAAACCCTTTTCGAACTATGTGTTTTAAGTGAAAACTTTCGAAAATATTTTACAATATCCTATTGGGGATTTTCAAAGTTAAAAGTGTTTCAAAAACGCTTTATAAAGGATTTTCAAAAGAAAAGGTTTTCTCCCAAATGATTTAGAAACTTTCCGATAGCCAGCATAGGTTATCGAGGCTTTCGATTTCGAAAATTGTTTTCGTCAAATGAAAGATAAGTACTAAAAGAATAGGAATCTAGACGTGAGACGTCGCCTCTAGTTTTCCATGCTTAGCACGTGATCTTGGATCAGTGTTAATTCGGGACCGTAAAGTCCTATTCGTAATGTTATGGACTTCAAGTCCAATTCGCGGAATCGAGGACAGTTCGTTCTGATTTCCGTTGTTGTGGGCTATTGTCCTTAGCATGATAAGTAAAACATGACTAAAAGTATATTGATTTCCATTACCACAAACCTTGACTGCGGCCACAGTCTAGGTGTTGGGATTGAGCATTCGGACTGTGTGTCCTATGTTTCTACGTTTTCAAGTGATGGGGAAATAATGTTAAGTCATTAGCTTTGAGCTTTGACAGTGAAATATTTACACAAAGAAAAACCTTAAAAGGAAAGTTTTTATTCATATGCATTTCCCACAGACGTGCCTTTGCTTATTGAGGATACCCATAGGGTATCCGAGAGTCGATCACATTGCTAGCTGTTTCGTTAAGGGCATGTGGCATTGTCGACCAAGAGGCCTGGTGCATCGGGGATGCGGTGGCAACAACCCGGTGGGCAGAGCTTGACCAACTCTATCTTCTCCAGTGATAACATGGTGTTGTGATCTCATGAGATTAGGATAGAGCCTGATATTGAAGTGTCATGCACATTTTCGAAAACTGATTGTACGGGCTTGAGGACCCCTTGATATAACACTGTTAGATTATGATGATTATGCATGCTTTAACTGTTGATCTGATTTCGTGTTGCATGTATCATGTATATGGTTGTTGTGGGATATATCTTATGACGGTATCTCACTCTTGCATGTCTGTATGTTCTTTTATTTTCCTCGTACCGGGTATGCGTATGCTTTAGATGGACCCTCTTGTCCCTCTTGTACCTGAGGTCACACGGACAGAGACTTTTGACGAGGCCGACATGATTGGGAATTGGAGGATGGACGCGAATGCGACTACGGTGACATACCGAGGGCCAATCACTACTACTGAAGCTAATATACATGGAGAGCCTGTTAGGAGGATCCACTCGGTGGAATCCAGGAACGTGATTCTTCCACCGCCATGGTTGTACCTGAACACGCTACAGGAAGCCGGTCTACTTCACCCTCACGTTGAGCCTGCAGAGCCAGAAGAGGAGGAACTGATGGAGGAAGATCCTGAAGAAGATCCCGAAGAGGATCCTGAGGAGGAGCCTCATGAGCTGGTAGACGACTGGTGGGATGAGGAGCTCGAGGCGGGTTATCACCCTTTGGATTTTGAGGAGAAGGATGTCCCGTTGGATGACGGAGGAGAGGTGATTGACCCGGAGCCGGAGACTTCTTCTTGTTGGAGCGTTTGTGGCCACTCCGAGTGTCGTAGGCATTGGTAGTGGTTGGAGGCTTTGTTTTGAGTGGTCCGTTAGTCTTGGATTTTGAGCTTTTCTTTTGAGTTTTGATTCCCAGATTCCCATTCCCAGTTGGTGTTTTATTTACCTTGTCTTCTCAGTTATGTTTCAGTTATGTTTTCGTTTCTGTTGGCCATATTGATTAAGGCCGTGGTGTAATGTTAAAACCTAAGACCTTTCGAGGCAATATTATATGTATGTATCTGTTGTCGTTTTCAAGTTGTGAGTTTCTTTACCTTTTACTTCTTTTCTTTAAAGAAAAAAAATTAAGTACCTTTTTGGTAACCTTGTGTATGTTGAATAATCTTTTTCCGAAAGCGACCAGCATTTAAACGAGCATTTTTCCGCAAAAAGGGTAACCATGTGATGACCAAGTTAGGGTGTCACACTCACAACTTCTCTGGATCAAACATCAATTGGAGGACTACAATGTATTTGTAAGTATTATTCCGCTTATGTGTGATAATACTGCTGCAATAAGTCTATCTAAGAATCCAATTTTGCATTCTAGAGCTAAGCATATAGAGATTAAACATCATTTTATTAGGGATTATGTGCAAAAAGGTGTATTTGCTATACAATTTGTTGATACTGACCATCAATAGGCATATATCTTTACGAAACCTCTTGCAGAGGACAAATTTATCTTTATTAGGAAGCATCTTAATATGATATGTGTGGATTAATTTAGGCATCTAGTCTTGAAAAATTTTGTTTTGGTAATCTTGCATCTACTACCTATGCACGTCTAATACCTATTAAAAGTTGTGCGTCTATTGTGTTGCACGTCCATATGACGCATCCACTGTTACTGGTTACCACGTCCATTGAATAGTTTCAGACGAGTCCACATCTGCCTAAATTTAAGCATATTTTTTTATTGTGTTAATAAATGCATTTATTTTGTCTCAATGACAAATTTATCCTTTATTCTCTTTGCTGAGTCAGTACTTCCAACAATCCCATCAAGACCTTTTTATAGTTCCAAGTTACCAACGCCGTTTTATCATAATGACATGTCATGTCAAAAAAAAAATTTAACCTTTGAGATTCAAAATTCCTTTATAAGTAATATTTTTCCCTCTGAGAAAAAATTTACTCTTCTCTAACCTCTCGAGCTCTCTCTCTCTCTCTCTTCTTTCAACCCTAAGCTCTCTGATCACCTAAAATGGCTTCTTCTTCAACCTTTAACGTGGACAAGCTCAACTTCGCAATTGAGCATCATTTCAACCTTGGAGTGCTGCAAGACTACAACTTAGACATAAGCAAATATGTTAATGCAGCTGGGTGGGGAGGACTCTTCACAGAGAAGGTCTCTGTCTTTCCCAACCTGATTAGGGATTTCTAGAGAAATGTTTAAGTGACTGATACTGACTTCTTCTCTACGGTGTTGAGAAAGAAGATTGTAGTCTCGGAAAAGACTGTTGTTGATGCTATTTTCTGTGCTCAGGGGGGTTTAGTTTTTACTGAGTCATAGGAAACTGATTTGGGTGGCTCTGAGACCATTGAAGTCTATCTCATGAAAGAAGATACAGTCAGAACTCATACCTGGAAAGCTGTTGAAATGAAGGACATTGTTCGCATCCTTCATCAGCTCCTTAATAAGGTGGTTCTTCATAAGGTTGGATCCAAAGACAACCTCTCCTCCCTGCACAAATTTTGCCTCTGCCATCTTCTCACCGAAACGAAGATCAATCTTCCAAGAATTCTGTACGGAAGATTTAGAGATGCTGTGATGAACAAGAAAAGACTCACAACATTTCCTTATTGCCATCTTCTTTCCAAGATTTTCAAGGCTCAAGGAATTCATGAGATTCTTGCTGCAAGGACTCATGAGGAGCAAGCTAGGATCTTAACTGAAAAACCAATGTCGGCTGCAGACTTTGGTAAAATGAATATAGCTAACATGAACCTCAGTACCTATGCTGCTGCTGCAATGGCCAAGACTGAGGAGTTGATGAATACTAAAGAAGAAATGGTGGAAAAAAATAATGTTGAAGTCCTAAGAGTAAAAAGAGTAACTAGGCAAAATACCACTGCAACAAGGAAACCTGCCCCCAAGAGACCAGCATATGGCATTGTTATCAGGGAACCTTCTGATGCTCCTACTTCAAAGAAGCAAAGAAGAGTTATCTTCTCACACAATGAAGATGAGGAAGCTGATGAGGATATCGTTCCTATCAGTACAATCCTGAAGAAGCAGAAGACTTATGTTGCTACTGTGGAGGCCTTGGTGCCTGTTACAACAAAACCTAGAAGGTAACCATCAAGAAAAACTAGATCAACTAGAACCTCTAAGGTAACCATATCTGCTAGTGATCCTGTTCAAATAGAAATAGATGCCTTAGTGTCTAGTTTAGAAACTAGAATTGGTGATGTGCCTGCTGATAATAACATTGCTGTCTCAACTCCAGATGATGTATACATTCCCACACCCCTTCCACCCCAACCAACACAAATAGCCACTCCACAATTTCAACCTATTATCCCTGCCAATGATCCCTGGTTCAATCAACCAGATGATGACATTTCCCCTGGTGCTCCTTTCCCCGAACCCTTGAGAACCTTATTTCCCTTCACCCCAACTTCTGTTCTTTATGATGGCAAATTTGAGGATTGTGCCAAGGTAAAAAGAGAATTGAAAGTTCTGATTCACTCTCACCAACTTGAACCCGAACATATTTCCTATAGATGGTATCCTCTACCTGAGTATGAGGAAGAAGTCAGCCCACCTGTTGAACCCCTTTACCTACCTCATCCTGAACTGTAAATTAATAAAAAATGTGCCTTCACAAATGCACAACAACTTAGGACCATTAGTCACTCACCTACCCCTAAAAAATCCCCCCCCCCCCCCCCCCAAAAAAATAAAAAATAAAAATTTACCCTAACCTTGTCAAAAATCCTCCTTTCATACCCCTCGCTGATGGAGTTGAGAGACATATCATACCTGTTTGGGAGACTGACCCCAATAGAAAAAATCCTCCTACCATCCCTGAGCGAAGAGCAAGATCCTCAAAGCATGTTTCCATGATCATGCCAAAGGACACAAAATGGGTGTCTTTTGAGCATCCCAGAGTCTATGGGAGGGCCTCTGATTTCTTCCTGGATAAGCTCATCTATGAAATGCTGAAGTGGGAATTCAGTCATTTCAGAGTTGATAGAGCCATGCATTTTGCCCTCCATCCTGGCTGAGACATAATGAAGCAACCAGAGTTGGAATCATGCCTTACAGGATCTGTCCAAGACTGCCAATGGTATATCTGAATAAGGACAAAGACAAGAAAACCATAATTCAAAGGAGTCATGCCTGAAGCTGAATCAGCAATGCTTGATCTAAACCAAGAAACTTTTGACTACTCAATGCTGGATTTCTTTTTGCATACAAAATCCATTGAGTTGATCAATGAACATCGAGCTGCTGATTTCTGGAAATCTCATATTATTCACCACACCAGAGAGGCATCTTCCTCTGGATTGACTGATGAAGAGAAGAAGGAAATTCGTAAGGTCAGAGGGAAGCGTGGTCTTTCAAATTTTAGATATATGATATATAAAGACCATTGGGGACTTCCTATAAATAGTAAAAATGTGGAATTCATCTACCCCATCAGATGGGTAAAAGAAGTCTCAGTGATCCCTCCACCTACTTCAGAGCCTATCGCAGAAGAACCTTTTGTTGAAGAACATGATCAAAATGCCACTGCTGTTGGCTTAGAAGATACATCTGAATCCATTCACAGTCAGAGCTCATCATAAAAACACTCTTCTCAACCATTAGCTCTAGTTGTGATGCACCCTTCAGATCATTCAAGAACACTAAGCACATTTCAAGAGTCTGCTGAAAGCTCAAGGCAACAGGCTCTGCCACCTAATCTTGAAGAGGTTCTTGGAAAAATAGTTGATGACAGAGTTAGCAAGATAGTTGATGAGAAGGTTGAGAAGATGACTGAGAAAATAAAGGAGGATGTCTCACAGCAAGTTCAAACTTCATTGGCTCCAACCTTAGAGGTTGTCAATAATATGATGGAATTCCACATGGACTTCAAGAAAAGTCAGACTCAGAACCCTCCACCTCCACCACCTCCTCCTGCTTAACCTTTACCTTTTATCTTTTTTCTCCTATACTGACAATGATGGTCCTCTCCTTTTACCTTTTTGGCTGATGACAAAAAGGAGGAGAAAGAAAAGAAAAGAGATTTGTTTATATTTATATAAAAAGTCAGTTTTGAAAAGTTTATATTTGTCTGCATAATCTTTTCTACTTGTAAAACTGCTCTGATACTTATGTTTGCTTATTTGCTTGGATATCTGCTGACTATGCTTATTTATTCCTTTATATATATTCTAAGTATGATAAGCTGTTGCACCTATCTGTTAGCTTATATGCAGTTGTTTTTCATATGCTTTTTCTGCTTAATTATTTGAATGCTTTGTCTTAGGGGGAGCCCTGCAAGCTCTCTTAGACTTTGCTTTTCAAATTTAATTAGTTTTGTCATCATCAAAAAGGGGGAGATTGTTGGAACCAAAGTGGTTTTAGATTAAATAATCTCGAAGTTTTGATGCTAACAAAAGGATTAAATTTGCTTGGCAAAGTGTTAGTTGAGATCTAACATGTGCTTTCAGCTATGCAGGAATATTTACATATATGTAAAAGAAACATAGGATAAGTTCTCATTGAAAAATACGCGTCCACCCTTGTAGACGGGCTGCTCAAATATTTTGGTAAAGTTACTTATTTATTTAATTGAGTATACTAGTTTACTTAAGTAGCCGAGGCTCTAAGTGTTTGTTAGACGAATACCAAAATAACGTGTTAGATACAGCAAGTCCAAAGACTTGATAATAAGCATGTCCATTTTGCCACGTAAGCTGACGGAAGAGATTAGCAGAAGTAAATTAACTAAAAAATAAAGTAATCTAGTAGACGAGCTCTAACTGCCACGTCACCAAACAGAGATCTTTGAGAAATAGCAAGTCCAAAGACATGAAAGACAAGAGGATATGCCACGTCATCAGACGAGCAAAATAAAATGTTGAACAGACTTAATCTCTCATATAACTAAGTAGACGAAGTTTTTTTTTGGTAGATGAGATCCATCTTAGAATGAATTAAATCTGAATCTCTTAAATTTATTATCAAATGATTGATATTTATTTCAATAGAATATTTGTTCTTCACTTTTGTTCTCTCTGCTTTAATGTTTTACCTTATTGAAAAAGAAATATAGTACCATCAATAAATGCAAAAAGTAGAATCGTACAATAAGATACTGCAAAACGATCTGTACGATGACAACTTTATGGCTGAAAAAGCTGGATTATTCACAAAGGAACAACAAGTTCTCAAGCTGCAATACTCAGAGGAGAGAACCTCCAAATTCATGCTACTTCGATAACCAAGAATACTATTCAGCATTGACATAATCAAGCTATCAGTCACAACAGATATCATGCATTAAATGCTATTTCTAAACGAGATTATTCAAAATAACCGTTGAAGAAAGACAAGTGAAGAAGAAGGTCACTATAAATAGAAGACCTGAGATACTGAAGAAGAAGACTCTTGACTGTACAACCTTACGAGCTCAACTTTTGCCAATCAATAATCACTAATTCTTATATTCTTTAAAAAGCAAGAGTTTGTATTCTTAGTTTGAATATTGTGAAAATATTCATATGATCTTAAACTATCATATCCTCACACATAGTGAGTTAATAAGATTAAAAATTAAATCTCTTTGTTAGAGTTAGAGCCTGAAGAGGCTTGGTAAGAAAGAAATACTTGTATCCTGGAGAGGTGTTGAATACTTGGCTGTAATCTATTTGGAAAATAGTGGAGAAAATCCTTCAAGTAGAAGGGACTGGACGTAGCTCTTGGTTGGAAGAGAGTGAACCAGGATAAAACATCTTGCGTGATTCTTCTATCTCTTATCTCTTACAGCTTTATTTGTTTCTTTCTAACCGAGGGGTCTTGATATTGCTTTTGTTAAAGTCTTTTAAAAAGGATCTTTTTCTTTGTGCGTGCTTTTGTTTCTAATCTCCTTTTGTGCAAAAAAGGTTACTCACGGCACCCTAGAACATCCATAAAAATGGTTACCCAAAATTAGTTGTGTAAATTATTAGTAACTTTGAAAATATTTATTTTACCCCGAAAATCATTTAAAGGAAAAATCATTTTTAATTTTAAGATATTTTGTATTTTTTATCGGTTTTATATTTGTGAAATTTTTTTATTAAACCTAAATGAGGTTGAACTTGCCACGTAAGTCCACAGGGCAACCTCCAAATCTAAAGGGTTGAGCATGACACTTGTCATAGAGCAACCCAAAAATAACATTGATTTAATTAAGTATTTAGAAAAAATGCCACATAGGAATCAGGAAGAGAACTGTTATTTCATGCTCTCATTTTTTTATTTTATTCTACTTTTTTTATTAAATGTTGAAAAGTCCTAAATAGGTTGAACATGGCACATAAGTCCATAGGGCAACCTTTATTCTAAGGGATTGAATATGCAACCAAGTCCATATGCCATCCCTAAATAAAACAAGTTCAATTATTTATTTATCAAAAGGCAATTTTCTTTGTTTTGTAAAAAGGGAACAAACCCGTTGAAAGGGATTTAAGTGATCATCTTTTATTTTTATGTAAAAAAAAAGTTTTGCCTTATGAAAATAGAACAAAAGTGAAACATTTTAAGTGTTTAGTAACAGTATAGCCATATGAAGATTACTAGTGTATCATGCATTTCAGCATATGACGGCAAACATTGAAATAGGAACCCCATGATACACCATTTTTGAAACAGACATAAGAACTCATATAGCAAACATCATACTAACTCATTTAGTTTCAATATCCATGAATTTTATTTTCTTCATAAACAGAGACACAAAAATAAGAATGTCAAGAGAAACTCATGAATAATATCAACAAAGAGAACAAGGATTACCAAATGAGAGCAGAATAACAATGATTTTGCTTTCTCCCAGTAGTAAAAGTTTAAGATCAAAACCCTCACATTTCAGTTTCACTGACTCTTTTAACTCTCTCTTCTTCTGAAAATTTGGAACCACTCTAATGACAGAGAAGAGAAAAAAAACTCAAATCCCTAACCCAAAAATCCCCCCTTTCGTTTAAAAAACGAAGATCCCCTCCATTTCTACCCCAAACCCAATATTTTTTTCTTCACCAAGAAAACATCAGTTAAAAATCTTTCTCTCCCTCTGTCAGCGGCTTCAAGGTTGGTCCCACGAAATCCGGAGCTTGGGCGGTTCTTAGTAGAGATTGCGTGTGTCCAGATGGAGGTGACGCGAGCAGAGGAAAAGAGGCAATTTGATGTGAAGGTTGTGTGATTGAAGAGAGAAGGAAGTGTGGTGCGGTTAGAGAGTGGAGGAGATTAGCGAGAGGAAGGACCAATGGGTAGAGGAGGTGTAGGGGTGGTTGGAGAGTGGGAGGAGGAAGAGAGGTTTTGTCTGATATGTAAAATGGCTTTTTTTAGGGTTAGGAGAAGTAACTCAATCTTCTTTCTTCTCCTTTTGCTGATTGTTCTTTTCTCCTTCTTTTCTTCCTCCTTTCTTCATTATTTTCTTTTTCTTCTTTCTTTCTTCACACTTATTTTTTAGTCTCCAGTTTGAAAATAAAATTGCAGTGGATGGAACCTCCTCGTCCAACAGAAAATTAGATACGCAATGGACGACACCTCCTCGTCCAACAGAAAATTAATTATGCAACGGACGGAACCTCCTCATCCAACAAGAAATTAAATATGCAACGGACGGAACCTCTTCGTCCATCAGAAAATTATATATGCAACGGACGGAACCTCCTCCTTTCTTCATTATTTTCTTTTTCTTCTTTATTTCTTCACTATTATTTTTTTAGTCCCCCTGAAATATAATAACATAATAATAAAATTAGAATAAATTAAATTAAGACGGACAAAAATCGGTGTTCACACACCAAGGCACCATACATCACTTCATAGCATGGAATACCCTATCATTAAGGCATCATACATAGGACGTGGCATGAATACCCTATCATTAAGTCATCATACATAAAACGTGGGCACGTCTGCCAGTGAATGCTTGTAAAACATTTTATTCTCATCGTTTTCTTCGTGTATAATCTTTCCTTTGCCAAAGCTCAAAAGCTTACGACCAACGTAGTTTTCACTGTCTTAAAATCTTTAATTAACAACACGGGACACGCAGTCCGAGTGCTTAGTCACGAAATCCTAGACCGATGCATCAGTCTTAGGTCTGTGGTATTAGAAAAACAATATTCGTTATTTACACCGAAATTAGGACACGAAGTCCACAGACAGGACACACAGTCCAAGACATTGTAAGAACACTAGTACCCCGACGTCTCGGTTACTAAGTTCAATATCATCGTGTACATCGTTTGTGAAACATCACCGTTTACATAGTTGGTGGCGAAAAAATCAACTTCGGAAAAACATTTCAAATGGAAACTTCTTTTACAAAAGCATCAAATACTAAAATCTTTTCTAATTTTTGATGTTCCAAAAAGAAAGTCACTTGAGGCTCAAACTTAGTTTAAAACACGTACTGCCATTTTAGAAACACTTGCCATCGATAATTTTCCAAATTGCCGTCGTTAAACATTTTTAAAGTCATTTAAGTTAAAATTTAACTTTTTCCACTTAAATAATTTTATAAAATCATACTTAAGTTATTTTCGAAGATTATTTTCATAAAATAACTTTTTATAATATTACAGAATTTCTTATTAAAAAATTAGCAGTATAAAAATAATTTCACGATTACGCCCTCGTTGTGACTCATAAATTGTTTTTACACTAATAAATCATTAAAATAATAATATTTTCAAAAAATTCTTATTTTTCTCAAATAATTATTTAGACAAAATATACTCCCATATCTCTCAGTTAAATATTGAATATTCTCCGTATATCTTCTTAAAGCTTTTACCTCGTTTAATTAATTTAGCACTGACCACTGTCAGGCTTCTCAAACAACATCCAACAACATCATTATAATAATTAACCCAGGCAGATCATGCATCACAATACTATAATATATTACTGCAGATAATTAATTAACAACAAATATTCAATTAAAAGCAGAAGATAAACACAGATAAAGTACCATAATTAACAACCCCAAATAAACATACATACCACAAACAGATAGCACATAGCCACCGGAAAAATCCCTCAGGCAATCCCTCCTTACCTCAAAAACACAATTTCTTCAGTGAATAATTTCTGACAAGTCCCGTAGTGTCGGTAACGCGCGTAAACGGTAATCTAACTTTATCCTTCATTAAACACAACAACTAATCAACAATCAAACAACTTAATCAAACCCATATTACTACATGTAGGTTTCATACTAGGGCTTCCCTTAGGGTTAGGAATCTCTAAAAATTCTAAACTTTTGGATTAATCACTCCTAATTACTCAAAACCCTAAATCAATGGTTATTGAACAAAGATTGAATTTAAATCTTCCAATCTCTCATAAAATGAATTTCGGCCATGATCAATAAAATGGCTTAGAGACCTTCATTTGGTTCATACAATATAGATTCAATGCCTATTCAACTAATAAGATTGAATCATGATAAACTAGCTAGGAAAAATTGGAACAAAACCCTAGTTTTCTATAGTATAGGTTCGGCCTCTTTAGGTTTTAAGGGTTAGAAAATTTTGTTTGATACAAACTTCTAGATCTAGAATATAGAGGTAATAATAGGATTATATAAATTGGTTTCATGTCAAATGGATTTTCCTATGATTTTCTATGAATGTTTGAATCTATAAACCCTAAAATGCATCATATTGATAAAGACTTCAAAATGAAAAATTCAATGAAGAACATGATGTTAAATAAGGATGATGAGAATGGTTTACCTCTTGGAATCAAGAAAGTGACAATAAATCTCCTACTTCCTTCACAAGTCAAGCCTAGGTAACTTAGAGTTTTAATGGAGAAAATGAAGAACAACCATTTGGAGAAGATGAGTTAGGATTTTATAGAAGTGAGGAGAGCCTCTTAAGTTGGTTTGGGCCATGTGGGGTGAGGGTATTTGTGTCCAAAACACAAAAATTCAAGGGTAAAATGGTCATTTTGTACAATGGCAAAGTTGTGCATAAAACCAACATTAAGGGTATTTCAGTATTTTCCTCCTAAAAGTCATCATGACAATGAGGAGTCATCCCATGACTCACCCCTTGTGACTCATCATGATTTGACATCCTATTTATCCATTAGCGGGCCCCACAAATCCCTTCTCAGCTCAGTTAATTACCCGATTTCGTAAAACGCCCGGATAATATTTATTTCACTTTTTAGATGAAAAAAATAAAATAGCCAAAGAAGTTGGAAACTTCATAAAAATATTAAGTGTTTCGTTCACGAGTCAAAATTAGGTCATTTGAGTAATAAAATCTTACTGTCAATAAATCGCAGACCGGTTTTTATCGGAATTTTCGACCCAAAATTTAATCGTTGCTTTTTACAATCAAGTATATTATGAATAAGGTTCCAGTTTAATTAAAAGAATTTTCTAAGCCTCGGGTAAATATATAAAAATTTTTATGTAAATTTCCGATATTAGAATGTCCGAAAAATCAGGGCGTTACAAAAGACAAGTGAAGAAGAAGGTCACTATAAATAGAAGACCTGAGATACTGAAGAAGAAGGCTCTTGACTGTACAACCTTGAGAGCTCAACTTTTGCCAATCAAGAATCACTCATTCTTATCTTCTTTAAAAAGCAAGAGTCTGTATTCTTAGTTTGAATATTGTGAAAATATTCATCTGATCTTAAACTGTCATATCCTCACACATAGTGAGTTAAGAAGATCAAACATTAAATCTCTTTGTTAGAGTTAGAGCCTGAAGAGGCTTGGTAAGAAAGAAATACTTGTAGCATGGAGAGGTGTTGAATACTTGGCTGTAATCTATTTGGAAAATAGTGGAGAAAATCCTTCAAGTAGAAGGGACTGGACATAGCTCTTGGTTGGAAGAGGGTGAGGTAGGATAAAACATCTTGCGTGATTCTTCTATCTTTTATCTCTTACGGATTTATTTGTTTCTTTCTAACCGAGGGGTTTTGATATTGCTTTTATTAAATTCTTTTAAAAAGGATCTTTTTCTTTGTGCGTGCTTCTGTTTCTAATCTCCTTGTGTGCAAAAATTGTTTTAAAGGTTGTTTTCGAAAATTATTAACAAACACAATTCAACCCCCTTCTTGTGTTTGCCTGTGTCAACTTCAGTTGGTATCAGAGCTCAGCCTTGAAAGGGTTGAGCATCTAACAAGTGCTGAGGGAGTACGATCCAACAACCATGGATGCAGAAGGACAAGCTATCAACATACCTCCTCTCTTTGATGGGACAGATTATGACTACTGGAAGAAGAGAATGATGGCCTTCTTAGATGAACAGAATGTAGATATTTGGGAGCTGATTGAAACCGGCTACACTGAGAGTGCTTCAATTTCTTCTACTCTTTGTGTATCAACTCAGAGATAGGGTGAGGTATCCCTCTGGGGTATCCTTCTATTGTAAAGGGTGGTGCACCCTTTGGTGTGTGACTTTTGTTGGAACCAAAATGGTTTTGGATTAAATAATCTCTAAGTTTTGATGCTAACAAAAGGATTAAATTTGCTTGACAAAGTGTTAGTTGAGATCTAACATGTACTTTTAGCTATGCAGGAATATTTACATATAAGTAAAAGAAACATGGGATAAGTTCTCATTGAAAAATATGCGTCCACCCTTGTAGACGGATTGCTCAAATATTTTGGTAAAGTTACTTATTTATTTAATTGAGTATACTAATTTACTTAAGTAGAAGAGGCTCTAAGTGTTTGTTAGATGAATACCAAAATAATGTGTTAGATACAGCAAGTCCAAAGACTTGATAATAAGCACGTCCATCTTGCCACGTAAGCAGACAGAAGAAATTAGCAGAAGTAAATGAACTGAAAAATAAAGTAATCTAGTAGATGAGCTCTAACTGCCACGTCACCAGACGGAGATCTTTGAGAAATAGCAAGTCCAAAGACTTGATAGACAAGAGGATATGTCACGTCATCAGATGAACAAAATAAAATGTTGAACAGACTTAGTCTCTCATATAACTAAGTAGACAGTTTTTTTTTGGTAGACGAGCTCCATCTTAGAATGAATTAAATCTGAATCTCTTGAATTTATTTTCAAATGATTGATATTTATTTCAATAGAATATTTGTTCTTCACTTTTGTCCTATCTGCTTTAATGTTTTACCTTATTGAAAAAGAAATATAGTACCATCAAGAAATGCAAAATGGAGAATCGTACAATAAGATACTGCAAAACGATCTGTACGATGACAACTTTATGGCTGAAAAAGCTGGATTGTTCACAAAGGTGGAACAACAAGTTCTCAAGCTACAATACTCAGAGGAGTGAACCTCCAAATTGATGCTACTTCGATAACCAAGAATACTATTCATCATTGTTATAATCAAGTTATCAGTCACAACAGATATCAAGCATTAAATGCTATCTCTAAACGAGATTATTCAAAATAACCGTTGTAGAAAGACTAGTGAAGAAGAAGGTCACTATAAATAGAAGACCTGAGATACTGAAGAAGAAGAAGACTCTTGACTGTACAACCTTGCGAGCTCAACTTTTGCCAATCAATAATCACTCATTCTTATATTCTTTAAAAAGCAAGAGTCTGTATTCTTAGTTCGAATATTATGAAAATATTCATCTAATCTTAAACTGTCATATCCTCATACATAGTGAGTTAAGAAGATCAAACATTAAATCTCTTTGTTAGAGTTAGAGCCTGAAGAGGCTTGGTAAGAAAGAAATACTTGTAGCCTGGAGACGTGTTGAATACTTGGCTGTAATCTATTTGGAAAATAGTGGAGAAAATCCTTCAAGTAGAAGGGACTGGATATAGCTCTTGGTTGGAAGAAAGTGAACCAGGATAAAACATCTTGTGTGATTCTTCTATCTCTTATCTCTTACAGCTTTATTCGTTTCTTTCTAACTGAGGGGTTTTGATATTGCTTTTTTGTTAAAGTCTTTTAAAAATGAATTTTTTTTGTGCGTGCTTCTGTTTCTAATATCCTTGTGTGCAAAAATTGTTTTAAAGGTTGTTTTCAAAAATTATTAACAAACACAATTCAACCCCGTTCTTGTGTTTGCCTTTGTCAAATTCAACTTTAGGCTCAAAAGTGCGGGTGAGGTATCCCGGAGGCACGATGGAGAGTGCTAGAGTTTGAGGCTCTTACACGTGGTGGGTGGGGTATCCCTAGAGGCATGGCTAAGGTGCTCTGTTGTGTACAAAGGTTGCAAGCACCGGTTTATAAGCTTGTTTGTTAGTGGAAGAAAATCCCACAGGTGGAGTGGGGACTGGACGTAGGTCACAAGTGGTTGGTGGCTGAATTAGGATAAAATCTATGTGTAAGTATCCTCTTCCCTATCTCCTTATTATTTAATTCTTATTATTGCTAATATATTCAAACTTTGTTTATTTCCTCTTATGTGATTTAATATTTTATATTGAGAAAATCATTTTTGGCAAATTATTCTAGAAAATTTTATAAACCCAATTCACCCCCTCTTGGGTAATGGTTGTCATGACCAACAAAGGGTGCATTTGATTTTCTAGAAAGATCAGGACGAACAAAATAGTATACTGTACAAAGTAACTTAGTTACATGATAACTCTTTGTACTGTTCAATATTTAGTGGTCGATGCACAACATTAGCAACTTTGTGTTGTATCTTGTTTTATATGCTTATGTACTAGATAGAATAATGTAAACTTTACTATAATACCATTTGGCTTGAAATAAAAAAAGAAATAAAAAACCCAAGTCATCACAAACTTATCCAATTTCAAGATGCTACAAGAAAAACTCAATCACATCCATGCATTTTCGTTTTCAGCTAAGCAAAGAATGCTTAGGCAGGCATGAACCGTGCGATGGGGAAGGCGGCGGCAGCACTGAACTATGACGGAGAAGGGAGAGAGACAAAGGAAGGGAAATAGAATGGGAGCCAGGATAAGAGTGACGCGTGGTGGCTGTCCGTGAACGGGTTGCAAGTGGCACTCTGTCGTTGACGTCGGGATGGGAGGAGAGAGATATTTTTAATTTTTTTTATTTTCTTTTATATTTTATAAGTTGTTGATTTATCTGGAACGTCTGATCTGGATGCACGGTCCATATCACTTGGCTGGAGAAGTGTTGGAGAGGGCTTGGCAAGAGACAATCTGGATTCTCTTTGCGATTTTAGGTAGAGTTGGAGTGCTGGAGAATGCTTCTCCTGGTTGAATCTGTCACTCATCCATAAAGGTTTTACTCTAGCCTTTGATTTTTCAATTTGATGAATGTTGACTGGAATGTGACTGTATTCATAGGAGAATTGTTAGTGTGTCAATATGAATATTGATTAACTGTATGCATTTTGCACACAATTATGCAGGTATTATGTGTTGTTTTGTTGGAATGATTTTTCAAATGTGAAGATAGGGTTCATATTTTTGTTTTTGTTGCTTCAGTTTGTTGATCCTTTCCCATTATATATCATTTGATGTTCTGCGCTCAGATTTTGGTGTTTTTATGAAGTGTACAGGTTTAGGCAATATATATAGGCAAGCTTGAAGATTGTTGAACTAGATGCATTATATCTAATTGATTAATTTGTTGATAGATATTCATAGAGTGGTTAATGTTTTGCATTCAATGGTGGCAACTAGGTCTTCCTCTATTCAGAATTTTCACCATGCGTAAGTGATTTATTTATTTCTCTCCCAAGTAAGGAGTGTCATTTTGGTATAGAAAGAATACAAAAGTTATTAATTGTAGTTTTTTTTTGGTATTCAAGGAAGGTGTTGTGCACAATACTTTATGTAGGCTTAGTTCATAGTTAATCTTGATGGCACTATAATCTGAATAGTTCACCCTTCACAATATGAATATGTTATGAGCATAATCAAAGACCACCCTTTTAGGACTATGCCACATTGTTTGTTTTCCATTTCACATGAACACCAGTTTTACAGGCTTTTTTGTTCTTTATTATTGGCATATTTTATTTTCACCTTTTGGACGTGTTAACTTTTACCAAAGTTTTGATCTTAATATATCTTGTGCAAGCATAACTGATGCTTTTTACTCAAAACTAACTCTGCATATTTTGACAGATAATAGCTTCACATCTATTATTATCAAAACAAACTATTCCTCATTACTATTTAACAATAGATACATGTAGTGGCAGACCTTGACTAATTTTTAGGGGGAGCAACAAGCTACTAATAAAAATATATAATTAAAATTCATAAAAATCACATATAAGATCCACATCTGCATGAGACTTTATTTTATTAAAATGAATACAAGGGTTCCACAATTCATAAACAATACAGAAGAAACAATATATATCTTTCACAAAACCTAACAAAGGAAACATGTAACACCCCCATTGGGAATTATTTTGTAAACACGTACGGAAATAAATTAAAAAGAAATTTGCTGGTTACTTTCGGAAATATATTTGCTTTAGGTCATAAAACTTCGGTATAAAATTTGTTAAATGCGGTTACGGTAAAATTTAAACCTATTTTAAAATAGTAACACCACATTTTCATGTATCATTGTATAGATTATGGTCAATAATACCATTTGTCATATGACCCAAAACCTAAGCCGTGACCGGCGCACAAACTTACAAACCTAGCCTGACAACCTATTTATTTTAGAAATGTACTTGAATAAAAAGCGAGAATATTTTTACAAAAATTTCGACACAGTCTCCTCTGTAATTCCAACATCTCAGAATAAAAAAAACACCTGCTGAAAAAAAAAACACCTGCTGAAATATTTCTATTTTCATCCCAAAAGTTCCAGTCATACAAATAAAAAAAACATCAAGACAGTATTTTTCTGAACATATTTACATAAACAAACTACACCTGACAAAAATGAAAGATTTTAAATTTTTCATCCAAAAGAAAGGCTCTCCGAGCCATTTACATTCCATCCAAAAATAAAGGCTCTCCGAGCCATAAACATACATACGATCATTAATCAATAACATCTCAAAAACCTAAGCTGGTCGTTCTAAAAGATATTCCTGGGTAAGACCCCTTTGGTTCTCACCATTATTCCTGACATTATCCTTCTTCCAGGATTGGGAATAATATCTCTGAGCGAAACTGGAAACCTCTTCTGCATTTTCTGTATGCTTATACCAAGGTACAACAGCAAAACCAGAAAAATAGATACATGCAAGCTTGAGATACCAATATATGGATTTAAACACGATAGCTACATGCACGACTCTCAAATACCATTTAACATGAATGTTCAAAGATAAACAATATATTTATCAAAGGGTTTCATACCCGACATTCGTAACTGTTTTAAAAACCATGACACTTCAATATTCATCAACTAACTTTGATACCTAATCTCCGGAGCTCCAACCAACAAATAAATGAGCTGATCAGGCTCTCATTGCCAAATAAGACTGAATCAATGCCAGATATGGCAAAGTTTAAATAACTATTTCACAGTCCTAAACAAGGCAAAGTGGTGACTACGTATAGTACATAGTTTTCGTGGTCATATATCCATCAAGGCACTGTGATGCAAACGTCATGAATACTTGCCATCAAGCATTCAAGTCCTATGCAAAGGCACGTCTGCCCTGAAATGCATGTAAAGCGTTTTGTCCTCGTTGTTTTCTTTGTGTTCAATCTTTATGTATCAGAGCTAAAAGTCTCACGACCACATCACCATTTTAAACTTTCAAGTTTAATATCTCTTTCCAAAATAACTGACTCCAAGTCAAAAGTGTGCAAATCACAAAATCCAGACCAATGCACCAGTCTTGGAAGCATAGATTTTAGTGCACAAAACCAAATATACGGTTTATAGGACATTTAGTCCATAACTTTACCTTTCGGACCCCGAGCCCATATCATAGAACTTTAGACCCGACGTCTCGGTTGCTAGGTTCGTTTAAACCATTTTCGTTCTATGAAATACAAAACAAAATCAAAGTTTCCTCAACTCATCCAAGTTGATGGAAACAACTCATTGTTTACCAAAAATCCTTTTACGTTGTAAATTCGTTTTGTAAACTTGTCAAAAAACCCTTAAAACTCATTTTGTTCAAAACTCATTAATTTGAACTTGGAAACCTCATTTGAGACAAATTCTCAGTATTTCTCAATATTACCCTTTTAAAAATACTTTCGTAAATATTGACGGAATTGTCCGCCGTTTACCATTTTAAAACGTTTTTAGGTCAAAACATGACTTTCATAATAAATTAATTTCTCTAACACTGTAATAAAATTATTTTTGAATTGATTTTGAAAAAGGATAGCGTAACTGAAATATTTTCAATATTTTTCTTCCACTTTCATAACCAAATCCTTTAAATTCCTCCTAAAGCTCTTTAAAGCTTTTATCTTTCATTTTATTGGGCACTGACCACCGTCAGGCTTTCAATCAGTCAATCAAACAAAATAGATAATCCATACATCATATACATAGTCATGCTTTCACAGAAAACATTTAAAACTGCATCACAATCATATAACAACTTAATTTAACACCACACATCACAACAGATAAACTCAAATACGACACACAAATAGCATGCAATTACCGAAAATCCCTCAGGAAATCTCCCCTTACCTTTGAAGATAATAGAATGATCCTCATCTTAAAGCTTACATTAGTTCCAAGCGTGCGAACATCTACTCCACCAAACTAGCATAGCCGTGTTTAACATCCCGGAGACACAAACCAAGCATGATAACAAACAAACAATTTTACCAATTCAATCTTCATCCTCAGAATATATAATCAAAAGAAACCATACATTTAATTCAATAAATAGAATCGATTTCTCAATAAAATCGATTTAGGTAAAAAGGATCCATAATTAAAATTAGGGAAATTTTGATTTGGTTTGAGAAACATGAAATTGAACTTATTAACCATAAATTAAGTCTCAATTGCATTAAAATAGAAACAATTTCATAGTTGAAGTTAAGATAAAATTTTTGGGACTTTAGTGAAATTGGGAAAAATGAGATTTGCTCCTGGAAATGCAAAATTGATTTCAGAGATTAAACTAACAGTCCTAATTTCATAAATGCATAGTTAGTTTTACAAATCACAACCAGTTTCAATAAAAATCAAATTGGGGCTTTAGGGTTCCTAACCTAAATTGGGGAAAATCCAATCCACTTAAAGAATGGTGAAATTGATTTAGGGAAACACTAATTTACAATCCCAATTGCATAAAACAAGTTTTAATTTCAGATAACAACATGAAATCAAGGAGTTAGGGTTAGGGTTTGTAACTGAAATTTGGGGTTTCTTGAAAATTAACAAGATAAGGTGAGGAATCACTCACCCAACAAAGAGGAAGAAGAAGAGGTGGTGGGGTTGGGATGGTGAGCAGTGGCAGTGGCCGCTCCGACGTGGCGAAGCTTTGTTTCTGTGATGAACCATAACTAACAATGAAGGTGATCTTCTTATAAAAGGAAGAAGTTGATGAAAGAGGTGGAAACTACCATAAAAGGGTGGCGGTTCAGACTTACCGCGGTGGGGATTCCGTTTCACGGCGTTGGAGGGCGAACTGGAACGAGCAGGGACGCGAGATGCATCGTCTACTCCTCGTGGGTGGTCGAACGGCGGCCGGCTGGGCTGGCTGGGCGGTGGCGCGACCTGGACAGCAAGGAAGAGGGAGGAACAACTTTGAGTTGAAGGAAGGAAGGAAGGATGTGGTCCAGAGGAAGAAGAAGAAGGAAGAGAAAATAAAAGAAAAAAAATAAAAGAAGAAGGGAAGGGATCGTGCGTAAAACAGAGGAGGGAGAGGAACTTAAGTTTTATTTGAGTTCTCTTTTTATTTTTGGTTATTAATAGGTAATGTATGTGATTGAAATTGATTTTAGAAAAAGGAAAATAATATTGACTATTAGATCTAAAAACAATGGGTGACAAATATGTACGTTCAAAATTCAAAATAGAGTCAAGATTGATGGTTGAATTGATCTACCAATAAAATCAATGATCCAAAATTAATCTCCGATTAATTTCAAACAAACATATTTTCAAACATCAAATTAAATAAAATCAAATAGGAAAATAATTTCCTTTAAATCATAACATTTAAAATATTTTTCTAAACAAATACTACCAGTGACAATAACATAATATCATTGTCTAGTAATCGTGCCTACACTGACATAAGACAGTATTAACGCACTCAAAAATAAATTTTAAATGAGTAATTAAAATTACTCAAACCAAATCACATAAAAATAAACATATACACCTGTTTACTATTATTGAAGAATAGTAAAAACCGGGGTGTTACAAAACACAACTCTTTTAAGCATGCATCATGCAGCTACCATACACAAGACCAATAAGACACCCCGTGTACTCAGATCAGTCACAACACACCAGCCCCCCACCGAGCTATAAGAGATCAACAAAATACAATATTAGGCTAATAAAATCAGGAGCCATTTAATATTGCCTTAAACAAAATCATCCTAAAAAATAAAAATAAAAGATAAAAAATTGAGGTTGCTCCCCTCACCTAACACTCAGGTCTGCCTTTGGATACATGTGTTGATAAACTCATGAGGTGAGTTTCTATATTATAAATAATTTGTGGTAATTGGAACTCCTTGTTTGCAGTTTGCAGACACAACTGAAATCATTGTAAGAAGCCTCTGGTGATGTCAAAGTGTTGCTTGGATGGAATTTTCTCTCATGGGCCTCTGGGTCCCTCATTTTGGCCAGATTATAGAAGTTAGAGAATCGCACGAGTTTTAGGGGAAATAATTCAAAGGCCCATCACTCTAGCCAAGGATCACCGAAAAAAATGCTTCAAGGCTTGAAAGGATAATAAGGTGTTGTCTAGGGTGCATCACCCACCAAAGTGGTGCAGTGGTGCACCACCCACATGCGGATTATGGGCCAATCAATACCCATATACAATTGGGAAGTGTTCGGTTACTGTTACAGGAACAGTAACTGGACACATGCCGGATCCAGATTTTTTACCTTTTTTTATTATCTTTTATTTGTTTATAAATTTGTTTAAATTTTTATAATATTTTTACTTTTTAAAAAAAATTAAAATTTCATTTTTACTTTTTCAATTTTTTTACGTTTATGTTTTAAAAAAAATTTAAAAAAAGTATATTTTTTATTTTTAAAAATTTATAATTTTTAAAATTTTTATATTCTTTTTTACCTTTTTTTATGTTTTCCTTAATTTTTGTTGATTTTTTTTTCTAATACTTTTTTTTTTCAATTTAATTTGTATACATTGACAGTGTAAATTTTTTTTTACACTGTCAACCAATCATAAATTGGCAAACAGTAAAAGTAGAGTTGTCATGTTCTTGATGTTTTAATTTTTATTTACATATATTTTAATGTATATATAATTTAATAGTAGAAAATTTAATATTTTATATATTTTTTAATTATATATATATATTTTTTAATATTTGTTATTGACTTTTTAAAGTTTATAACTTTTTTGTATTAGATTTTTTTTAGCCAGGAAAGGTAGCAACGCTACCATGTTCTTCGAAAAAGTTTAGGGTCGTAAGACTCGAACCAAAAATTCGATGAATTTTAAAATCCGAACAAACCAATTAAATTGGTTCGGCTTTTTTTATGTACGGCTCTGAATTGAACCAAACCCAATGGTCATTAGTTCGGTTATTTTGGAACCGAACCATTTACTATATTTTAATATTTATATATATTTCAATATTCAATATGTATATCACTTTATCAATTGACAACTTTTCTTCTACTGTTCCTGTAACAGTAGAAGGAGTTGTCAACCGGTGGATTATTTTGGACTATTTAAATATATTTATCTATTTTTAAACATATATTTTGTTGGTTTTAGCTACCGTGTCATTCGAAAAAGTTTAGGGTCATAAGACACGAACCAATAATTCGATGAATTTGAAAATCCGAACCAACCAATTAAATTGGTTCTTTTTTTTGTGTGTTCGACTATGAATTGAACCAAATCCAATGGTCATTAGTTCAATTGTTTTCTTGTTTTTTTGCTAATAATTTTTTAAAAAAATTAATTTGTATACACTAGCATTCTAAAGTATTTTTACATTGTCAACCAATCATAAATTGGAAAACAGTAAAAGTATAGTTCAGGGTTGTAAGACTTGAACCAATAATTCGATGAATTTGAAAATCCGAAGCAACCAATTAAATTGGTTTTTTTTTTTCGGCTCTGAATTGAACCAAACACAATAGTCATTAGTTCGGTTTTTTTTTTTGTTTTGTATTTTTTCTAATACTTTTTTTTAATTTAATTTGTATACACTGACAGTGTAATTTTTTTTACACTGTCAACCAATCATAAATTGGCAAACAATAAAAGTGTAGTTGTCATGATCTTGATGGTTTAATTTTTATATACTTATATTTTAACGTATCGACTGGTGAAGTTTACATCTTCTTACGAGTTAAGATCCACAAGCAGAGTTAGTGAATCAAATAGTGGTATCAGAGAATTGTTCAGACTTCAAGGAGTATCTTCCAGTGTTGTTTCGGATAAAAACGGAAGTTTATCAACGTGTGTCGGTTAAATTACTTTAAGTGTTGAGGACTAAGTTGAGGCTAAGTCCAACTGAGCATCCTTAGCGGGATGGATAAGTAATGATGACCTATCCTTAGCGGGTTAGTTGAGAGATAGTGTGGTACCTAAGTTTTGTCATCTCTATGGTAGGACGAACCAGAGTTGATAGAAGTTTCGTTAGTGTATAGATGTAAATGGTATTATGAGCACCCTTAAGTTTAACATCATTAAGTGAGATGATTACAATGGACCTTATCATGATCGAGGTAGATATGTCATTAAAGGAATTTAGAGTAGTGATCAATGTTTATGGTTAATGTTGACTTAGCGAGTCCGAGGATTAACGGAAAAATATATATGGTAGTTTTCCTTAAGCTGAAATAGTAAAGAGGAGTTCTTGAGTGAAACTAAGTTGTTAGAAAAGTTTAAGAATTATGATTTTGGATAATTCAAATTGAAGTGATTCCTTTTGGTTGTAGTTGCATGGAGGAATGTAATCGTATTCTTTAAGATTGAAATGAATGACAAAGCTATAATTTGGAATGATGGAATATATTCAAAGGAAACTAAGACAACAATTGTATACTTTGAGTTGAAGGTTGATGTATGATGGGGTAAAAGTTAGTGTTGAACTTGACGTTCATCGTGAGGATAAGGTGTTGAAAAAGTGTTGTTAGCAGACTAATTTGGAGGCAAGAAGTAATTAAGTTTTGATTGTGTTTTTCGAGTGTGATAAGCTATGGCGAAATGTTTATAATATTTGAGGTCTTATTCTGGTAAATATGTGATTGATGATCCATAGTGGAAACTAGATATTTTAAATCCAAGATTGCCATTAGGGAGTGTCCACTTGGATTTCTTGGCTTTGTTTTGGTGCAACTCTTAAGGGTAATGGCCTTAGAGAAACTCTATTTTATAATCTCTTTTCTCGGCTGCAAATATATAAGATAAGGGCAGATATGATACAAGCACTT
This sequence comes from Sophora flavescens, assembly GCA_030762895.1. Classification (NCBI taxonomy): domain Eukaryota; kingdom Viridiplantae; phylum Streptophyta; class Magnoliopsida; order Fabales; family Fabaceae; genus Sophora; species Sophora flavescens. The sequence continues at coordinate 205,992,079 of CM061063.1, read as the reverse complement.
CTTTGCATAAGTGATAGAGCTATGTCTTCAGATGGAGGAATTGTTAGGAGTTGTGTATTTTCCTTGAACAATAGGGTAGATGTGCATGGGAAATTTCTTAAACTAGGGACACTAACGGGGCTTGAGAACCAAATTGAAAATGAGAGGCAAATGAAGGATATGAAAACGAAGTAGGCAAAAGATTCGAAAGGAATTAAGAAGAGAGACTATGTTGGATGTGGTAAGATTCAATTTCAATAAGATTGAATTTCTTAGGTTCTTGGAGCAAAGTTTATCGTGTGCAACTTAGGAATGTTATGACGTTTTGATTAGAGACTTGAAAAGTGTGAATTTGATATGACTAGAAGAGTAGACTAAGTCCAAATGAACTAAGACTATGATTGCATCTCTTGAGTAGAAGGTTAATTGATGTTATGTAAAGTTAGTGTTGGTTTTGATGTTAGTCAGAAAGTTCGATATTGGAGAAAGTTTTTCAAATGGATCTATATTGAGAAGTGAAGAGATTTAGCATTGATTTTGTTCTTTAAAGTGTAATAGACTAAGGTGAAATATCGAAGATAGTGGAAATAATGCGGTAGTGAAAAGTCTCGAGGATAAATATAATGGCATAAGAATCGATCTTGTTATAGTATTATAGATGAAAGTAATGAAACGATGAGAATACAAAGCAAGATTTTAGAGTTAAGGTAAGATTACAACATCCTATTTAGTTTTGAGCTACGAAATTTTTTTTAGAGGGGTAGTAATGTAACACCCTACACTACAAAAAATATGGTGTTTTGCGGCGGTTTTATATGTCAAATAGCGGTGGTTTGAACCGCCGCTAACAAATTTTACGGCGGTTTAGAAACCGCCTCAGAAGCGACCGTCGCGAAGCTGTTTTGCGGCGGTTTTTCACAACCGCTGGCACTACGGTCGCTAATTTAGTGGCGGTTCTAAACCGCCACAAAAAAACATATTTTGAATTACCTATAAAATATAGCGGCGGTTCTAAACCGCCACAAAATATCACAAATTTTAATATACAGAAATTATAACGGCGGTTTGTAACCGCTGCCAAAGCTACGACATTAATAGTAGATAAACATATAGCGGCGGTTTTAAACCGCCACAAAATATTAAATATTTTAATATACAGAAATTATAACGGCGGTTTGAAACCGCCGCCAAAGCTACTGCATTAATAGTAGAAAAAAATATAGCGGCGGTTTTAAACCGCCACAAAATATTAAATATTTGTTTTTTTTTAACTGATTCAATTCATTATTTGTCTAATTTTTTTAATATCCCTGTTTTAATAAAAACTTTATACTAAGAACTAATAAATTTATTAAATTGATACACAAAAATGCTTCAAAACCTAATCATTAAAATGATAAAAACATTATTAATAATCTGCAAAAAGCAAAATATTATTCAAAATTATCCTAACATAAAAACATATGTAAATACAAGTTTTTGTTTTTGACACCATTTACATATAATATATCTAATTTAAGTCTGTGTGACGATGAAGTTCCACGATCTTCAGGGTCATGACTAGAGGTAGAAGATCGTCTCACTTCTCTAGGCGATTGTAAATCTGCCACCTGGAATTGAAAGATAAAATCACAAATTAGATGCGAATAACTAATTTCACAACAAAGACATCCAAATTCAGCAAGTTGCAACCATAACTATTTACCTGCTTTCCCTTAAAATTTTGCATAAGAAAAGCAACTTGGGCTTTCATGTCATCATAGTCAACAAGTTTTGCCTTTAATGAATCCATTTCAACTACTTGTGCCTTTAACCCATCAACTTCTGATTCTAGCTTTTGAATTTTGGCATTAGCTGCTTCCAAGTCACTAGACCGATTAGTGGGTCCATATATTTGAGTTTTGTTCACCCCGAATCCCACACCACGGAGTCGTCCAGGATGCTCTGGTCCTAAAACTTTTACAAAAGCCTCATTCTCGATGCAGAGTTATTAATTTCATTTTGTAATTGTTCCTACATATAAGCAACCTGACAATGTTCATAATATGTAGCAAGAAATCCAAAGAAAACAATTTCCATCCAAACTTACTGCTTTGAGTCTTGCCTCCTCGCTAACATAGGATCCATCCTTTCTTTTATGAGCGATAGGATACATATCACCTTTACTATAGGGTCGCTTGTCTTGCTTTTCCTAAGTTTTTGTACCATACAAGCAGTAATGTTATAATAAAATCACTTCATTTCCAAAAATTATTCAACATCATAACAATATATACGATTATACCATTTCATCTTTCTTTCTTGGAAGTGACTTTGACCCTAATGTGTGATGAATCACTTGTTTTTGGCGATTTGCTGCATTTTTTTCAGCTTTTTCCTGCATAGTTAACAAAAATGACAATCAATAAATGATATATTGAGTTAGGAAAAAAAAAATCAGATTTATGATTATTACCAGAGATTTTTCACTTAGTCTATATTGCAAATAGACAACCCAATGGTCGGGGGGGATTTTTGGTGGGCGCAACTGACAATTTTGGTCGAAACTAAGCTCCCAGTTATAAAAGTTATTAAACATTTTGCACCTATTGTCCTTCCATTTTTCCCCAAGCTAGCAAAGATATACCTTTTGTGACCCGAATCATCAACAACAAATTTAGTCTTCAAGGCAAACATAAAAAAAGTTATTGTTAGTAAATAATATAAACAAGAAATCGAAACTCACTTAAAAAGTTATTGTATCAAACATTTGGAAACCCAAGTCACACCCAATGCCCAATTCTTAAAACAACAATTAAGACATGAATGTTCAAAAAAAATAAGTCATGAACATGGCCAAACCAAACAATTATTTCCCCTACCAAACTAACAAAATCAACGAGAGAAAAGTAAGAGTTGATCAAGGAAACAACAGATGATTGAATATGGCTTTAAGAATCTAAATAAAGCAGAATCTGGTAGATGTATAATATTCTTCCCATATTAAATGTTGCTAGACTAAGAGAATAACAAAATGATAACAATAAGCTTTACTGCATTGAATCCATTGATTCTTGAAGGTTCTTCAATACAAGTACTCAGAGAAAAAATTGATACCTTTATAGATCCATCATAAATGTTTAGCTTGTATTGATTGGGAACTTTACGCCAAGTTTCAAATATAATGGGGAAATGGTCAAAATTGCTCGCTATCGACCCCAAAAATCCATTCAGAAAACCACCAGAGTCCCCTACAGGTTGACATTCTGCATTCCACTCGGTCACAACTCGTTTCCCGTCATGAAGTGCAAACACATCCTTAATTCTCAACCGTGTTTGTGTAACAATGCCTTCATCATCTAACACAAATTACACCAAACTATTGCTATCCAAAAGTATAACAAGATTAAAAAAATTTAGAGAAACTAGGAAGATGTAAATCACATACCAATGACATCCACTATCCAGCATGTACGAGGCGGTCTCGATTTATCGATGAAGAATCTGGAGCCACTTCGAGGTTCACAATGTCCAATATTTTCAGATCCGGACTGAGTTACTGATCGAGTGGCAGAATCTGGACTAATAGATGTAGGTTGGGAAGTGCTCGAATATGATATATGTTGATTTGATATTGATAGATTAGGAGGAACAAGCCTTTTTTCCGAAGCATGCCTATAATACCATTAATGTCAATAACTTTAATTCAAAAACCATAGCATATAATTGTAAATGAAAGTGCAAGATATAGATATTCACATAATAACAACATCATATGCATAAATACAAATATTCATATTAAACTAATAGAATAAGATGGAAACTTCTTATTACAATATATAAAAAAGAACTAAAACCTAAAACAATTTTACTTGTAGTAATCATAAACTCATATCATTGTTATCATCCTCAACAATTTCATTAATGGTTGAAGTTTGAGGTTCATCATCTATAGCCACTCTTGCCAATTGTATATGTGTAGTATCATCAGAGAAAAATTGTTCTAAGTTTTGTGACGGGCAAGCCTCATTGGATGGCATAAATTCTTCATCATCTTCACCCATTTCGTACAAGTCTCTTGGCTTCAAATGAATTGGTATGCTCCAACCGTCTTCCTTCTCATCCTCCACATAATAAACCATTTGAGCTTCAGAAGCTTTAATGTATGGCTCATCATTTTCATGTTCACCGGTATGTATTAATCTTGCAAAGTTGATCGAGGTAAAACCCAACTTATCTATTTTCATACATCTAGGATTAGTGGTATTAGCCCAATTGCATTTAAACAATGGCATTGTGAAGCCAATGTAGTAAAGCTCAATGATGTCTATCAATTTTCCATAATAAAGCACCCCTCCAAACCTCATCTGGGTATCACTATTGCTTGAGTAACTTATTGTTCCAAATGTGCCAAAAAACGCCACTGTTTTGAGTTTTTAAGCATTTGTCTCGTTCCAATGTTCGAAACTTGAATCCATTAACATTATATGCAGTGAACCTTCTAGCTTGGTTGGAAGGACCTTGAGCAAGACTAATAAGAACATCTTTATCTGGTCCAGTAAGACTGTCAACATTGTTGGCAATCTAGAAACAACAATTTCTGTTGTTAGTGGCATGCATATCACCAAAATAAATGCAATATATAAATTTAACAAACTTTTTCGCTCACACGATTGGCAAACCAACGAACAAACTCTCTATGAACTTTTTTGTCTATCTCAGAAGCATTCCTTGTACGGCTCCTTAGTTGCCTTCGTACAATATCTCTATATTGCCTATATAGATGTATCATGTTAGATTTATTAAAACAAAAACTTTTTAAGTTATACAATTGCTAGAATTACTCACCGAAGGTAACAATCAACTGCAGGGCAGTTGGTTAAGATATGTCTATGAGCTTGTAACTTTTCAATGGGTGTAAGGGTAAAATATGAATAGCCACCAACCGGTTTTCCAACTTGAGGAAACAATTCAGAAACTCGTGATTGAGGCTGTATATCATTAGGGTGATCATTTACACGGCCGGATCGATTCCATCGTGTCTCAATATTATCTAAATACCTTGAACAAAATGTCAAAATCTCTTGCATAAGGTAACCTTCTGCCATAGACCCCTCTGGTCGTGCTTTATTACGCACATAGGATTTCAGTTGTCCTAAATACCTATTAAACCACAACAAATGTTATTAATAGCAACCTTATACAATACAATACTAACTTTTTTTTAAAGAAAAGGAAATGTCACCACACTTCTTCTACCTTTCTATAGGATACATCCAACGATAATGCACAGGACCTCCAAGCTTGGCTTCTTCAACAAGGTGAACAACCAAATGAACCATGACAGTGAAGAATGAAGGAGGAAACAACATTTCCATGTGGCATAAAGTGAGGACGATTTGACGTTGCAGTTTGTCTAAATCTTCAACATTCAACACTTTACCACATAATTGTCTAAAGAATGAGCACAACTCAATTAATATTGCTGACACCTCATCTGGCAACCCTGTTCGCATGGCTAATGGTAGCAATTGCTCCATCAATATATGACAATCATGACTTTTCAACATCCCATTTAGCTTAAGGTTATCCAAATCAATGCACCTAGATATGTTGCTTGAATAACCATCTGGCACAGTGATGTTCCTTAAAGTCGTTAGAAAGGCCTTCTTGCCAAGATTAGTCATTGTGTAGACAGCTAAAGGATACTTTCCATTTTCATCAGGCCAAAGGTCTGGTTTAAAGCCCATATCTTTAAGGTCTCTTCGAGCATTGATATGATCTTTGGTCTTTGCACTATCATTAAGCAAAGTGTAGATGACATTGTCGCACACATTCTTCTCAATATGCATCACATCAAGATTGTGACGCAAAGAATTATGCTTCCAATATGGAAGTTCAAAGAATATGCTTTTCTTCTTCCATTGTTGGGTGCTACTTTGTGGAACACGCCCACCATGTGTTCTTTTTCCCTTTCTGTCTATCTTTGGTCTTTGACCAAATGTGACAATTATATCCCGGACTTGTTCAAAAATTTCAATACCAGATAATATTTTTGGTGGTTCACGTAAATCTTGCTCTCCATTAAAACGAACCCTGTTCAATCTAAATCTATGCCTTTGATCAAGAAAACGACGATGACCCATAAAACATGATTTCTTACTATGAGGAAGACGACAAGGAATAGAGTCAAAGTTGCAAGATGGACAAGCAAGTCCTGTGTATGTGTTCCACCCAGAGAGGGTTCCTAGACCAGGAAACTCACTAATTGTCCACATCAAAGCTGCATGTAATTTGAACATCTCTCGGCTAAAAGAATCATAGGCATCCACACCCTCATTCAATAATTCCTTCAACTCTTTGATTAAAGGTTGTAAGTAGACATCTATATCATTTCCTGGCATTCTTTTGCCAGGAATTATCATTGAAACGATAAAAGACGTCTGCTTCATACACACCCATGGAGGAGTATTGTATGGGATGAGAATAACTGGCCAGATACTGTAACTTGCATTCATAACACCAAAGGGATTAAAACCATCACTAGCCAATGCAAGACGCACATTTCGCGGATCTGATGCAAATGAAGTGTGTATTGAATCAAACTTCTTCCAAGCTTCTGAATCTCTAGGATGCCTCATTATTCCATCATTTTTACTATCCACAGCATGCCACCTCATATCCTCAGCAGTTTTTGAAGACAAAAACAATCTCTGTAATCGAGGTTTTAGTGGAAAGTAACGAAGAACTTTTGCTGCTACCTTACTCCCATTATTGCCATCATTAGACACTTCAGTCCTACCAACTTTTGTTCTTGATTTCCATTTGGACATGTTACAAACTTTGCATGTTTCCCTTTCTTCATCCTCTCGATTACCCCAATACAACATACAATTATTAGGGCATGCAAGTATCTTTTCATAGTTCAAACCAAGCTTGTTGATAATTTTTTTCGCCTCGTAGAATGAACTCGAAATCTTTGCATGTTCAAATGCATCATGCAATAATTCTAATATCATTGTCATTGCTTTATCGCTCATCCTACACAAACATTTGATATGATACAACTTCACCAGAAAAGACAGTCTAGAATATTTTGTGCACCCATCAAACAATGGTTGTTCTCCATCTCTTGCCAATTCATAAAAATCCTCATCTCCGTGCCCTTATTGAGTTACATTCGGTGTCACTCCATCCCCGCCAACCTCTATATTTGATGCAATAGGTACTTCGTTTGCATGGTGTCTATCAACTCCAAAAGCATCGTTGATCATGTTCTGAATAGGATCTTCAACAACCATGTTGTCTTGAACTACATTTGTAGCATTACTAGTTGAGACATTACTAGTTTCTCCTATCCTGATCTCCCCATGATAGTACCAAAAAGTATATCCTTCTGGGAATGGTGTACATATTAGGTGATCGTACATCACATCCCGACTTTGTCGTTTCTTAAAACCACATCGTTTACAAGGGCATATTGATGTGTCATTAACTGAACGATGTTCAAAAGCAAAATCAATAAATCCCCTAACCCCTTGCTCATACTCAACAGAGTTTCGCGGCTTTGTAATCCATGATTTATCCATTACTTGTGAACTTTCCTTCTAAATTTAAACAAAGTAATAAAAAGTTAGTAAGTTAGTAACATTAATAACATAAATGGGAAGACATAAAGCGATCTTAGCTTTTATAAGAGAGAAAGTCTTGAAATTGAACAAGTTACAACCTTTTTCCTCATTATGAGAGCATTCGGCTTGTTTCATCAAATAAGCAAACAAAACAATGCAGTATACAAAAATAGAGAAATGCAGAGAGGGTAAACCTATCAAACATTATTGCACAGTCAAGCAATATGTGCTAATCCAATTTCATAAGAGAAACCTATATTATAGCACCAAATTTCCCAATCTGGTAGTTCAACAAAACAATTTCTGAAAATTTCCATACACATTCAATTTCAAACCCTATAAAAAAAACAATATATGATTAGTCTGGCGGCTTTGATTTCGTAAAAAACAAAAACTATGAACAAATATCAATATATTAATTTTCTTGAAAACCGGATTGCAACCTGAACTGAACACACAGGAAAAAACCACAAGCATGGAACAAGTATGAGATAACTAACAAATTCTCACTTATTAGATATTGCCCAAAGATCTCCTAAAGGCTAAAAGGTTAGGAATAATGTCATTTTAGAACAATGATTATATTTCTAGCATGCATCTCTTGAGAAGTCGATAATGGTACAGTGATCAAGTTAAATGACACAGTTTTCTTCAGCTGTAAAGTGTAAACCAACCAGTGTTTCTGCCACTCATACAGTGCCAAGCTGGAATAGACCAGAGACCAGCTATAATGAACTAATGTGAACAAGGAAAATGAAGACGGTGCAAATACAACACTAAGAAACCAATCTAGTAGCTTCAGTGGTTGAATTGCTTACCTGTAATTGCTGAGTTTTCTCCACTAGTTTATTGATGAAGTCCTCAATTTCCAAGTTAATCAAGCCAATCTGAAATATAGATAGGAAATACAGGTTGCTCAGAAACTTCAATAGGAACTGAAATGCTACAAGGCCACAGCAAGGTAACAGTAACATTGTAAGGAGTCTGTAACAAAAAAAGAAAGTAGCAACTAGAACTTAGAATTTATAGTAGAAGACATTTATTTAAGATCCCTGTTGCATAGTAGCTAGTTAGGTCAATAGTCAAGAATTTTAGTATAAAGAATCCAACCAACTTGACAGCCACTTTAGAAACAGAATTTATGCAGTTTACCACAGCAGCAACATAAAAAATAACAGTAAGATTTATCAGCCTTTGGTCCTTTGCAACCTGATGCCCCCAGCGCAAACCTAGAGCCTCAGTCATAACAGGATTAGTTTCAATGCTCTCATGCTTGCAAGCTGAAAAAGATACGAAGTCAGGTTGTTCATAAACTACCAATCCCCAACCCGTAGTACCATCATGGAAACAACCAGCATCTATAAAACATAATAGGATAATCAAAATTTTCAGGACTTTAATTTGGGAATGTTGCAGGGGCTAAATTTTGACATTTTCAATAGGATTTGAAGGATTGAGCTCCTGAACAAAGTTCATTGCAGAATGAGATACTTGAACGGGGTCAAAAACTTTCTGGCTGAACATTGTTTGGTTTCAGGCTACCCATAATTTCCACAGCAAGATACAAAAGAATTGAGCTCCTACATGATTCTAAAAATCCAACAGCATGATTAAATTGACAGCTTCTGAAAATCTTTCAAACATGTCTTATACTTTATTGAAAGGATTATATTAGAGATATAAGAAAAATACAACACTTGTACTGTACATACAAGCCTATACTCACGTAAGCAAATTCAAAAACACCAATTCAAAGTGCTACAGAGCTTATTCATAAATCAAAATACTAAAGACAAGACCACTGATACAAAGTGGAGTATTACCACACAAGAATAAAATAGGGTTAGTAATATCAAACATTCATCTTAAAAATGAAGAAATATATCATAAAGTAGGACAAGGGATCATCCAAGTAAGGTTTTCATTGGCTCTAAGAAGAAGCCACATCAAATTCTGACTACATTCTAGTGACCAACATTAAAACAAGGCCCTTAAGAACCTGTGATGGCTATTATTTATGATGTCTAATCGTTAATTACAAACAGGAAACACGCATAATTTTACAATCACAACCCAACAGAAAACAGACATTAACAAGAAATTTGAGCTGTTAAACAATACAAGGGACCTTAACATACACTTGTGTAAGGGCATATATCATAATGACCTGAGGAACGCAAAGATTGTAGATTACAAAAGAAAAGAAAAATCTTCAGAATACGGAAACAGTTGAAACACATTCAAAACCAAAATTTTATGGCAATAAAGATGTAAAGCAAACAGCATATCTTGATTGATAAAAAATACAAAGAAAGCAAAGCACTACCATCTAATATCAACTTGTAGGAGACAATACATTGTTACAATTACTAAACCATTTTCTTATCAAATATTTGAAATGTTTACTTACAACAATGACTGTTATTATGTTCATTATGTGAAGTCATTGCATTCATGGTTTGTTATTCTCTTATGATGTTGCTTGACTAGTTGAGTGCAGTAGTTGCACTTCCTCTGTTGTTGGCAGATGGCTGTAACTGGGATAGCTTTTGAATTTTGTTACTAGTAAGCACTTCATTTGTTCATGGTGTTCTTAGATATGCGGTTTGCCAATCTACATTTAGCCCCTGTAGTCCAGCTAACCTCTAGTGTATGATGAACAGTGAAAGAGCCATGAAAAACAGACAAAAGGAGAATCAAAGAAAATAAGGGGAAGGATGAAACAGAATTAGGATGTATTTATCCTATACATCCTGAATACCCTTAGCAGATAGAAACACAATGAGTTTCATGACCACACAGACATATCATCAAACATCTGGAAAGCAATATAACATGACCTGAGGTATGAACAAATTAATAGCATGGACAAACCAATTGCATCAAACTGGTCACAATCTTCACATTGGTTCCACCAAAAATTAGCTTACTCACTATTTCAATTCAGAGTAAAAAAAGAAAAAGAAAAAGAAGATTAAGGCTCGAAGGAGTAATCTCAAGTGAGATTTTATCAAAATCCTCTAAAAAAGGTATAACATCACAAAATTCTCTACCTCTCTGTGTTCGCCAACTCTGCTTCAAACGTGGTTTCCTCCTGACACTGTGTAGCAATCCATCTTTCAATATGTTTCTGACACTGGGTTCCCCCTTCTCTTGACACTTCTAGGGATTTATAGGGTTTAATCCCTTAAATGAATTCAAGATGAGGAAGAAGAGTATGGATGAAGTCGCCGCCGTCGCCGTTTGGAATGAGCTCGCGCGAGTTCGATATCGCCTTGCGGAAGCAGAGTAGAAGAAACTGCCGAGAAATCGCCTTGCGTAAGCAGAGAAGAAGAAACTGCCGAGAATAAAGGTTAGGTTAGGGTTCTTAGGTGGGTGGGTTATTTTATGAAAATTAAAAATATATATTAATTTTGCGGCGGTTCATCATAAACCGCCGAGATTTTAATAATAATTGTGGCGGTTTTAAAACAAACCGCCGCTAAAATTTATTATTTATTAAAATCACCTCTATATTGCGGCGGTTCATTATAAACCGCCGAGAATTTAATAATAATTGTGACGGTTTTGAAACAAACCGCCGCTAAAATTTATTCTTTATTAAAAACACCTTAATTTTGCGGCGGTTCATCATAAACCGCCGAGATTTTAATAATAATTGTGGCGGTTTTAAAACAAACCGCCGCTAAAATTTATTCTTTATTAAAATCACCTCTGTATTGCGGCGGTTCATCATAAACCGCCGAGATTTTAATAATAATTGTGGCGGTATTGAAACAAACCGCCGCTAAAATTTATTCTTTATTAAAATCACCTCTAGATTGCGGCGGTTCATCATAAACCGCCGCGAGTTTAATAATAATTGTGGCGGTTTTGAAACAAACCGCCGCTAAAATTTATTCTTTATTAAAATCACCTCTAGATTGCGGCGGTTTATCATAAACCGCCGCGAGTTTAATAATAATTGTGGCGGTTTCCCAAAAAACCACCGCAAAAATTTATTTGATTACGGCGTTTAATAAAACCGCCTCTAATTTAGGTGGTTATCCATTAACCGGCGGCGGTTTATGTAACCGCCGCTATATTTTCGTCACTATTCACTTATTTTCATGTAGTGCTAGTTTTTACACCTATGATTAATTATTTTATTTGGATGTTTAAGTTTATTATGTTATGTGGTTTAGTTTGAGTAATTAAATTACTCTTTTCAAATTATTTTATTGGGTGTGTTAGCACTGAATTACTTCAGTGAATGCACTTTTACTAGACAATAATTTATGTTATTGTCACTATTATACTAGTACAGAAAAATATTTTAAATAATGTAAATAAGAGAAAAACATTTTCATATTCCTATTCTATTTAATTTTAGAGTTAAAAATATTTTGGTTTGACATCAATCAGAGATTAAATTTTGGACTGATTATTTTCTTAGTTGATCAGTTCAACTATTAATCTTTACTCTAATTTGAATTTCGAAATCATATCTTTATCAATCTTTATTTTTAGATTCCAAAAAGTAAAAACATGTTTATTTTAGGCCTAATATTTATCACTTATTTTGTACCTATCACTAAGTAACTAGTTTAAAAACTAAAATTTCTCTCTTTTCTCTCTCTCTCACTCGACGCCTCACTCTCTCTTTTCTTCTCCTTCTCTGCAACTTTTTCTTCCTTCTTTCCACTAGTGGAAAATATACATTAGACAGTAAAGGTTTACGTCAGTTAACCAAAAACTAGACGTTAAAAAGGGGGCGGTGGCAGTTTTGTAAATAATTAATTCACTGTTAACGTCAGTTGTTTTAAGGACTGACGTTAAAAGTGAGGCGGTGGCAGTTTTGTAAATATAAAATCACTATTTGCGTCAGTTGTTTAATGAACTGACGTTAAAAGTGTTTTGGAAGAAATTATTAAAACTTTTAACGTCAGTTGTTTATAAACCTGACGTTATAAGTGTGATTTTTACTTCAGTTAAATAAATAACTGACGTAAATAATCAACTCATTCCTATCTTTCTTTCGTTGTCATCTCAGGGTTGTCACTCTTAACGCAGATCATCACTCCATATAGTGCAGTTTATTTCTAATCTTTTTTTAAAAAAAGTTTATTTTTAATCTTAATTAATTAGCTTGAATTAGTAAATTAACAAATTCTTGTGCAAATTAAAATAAATAAACACTTAACATAAAACAAGTTATATATGTATAATCAAATCGTATCTCATTGAAGCGATTCATAAGTTACAATTACATGTTTAAAAGATAAAAAATTTCCGCAAGATATATAGCACTAAAATTAAAAAAGTTTCTGCTTCAACATCATTTTCTTCTCAGTCCTGTGCTGATCAGAATCTCCAACATTGATTCTTCTCATTGAAGCGATTCATAAGTTACAATTACATGTTTAAAAGATAAAAAATTTCCGCAAGATATATAGCACTAAAATATAAAAAAGTTTCTGCTTCAACATCATTTTCTTCTCAGTCTTGTGCTCAGAATCTCCAACATTAAATGCATCCCCTCCCTCATTTGAAGTCGATGCTCCATCTGAATCCACAGTCACTTTGGAGCCGTGGCAGAGTGAATGGTGCACTCGATCTGTTTCAGCAATATTCTTGGAACAGCCACTTGGTTCCAAAGCCGAAGTTTTGGAACTGTAGCTGCCGATTCTCCAGAAGGATGATGGTGTGTGCAAATCACATTACGTGATTCACCCAACCTTACCATCCATGTTACGTGATTCACACAACCTCAGAAGTTGTTTTGACCATTAAGACAGAGACCTTTAAGTCTAGGTATAGGAAGAAAGAGTGATGAAGTTAATCTCCATGGCAGGGCCATATTGTGAAGCAGAAAAATTAAAGGAAGGAAGGAAGCTATTTATTGGAGTAGGGGATGAAGTTACTAGGCGTCGTAAGTTGCTAAAAAATTAAATTGATCATTAAGAGCATTAGGTTCCAAGGCGCATTGGGAGTTGGCCTGGCAGTCATATATTATAAACGTGCAGAAAAGAAAACGCCAGAAGGAATAGGAAGATACACTTTTAACGTCAGTTGTTGAATAAAACTGACGTAAAAAGCGTTTTTAAAATAAAAAATATTTATTTTTAACGTCACAACCGACGTTAAAAGTGTGATTTTTACTTCAGTTAAATAAACAGCTGACGTAAATAATCCTATATCCCTATCTGAAATGCCCTGTTGTCACACAGTGCATTAACGCCGATTGTTGAATAAAACTGAAGTTAAAAGTGTTTTTAAAATAAAAAATATTTATTTTTAACGCCTCATTGTTTATACAATTGACGTTAAAAGTGTGATTTTTACTTGATTAAATAAATAGCCGACGTAAATAATCCTATATCCCTAGCTATCTGAAATGCCCTGTTGTCACTCAATTAACACAGTCTCTCGAGCCATTTTGTGAAGGAATAGAAATATAGAGGAAAAGAAGAGGCGTGATACAGATCATTACGGAAAAATGTTACATTATACAGACAGCACTTTTAACGTCAGTTGTATTCAACAACCGACGTTAAAAGTGTTTTTTTAAAAAATATTAATATTTAACGTCAGTTGTTAATAAAACTGACGTTAAATAATTAATTTTAACATCAGTTTGTTTAATACAACCGGCGTTAAATGTTGTTTTATGTTTACACCCACGCGCCTTCTGCACTTCGCTCTGTACGTACGTCTCTTTTCTCTTTTCATCACACTCAACCCTAAATCACTCTCAACCCTCACTCTCACTCTCACCCAAAGACGAACCCTAATCGCGAGCTCATCTCCACCGCAACCACCGCGAGGGCTTCTTCGCCACCACCGTGAGGTACACTATTAACCCTAACTCTGTCTTTCCATTCATTCTTTGCAATAACTTGACGTACATCTCTCTTTCCCCTTCCCGCGCACTAACTCTCCTTGTCCCTCTGCTCTCAGTAACCACATCGAACGTTGGCCACCACTCGAGCTCCCCTCCACCCACCACGCGAGCACCTATTTCCCGTGAGTATTTAGGGCACATTTTTGTATTTTTGGTTTTGAGTGTATGTTGAAACTGTAGTCTCGGTAGTTGAAACTTGAAACCGTGAGTTTGATTTGTTTGGAATGTACGTCTCTGTTTTTGGTTTTGAGTGCATGTTGCTCTGCTGGTTGATCTGTCACGGCCGTGATGCTAATCACGGCTAGGCCGTGATCAGTTCTGCCTGTGATGGCATGGTGCATTCGGTTGGCACGTTACGGCCGTGATGGACATCACTGCCAGGCCGTGACCAGTTCTTGGCAATTAATATTTAAAAACTATAGTTTTCAATCTCTCGTATTGTCCTTATATTGGATATATATATGTTTTGTATATCTACAGGACCTATCTAGTTATGGATCGTAGTTGGATGGTTTGTAAGCGTACTAGTGCTGAGTATTTGAAGGGGGTGGGAGAATTTATAGAATTTGCTCAAAGGAATGTTCCTAATAGTAATGGAATGTTCTGTTGTCCTTGTGTCAAGTGTTTGAATACGAGGAAATGTACGGTGAAGGATATACGTACTCATTTGATTTGTGAAGGGATTTGATTGAGTTATACAAGATGGATATGGCATGGTGATATGTTATTGAGTAGTAATACGGCGAGTGTCTCCCAAAGTGAGGACGTTGACGTAGATATGGAGGATGATCGAGTAGAGGACATGATCCGTGATATTGGACAAGAATCTTTTCATCGAGCGCATGTGTATGATAGGTTGTGCGGTGATGCGGATAAGCCTTTATATCTAGGGTGTACTACTCATACACGGTTGTCGGCGGTGCTAAAATTGGTTTGTGTGAAGGCGAGAAATGGTTGGAGTGATAAAAGCTTCACGGAATTGCTTGAAGTGTTGAAAGACTTGCTTCCGGAGGACAACACATTGCCTGACCGTAACTATGAGGCCAAGAAGGTATTGTGTCCTATGGGTATGGAGTATAAGAAGATACACGCATGCCCCAATGATTGCATATTGTACACCGGTGTTCATGAAGACAAACAAGATTGCCCCAAATATGGGTTATCACGATACAAAGTGAAGGGTGGTGATGATGATGATGATGTTGATGATGTGAGAAAAAAGGGTCCTCCTGCGAAGGTGTTGTGGTATCTTCCAATAATTCCAAGGTTCAAGCGATTGTTTGCCAATGGGAAAGATGCGAAGAATCTTAGATGGCATAATGATGAGAGGAAACGTGATGGAAAGGTTCGTCATCCTGCTGATTCTATTCAATGGAAGAATATCGATACTATGTTTCCGGATTTCGCTGATGAGCCAAGAAACCTAAGGCTTGGACTTGCTACGGATGGAATGAATCCTTATGGTAACATGAGTAGTATTCATAGTTCATGGCCTGTTCTGTTGGTGATTTACAACATGCCCCCTTGGTTGTGCATGAAACGCAAATACATGATGTTGTCTATGATGATTTCGGGCCCAAAGCAACCGGGAAATGACTTAGATGTTTATCTAGGTCCCTTGATTGAAGACTTGAAAACGTTGTGGGTGGAAGGTGTTGATGTAGTTGATGGGTATTCTCATGAGACTTTCAAGCTTCGTGCCATGTTATTTTGCACCATCAACGACTTTCCAGCATACGGTAACTTGTCCGGGTACAGTGTCAAGGGGCATAAAGCATGCCCTATATGTGAAGAAGGCACATGCTACACTCAGTTGCATCATGGAAAGAAGACGGTTTACCTTGGGCATCAGAGATTTCTTAGACGTGATCACCCATATCGTAAGATGAAAAAAAGCTTTTAATGGATGCCAAGAGATAGAAGAAGCGCCGACGACCTTAATTGGAGAGCAGGTTTATCAGAGGGTAAAGGACATCGATGTTATATTCGGCAAGTCCCAAAAGAAAGGTAAAGCTGTTGAGAAAAACATATGGAAGAAGAGGTCGATATTCTTTGATCTTCCATACTGGCGCAAGCTTGATGTCAGACACTGCATTGATGTGATGCATGTGGAGAAAAATGTGTGTGATAGTGTGATCGGGACACTTCTCAACATTCAGGGCAAGACAAAGGATGGTGTGAATGCTCGTCTCGACCTCGTTGCTATGGGTATACGAGAGCAGTTAGCTCCAGTTGTTGAGGATGGTAAGCGGACTTATTTGCCGCCAGCATGTCATACTTTGTCAAAAAAAGAGAGACAAAGTTTCTGCGGGTGTCTTCAGGGCATCAAAGTTCCACATGGTTACTCTTCAAATATGAAGAGGCTTGTCTCTAGTGATCTTAAATTGGTTGGCTTGAAGTCTCATGATTGTCACATCTTAATGCAACAACTTCTGCCCGTTGCTATTCGTGGTATTGCTACAAAAAATGTGAGACATGCCATTACTCGGTTGTGCTCATTCTTCAATTCTATATGTAGCAAAATCGTTGACCCCCGTATGTTGGATGACTTGGAAGTTGAGGCTGCTACAATCTTGTGCCAATTGGAGATGTATTTTCCTCCTTCCTTTTTCGACATAATGGTTCACTTAATTGTTCATTTGGTGAGGG
The DNA here is from genome assembly GCA_030762895.1 of Sophora flavescens. NCBI lineage: Eukaryota > Viridiplantae > Streptophyta > Magnoliopsida > Fabales > Fabaceae > Sophora > Sophora flavescens. Next base: position 205,974,958 of record CM061063.1, on the reverse strand, counting down.
AGATTAGATTATGTGGGCCGGTTTTTCTGAGATGGATGTACCCAGTTGAGCGCTACATGAAGATCTTGAAAGGGTACGTGAAGAATCCTTATCGTCCGGAAGCATCTATTGTTCAAAGGTATGTTGCAGAAGAAGCTATTGAGTTTTGTTCGGACTACCTTCATAACACAGATCCTATAGGGGTTCCTAATCCTCGGCATGATGAGATCAGATGTCAAGGTAAGGGTACACATGGCTTAAGAATTAATAGGAAGGATCGGGAGGAAGTGCTTCAAGCACATTTGTATGTATTGAACAACATCGAATGTGTTCAGCCTTTCTTATTTGAACATAAAAGAAAAGTCAATCAAGAAAACCCTCGAATGAGCGAAAGGTGGTTGTTGAACAAGCATAACAAGACTTTCTTACCATGGTTCAAGGAAGAAATGCTTAAGGATGGTAGTATCGCTTCGATGACGTAAAATGGCTAGCACGTGGGCCTAACTTCAACGTCATATGTTGGAGCGGATACGACATAAATAACTTTTCCTTTTATACAAAGGAACAAGATAACAAGAGTACCATGCAAAATAGTGGGGTTATGATCGTGGCGAAGCAATGCACTTCTCTAGTGCAAAGGACACAAAACCCGTTCTGACCGACACCTTACTTTGGATATATTGAAGATATTTGGGTGCTCGATTACACTAAGCTTACGGTGCCGGTATTTAAATGTAAGTGGGTTGATAGTAACGGTGGTGTACAAACCGACGAATTGGGGTTCACATTGGTAGACCTCAACAAGTTAGGTTATATAAATGAGCCTTTCATAATGGCTTCACAAGCAAAACAAGTGTTTTACATCACTGATCCTTCTAACAAAAGGTTGTCCGTGGTTCTCCAAGGAAAAAGCATGTATAATGGTAGTGATGAAAATGAAGATTCAAATCTTGATATTCCTGAGACTCCTTCTTTTTCAACAAACATGCCTACTATAATCGAGGAGACACAGGTGGACGATGTACATGCCACTCGTGATGATCATCACGAAGGGATATTGATATAGGTAGTTTAAACTTAGTATACATTTATAACCTATGTTAATAAATTAATATATATTGTTTTGAACAGGCATACATTATATGGATCATTGTTCCATTTTTCCTTTGCAATTCTGTAATGTGTGTGATATTCTGTGTTACTGGGATATTTACTGAATGCAGGGATGGCTTAGGGGAGTGATATTTTCAAACTGAATTTTAAAAAAAAAATACTATTAACGTCAGTTGTATCATACAACTGATGTTAAAAGTATTTTATAAAAATATACAGTACACTATTAACGTCAGTTGTTTACTACAACTGACGTTAAAATTAAGACCTTTAACGTCAGTTCTTTATAACAAATGACGTTAGTTTTAACAAAATTTACGTCGGTTATGTTAAAGAACTTATGTTAATTTTGACAAAATTAACGTCAGTTGTGTTAAAGAACCGACGTTAATAGTGTTATATTTAACGTCAGTTCTCAACTGACGTTAAAAGTGTAACTTTTAACGTCAACTGTATTTACGTCAGTCAGTATTCTGACGTAAAAAATCAATTTTAACTGACGTAAAAAGCACTTATTGCACCAGTGTTCTTTCTTCTTTTTCTTTTCTTCTTCTCCTCCCATTCCAAGCTCGTCTCCTTCCTTCTCCCTTCACAGATCCGATCGTGCGCCACCCCACCAGGAAGCTCGCCAGCCGCCGCTCAACGTAGGGAGGAGGAGATGCGATGGCACCACCGCCTGCACCGGTTGCTGCCGCGCGCTAGTCGCTCCACCGCGGTAAGCAACGCGCGCCGCCGCCTCCATGGTGGTTTTCACTATGTGAGTTGTTTTAAGCTTTCTTCTTCCTTTCTATGAAGCTTAGCTTCACTTTATGGATCATGGTTGTTGTAGGGGAGTGTTCCACCGCCACTGCCACTTCGCCGGAGTTGTGCGCCGCCGCCGCCGTGTCCATGGCTGTCATCACGGCTCCTCTGCCTTCAAACTTGGGTGAGTCAAAACCCTCTCTTGTGTCTCAGATTCAAAACCCCCAAATGGATTTTTGAAACCCTAACCCTAACCCTTTTATTTCAGATTTTAATCTTGAAATTGAAGGTTGTTTTATGAAATTGGGACTGTGAATTTGTGTTTCCCTAAACTAATTTCATTATTCTGAGTTTTCCCCAAATCGTATTTAAGAGTCCTAAAACCCCAATTTGATTTGATTTAAATTTGGGTATGTTTTTGTGAAATTAATTATGATTTAGTGTAATTAGGACTCTTAATGGATGATTTCCAAAGTTCTTTTTCAAGATCTTTTGATCAAAACAAAGTTTCCTTAAAGGGCATTGGGAAGCGTGAGCTTCAAACATGATTTTCTTTGAAAATAACCTTGTTTGGTAATTAGATTAAGTGTTTAGATTAAGTTAGAATGTGTGTTTGATCATGTGTAATTGATTTCTTGATTTCGAGTTGTTGCGCGTTGTTGGATTTACTCTCTAAGACGTTTGGACACGACTATGCTTGCTTGATGGAGCATATATGAGCTAGCGTGGGCATTAGGACGATGATCCTTTACTTATCTTCAAAGGTAAGGGGGGCTTGCCTGATGGATTTTTCTCAATAACCATTTGCTTGTTGTGTAGTCTGTATAATTGATGTGGTTGTGGGTATCTGATTATGTGGTTTATGTTGTGTTGTATATCTGAGTATCAGTGTCTGATCAGTTTTAAATTATTTGATTATTTGTATATGATATTGCCATGGTGCATGATCTGTCTGGTGGTTTGTTGTTGAATGTTGCTTGTGAGTGTTGTTTGAGAAGCCTGACTGTGGTCAGTGCACAACCGATTAATCAGATAAAAGCTTTAATAAGCTGTGTAAATTATATTCCAGGTTTTATGGGAAATGTTGGAATATAATAGTGATGGAAAGTATTATTTTGGAAAAATAAGGAGTTTTGATGATGATGATTTATTAGTGTAAAAGTAACTCGAGTCATAATGAGAGCGAAATTGTGAAAATGTTTAAGTACTGCTAATTTTTATATAAGAAAGTTTGCAATATTATACAAAGTTTTTTTTATAAAATTAATTGTTGAAAAGAAGATAATGATGATTTTAGAAAGTTGTTTCAGTGGAAAAAGTTAAGTTTTGGCTTAAGAAGCTTTAAAAGTGATAATTGATGAATGATTTGGAAAAGCGTGATGACAGATTTGGAAAAACGTAGAAGGAAAGTATTCTGAAACGGCAGTACATATTTTAAGGAAATTAAAACCTCAAGTGACTCACATTTGTGAAAACCAAGTTTTATTATTTAATGATTTTATTAATGAATTTCCAATTTTGGAAAAGAATTTATAAAAGCAAAACCGATTTAGTGTTAAAAGTGGTGTGGAACTTAGTAACCGAGATGTCGGGGTACTAAGGTTCTGCGTTGTGATGGACTCAGTCATTTGGACTTTGAGGGCCTATATTGTATACATGAGGTATACTGTGTTGAAACATTGAAGATGTTTCTAGTGCCATGAACCTAAGACTGGTGCACCGGTCGAGAGGTGTCGTGATTGAGCACTCGGACTGTGAGGTCCTATGTTTTGATAAAAATTTTATGGACTGTGAGGTCCTATGTTTTGATAAAAGTTTTATGGACAGTGAGGTCCTGTGTTGGGATGAAAGTTTTAAAAGTGTTTTAAAACTATGTGAGTCGTAAGCCATTTTGAGCTTCGGCAAAAGAAATATTGAGCACAAAGAAAAGAACAAAGCAAAAGTGTTTTGCATGCATTTAGCAGACGTGCCTGCGGTTTGTGACATAATGCATTAATTACCAGCGGCGAAAGGTAATTACGATGTGCATTTATCTCAGGTGCCTAGGGAGGACATGGAGACCCCATCTTACTTGCTAATGGTAGGGCCACTGGTTGTGGACATTAGCAATGTGTTTGGCCTTGTGTGTGCCTGGCTGTGTATGCCTTTTTAAGATGGGAAGAGGTTGCTTTTTGTTGGCAGAGTGCCAAGTTAGCCAGTGTGGCTATGGAGTCTGATCAACTCATATGATGTTGGGATATCTCATGAGATTATGACGAAAAGTAGATGATGAATAGAAGTATCATGCATAATTTTATGGATGATGTTTGGGGTGTTAAACCCACTGATAAGCTATTAGCTTATAAATGCTTGTGTGGTAAATGTATATGTGTTATGTGATGTCGCGCATTTAGTTATTGTGTTAAAACCATATATTGGCGTCTCACCCTTACACACATTTCAGGATTCTTCTAGTTCGATATTGTACCCTGGGCACTTTAACACAGATGGTACAGAGGAGTCTTTCTAAGTCACTCAGAGACTTAGATCTAGTTGCTTGATGAGGTATTACTTGCGGAATAACTTTTAGAACGACCAGCTTAGGGTTGAGACTTAGATTATTATTGATAGTATGTATGAGTATGGCTCAGAGAGCCTTTATTTCAAATGGAATGTTTATGGCTCGGAGAGCATTCTTTTGAAAGAAAACTTAAACCTTTCCTTTTTGGTTTTGTAAAGCTTATGGCTATAACTATTATTTTTATGTATTGATGCCTGGTTGAATTTAGTGTAACTGGAATTCTGGAGTGAAAATGTAACTATTTTAACAGGTGTTATTTTACCTTGGGATGTCCGATTTACAGAGGAAACTCTGTCGAAATTTTTGTAAAACTACTATCTTGTATTTAAGTATATCCTTTAAATTAAATAGGCTTGTCAAGCTATGATAATAAGTCTGGATGTCGATCAATTAAGGCTTAGGTATGGAGTCGTGACAAAAATTTTACACCCAATTTCAGATACTTATGTACTTATATAAGTTATTTTCCGAAAGCACCAGCAAATTAATCATTTAATTTTATTTTCGCACGTGTTTAGAAGTAATGCCCAAAGGGAGGGTGTTACAGAGTGGTATCAGAGCTGGTCGAGTCTTTCGGGATCTTTGGGGAATAGGTCTGTTAAGTTTTTGTTGTGTGATCTCTGGTTGGCTCTTGTTTGAATTGTTTCTTGTTGAAGCAATGTGTGAAAAACGCACAAGTATATGTTTCTTGATGGTTTTCCAAGGGTTTTATGTCCCGGGGGACCATAGATTTTGAATGTTACTTGGGTTCGGATATGACATTCAATTATTCTTGCGAATCGTGTCAGACATTCGAAACAAGGTGTTTGTGTAAAGGGTTTTTCCGGGAATGTTCCCTGGAAATATTCTAGGTTTATGGTTAGTAAAGGACATTGATTTTTGATTGATCTAGTTTCTGGATTCGGTCAGATCTATGTCGCCCTGTGTAGGATGTTGCCTACAAAGATTGAAACGAGTTCGACGACTCGATTCAACTGAAAGATCGGTGGATTGAATCATTTGTTAGATCGAGTGTTTTCCTTGTGAAGCACCAATGTTGTGTGAGGGTTCGTGTCACCGTCTAGATTTCTGACGACTAGGTAAAAGGACGAATTATGAACAAGTATTCTCTAACTTGCATAGTTGATTTGGTAAATTAATTGCGAGGAGTTGTCATCTACTCAAATATCGACTTGAAGACGAGTTATTACCAGATTGGAGTGATGACCTATCTAAGGTTTTGCATCGTCAACTCAGTTAATGAGGAAAGATCAACCTTTTGTATGTTGGATCGATTGGTTAAGTTGTCCGGGATCGTACCCAATTCAAGGTGGTCATACTAAGCTTGGCTAGAAAGATGTGTATGTTGGTTAGAACCAAGACGAATCGAGTGGATTTTCGATCTTGGGTGAGTGTCTCGTGATTGAGGAATTCTTCATTGTACCCTTTGATTCTCGTGTTTGTAAGTTGACATTTATTTCTCAAATCCTGTGATTGTATTAGATAATCACAACGGTGAAGTTTGTGTAAGTCAGATACATTTTCTGATCTTAATTTGAAATCTGTTGGAACTCATGAATTAGTTATGTTGATTCATAAATTTCCAGTTATTCATTTCTTTGTTGTGAGAAGTTGTACTCACACTTCTAAATGATCCTCGATGTATTAGACATTTGAGTGAATTGATTTAACAGAAATCAGAATCCATTGGTCTGGATACTTTCACGCTTTGTTGAGAGAAATGGTTATGACTATTTCTTGAGTTATAACACAAATAATTTCGTGATAGCAGAAGTTTCTTGGTGAAACTTAGTTTCGTCACTTCTATTTTTGATAGAGGTGAAAGTCATCATTTTGTAAATTCTTTGTATTAAGAATGAAAATTAATTCTCTTGGGATTAGACATTATTCACCCCTCGATTCTTTGAATCCGTTGGAAGATTCTTGTGGAAGAATGAACTTTATTAGATTCATGTTTGTAAATGTGTATTGATCATGCATTTTTACACCCACGAACCTGATGGAATGATCTTTTTCCATACTGGATGTTCCGATATTCTTCAAATTAATGAAATTCTTTTCTATGCTTATGTGAAAGTGAAATCAAGAAAATTTATTTTCTTGAGAAATTTTTTTATGATCACCAAGGTCATGTCTTATTGCGGTTCAAAAGTACTTGTTGTCATTGATCATCTTAATTCTATGTACTTTCCAAATGTTGTCGATGTGTGACTTATCTCATCAGTCATGAGTTGGATATCTCCACATCAAGATGTACAATTGAGACCTTCCTTGTTGAGATGTTGACATTCCTTTAATCCCTGTTATGAGTTTTCTGAAGACCTGCATGAGTCTTGTTTCAATTCAAGTGATCGACTGGTGAAGTTTACATCTTCTTACGAGTTAAGATCCACAAGCAGAGTTAGTGAATCAAATAGTGGTATCAGAGAATTGTTCAGACTTCAAGGAGTATCTTCCAGTGTTGTTTCAGATAAAAACGGAAGTTTATCAACGTGTGTCGGTTAAATTACTTTAAGTGTTGAGGACTAAGTTGAGGCTAAGTCCAACTGAGCATCCTTAGCGGGATGGATAAGTAATGATGACCTATCCTTAGCGGGTTAGTTGAGAGATAGTGTGGTACCTAAGTTTTGTCATCTCTATGGTAGGACAAACCAGAGTTGATAGAAGTTTCGTTAGTGTATAGATGTAAATGGTATTATGAGCACCCTTAAGTTTAACATCATTAAGTGAGATGATTACAATGGACCTTATCATGATCGAGTTAGATATGTCATTAAAGGAATTTAGAGTAGTGATCAATGTTTATGGTTAATGTTGACTTAGCGAGTCCGAGGATTAACGGAAAAATATATATATGGTAGTTTTCCTTAAGCTGAACGGAAATAGTAAAGAGGAGTTCTTGAGTGAAACTAAGTTGTTAGAAAAGTTTAAGAATTATGATTTTGGATAATTCAAATTGAAGTGATTCCTTTTGGTTGTAGTTGCATGGAGGAATGTAATCGTATTCTTTAAGATTGAAATGAATGACTAAGCTATAATTTGGAATGATGGAATATATTCAAAGGAAACTAAGACAACAATTGTATACTTTGAGTTGAAGGTTGATGTATGATGGGGTAAAAGTTAGTGTTGAACTTGATGTTCATCGTGAGGATAAGGTGTTGAAAAAGTGTTGTTAGCAGACTAATTTGGAGGCAAGAAGTGATTAAGTTTTGATTGTGTTTTTCGAGTGTGATAAGCTATGACGAAATGTTTATAATATTTGAGGTCTTATTCTGGTAAATATGTGATTGATGATCCATAGTGGAAACTAGATATTTTAAATCCAAGATTGCCATTAGGGAGTGTCCACTTGGATTTCTTGGCTTTGTTTTGCTGCAGCTCTTAAGGGTAATGGCCTTAGAGAAACTCTATTTTATAATCTCTTTTCTCGGCTGCAAATATATAAGATAAGGGCAGATATGATACAAGCACTTCTTTGCATAAGTGATAGAGCTATGTCTTCAGATGGAGGAATTGTTAGGAGTTGTGTATTTTCCTTGAACAATAGGGTAGATGTGCATGGGAAATTTCTTAAACTAGGGACACTAACGGGGCTTGAGAACCAAATTGAAAATGAGAGGCAAATGAAGGATATGAAAACGAAGTAGGCAAAAGATTCGAAAGGAATTAAGAAGAGAGACTATGTTGGATGTGGTAAGATTCAATTTCAATAAGATTGAATTTCTTAGGTTCTTGGAGCAAAGTTTATCGTGTGCAACTTAGGAATGTTATGACGTTTTGATTAGAGACTTGAAAAGTGTGAATTTGATATGACTAGAAGAGTAGACTAAGTCCAAATGAACTAAGACTATGATTGCATCTCTTGAGTAGAAGGTTAATTGATGTTATGTAAAGTTAGTGTTGGTTTTGATGTTAGCTGTGAAAGTTCGATATTGGAGAAAGTTTTTCAAATGGATCTATATTGAGAAGTGAAGAGATTTAGCATTGATTTTGTTCTTTAAAGTGTAATAGACTAAGGTGAAATATCGAAGATAGTGGAAATAATGCGGTAGTGAAAAGTCTCGAGGATAAATATAATGGCATAAGAATCGATCTTGTTATAGTATTATAGATGAAAGTAATGAAGCGATGAGAATACAAAGCAATATTTTAGAGTTAAGGTAAGATTACAACATCCTATTTAGTTTTGAGCTACGAAATTTCGAGGACGAAATTTTTTTTTAGAGGGGTAGTAATGTAACACCCTCGTTTTTACACCTAGGATTAACTATTTTATTTGGATGTTTATGTTTATTATGTTATGTGGTTTAGTTTGAGTAATTAAATTACTCTTTTCAAATTATTTTATTGGGTGTGTTAGCACTGAATTACTTCAGTGAATGCACTTTTACTAGACAATAATTTATGTTATTGTCACTATTATACCAGTATAGAAAAATATTTTAAATAATGTAAATAAGAGAAAAACATTTTCATATTCCTATTCTATTTAATTTTAGAGTTAAAAATATTTTGGTTTGACATCAATCGGAGATTAAATTTTGGACTGATTATTTTCTTAGTTGATCAGTTCAACTATTAATCTTTACTCTAATTTGAATTTCGAAATCATATCTTTATCAATCTTTATTTTTAGATTCCAAAAAGTAAAAACATGTTTATTTTAGGCCTAATATTTATCACTTATTTTGTACCTATCACTAAGTAACTAGTTTAAAAACTAAAATTTATCTCTTTTCTCTCTCTCTCACTCAACGCCTCACTCTTTCTTTTCTTCTCCTTCTCTGCAACTTTTTCTTCCTTCTTTCTTTCTTCTTTTTCTTTTCTTCTTCTCCTCCCACTCCAAGCTCGTCTCCTTCCTTCTCCCTTCACAGATCCGATCGTGCGCCACCCCACCAGGAAGCTCGTCGGCCGCCGCTCAACGTAGGGAGGAGGAGATGCGATGGCACCACCGCCTGCACCGGTTGCTGCCGCGCGGTCGACACTCCACCGCGGTAAGCAACGCGCGCCGCCGCCTCCATGGTGGTTTTCACTATGTGAGTTGTTTTAAGCTTTCTTCTTCCTTTCTATGAAGCTTAGCTTCACTTTATGGATCATGGTTGTTGTAGGGGAGTGTTCCACCGCCACTGCCACTTCGCCGGAGTTGTGCGCCGCCGCCGCCGTGTCCATGGCTGTCACTGCGTCCTCTGCCTTCAAACTTGGGTGAGTCAAAACCCTCTCTTGTGTCTCAGATTCAAAACCCCCAAATGGATTTTTGAAACCCTAACCCTAACCCTTTTATTTCAGATTTTAATCTTGAAATTGAAGGTTGTTTTATGAAATTGGGACTGTGAATTTGTGTTTCCCTAAACTAATTTCATTATTCTGAGTTTTCCCCAAATCGTATTTAAGAGTCCTAAAACCCCAATTTGATTTGATTTAAATTTGGGTATGTTTTTGTGAAATTAATTATGATTTAGTGTAATTAGGACTCTTAATGGATGATTTCCAAAGTTCTTTTTCAAGATCTTTTGATCAAAACAAAGTTTCCTTAAAGGGTATTGGGAAGCGTGAGCTTCAAACATGATTTTCTTTGAAAATAACCTTGTTTGGTAATTAGATTAAGTGTTTAGATTAAGTTAGAATGTGTGTTTGATCATGTGTAATTGATTTCTTGATTTCGGGTTGTTGCGCGTTGTTGGATTTACTCTCTGAGACGTTTGGACACGACTATGCTTGCTTGATGGAGCATATATGAGCTAACGTGGGCATTAGGACGATGATCCTTTACTTATCTTCAAAGGTAAGGGGGGCTTGCCTGATGGATTTTTCTCAATAACCATTTGCTTGTTGTGTAGTCTGTATAATTGATGTGGTTGTGGGTATCTGATTATGTGGTTTATGTTGTGTTGTATATCTGAGTATCAGTGTCTGATCAGTTTTAAATTATTTGATTATTTGTATATGATATTGCCATGGTGCATGATCTGTCTGGTGGTTTGTTGTTGAATGTTGCTTATGAGTGTTGTTTGAGAAGCCTGACTGTGGTCAGTGCACAACCGATTATTCAGATAAAAGCTTTAATAAGCTGTGTAAATTATATTCCAGGTTTTATGGGAAACGTTGGAATATAATAGTGGTGGAAAGTATTATTTTGGAAAAATAAGGAGTTTTGATGATGATGATTTATTAGTGTAAAAGTAACTCGAGTCACAATGAGAGCGAAATTGTGAAAATGTTTAAGTACTGCTAATTTTTATATAATAAAGTTTGCAATATTATACAAAGTTTTTTTTATAAAATTAATTGTTGAAAAGAAGATAATGATGATTTTAGAAAGTTGTTTCAGTGGAAAAAGTTAAGTTTTGGCTTAAGAAGCTTTAAAAGTGATAATTGATGAATGATTTGGAAAAGCGTGATGACAGATTTGGAAAAACGTAGAAGGAAAGTATTCTGAAACGACAGTACATATTTTAAGGAAATTAAAACCTCAAGTGACTCACATTTGTGAAAACCAAGTTTTATTATTTAATGATTTTATTAATGAATTTCCAATTTTGGAAAAGAATTTAAAAAAGCAAAACTGATTTAATGTTAAAATTGGTGTGGAACTTAGTAACCGAGACGTCGGGGAACTAAGGTTCTGTGTTGTGATGGACTCAGTCATTTGGACTTTGAGGGCCTATATTGTATACATGAGGTATACTGTGTTGAAACATTGAAGATGTTTCTAGTGCCACGAACCTAAGACTGGTGCACCGGTCGAGAGGTGTCGTGATTGAGCACTCGGACTGTGAGGTCCTACGTTTTGATAAAAGTTTTATGGACTGTGAGGTCCTATATTTTGATAAAAGTTTTATGGACAGTGAGGTCCTGTGTTGTGATGAAAGTTTTAAAAGTGTTTTAAAACTATGTGAGTCGTAAGCCATTTTGAGCTTCGGCAAAAGAAAGATTGAGCACAAAGAAAAGAACAGAGCAAAAGTGTTTTGCATGCATTTAGCAGACGTGCCTGCGGTTTGTGACATAATGCATTAATTACCAGCGGCGAAAGGTAATTACGATGTGCATTTATCTCAGGTGCCTAGGGAGGACATGGAGACCCCATCTTACTTGCTAATGGTAGGGCCACTGGTTGTGGACATTAGCAATGTGTTTGGCCTTGTGTGTGCCTGGCTGTGTATGCCTTTTTAAGATGGGAAGAGGTTGCGCACCTGTTGGCAGAGTGCCAAGTTAGCCAGTGTGGCTATGGAGTCTGATCAACTCATATGATGTTGGGATATCTCATGAGATTAGGACGAAAAGTAGATGATGAATAGAAGTATCATGCATAATTTTATGGATGATGTTTGGGGTGTTAAACCCACTGATAAACTATTAGCTTATAAATGCTTGTGTGGTAAATGTATATGTGTTATGTGATGTCACGCATTTAGTTATTGTGTTAAAACCATATATTGGCGTCTCACCCTTACACATATTTCAGGATTCTTCTAGTTCGATATTGTACCCTGGGCACTTTAACACAGATGGTACAGAGGAGTCTTTCTAAGTCACTCAGAGACTTAGATCTAGTTGCTTGATGAGGTATTACTTGCGGAATAACTTTTAGAACGACCAGCTTAGGGTTGAGACTTAGATTATTATTGATAGTATGTATGAGTATGGCTCAGAGAGCCTTTATTTCAAATGGAATGTTTATGGCTCGGAGAGCATTCTTTTGAAAGAAAACTTAAACCTTTCCTTTTTGGCTTTGTAAAGCTTATGGCTATAACTATTATTTTTATGTATTGATGCCTGGTTGAATTTAGTGTAACTGGAATTCTGGAGTGAAAATGTAACTATTTTAACAGGTGTTATTTTACCCCGGGATGTCCGAATTACAGAGGAGACTCTGTCGAAATTTTTGTAAAACTACTATCTTGTATTTAAGTATATCCTTTAAATTAAATAGGCTTGTCAAGATATGATAATAAGTCTGGGTGTCGATCAATTAAGGCTTAGGTATGGAGTCGTGACAAAAATTTTACACCCAATTTCAGACACTTATGTACTTATATAAGTTATTTTCCAAAAGCACCAACAAATTAATCATTTAATTTTATTTTCGCACGTGTTTAGAAGTAATGCCCAAAGGGAGGGTGTTACAAATTGGTTCCTTTTTTTGTTCGGCTTCGAATTGAACCAAACCCAATGGTCATTAGTTCGGTTATTTTTTTGTTTTTTGTTTTGTTAATACTTTTTTTTTAATTTAATTTGTATACACTAACATTGTAAAGTTTTTTTACACTGTCAACCAATTATAAATTGGCAAACAGTAAAAGTATAGTTGTCATGTTCTTGATGGTTTAATTTTTATATACTTATATTTTAATGTATGGCTCGAACCAATAATTCGATGAATTTGAAAATCCGTACCAACCAAATAAATTGGGTCGTTTTTCATCTTTTTTTTGTATACAGCTCCCAATTGAACCAAACCCAATGGTCATTAGTTCGATTATTTTGGAACCAAAGCAATTTCTATATTTTAATATTTATATATATTTTAATATTCAGTATGTATATCACTTTATCAATTGACAACTATTCTTCGACTGTCCTGTAACAGTGGAAGTAGTTGTCAACCGGTGGATTATTTAAATTTTTTTTAAACATATATTTTTTTGGTTTTAGCTACCATGTTCTTCGAAAAAGTTTAGAGTCGTAAGACTCGAACCAATAATTCAATGAATTTGAAAATCCGAACCAACCATTTAAATTGGTTTTTTTTGTGATCGGCCCTAAATTGAACCAAATCCAATGGTCATTAGTTCGATTTTTTTATTTTTTGTTTTGTTAATATTTTTTTTAATTTGTATACAATGATAGTGTAAAGTTTTATTACACTGTCAACCAATCATAAATTGGCAAACAGTAAAAGTATAGTTTAGGGTCGTAAGACTCGAATCAATAATTCGATGAATTTGAAAATCCGAACCAACCAATTAAATTGGTTCTTTTTTTTGTTCGACTCCGAATTAAACCAAACCCAATGGTCATTAGTTCGGTTATTTTTTTGTGTTTATTTTCTAATACTTTTTTTAATTTAATTTGTATACAGAGACAGTTTAAAGTTTTTTTTTACACTGTCAATCAATCATAAATTGGTAAACAGTAAAAGTATATTTGTCATGTTCTTGACGGTTTATATTTTATATACTTATATTTTAATGTATATATAATTTAATAGTTAAAATTTAATATTTTATATTATATATATATATATATATATATATATTTAATATTTTCCGGTTCGAACTGAATCAAACCAAACCAATTTTAATTGGTTCGAAAATTGTTATTGACTTTTTAATGTTCATAATTTTTTTGTTTTAAATTCTTTTTAGCCAGGAAAGGTAGCGATGCTACCGTGTTCTTCGAAAATGTTTAGGGTCGTAATACTTGAACCAATAATTCGGTGAATTTTAAAATCCGAACAAACCAATTAAATTGGTTCATTTTTTTTCTTTTTTGTTTACGACTCCGAATTAAACCAAACTCAATGGTCATTAGTTCGGTTATTTGGGAACCAAACCAATTACTATGCTTTAATAATTATATATATTTTAATATTCAATATGTATATCACTTTATTAATTGATAACTTTTCTTCTACTGTTCCTGTAAAAGTAGAAGGAGATGTCAACCGATGGATTATTTTGGATTATTTAAATTTATTTATTTATTTTTTAAACCTATATTTTGTTGGTTTTAACTAACGTGTTCTTCGAAAATGTTTTGGGTCGTAAGACTAGAACAAATAATTCGATGACTTTGAAAATCCGAATCAACCAATTAAATTGGTTCTTTTTTTTTTTTTGTGTTCAACTCTGAATTGAACCAAATCCAATGGTAATTAGTTCGGTTATTTTTTTTGTTTTTTTTTTGCTAATACTTTTTTTTATTTAATTTGTATACACTGATAGTGAAACGTTTTTTTAAACTGTCAACCAATCATAAATTGGCAAACAGTAAAAGTATAGTTTAGGGTCGTAAAACTCGAATCAATAATTCAATGAATTTGAAAATCCGAACCAACCAATTAAATTGGCTTTTTTTTGTGTTCGGCTCTGAATTGAATCAAATCCATTGATCATTAGTTCGTTGTTTTTTGTTTTTGTTTTGCTATTAATTTTTTTATTTAATTTGTATACACTGGTAGTGTTACGTTTTTTTACACTGTCAACAAATCATAAAGTGACAAACAGTAAAAGTATAGTTTAGGGTCGTAAGACTCGAACCAATAATTTGATGAATTTGAAAATCCGAACCAACCAATTAAATTGGTTCTGTTTTTTTGTTCGGCTCTGAATTGAACCAAACCCAATGGTCATTAGTTCGGTTATTATTTTTTTTTTTGCTAATGCTTTTTTTTTAATTTAGTTGGTATACACTAACAGTTTAAAGTTTTTTTTACACCATCAACCAATCATAAATTGGCAAACAGTAAAAGTATTGTTGTCATGTTCTTGATGGTTTAATTTATATATACTTATATTTTAATGTATATATAGTTTAATAGTTAAAATTTAATATTTTTATAGTTTTTATTTATGTATCTATTTTTTAATAGTTTCCGGTTCGAACCGAATCAAACCAAACCAATTTTAATTGGTTAAAATATTGTTATTTACTTTTTAAAGTTTATAATTTTTTTTATTTTTAATATTTTTAGCCAGGAAAGGTAGCAAAGCTACCGTGTTCTTCGAAAAAGTTTAGGGCCGTAAGACTCGAACCAATAATTCGATGAATTTTAAAATCCGAACCAACTAATTAAATTGGTTTTTTTTTTGTTCGGCTCTGAATTGAGCCAAATCCAATGGTCATTAGTTGGGTTTTTTTTTTTGTTTTGCTATTACTTTTTTTATTTAATTTATATACACTGATAGTGTAAAGTTTTTTTACACTGTCAACCAATCATAAAGTGGCAAATAGTAAAATTATAGTTTAGGGTCGTAAGACTTGAACCAATAATTTGATGAATTTGAAAATCCGAAACAACCAATTAAATTGGTTCTTTTTTTCGACTCCAAATTCAACCAAACACAGTGGTCATTAGTTCGGTTTTCTTTTTTTTTTTGCTAATAATTTTTTTTAATTTAGTTTGTATACACTGATAGTTTAAATTTTTTTTACACTGTCAACCAATCATAAATTGATAAAGTATTGTTGTCATGTTCTTGATGGTTTAATTTATATATACTTATATTTTAATGTATATATAATTTAATAGTTAAAATTTAATATTTTTTATATTATATATATATATATATATTTTAATATTTTCGGTTCTAACCGAATCAAACAAAACCAATTTTAATTGGTTTGAATATTGTTATTGACTTTTTAAAGTTTATACTTTTTTCTGTTTTTAATTTTTTTTTAGCCAGGAAAGGTAGCAAAGCTATCGTGTCCTTAGAAAAAGTTTAGGGTCATAAGACTTGAACCAATAATTCGATGAATTTTAAAATCCGAACATACCAATTAAATTGGTTCATTTTTTTTCTTTTTTGTGTATGGCTCCAAATTGAACTAAACCCAATGGTAATTAGTTCGGTTATTTTGGAACCGAACCAATTATTATACTTTAATATTCATATATATTTTAATATTCAATATGTATATCACTTCATCAATTGATAACTTTTCTTCTATTGAAAGTCCGAACCAACCAATTAAATTGGTTCTTTTTTTCTTTTTTTTTTGTGTTCGGCTCTGAATTGAAACAAATCCAATGGTCATTAGTTCGGTTATTTTTTTTGTTTTTTCTTTGCTAATACTTTTTTTATTTAATTTGTATACACTGATAGTGTAACATTTTTTTACACTATCAACCAATCATAAATTGGCAAATAGTAAAAGTATAGTTTAGGGTCGGAAGACTCTAACCAATAATTCGATGAATTTGAAAATCCGAACCAACCAATTAAACTGGTTTTTTTTGTGTTCGACTCTGAATTGAAACAAATCCAATGGTCATTAGTTCGGTTTTTTTATTTTTTTTTATTTTGCTATTACTTTTTTTATTTAATTTGTACACACTTATAGTGTAAAGTTTTTTTACACTGTCAACCAATCATAAATTAGCAAACGGTAAAAGTATAGTTTAGGGTCGTAAGACTTAAACCAATAATTCGATGAATTTGAAAATCAGAACTAACCAATTAAATAGGTTTTTTTGTTCGGCTCCTTATTGAACCAAACCCAACGGTCATTAGTTCGGTTATTTTTATGTTTTTTTTTGCTAATACTTTTTTTTTAATTTAATTTGTATACACTTACAGTTTAAAGTTTTTTTTACACTGTCAACCAATCATAAATTGGCAAATAGTAAAAATACAGTTGTCATGTTCTTGATGGTTTAATTTTTGTATACTTATATTTTAATGTATATATAATTTAATAGTTAAAATTTAATAGTTTATATATTATATATATATATATAATATTTTTCTATTCGAACCGAATAGAACCAAACCAATTTTAATTGTTTCAAATATTGTTATTGACTTTTTAAAGTTTATAATTATTTTGTTTTTAAAATTTTTTTAGCCAAGGAAGGTAGCAAAGCTACGTGTTCTTCGAAAAATTTTAGGGTCGTAAGACTCGAACCAATAATTCGATGAATTTTAAAATCCGAACAAACCAATTAAATTGGTTTGTTTCTTTTTTCTTTTTTCTGTACGGCTCCGAATTGAACCAAACCCAACGGTCATTAGTTCTCTTATATTTTTGTTTTTTTTGCTAATACTTTATTTTTAAATTTAATTTGTATACACTGGAAGTGTAAAGTTTTTTTTACACTGCAAACCAATCATAAATTGGCAAACAGTATAAGTATAGTTGTCATGTTCTTGATGGTTTAATTTTATATACTTATATTTTAGTGTATATGTAATTTAATAGTTTAAAATTTTAATTTTTTTTACATTATTTATTTATTTATATATATATTTTAATATTTTATGGTTTGATCCGAATCAAACCAAACCAATTTTAATTGGTTCCGATATTCTTATTGATTTTGAAAGTTTATAATTTTTTGTGTTTTTAAATATTTTTAGCCAGGAAAGGTAGCAAAGCTATCGTGTTCTTCGAAAAAGTTTAGGGTCGTAAGACTCGAACTAATAAGTCGATGAATTTGAAAATTCGAACCAACCAATTAAGTTGAATCTTTTTTTTTTGTTTTCGGCTCTGAATTGAACCAAATCCAATGGTCATTAGTTCGATTTTTTTTTGCTAATAATTTTTTTTATTTAATTTGTACACAATACACTATAAAGTGTTTTTACACTGTCAACCAATCATAAATTGGCAAACTGTAAAAGTAGAGTTATCATGTTCTTGATGTTTTTGTTTTTATATTCTTACATTTTAATGTATATATATTCTTACATTTTTATATTCTTACATTTTAATGTATATATAATTTATGTATCTATTTTTTAATAGTTTCCGGTTCGAACCGAATCAAACCAAACCAATTTTAATTGGTTCGGATATTGTTATTGACTTTTAAAGTTTATAATTTTTTTTTGTTTTTAAATATTTTTAGCCAGGAAAGGTAGCAAAGTTGTCGTGCTATTCGAAAAATTTAGGGCCGTAGGACTCGAACCAATAATTCGATGAATTTGAAAATCCATGCCAACCAATTAAATTGGTTCATTTTTCTTCTTTTTTGTGTACGGATCCGAATTGAACCAAACCCAATGATCATTAGTTCAGTTATTTTGGAACCGAACCAATTACTATATTTTAATATTCAATATGTATATCACTTTATCAATTGATAACTTTTCTTCTACTGTTCATGTAACAGTAGAAGGAGTTATCAACTGGTGGATTATTTTGGACTATTTAAATTTATTTATTTATTTTTTAAACATATATTTTTTTGGTTTTAGCTACCGTGTTCTTCGAAAACATTTAGCGTCGTAAGACTCAAACCAATAATTGGATGAATTTGAAAATCTGAACCAACCAATTAAATAGGTTCTTTTTTTTATTTTTTTGTATTCAGCTCGAATTGAAACAAATCAAATGGTCATTAGTTCGGTTATTTTTGTTTTTTTTTGCTAATACGTTTTTTTATTTAATTACTATACACTAGCAGTGTAAAGTTTTTTGACACTATCAACCAATCATAAATTTGCAAACAGTAAAAGTATAGTTTAGGGTCGTAAGATCGAACCAATAATTCGATAAATTTGAAAATCCGATCCAACCTATTAAATTGGTTCTTTTTTTTGTATTCGACTCCGAAGTGAACCAAACACAATGGTCATTAGTTTGGTTTTTTTTGCTGATACTTTTTTTTAATTTAATTTGTATGCACTGACAATGTAAAGGTTTTTTACACTAAAAACCAATCATAATTTGGCAAACAGTAAAAGTATAGTTGTCATGTATTTGATGGTTTAAATTTTATATAATAATATTTTAATGTATATATAATTTAATAGTTAATATTATATATATACATATATATATATATATATATATATTTTAATATTTTTCAGTTCGAACCGAATCAAACCAGACCAATTTTAATTGTTTCAAATATTGTTATTGACTTTTTAAAGTTTATAATTTTTTTTTGGCAGGAAAGGTAGCAAAGCTACAGTGTTCTTCGAAAAATTTTAGGGTCGTAAGACTCGAACAAATAATTCAATGAATTTTAAAATCTGAACCAACCAATTAAATTGGTTCATTTTTCTTCTTTTTTGTGTACGACTCCGAATTGAACCCAACCCAATGGTCATTAGTTCGGTTATTTTGGAACCGAACCAATTACTATATTTTAATATTTATATATATTTTAATATTCAATATGTATATCACTTTATCAATTGACAACTTTTCTTCTACTGTTTGTAACACCCCGACTTTTTGCTGTTTTTTAATATCGGTAATAAATATATAAAAATATATATTTTTATCTGAGACTCAAAATGATTTTGGGTAAACCACCGTCATTTCTATATCATGCTTTATATCATTGGGTTACGATGAAATTTTGGGTTGAAAATTCAGACGGAACCACTCTGCGGTTTCACTGATAGTAAAAGTTTACTACTCAGAAAACCTAATTTTAATTCATGAACGAGATGAATAATGTTTTTATCGTATTTGCTACGATACTGGAAGTTTTGAAAAATTTAGCGTAAAAATATAATATTATATTTGCTACGGGCGAAAATGTCAAGATATCTCTAGGAAAACCTGAGTCAGATGAATCAGGGAGTCAGCAACGGAGCTGAGATGATTGATGTGACTGATGTGATGAGCATTTATGACCATCCTATCCGAGTCATAATGGCCATAATGGCGCATTTATGACAATTAGATATTTTGGCCTGGAAACGACCATTTTACCCCTAGCTTCACTTGATTTTTACAAGCCTTGCCATTGGGATTTTGGACCAAATTGCCCTAAAACCCACGGCCCCTTTAACAAACACCATCACATAGGCAAATTTCTTCATTCTTTCATGTCATCTTCTTCCTCCAAAGTTCATATTTTCTTAAGAACTCATAAGAACACTTAGAGTGATTATAGCTTTGCAAGAAGATGTATGAAGCTCTGCTAGGGTTTTGCCTCACGTATCCCCCTAGGATTGCTTTGTCGTTGATCATGGGGATCTGTACATGGCGCTTTCTCGCTCCCTTGTCTCCTTCAAGCTCTCGTTTACCACTTGCGTCCCTAGTAAAGGATGCTTCTCATGAACCATCGCAGCCTTCTCCACAACAAAAGACCTTCGCTGAGGCACTCAGGAACATTTGTGATATTCCTCACAACCAACTTCCTAAACCTCGCATCAAAGGGGATCAAATTGCAATAAAAATTTCGGAAGATGAGTACAAGGCTGGTCTTGATGATTGCAAGAATCACCTTCATGGCCACATTATCCTTTCTAAGGGAGATACCCCGATTAGGGTTGATGCCCTGAAAGCCAAGTTATCGTCATTATGGAAACCCCTTGGACCATGGGGTGTGATCTCTCTTGGTAAGGGCTATTACGAGTTTTCCTTTTCTTCTTTAGATGACCTACGAAGGGTAAGATCTATCACATCCTGGAATTTAAAACCAGGTTTCTTGTGCCTATTTGCATGGACACCAGATTATAAACAGGCCATCCGAAAACAAACATCAACACAATGTTGGATTCGAATTTCGGGGTTGGCACAGGAATATTGGAGACATAAGATCATCTTTACTATAGCGGGCAACATAGGCTCTCCTATCTGCTTAGATGCTACAACAAGTAAGTGCACTATTGAGCGTAGTTTTGGTCATTATGCTCGCATTCTTATTGACCTTGATCTGAAAACTGTGTTGCGAAACAAAGTGATGGTTGAGAAAGAGGATTTTGAATTCCTTGTGGATATAGAATATGAAAACCTGCCTGAATTCTGCACTTCTTGTCATTCTATTGGCCATTCACTATCTTCCTGCAAAAAGACCGGTGATGAAGTGAATCGTGGTAAACCAGCTATTTATGATAAACAGCATGCTCGTGTTATTTCTAGATATGTTGCTAAACAGAAAGCAGGAAAAGGAAAAGAGACAATGGTGTAGAATGAACCTGAAGGAGCTGATACAAGTAAGCAAGTGTTGGTCAGAGAAAATCAACAAGATCCAGGATGGGTTATGGAAGATGAAGATGTGGATCGAGTTGATTTGGTTGGGGTTAACAACATCCCTATCTCAGTTCAGAATCCTCAGATTGACAAAAATCCTCTTATAGGACTGACTAATGAATCTGTTATGGATGTGGAGACTAACAAGGACATTGCTCATTCCATTGGCATTATTGGAATAGAAGAGGCATTATACAATGTATTTTCTGATTTAGGCACTCAATTCAACATTCAAAGAAAGTGTCTTCTAGTCAGGTTCCTGAGACAGATTTGGACATTGATGCTCAGTCTGCTTCAAATGTTGTGCACCTTACTACAACTCCTTTTATGAATTCCAACCCTACGGTTACCAAATATATGCAAATTGTTGGTAAGCTGTGGATCACGCAAGTAAAGGAAGAGGAGGACGGCATTGATGACTCGGTTCCTTTTCAGTAAATTTTCCCAAATCAGTACTTGATTGATGATCCTAAAGTTAATTTGGAAGAAGATACATACTTCACTGTGGTCCGCTCAAAGTCTCAAATGAAAAGGCTGAAAAAGAAGCAGCTTCAAATTCAGAAGGCTAATGCTAAGAAGGCGCGTGATAGGGGTGGTCCTCAAAACTTTGCTTAATGCAGATTTTGTATTGGAATGCTAGAGGCATTGCTAACCTCGAAACTAGGTTGGTTCTAAAGAAGTTACGCTCTATGCATAAACCAGACATGGTGTTCATTTCTGAACCTTGGATTACTTGTCAACAACTGCCTGCCAATTTTTTGAAGGAGCTGAATTTGAGGTTTTTTGCTGTTAACGACAGGGGCAATAACATGCCTAACTGTGGTGTCTTTGTACAGCCTTGTTCTCTCCATCTATCTTATCTAGCTCTGATCAGTAGGTCATATGTTCTGTGGATGTTGATGGTAAGCAAATGGTAATTTCAGCAGTGTATGCTTCAACAAATTATATTAAGAGAAGGCAGCTTTGGTCTGAGTTTTTCGCGCTTCAATAGTCTCATCGTGTCCCTTGGTGTTATATAGGG
Organism: Sophora flavescens; assembly: GCA_030762895.1. Classification (NCBI taxonomy): domain Eukaryota; kingdom Viridiplantae; phylum Streptophyta; class Magnoliopsida; order Fabales; family Fabaceae; genus Sophora; species Sophora flavescens. The sequence goes on along the minus strand of CM061063.1, from coordinate 205,952,882 downwards.
GATTTTAACTGTGTGTTGGGTTCTCATGAGCATAGGGGTAAGTACTTGCCCTCTAAATTATCTTGTGAAGATTTTAGATCATGGATTGATTCTTCCAACCTCATTCACATCGACACAAGGGGCTCCTCTTTCACTTGGTCCAATGGTCGGCTTGCTACACAGAGAGGAGATTAGATAGATCCTTCTGTAACAGTGAGATGCTTGATCTATGGAACAATGTTTCTTGCTGCACTCTTAACAGAGCCAAGTCTGATCACTTCCCTCTCCTTTTGTCCTTGAAAAATGAGGATAAACAATTTGGTTCTACGTTTAAATTTCAGAAAATGTGGTCTAGCCACCCTGATTGTAGGAATTGCATTACTGACTCTTGGAGAGACCCTATTATTGGCTGTCCCATGTTTGTTCTTATTCAAAAATTGAAGACCTTGAAGCTAAAGTTGAAGGATTGGAACAAGTCGGTTTTTGGGGATGTGCATAACAATGTCAGAGATGCCATGACCAGTCTGGATCAGATTCAGGCTCAAATTACTAATGATGGTGGTTCTGTGGAGCTTCGCAATAAAGAGAAAGAAGCTCAAAATTTGTTGGAGCTTGCTCTTAATTATGAAGAAGATTTTTGGAAGGAGAAATACAGAATTAAATGGCACCTAGAGGGTGATAGAAACACGGAATTTATCCATCGTATGGCCAAAATTAATAGTGCTACTAATAAAATCACTGTCCTTGAGCATGAAGATCAGATTCTTCGCAAGCTTGGAGAAATAAAAAGTCATATTTTGCTGTATTATCAGAATCTGTTTGGTAGAGGTAATGCTTGTCACTCTAATGATCTAATAGGCAGAGTTATTCCAACTCTTGTTTCTGCTCAGGACAATGCATTCTTGACTAACTTGCCTTCTATAGAGGAGGTTAAAGATGTTGTTTTCTCAATGAATGCTAGTGGTGCCCCAGGTCCAGATGGCTTTGGGGGCCATTTCTATCATACCTATTGGGATGTGATTGCGTAAGATGTGTACAATGTTGTGCTTCAATTCTTCCAACATGGTTGGATTCTTCCCAATTTTAACTCCAACATTGTTGCTCTAATTCCTAAAGTATCTAATGCTGTCAAGATTGATCAGTTTAGGCCTATTGGTATGGCAAACTTCAAGTTCAAGATAATTACCAAGATCTTGGCAGGTAGACTGGCAGTTATAGCTCCTAAAATCATAAGTGAAAACCAGAGGGGTTTCATCAAAGGTAGACAGATTACAGACTGCATTGGAGTAGCCTCTGAATGTATAAATCTACTTGATAAAAGATCGTTTGGTGGTCAGGTAGCATTGAAAATTGACATAAAAAAGGCCTTTGATTCTCTTGACTGGAACTTCTTACTACAGGTTCTTCAGTCATTTGGTTTTAATGCTCAGTTTTGCTCTTGGATTGAAACAATCTTACTCTCTGCAAAGTTGTCTATGTCTGTGAATGGTAAGGCCATTGGTTTCTTTAATTACAAGCGAGGGGTTCAGCAGGGTGATCCCTTGTCCCCTCTCCTCTTTTGCTTAGCCGAGGAGGTTCTCAGTAGAGGTATTACCAAGATAGTTGAGGATGGTAAGTTGCAATTGATGTCTGGCCCAAGATATTTCAAAATGCGTAGCCATGTTCTTTATGCGGATGATATTTTAATTTTCTGCAGAGCCTCAAAAACAAGTTTAAGCAATCCGTTGTCCCTATTTAAGGAATATGAGCAGGTTTCTGGTCAGGTTGTTAGTACTGAGAAATCCAAGTTTTACACATGGTGCATCTCTGGCTCAAGAAGGGTTGCTCTTTCTCATATCCTTGGTTTCTCTCATGGTTCTCTTCCTTTCACATATCTGGGTGTCCCTATTTTCAAAGGTAGGCTTAAAAGACTGCATCTCGCCCCTATTGCTGATAGAATCAAGTGTAAGTTAGCTGCTTGGAAGGGATCCCTTCTCTCTATCATGGGGAGAGTTCAATTGGTAAGATCCATTGCTCTTGGAATGCTAATTTATAGCTTTCATCTATATGCATGGCCTGTTAGCTAAGTGGTTGAGAAACTTTGTTTGGGCTGGAGATATTAAGGTCAAAAAGATTGTTACCGTTTCTTGGAATTAATAAGGTTTGTAAACCATACAATGAAGGAGGTCTCGGCATTAGATCCATTAAAGCTGTTAACAGGGAAGGTTTGCTAAAGCTGAGCTGGGATTTTGTTTCATCAAAGAATGAATGGTCTACTTTGCTTAAAGCTAGAACCATTAGACCTAACAAAGCAATCAGCCACCATATTTCCTGTTCTCTATGGCCTGGTATTAAGTGCTACTTCGATGATGTTTTGGAGAACGTCTCTTGGAATTTGGGAAATGGTAGGAGCATCAACTTTTGGGTTGATAAATGACTGCCAAAATCTGTTTGAGTACCTAAATATTCCTCATGATGTGCGTGCTGGTCTGTTAGCTAAAGTCTCAAATTTCATCATTGATGGTGATTGGTGTGTTCCTAATGATCTTCTCCTTAAATCCCCTGAACTCAAAGAGGCGATTAATAGTACTGCTATTCCTTTTTCTCCATATGGTGATCATCTGGTGTGGTCTAGCACAGATTCGGGTTCACTGAGCTTCAAGGAATCTTTCACCTTTCATAATCCAGCAGGCCAGGTTCTTCCTTGGACTAAGTTAATTTGGAATCGATGTGTTCCTCCCTCAAAATCCTTCATTCTTTGGAGGATCATGAACAATAAAATGACCACTGATGAAAATCTGCAAGGAAGAGGCTGCATTGTGGTCTCTATGTGCAGCCTTTGTGAGAAGGATTTCGAAACTACACAGCATCTATTCTTAGATTGTCAATTTGCTAAATCCCTTTGGCAATGGTTCATGATCAATCTGAATTGCTCTATTGATTGCTCTTCTTTTGACGTGGTTTTCTCTATATGCAATAAAGGCTGGAGCTCGCAGGTCCAGGATATGATAATTGCAGGTATTCTTAACATTGTTTATGTCGTGTGGCTTTGCAGAAATAGAGCTAGGTTTGATAATAAGCTTACGTCAGTCAGATTAGCCATGGCCTTAATCCACTCGAATGTCTCTCTGTCCGGTCAGTATAGCAGAGGAACAGTGACTAACTCCATATCTAAATTCTCCTTCTTAAAAAGCTTCAATGTGCAATGTCACCCTGTCCCTGCTCCTCGGATAAAAGAGGTGAAATGGCATCCTCCTTTAAGAAACATGGTGAAATGTAACTCCAATGGCAGTGCTCTTGGTCCTACTGGTCCGACAGCCTGTGGTGGTCTTTTTAGAGATTGTAATTCGGACTTTTTAGGTGGTTTTACAGTCAACCTTGGTTCTCAATCCTCTCTGCTTACTGAATTACAAGGTGCCATGTTTTGTATTGAGCTTGCTTTCAAGAAGGGTTGGCATTATCTTTCGTTGGAATGTGACTCTCAAGTTGTGGTGGCAGCTCTTGATAACATCAATATTGTCCCTTGGAAGATTAGAAATAAATGGAGCAATTGTGTCTTTCTCACAAAGCAAATGCAATTCAAAGTCTCACATATTTATAGGGAGGGTAATCATTGTGCTGACAAGAGCTAGCTATGGCAATAATGTTTCTGGCTTAGTTTGGTGGGATGTTATTCCTGATTTTATTAAGGAAGAATTTTTCAGGAATAGGATTGGCTTACCTAATTATAGGTTTCATTAATTCCTCATGGGTCTGGTACATGTCCCCCCCATGTTTCTTTGAATTCTTTCTCTTTCTTTAATAATATTAAGGTGTGTTGTAGATGATTGGTAGAGTTTGGGGTGCCAACCTAGTTGGGATGTCTTACTCTATTGTGATGCCTTTGCATGCCTTTTTGCTTAAAAAAAATAAAGAACACTTAGAGTGATTTTGTGAAGAACATACCTATAATCATCCATTTCTTTGATCATCAAGAGGTAACCTATCTTAATCTTGTCATTCTAAGTCTTTCTCTTCACAACTTTTATGAGTTTAGGCCTTTGATCATCATGTTCTTCATTTTGCTTAAAGTTCTTGAAGTTTTCTTCAAAAATTCATAACTAATTGTAGAAAAATCCTTTTGACATGAAACCAATTTCTATAATCTCATAATCATCTCTATATTCATCATCTAGAAGCATGTGATCATGAGAAATCTCTTCCCTATTTTTCTAAGCTAGTCCGAACCTATGTCAAATAGGTGTTCTAGGATTTTGTTTCAACTTTAAGCCATGATTCATGATTTAATCTCTTGATACCATGATAGTTATTGTATATAAGTGATTTGAAAACCAAAAATCAAACCCTAGCTTATTTGTTTCAAAAGGGCCGAAACCCTAATTTTTGTTGTTGGATGAATTTTTTTATTCAAAGTTGTCTTGTGACACTTAAATCCAACTTTATGTTATGTATGTTTGTTGAATCCAAGAGTTGAGAAGATTTCAAAATCCCTAGCTTTTTGGTCTTGTGAAAACCGAAACCCTAGTTCTTGGAGCTAGATGAGTTTCATTCAAAGTTCTTAGTTCATGATTTTGGATTAAGTGCTTAATCATGCTTAAGTTGCTTAAGGGTCATAAATCCCTAAGTTAGAAAATTTTTAACTTTCCTAACCTAGAATTTTAAAAGAGGCCGAACCCTAACCCTCTTGATTAAGTGTGTTGTTGTTTGATTTTGATTTATTTTGGTTGCAATTCGTTATGAAGGAATCGATCGGGTTGGTATGACCTAAAGCCGACGGAGGAAACCGGATCAAATTGGGTGATTGTTTGAAACTGTTAGTTCGAGTCTCCAAGAAGTAAGGGGGGATTGCTTGAGGGATTTTTTCGATGGCTATGTGCTATCTGTTTGTGGTCTGTACGTTTATTTGGGGTTATTAGTTATGGTATTTTATTTGTGTTTATTTTATCTCCTTCTTTTAATTGATTATCTATTGTTAATTAATTAGTTGTTGGATGTTGTTTGAGAAGCCTGACAATGGTCAGTGCTCAATTAATTAAATGAGGTAAAAACTTTAGGAAGATATACGAATAATATTCAATGTTTAACTGAGAGATATCGGATTACACTTTGTCTAAATAATTATTTGAAAAAAATAGGAATTTTTCGAAAATATTATTATTTTAATGATTTATCAGTGTAAAAGTAAACTATGAGTCATAGTGAGGGTGTAATCATGAAATTATTTTTGTACTGCTAATTTTTACGTAAGAAATTCTGTAATATTATAAAAAGTTATTTTATGAATTTAATTATTGAAAATAATTTAATTATGATTTTATAAAAATATTTAAGTGAAAAAAGCTAAGATTTGGCTTAAATGGCTCTAAAAATGATAATTGACGGAAATTTGGAAAAGTATCGACGGCAAGTGTTTTAAAACAGAAGTACGCATTTTAAGTAAGTTTAAACCTCAAGTGACTCTCTTTTCTGAAAACCAATGATTTGATTAAAGAATTTTTCACATTTAAAACGATCTTCTGAAGTTAAGTTTAACTCAACGGTGTTAAAAGTGGTGTTGAACTTAGTAACCGAGACGTCGGGATACTAAGGCTCGAATTTATGTACGGTGCCTTGATAAATAAGGTATTCCGTGCTACGAAGTATGTATGGTGCTTTGATGAATAGAGTATTCCATGTCACGAAGTGTCTAATATACCTGGCTATTGAGCTTGATCAGCTCATTTACGCGGTGTTGTGATCTCCGGATATTAGGTAAAAGTTAGATGACGATTATTGAAGTGTACATGCATAGTTTTTCAAATGATGATGTTTCGGGTATGAAACCCAATGAGGACTACTTGTTTATTTAAGAACTGATGTTGTATGAAAATATATATATATATATATATGTTTATATGCTTTCCTTTGAGTCGCGCATGTAGTTATCGAGTTAAATCCATATATTGGTTTCTCACCCTTGCATTGTTGTCTTGGGTTTGCCTTGTTGTGCTGTATATTGTGGAGTTCAGGGGAACCACTCAAGGGATATGACTTCTACAAGAAGAAGAAGACTATTTAGTTCAGTGTATGCTAATACTATTTATTACTTTCATAGTGTCTGTTAGTTACGACCAGCTTAGGGTTTTAATTATCTTATGTTTTGTTTTTGAAGGACCTATAATTATTAAAGTCGGGTTGTATGAATCATTATGATGCAATATAGAAGTGTGTTATATTTATATATCCATGTTTGATGATGTTTACATTGTTGTTGGGTTGGTCGAAGAAGAAAGGAAAAGAAAAAAAAATTTATCACCTGTTGGAATCCACCGTCCAAAGATTATCCACCGTCCAAAGGTTCATGGACTGTCATTAATGTTGGAATCCACCGTCCAAAGGTTCATGGACTGTCATTAATAGTTTAGGAAATAGCCATTGTAAATTAATGAGGTTCATGTATTCTCTAGTCATAAAATTAGGAAATGTCTATAGGAAATAGGTGCCTCATTTATTTGTCTTGTAATTATCAGTTGTATTTAATTCTTCTAGTGTATAAATAGAATACCTCTATGCTGTGTGAAGGTAACACAAGCAATTCAGAAAATATTTGTTTTGTTCCTCCTTTCAATTTGGTATCAGAGCTCCCGACCTTGGGAGTCTCTGCCTTTGCTTTTCCGCTGCCTCGGCCTTCATTGCTGAGTGACCTTAGGTGCCTTGCCTTCATTGCAGGACCTGTTTGTCTTGTGCCTTCATTACATGTTCAGCACCTTCATTGTGCTTTATATTTCTTAGTTACAGTACCCAAAGTCATCTTCACCACAAACCCTCTTCTTTGTTGCCGCCTTCATTGCAGCTTGTGTTTTTTACACCTTCATCGCACTTTTGGTTGTTATCACGCCTAACCATCATGTCTAACACTTAGATTACCAACATCTCAGCTATCACCCATTACTCTAGTAAGCAGTCTTGCACTTCTTCAAATGGTGTAAATGGTAAGAATCTATGTTCTTTATTTTCTTATGCTTCTGGTACTGTCCCCGAGGATTTTTGGATTATTGATTCTGGTGCCACCGATCACATGACCTTTTGTTCTTCTCATTTTCCATCCTATCAAATCCCCATCGGTAGTCATCACATAACTGTAGCTGATGGCTCTCATACATCAGTTGCAGGATTTGGTAACGTTAAAATTAGTCCTTTTCTAAATTTGCAAAATGTGCTTCATGTTCCTAAACTGTCATCTAACCTTCTTTCTATACATAATCTTACCAAAGACCTTAATTGCGCTGTAACATTTTTCCCTTCTCATTGTGTATTCCAGGACAATACTACGGGGAAGACTATTGGAGTTGCCAAGGAACGGGGAGGGTTGTACTACCTTGAGATGGAAACTTCAGGTGAATCTGGTGTGAAGTTGCAACATTCCTGTCATCAATCCAAGTCTTGTTCCTCCCAAATTTGGCTCCAACATAATCGTCTTGGGCATCCCCCATTCACTCTACTTAAGTCCATGTTTCCTTCTTTGTTTTTGAATGAATCGGTTGAGTCCTTTCAATGCGATGTTTGTGAATTTTCCAAACATCATCGGGTAAGTTTTCCTTCAAGTGCTAAGAAAAGTGATGAACCTTTTTCTCTTATTCATACTGATGTTTGGGGTCCAGCTTCTGTATCTAATATTTCTGGTGCAAAATGGTTTGTTTCATTTATTGATGATTGCACTCGTGTTACTTGGATTTTTCTAATGAAAAATAAATCAGATGTGTACCATTTGTTTATCCAGTTTTATCATATGATTAAAACTCAATTTGATAAAACAATTAAACGTCTGAGGTCTGATAATGGTAGAGAGTATGTGAACCAAAATTTCTCCACCTTTCTTAAACAACATGGCATTGTTCATGAACTTACATGTGTTGATACCCCCCAACAAAACGGGGTTGCTGAAAGGAAAAATCGACACTTTCTTGAAATTACTAGAGCTTTATTGTTTCAGATGTCTGTTCCAAATTCATATTGGGGGGAAGCTGTTTTAACTGCTGCTTATCTAATAAATAGAATACCCTCTAGAATCCTTGGTGGTTTGAGTCCTGTTCATGTCATGAAAACATTTTTTCCATCTGTTCCTATTATGCAAAGTCTTGAATCTCGTGTTTTTGGTTGTGTTGCTTTTGTTCATGTCCATCGTCAGCATCGGGGCAAACTTGACCCTCGTGCTATTAAATGTTTGTTCATTGGTTATGCCCCTGACAAGAAAGGATACAAATGTTATCACCCTTCCTCTCGTCGAGTGTATGTCTCCATGGATGTCACCTTCCAAGAAAATCAATCATTCTTCAGTTCCTCTCAGCTTCAGGGGGAGAATAATACTTCTGATTTGGAAGCTGAGATTTTTTCAGAAGGCAGCATTCCCTTGCTCCAATCTTCTGATATGCTCAGACTAGAGCAAGCTCGCCAAAACTGGTCTATCAAAGGAAGAAACACCCTTCCCTGGTCTTGCCGCAACCCCAAATATCTGAACCCATGGTAAGTATTGAAAACACTAGTCCCATTCATGTTGAATCTATTCATTTCATTCATTCTGAACCTATTCCTTTGGATAATTGTGATCCTAACATTGATGATGACTTACCTATTGCTTTAAGAAAAGGAAAAAGATCTTGTGCTAAGTACCCTATTTCCAAATTTGTTTCCACCACAAACCTTTCTTTGCAGCACCAAAGCTTTATTGCAGCCATTGACTCTATCAGAATCCCTAGAACAGTACAAGAGGCATTGAAGGACAAGAACTGGGTTCAAGCCATGAATGAGGAGATGCAAGCTCTGGAAAGAAATGGAACATGGGAAATTGTTGAGAAACCAAAGGAAAAGAAGCCAGTGGGGAGTAGATGGATCTACACTGTAAAGTACCGGTCAGATGGTACCCTAGACAGGTATAAAGCAAGACTAGTGGCAAAGGGATACACTCAGACCTATGGCATTGATTATGAGGAGACATTTTCTCTAGTGGCAAAGATGAACACTGTTCGTATTTTACTCTCTCTTGCTGCCCACTCTGGATGGGAACTACACCAGTTTGATGTCAAAAATGCTTTCTTGCATGGAGACTTAGAGGAGGAGGTGTACATGGAGATTCCCCCAGGGTTTTGTCCCACAAGTGGAACAAACAAAGTTTGCAGATTGAGGAAGGCTTTATATGGGCTAAAACAGTCTCCCCGAGCATGGTTTGGAAGATTTACAAAAGCTATGGTGTTGCTGGGTTACAAACAAAGCCAAGGAGATCATACACTTTTCTTTAAACATTCACAAGGAGGAAAACTGGCTGTACTTCTTGTTTATGTTGATGATATAATTATTACAGGAGATGACCTAGTTGAGAGACAACTGCTTAAGGAAAAATTATTTGCAGAATTTGAGATGAAGGACCTTGGGAAACTGAAGTATTTCTTGGGGATTGAAGTGGCCTACTCAAAACAAGGCATTTTCATCTCTCAAAGGAAGTATGTGCTTGATCTTTTGAAGGAAACAGGGAAACTTGGATGTAAACCTACAGGTGTTCCCATCGAGCAAAATCACAGGATGAGCACTGAAGAGGAGAGTGCCAAGGTTGACAAAATCCAATACCAGAGACTTGTGGGGAAGTTGATTTACTTGGCACACATTAGACCAGATCTAGCATATACGGTCAGTGTTGTGAGTCAGTTCATGCATGATCCAAGGGAGAGACACTTACAGGCTGTAGAACGTATACTGCAGTATCTCAAAGCTACTCCAGGAAGAGGACTCTTGTTCAAAAAAGGTGGAAACTTGACTATGGAGGCTTATACAGATGCCGACTATGCAGGTTCAGTAAGTGATAGAAGATCCACATCAGGCTATTGCATGTTCCTATGTGGGAACCTTGTTACTTGGAGAAGTAAGAAACAAAATGTAGTGGCTCGATCAAGCGCAGAGGCAGAATTTAGAGCTATGGCACAAGGAATCTGTGAACTGTTGTGGATGAAAATTGTGCTCGATGACTTGAAGATATAGTGTGAAGGTCCTATGAAATTGTTTTGTGATAATAAATCGGCTATCCGTATTGCTCATAATCCTGTTCAGCATGATAGGACAAAACACATTGAGATAGATCGACACTTCATCAAGGAAAAATTGGATAGTGGATTGATAACAACAACCTACATTCCCTCTGGGCAGCAGCTAGCAGATGTGTTAACAAAGGGTTTGCCAATGGATCGATTCAACCAACTTACTTGCAAGCTGGGAATGATTGATATCGATTCCCCAGCTTGAGGGGGAGTGTTGGAATCCACCGTCCAAAGATTATCCACCGTCCAAAGGTTCATGGACTGTCATTAATGTTGGAATCCACCGTCCAAAGGTTCATGGACTGTCATTAATAGTTTAGGAAATAGCCATTGTAAATTAATGAGGTTCATGTATTCTCTAGTCATAAAATTAGGAAATGTCTATAGGAAATAGGTGCCTCATTTATTTGTCTTGTAATTATCAGTTGTATTTAATTCTTCTAGTGTATAAATAGAATACCTCTATGCTGTGTGAAGGTAACACAAGCAATTCAGAAAATATTTGTTTTGTTCCTCCTTTCAATTTCACCCTTTTTGAGAGGTAATAATAACTTAATAAAATATTATTTTCCGAAAGTAACCAGCGAATTAAAGTTTTATTTTCTGCTATGAGTAAATGGGTAACAATATGATGACCCAGGTTAGGGTGTCACACTGTTCCTGTAACACTAGAAGGAGTTGTCAACTGACGGATTATTTTGGACTATTTAAATTTATTTTATTTTTTTTAAACATATATTTTGTTGGTTTTAGCTAACGTGTTCTTCGAAAAAGTTTAGGGTCGTAACACTCGAACCAATAATTCAATGAATTTGAAACTCCGAACCAACCAATTAAATTGGTTCTTTTTTTTTCTTTTTTCTTTTTTGTATTCGGCTCTGATTTGAAACAAATCCAATGGTCATTAGTTCAGTTATTTTTTTTAATACTTTTTTTTAATTTAATTTGTATACACTGGCAGTGTAAAGCTTTTTTACACTGTCAACCAATCATAAATTGGCCAACAGTAAAAGTATAGTTTGGGATCGTAAGACTCGAACCAATAATTCAAAAAATTTGAAAATCCGAACCAACCAATTAAATTGGTTCTTTTTTTTCTTTTTCTTTTTTGTATTCTACTCCGAAGTGAACCAAACCCAATGATCATTAGTGCAGTTTTTTTTGCTGATACTTTTTTTAATTTAATTTGTATACACTGACAGTGTAAAGTTTTTTCACACTATCAACCAATCATAAATTGGCAAATAGTAAAAGTATAGTTGTCATGTTCTTGATGGTTTAATTTTTATATACTTATATTTTAATATATATATAATTTAATATTTAAAATTTAATACTATATATATTTTTGATTTATCTATATATACATATATTTTTTAATATTTTCCGGTTCGAACCGAATCAACCCAAACCAATTTTAATTGGTTCAAACACTGTTATTGACTTTTTAAAGTTTATAATTTATTTTGTTTTTTAAATTTTTTAAGACAGGAAAGGTAGCAAAGCTACTGTGTTCTTCGAAAAAATTTTGGGTCGTAAGACTCGAACCAATAATTCGATGAATTTTAAAATCCGAACCAACCAATTAAATTGGTTAATTTTTTTTCATTTTTGTGTACGGCTCCGAATTGAACCAAACCCAATGGTCATTAGTTCGGTTAGTTTTTTTGTTTTTTTTTTGCTACTACTTTTTTTTAATTTAATTTGTAAATACTAGAAGTGTAAAGTTTTTTTACATTATCAAACAATCATAAATTGGCAAACAGTAAAAGTATAGTTGTCATGTTCTTGATGGTTTAATTTTTATATACTTATATTTTAATGTATATGTAATTTAATAGTTTAAAATTATAATTTTTTTACATGTTTTATTTTTATATATATCTATATATATATTTTTAATATTTTCTGGTTTGAACTGAATAAAAGCAAAACAATTTAATTGGTTCGGATATTGTTATTGATTTTTAAAGTTTATAATTTTTTTAAAAAAATATTTTGAGCCAGGAAAGGTAGCAAAGCTATCGTGTTCTTCGAAATAGTTTAGGGTCGTAGGACTCGAACCAATAATTTGATGAATTTGAAAATCCGAACCAACCAATTAAATTGGTTCTTTTTTTTTGTGTTCAGCTCTGAATTGAACCAAATCCAATGGTCATTAGTTCAATTTTTTTGTTTTTGTTTTGCTAATAATTTTTTAAAATTTAATTTCTACACACTGACATGGTAAAGTTTTTTTACACTGTCAACCAATCATAAATTGGCAAACAGTAGAAGTAGAGTTGTCAAGTTCTTGATGTTTTAATTTTTAAATACTTACATTTTAATGTATATATAATTTAATAGTAGAAAATTTAATATTTAATAGTTTTCGGTTCAAACCGAATCAAACTAAACCAATTTTAATTGGTTCGGAGATTGTTATTAACTCTTTAAAGTTTATAATTTTTTTTGTTTTTAAATGTTTTTAGCCTGGAAAGATAGCAAAGCTATCGTGTTCTTCGAAAAAGTTTAGGGTCATAAGACTCGAACCATTAATTCGATGAATTTGCAAATCCGAACCAACCAATTAAATTGGTTATTTTTTTGGTGTTCGGCTCTGAATTAAACCAAATCCAATGGTCATTAGTTCATTTTTTTTTGTTTTTTTTTTTTGCTAATAATTTTTTTAATTTAATTTGTACACACTGACACTGTAAAGTTTTTTTACACCGTCAACCAATCATAAATTGGCAAACAGTAAAAGTAGAGTTGTCATGTTCTTGATGTTTTAATTTTTATATACTTACATTTTAATGTATATGTAATTTAATGGTAGAAATTTTAATATTTTATATATTTTTATTTATGTATCTATTTTTTAATAGTTTCCGGTTCGAACTGAACCGAATCAAACAAAACCAATTTTGATTGGTTCGGATATTGTTATTGACTTTTTAAAGTTTATAATTTTTTTTCTTTTAAATATTTTTATCCAGGAAAGGTAGCAAAGCTATTGTGTTCTTCGAAAAAGTTTAGGATCGTAAGACTCGAACCAATAATTTGATGAATTTGAAAATCCGTACCAACCAATTGAATTAGTTCGTTTTTCTTCTTTTTTGTGTACGGCTCCGAATTGAACCAAACCCAATGGTCATTAGTTCGGTTATTTTGGAACTGAACCAATTACTATATTTTACTCTTTATATATATTTTAATATTCAATATGTATATCACTTTATCAATTGACAACTTTTCTTCTACTGCTCCTGTAACAGTAGAAGCAGTTGTCAAATGGTAGATTATTTTGGACTATTTAAATTTATTTATTTATTTTTTAAGCATATATTTTGTTGGTTTTCTTCAAAAAAGTTTAGGGTCATAAGACTCGAACCAATAATTCGATGAATTTGAAAATCTGAACCAACCAATTAAATTGGTTCTTTTTTCTGTATTCGGCTCTGAATTGAACCAAATCCAATGGTCATTAGTTCAGTTATTTTTTTTGTTTTTTTTTCCTAATACTTTTTTTAATTTAATTTGTATACATTGGCAGTGTAAAGTTTTTTTACACTGTCAACCAATCATAAATTGGCAAATAGTAATAGTATAGTTTTGGGTCGTAAGACTCGAACTAATAATTCGATGAATTTGAAAATTCGAACCAACCAATTAAATTGGTTCTTTTTTTTCTTTATTTTTTGTATTCGGCTCCGAAGTGAACCAAACCCAATGGTCATTATTTCGATTTTTTTTTGCTGATATTTTTTTTAATTTAATTTGTATACACTAACAGTGTAAACTTTTTTTTTACACTACCAACCAATCATAAATTGGCAAACAGTAAAAGTATAGTTGTCATGTTCTTGATGGTTTAATTTTTATATACTTATATTTTAAAGTATATATAATTCAATAGTTAAAATTTAATAGTTTATATATATATATATATATATTATTATTTTCCGGTTCGAACCGAATTTGCAACACCCTTTCTAGGGGCCGTCACATAGTTACCCAAAATGCGGAAATAAAACTAAAATGCTGGTTACTTTCGGAAAATGTTACTTTCAATGTTTTACCTTTACGGAAATTGTGATAAAATTTGAAATTTTTCCTTCTTCATAATATCAACTCAAGACAACACAACCAACTCGGAAATGTACGTCATAAGCATAAATAAGCGTCATAAGTTTTATACAAAACATAAAACTATAACTATAGGAGATAACAAAAGAGCCTCCATCACGATAGGTTTTTCTCCATCACACTAAATAAGAAAAAGTAAAGACATATACATAAACAGTAGCGACACATCTAGAATCATAATCAAAATAAATGGCTCTCATTAGCCTGATCAAAAAATGATGAAAGACTCGCTACTCTAAAAACGACTATACCTAAGCTGGTCAAAGCTAATAAGAACTACTGGGGGAATCAGAATGATCACCCACACTCACTGAAGGTGTATCTGGTGAAGATACATCTACTACCTCACCCATTGGGTCATCCTCAAAGGTCGGTGATTGAACCTCAAACTCCTCCTCAAAATGCTCCTCGGGATCTTCCTCTATCTCATCCAGCTCCACCTCAACTGGTGGTGCTGCTGCTATAGGTGCCACCTGAAGCGGCTCAACAAGCTGGTGCTGATAATCAAGCAATCCATGATCACTCAAAAACTGTAGGTATTGCCATACCGGAGGTAACGATATCTCACAAGTCTCCACCATATGTAGTCTTGAAATGGGTCCCCCAGCTGCCGTGCCGGTTGTCTCCGTAGATGGGCCATAGTATTTGGCGCTCAAAGCTCCATCTCCCATGCGCCAGCATAGTGGGCCTGATCAAACATGATCGTCCTCAACCGCTGATGGGCTAAGGGGATATCTAGATCCATCTAATCGCATATAAAATATAACACGAGTAGAGAACGGAAAAAAACATGCAAGAGTGGGAAACCGACATTTGAGTCATAATGCGAGAACCACATGCACGACACAACAAAACATATGTATACGTATACATATATCCATATCAGTTAAACTCTCACAAGTAAGGTATCACACATCATAGCATCTCAAAGGGATTCACACCTAAACATTGTCGTTTTAAAATATACATGATACACTTCAATAATCGTTCTCTAACATTTTACCTAATCTCCCGAAGATATCAACAACACGCAAAGTTGATCAAACTCAGTTGCCATAAAGGCACTCGCAAGACTATGCATTACTGTCCACACAAGGTATAGTGGTCGTTAACACAATTGGTCCTCATTGTCCACACAAGGTACAATGACATGAATATCCTCTCGATATCATGATTAACTACATGTATACCATTAAGGTGCCATGCTCAACTCAATTCGAAAGCACATCTGCTTAAATGCATGTAAAACATTTTATTCTCGTCTTTTCTCTTTGTGAATAATGTTCTTTTGTCGAAGTACACAAAACATTCGACCATCTTCAACTCAAAACGTCTTTAAAACATTATTAACAACACATGATTTCACAATCCGAGTGCTCAATCACGAAACCTTTAGGCCTTGCAATCAGTCTTAAGTTGGCGGTGATAGAAAATATCATTAAACTCATCTTTAACGCACAATATACCTCTTGTATAAAGTAGACATTAAGTCCACAACGCACAGAACCTTAACATCCCGACGTCTCGGCTATTAAGTTCTAAAATCTTTAAAATCATGTTCAACTCAAAACATGATTTCTGGAAAACTTATTATATGGGCAAATTCCGTCATAAAACACCGGTTACCGAAAATATCATTTTCAGAAAAGAGGGTCACATAGATTTGAAGTTCACCAAAAATACGCGTTGCCGTCTCTAAAATGCTTGCCGTTGTTGGTTTTCCAAATTGTCGTCGTTACATCATTTTAAACCAATTTAAAGCCAAAACTCAGCTTTTTCCACTTAAACATTTTTTTAAAATCACGGTTAACTTATTTTCGCAGATAAATTTCATAGAACAACATTTTATAATATTGCGGAATATATTATATAGCTACTAGCAGTAGTAAAATATTTTCACGGTTACGCCTTCTCTGTGACTCATAAATCAATTTTTTATTAATAAATCATTAAAATAATAATATTTATCAAATACTTATTATTTTTCCCAAATAATATTTTCCATAAATATTATATATCAACATTTTCCCATAAAAACATTGAATATAATTTATACCGCTTATTAACGCTTTATCTGATTAATCGGTTGGGCACTGACCACTGTCAGGCTTCACAAACAACATCCAATATCATCATCATCAATATATTACAGGCAGATTAAGCATCACAGTAATATAATAAATAACTGCAGATAATTAAATAAATTAAAAGTAGATAAATAAATTACAGCTATAAACACACATAGCCAAATAAAATAAACTGAAAACACCCCAAACACATAAATAAAAATATACAGACCACAAATAAGAACATGTGGCCATCCGAATAACCCGTCAGGTAACACCTCTTACCTCTCGAAGTTCCTCGGTGAAAAAGTAATAACTCGCCGGGTGTCAGAAATCCTCATACACCGTAAACATAGTTAACCTTCAACACACAACCAATCAATCCCTTAATCAAACAACTAAAACATCACTAAATAAACCTATATAGGTCACGACCTACTAGGTTTTAGTGGCTTAACCAATTCCAAAAATCTCCTAAGTCATGGATTAAGGTTTCTAACATACTTAAGACAATGGATTAAGACCAACAAGATTAGGAAATCAAAGTCATCCTAATCCTCCAAGTCTCAAGGTCAGCCATCAATAAATCCTAGGGTTAGGGCTTGTGGTTTCATGAACCAATGAGGATTTAACAAGTGTACATGTATGTATGTTGAAAGACATGATCATACATCAAAACAATGAACAAAACTCCATCAAAACTCTTCCTCTATGATTCGGCCATCACATGAACTTAGGGTTAGAAATTTCATTTTGATTGGCTAACATGGATTTAGGAATGGTATCATACATATCATATTGAATACATGATAATACATGATAGAAAACAAAAACAAAACTCCATGGATCCTTTCTCCATAGGTTCGGCCAACTCAAGTTAAGTAGGAAGGAAATTTTTGATCATCACATGCTCTTATATATAGACAATACACATGATCATCACATGATCATCACCATGGGATTTTTCTAGAATTTGTTATGGATTTTCAAAGTTCTAGATCTAGAAACTTAAAAGTGAAAAACCTAGATGAATAAAGCTTTGAATCTTGAAACTTATTGAAGAACATAAACATGATTAGGAAAGGAGAAGATGATTTACCTCTTGAATATCCAAAAATAAGTAAAGATCCAATGACTTGCTTCACGCAATGATTCTAAGACTTATGAACTTTGGTGTTTTTGTGTTAAACTTGTAATAGGAAGAAAATAAAGTGTGATGGTCTATATATAGAGAGAGGGCTGCATCCAAGGGAGGGATTAAGTGGAAAGGAGGTGGCTTCTTATGTAGCCCCCTTCTTGAGCGTTACATCGTACGTGACATTTTAAGACCGAAAAGTAGGTTAATTAAAATTGGCTATAAAAGAATGGGGTAATTTTTTTCTTTTTCACAAGTCACGAATATAAATACTTTGATTCAATGAATGGACAATGAAATCTTCCATTATCACAATTAGGATCATATGTTCAAAAATCATTTACAGGATACCCAACCCGACTCATAAACATAAATCATAGAATGTACGGACTAAACATAAAGATGTGGAGACGCAGCTCCTAAAATATAAGATACTTGGAGTCACAGCTCCATAGACAGATACATTAACTCCCAAACATACCCATCTGGCCAAACTAAAATGGAAAAGACAATCCTCTCTCGCACATCGTGAGAAAGACAAACCCAACTGACGAGATCTAGTGGAAACTCTATTTGAGTCCACTGCCGATGTCATCACAAAAGTCTCTACTAGAGCCACTTCAAAAGTAACTCTCAGACTAAACAATTTCCTTGTCTAAGGAAAACTATAACTTACGAACTAATGACTATTATGCCTATATCAAGAAAAGAAAGGTTAGGCATAACTGAAACCCTAATACCATCACCTTGAACCATCTGAAGTCTAGAAGACGTCCAATAGAAGTTCCACCATAACGTTCGCATGCTCGAACCTCGATCTCTATGATGAATCAGTCAAGTGTCATGTTGACGTCTCAATCTTGTCAACAGAATACAGAAAGCACATAGCCAGCCAACATAGGCAAAATAAAATAAGGAGGTGAGATTCCATTTATCTTACACATAATGCAGACATGCAGTGGTACGACTCACAAGTACATAATACAACAATACTATATTTCTTTTATCTCCCATTTTAATTCTGCAACTCAAAACTCCAAGAATATAATATACCAAACTCGATGGCAAGCTTATCAAGCATACCGGACACGGTTTGTCCATCGGAGGACAGGAATAGAGAGAAATTGATTGAAACCGTATAGTCCCATTCCTACAAAGCCTCAAGGAATATCCGATTCTAACATCGGAGCTAATTTGATATTTTGGAAAGGAATGGTAATTATAGGTTTCACATCCGCCCACCTTAGGCATTGGTGCTATCGTGTTATGCACACAGTCTAATCGTGGCTATTGTTTTACGCTCACGAGACTTTAATCATAATGTACGTACTATCATAATCACATGTGATCTTAAACTCTCTGTAACACATCAAGCTCTTTATGAAACCTCTACAACCGAAACTCGGCTCCTTGGGCACAACGGCCTCACCGAACATAGTGTTAACTATGTATTTGGGCAAAATTGCTGGAATACGTCCAATTGGTCTATCCATCGGATAACCTCATGATTCCACCAGAATCCACTTGTTGTCAATCGCTAACGGACGATATTCTCGGGTACAAATCATCAGCTCTTCACTAATCTACGGTTCTCAAACAGACTTGTGATGTTTGTGTAAAGACTTTTAAAGAACTTGCTTACAAACCCTAACACATTATGAAATTGGATCGACAGTCCAATCATTTATTTCTTTACACTTTTCTAATCAAGCCTTTCTCTGGGCTTTCAAGAAATCAAATAACTCTTAGTCCATTAAATCTTATGGAGGTATGGATAATGAATTATCCACACTTTACGACAAATGGTCTTGCTTCACCATAAGTCATAAATTATTAAGTTCATATTTTCACTAAGTCATCCTTGACTTAGGTTTTCCATTGTAATACCTGCTAATATATATATATATATATATATATATATATATATATATATATATATATATATATATATTGCCTTATTTATTTATAAAATGATTTAAGGTATAAACATTAAAAATATGAAGAAAAAAAATATTAAATCTATTTGGCATGTTATAAATATTCAAAATTAGAATATTAGGATTATTTAAATATTAATATTAAATATTTGAAGTGATGAAGAAAAATTAAAATAAAGAATAAAACTAGGCATTTTAGTTAATTATAGACATCTCTTTTTTTTTTTTACCTCTAGTGTCAAGTTAAAAATGACTCAAGGTTAGGGATTTTCATGGTAAAATATGGTGAGTACATAAGGTTGGTGTGAGGGTTTTGATAGCGGACTTTTTAGGACCCTAATACACACATTCATAATTCTCTGGATTTAAGAGAGAAGAAGACACGACAACTCGAGGCGGTGACAATGAGTTCTTTATGTGGGCATTGTGCGGTAGGCGTCAAGAATAATTATCTTCCATCCTTTTTCCTCTTTTAACGCATCAAATTAGGTGAGGGGTTGGATTTTGATAGAGTTTATGTTTTATATTTAGGAATTTTCAGGTTAGGGATTAAAGCATGAAATTTGGGTTGTGTTTGATTGTGTTATTGATTTATGATTCCTTGAATTTATGATTAAGTGCTTATGTTGATTTTATTTGAATTCCGATGAGATTTTCTTTTATATGAATGATTGTGATGAGCAACTATGATGGGTTAATCAAGTCTCTATTGTGTTGGATGGTGTCCAAACAATTGGGAGGGGAATTATTTTCCTTCTCAGCTGTACGAAATAAGCAGCGTTGCTGTAGTTGTTGAAGCCGTCGCATACCCTGTAAAAGAATAAAGCAACTGTGTGAATAAAAATGCAAATTGTGAGGAAGGCATGACTATATATATATATATTGATTGGCAATAAGAATCAAAACTGAATCTGATTATATTATATTATATAATTATATTATTAATATTATAATATTTGATTTGATTATATTATGATTATAATAGTATTTGATTATATTGTTATAAGGAAATAATTTTAAAATGTAAATATATGATGGAGTGATTGATGATAATTGGATTTAGTTTCATGGCAGCGGAAATATCGTGAAATTAGGGAACAAGGTTTCCCTGTAGTTTCTCTTTCTCTTTTTATGTTAGTATTCTTTTGAAGGCTTGGTCAAAGAGTATTATATATTGATTGAATTATAATTATAGTATATGACAATGAGACATATTATATTATGGTTATACATAGTGTAGGGGTCATGTATTTGATAAAGATTACTTGGATTGTTCCTGAGATGGTTATGCAAGTTGTGAGGTTAATGTGATATTGTTGACTGAAAAGATATGATAGATATGTGAGCTATGGAAAAAAAATATGGTTGTTAAACCATGGAACGTACAAGGCTATGCAGTTGTTCAAATTGCATGGATATGACATATGGACTATGGTTTCACGTTTGGACATTGGGCAAGACTTGGTGTATCCGACCGGTCAGCGGACCCGACCGGTATATAAATGTGACCGTCGGAGAAGAGGGACTCTAGTGAAAGAACCTCAGAGTTTGGAGGGTAGTTGTGTAGTGACCGAGGGCACTTGCCGGTCAACGGATTCGACCGGGATATAAATGTGACCGTCGGAGTGGGAGACTCTAGTGAACAACTCCAAACGGATTACAAGTATCTTACTCAATGTTGAAATGATTGTAAGGCAACTTGAAAGTTGCTTTGAAGATATGGTTTAAGTGTGTAGTATGGTACCATATGGCATATGTATGCTTACGTGATATACTTGATCGTGTTTATATACCCTCACTGAGTTCTGTGACTCACCCCCGCCCTTTTTGGTTCAGCTTCAGGTACCTTCTGAGGGGAGCAATGCATCTCAGGATGCCCATGCACATGTATAGTGTATGGGAAGCTGCTATTGTTTCTTTTATTTTGAATTTGTTATATGGGATATCTCCATGTTTTGGGGTGTTGAATCTCCTATTGGCTTTGCAAACCGTTTGGTTTAATTTTTTTTAAAAAAAAATTGTATATCGAATCAGGGCCACCTTTAGCTTATGTGGATTATAAACGTTTACTCTGATATTTAATATTGGTATTTAGTATCCTATGTTATGATGTGATCTATGTGTGCCTGAAGGGCCTTGGGAATGTTACATTGGAGTCTCATTCTGGCCGGTCAGGGACGCCTAAGTTGGGTCCTGACAAAGTGGTGTCAGAGCTAGTGGTTATAGATTCTGTGTGAGATTAGAAACTAATGAGTTCTGTGGTGACTCCTTAACCCCGGTGGGAGTTGTGTCAGAAGTCATTAGTAGCTAATCTGGTTTTTCTTAAAGTGAGTCGTTAAAAATGGGAGATTCTCATATGACAATTATAAGCAGCAACCTGAGATGGATTGTTATTATTATTATTATTGTGGGGTTCCCATGGAGGACTGGTTGTGTTCCAAATGATCTTTATTTGTGGGTATTGTTTTTGGAAATGCTCGGGGGTGAAAAATCTGTGTTGTTGCAAAGATCTGGTTTATTGGTGTTTATGTTAATGAACTTTTCCTTGAACCCTATATGAAAAATGTGATTTTTGACGCTGTGCTCTTTGTACTTGCATTTGGATATTGCATACATATATGCTTATTTACCTTTCTGTTTGTATTTGCTTAGCTCAAAACAAAAGATAGATTTTGGCTATTTTTTTTCTGGTCTGATTTCCTATGGTTATAGATGAAGTGACCTAAGGGTCGCAACTTAAGGAACCAGGTGTTGCGACCTATGTCTTCTCAAGGGAACAATTTGTTGAATTGATTGTTCTGTATGTTTCTTTGACTTAATGATTAATTATAGATGGATTATGGTTGTAAGAATCAAGGGTAGTGGAGATGAGGCGACATATGTATGTTGTTTGTTCATCCAACTATGTTGCTGTGTTGACCTTACACTACAACATAATAGACGTTTAATAACGCACCTTTAATAGCATTTCCGTGTGGAAATGCTATTAAAAGTGATGGGGGACTTTTAATAGCGTTTCCCTAAGGGAAACGCTATCTTAGGTATCACCTAAGATAGCGTTTCCGTGTGGAACCGCTATTAAAAGTGTCACTTAGGAAAAGATAGCGGTTCCACACGGAAACGCTATCTTAGGTGATACCTAAGATAGCGTTTCCTTCAGGAAACGCTATCTTAGGTATCACCTAAGATAGCGTTTCCTGTAGGAAACACTATCTTAGGTCTTCACAGTAAAATTAGACGCGTGCTCGGCCTTCCCTCTCTGTTTCTTCCTCATTTTCATTCTACTGTTTCCTTCCCTCTGCATGCCATCTCTTTTTTCTTCCCTCACCTTCGCCATTGCTCGCCGCCGCTGCTACTCCGAAAGAGAAAGAACCCACTCGAACCCAAACCCCTGTGCCGCTGCTCCTCTCCGCCACCGCGAGTTCTCTCCATACCCGCCGCTGCTCCTTGTGCCACCGCGAGTTCTCTCCATACCCCCATCACTTCACACTTTGACACTGCACAAACTCAGATAGATAGATGACAGACAAAGTGAAAGTGAGTATGAATGGTCAGAAATTAGTTATTTTGATTTTATATTTGTTATGAGATTATTTTTATATGATTTAACTTCATAAATTCATTTTGGAAAGTTTGAGTATGAATGGTCAAAATGGGTTTTGTGCATTTTGTGTCAAAAGTATCCTGATATTATACTTGACTATGAATGCTTTGGCTGTGTGCGTTTCCGAAAGAGTTTGAAAATTTTGTTTTCCATGTATCTTTGGACAACTTGGATATCCTTTTTTTTCCCCTTCATAGCTCAATGTTATGTATGACCTTTTAATGAGGAAACAAGTAGATAGATGTTACCCACTAAATATCAGTTTCAGCATTGTCTTACTTTTAGAACTGAAATATGTTTAAATGGTCCTTGATTGTGCTAACATTAATTCATCACATTTCTTATTAGTGTTAAATCTCAAATGCAAGACAAATTTGTTTGCCAATCTGTCCCTTTTTAAATATGATTAAGTCTCATACTAAGAGCTTCACACTCTGGCTCGGTGCAGTGACACGATCACGGGGCGCATTCCGGTTGAACCCGGTTCCAAGTTTGCAGCTTTATTGGAACCCACTTCCAAGTTCACGATCTGTGTTCAGGTGATTTTCTATCATTTACAAATTTTATTTCCGGACATTCTTAATATTTGTGGGAGTGTGTTTTTATCCAAGTTCACGATCTGTGTTCAAGGTTTTATTTTACTTGCTCTTTAATTTTCGGTTTGATTGGTGTTGAATGGAATGTGACTTGTTTGTGTGTTAATCATTATTTGAAAATATGAATATGGATTGACGGATTGATTGTATGCATTTTGAACCTAATGCTCTTTGGTATCCTGTTTTGTTTTGTTTCAATGTTTTTCGGAATGTGAAGAATGGGTTCATATGTTTGTTTTTGTTGCTTCAGTTTGTTGATCCTTTCCCTTTATATATCATTTAATTTAATGTTATGTGCTCAGATTTTGGTGTTTTTATAGAGTGAGCAAGTTTGCCTTAGTCCTATGCCTAAGTCCTAGTTGTTATGGATCTCATCCAATGTGTATTGTGTATCCCCGATCTGATGCCTTGATCCTTATTTATAGAAATTGGTAAGTTAGAGTCCCAAACCAACTCAAAATCTGATCTATTTCGGTTTCTTCAGGTCCAAGTAATGCGGGTCACGGCCGTGATGGCCATCACGGCCAGGCCGTGACGGTCTCTGTTTGTGGATGCTCTGCGAAATTCCAGTCTCTCGCGAGGCGAGCCTATGCTCGCGTCGCGAGCCCTCGGGTTTGGCCGTGAATAATTTCACGGCTGGGCCGTGAAGTGCTCGACTTGTGGTGGTTTTGGGTCCCGGCCGTGATGGATCACACGGCCAGGCCGTGACAGACTACGACTTCAGCCTTTCTTCTTTTTCAGTTTTGCTCGATCATGGCCGTGATGGGCATCACGGCTAGGCCGTGATGGACTCTGTTTGGCTCATTTTCTGCACTTTTAAAGCCCTATCTTTATCCAAACTTCATCATGGTTGATCTTGAGCATTTTACCCTTGATATCTGCAAAACAACACACGAAAACCGCCTTACCCGTTCCAAAGGAAAATTAACCTAAAATCTAATAAAAATATGCCTAAACTACATGAAAATGCATGCAAAATGATAGACAAAGATGATGTGGAATCACACTCATCAACAAGCTGACACTGGTTCCTTCAGCAATACTCAGCGACAATGTGTTTTGTTTGCAGCCTTTCATTCCTTTAATCTGTATACATTGCATGTAGACCTCAACCACTCTAAACTCAAAGTAAATATGTTTAATAAATATTTTTGTAGATCGGAAAAGCATGGATCGGAAATGGATGTCTGCCAATCGTTTAACGAAGGAGTATGAGGATGGGGTGAAAGAGTTCATTAGTTTTGCAGTTCGGCATGCGAAAAACCCTAATACAATCATATGTCCTTGTTTATATTGTTGTTATGCAAGGCGAGTTAGTGCAGCCGATTTGGAAGAACATTTAGTGTGTAATGGAATCGATCAAAGTTATACATGTTGGACAAAACATGGTGAGACAAGAGCTGAGTCTAGTGAAATGAGGAATCGTGTGAGATATTCATCATACGATACCGACACAAATACTTATGAGGGCGATCGTTTTGAAGACATTGCAAATGCTGTTGAAGAGGATCTTCGGGATTGTCCACAAATGTTTGAGAGGTTGGTAAGTGATGCAGAGCAACCATTGTATGATGGATGTACTAAATTCACAAGATTGTCGGCGATGTTAAAGTTGTATAACTTGAAATCGGGCAACGGATGGACTGATAAGAGCTTTACGGACTTACTCATACTATTGAAAGACTTGTTGCCAGATGATAATGTGCTTCCTAGTCGGACATACGAGGCTAAACAAATGTTACGCTCTATTGGCATGAGCTACGAGAGGATACATGCTTGTCCTAACGATTGCATTTTATTTTGGAATGAATATGCATCGTTACAGATGTGTCCTAAATGTAATTCCTCACGATATAAGAAGAAAGAATCAGATCCAGAGAAGGTTGTGTGGTATTTTCCCATAATACCCAGATTTAGGCGCATGTACCGTAGTTCTGAAGATTCAAAGCACTTGACATGGCATGAGGATGAAAGGATCAAAGATGGCAAGCTGCGGCACCCGGCAGATTCTCCGCAATGGAAGAAATTTGATCATGTTTATCGTGATTTTGGGCAAGATTCAAGAAATCTACGACTTGCATTGGCTCTTGACGGATTTAACCCGCATGGTGTTCAAAGTAGCTCTCACAAGACATGGCCTGTGATTTTGGTGATTTACAACCTATCCCCATGGCTATGCATGAAGCGCAAATTTATGATGTTATCTATGTTAATTTCTCGGGCCCAAACAACCAGGAAATGATATAGACGTCTATTTGACTCCTTTGATTGAAGACTTGAAACAACCTGTGGGAGACAGGTGTGGAGGTGTATGATGGGTATAAGGAAGAAAGTTTCAATTTGAGAGCTATGTTGTTTGGGACAATTAATGATTTTCCAGCCTACGGTAATCTGTCAGGATATAGCATCAAGGGTCAGTGTGCATGTCCTATATGTGAAGAGGGTACGGATTGGATGCGGTTAGAACATTGTAAGAAGAATGTCTTTCTTGGGCATCGTAGATTTTTGCATCCAAGTCATCATTACCGGTGGTGGAGAAAGGCGTTCAATGGGAACTCGGAAGAAGGTAGAGCGCCTTCACCTTTGACGGGTGATCAACTTTTTGAAAAGGTAAAGGATTTGAATATCCAATTCGGTAAACTTTTTGCGAGAGATATTGTCACAAGAGGGTGGAAGAAAAGGTCGATTTTCTTTGAGTTGCCATATTGGAATTCATTATATGTAAGACATTTCCTCGATGTGATGCACGTTGAAAAAAATATCTGTGATAGTGTCATTGGTACGTTACTCAATGTGCCAGGGAAGACTAAAGATGGCATCAATGCAAGGTTGGACTTGGTTAGTATGGGAATAAGAAGAGAATTGGGACCGACGAAGAAGGGTAAAAGTACATATCTTCCACCTACTCCTTACCCTCAAACTAGAAAAGAAAAAACTGTTTTTGTAAGTTTCTTGAAGGAGTTAAGGTTCGGAAGGGTACTCTTCAAACATTAGGAACCTCGTATCGATGAAAGATCTCAAGTTAAAAGGTCTAAAGTCCCACGATTGTCATGTTCTCATGGAGCAGTTGATACCCATTGGTATACGGTCTATTTTACCTAACAAAGTGCGGGGGGCCTTAACTAAACTCTGTTTCTTCTTCAAGGCAATTTGCAGCAAAGTGATTGACCCTGGGAAGTTGCCATCATTGCAAAGAGAAATTGTTGTGACTTTATGCGAGCTTGAGATGTACTTTCCACCTTCATTCTTTGACATAATGGTTCATCTAACCATTCACCTTGTTAGAGAGACACAACTGTGTGGGCCAACTTATATGAGATGGATGTACCCGATTGAGCGTTATATGAAGATATTAAAAGGGTATGTGAAAAACCGATCACGACCAGAAGGTTGTATTGTTGAACGGTATATTGTCGAAGAAGCTGTTGAATTCTGTCATCGAATACCTATCCAATGCTGAATCTATAGGGCTGCCAAAGTCTCGTCACACATGGAGAATGATGGGGCAAGGAATTACTGGAAATGAAATAGTGACTATAACAAGGACATAATGGGAGCAAGCACACTTATATGTTCTGCACAATGCCGATGAGGTTGAGCCATATGTTGAAAAACACAAGGACATGCTTAAGAGTTTGTATCCAAATAAGAATCAAAATTGGCTAACTAGAGAACACAATCGTTGTTTTATAACGTGGCTAAGAGATCACATTTATGCAGAGTTGACTGAAAATGATAGTTCAGTTTCAAATAGATTGAGATGGTTAGCCAAAGGTCCAAGTTTGCATGTGTTCTATTACCACGGTTATCAAATTAATGGGTACACATTCTATACAAAAGAACAAGATGGTCGGAGTACAATGCAAAACAGTGGTGTGACTCTAGTAGCTCAGTCGATGCATATCTCAAGTGCCAAAGTCAGAAACCCGATATATGCAAATATGTCATACTTCGGCGTCATTGAACGCATATGGGAGTTGGATTACACAAAGTTTAAGGTTGGTGTGTTTGGTTGCAAGTGGGTTGACAATAATAACGGTGTTCAGATTGATGAGTCAGGGTTCATGCAGGTGGATCTTAATAGGGTGGGGTATAAAGATGAGCCTTTTATATTAGCATCTCAAGCTCAACAAGTGTTCTATGTCACTGATCCAGCTGATATGAAAAGGTCCATTGTTCTTTTGACTAACAAAATAATTACTAATGTTGATGATCAAGACC
The DNA here is from genome assembly GCA_030762895.1 of Sophora flavescens. NCBI lineage: Eukaryota > Viridiplantae > Streptophyta > Magnoliopsida > Fabales > Fabaceae > Sophora > Sophora flavescens. Next base: position 205,925,173 of record CM061063.1, on the reverse strand, counting down.
ATCGAGATGTTGATATTGAAGATGATCCTTTCGTCGGGACATTACAATCACTTGAGATTGATCCAACTAGGGATGATGGTATGTATATGAGAGATGATCATGATGAGGGGCTTTTGGTCAATCCACCATTTCGTACTAATAAAGGACAAACAAATCTCAATCCAATGAAGAAAAGAAAAAGGTTGACTTAAACATGTATGTAGTGTTTGTGTTTAAATGAACTTTCCGATCCTTTTATATTATAGTTAGCATCTTCCGGTAATGCTAGTGTTGATTTTGTTATTCATAGTTGTTTTATATTTTGCATCAATTAATGTTATATTAATGTCCATTGATGTTTTACTTGTATCTAATATTTTTGTAGGTAAATGGCATCTTCAAGTAATTCTAGTGATGCCAAAGCGGCGAGACGTGGGCCAACAGTTATGAAGGCGGTCATCCGCGCTAGGAGTAAAGGACAAAAATTTGATGTAATTTACTTACTAATCTAAGGATTTCATAATGTTGTTTGATATCTAGATTTAATTACTTTATTATTTTTATTAGGTTGAATGGAATTCTTTGGACCAACCTATTCGTGCTAATGGTAAAATATTGAAGAGTTACATTGGGGCCGTTGTTCAGCAAACGGTCCCAATTATTTGTTCTAATTGGAAGGATGAAGCTTTGGATGGTTTCAAAGAGAGCATATGGGCTGATGTACAGGTAATTGTTAAAATTTATAAATTATATTGTAAACTATGTAAACATACTTACTTTGACACGTTGTTTATATTGTTTTGCATATATCTTTTAATGTTGATGAATCTCGGAAAAAATTTGTACTTCAGGAAGCTGGTAACCTACATAGGGCATTCAGAACTAGATTGACCAAAAAATTTCTAAGAGATGCCAACGGGAATATCAATGAGGAGCCTCCATCACAATATCCACACATATCAAGGGATGAGTGGACATATTTTATAGCAATACGCACAGGAGATGCTCAATTCCTGGTATGTTTAATATCACGTTAGTCCTTATAATTTTATAGCAATACGTACATATGACATTAACCATGTATTAATATTACTTATATGTGTCTGAATAGAAATTAAGCAAGGAAAATCGCAACAGGGCGTTAGATCCTGCATGCCCTTACAAAGCATCACGTAAGGGGTATGCTGACATTGAGGATGAATTGGTATGTATATATATATATATATATATATATATATATATATATATATATATATATATATATATTTAACTGCATTTGTGGTAAATATGACTTTTAAACTGTTTGGTTAATTTATATTATCTCAATATACAGATGCAGGAGGCGGGGCCAGAAGTTAAGAAAATTAAATGCCATATTATGTGGAGGAAAGCCCGCGAGAACAAGGCGGGTGTAATTGACAACAAAAATACGCAGACCGTGTGGAATAAATGTGTTAGTAGACTAACGATTACATTATCAATTGTTATTTTCATATGATAATATATAATAATTTTAACATTTGCATTTCACCAATAACTATGTGTCAGGAGGAACTGTCACAGTCTGCGGTAGAGGGAGAGATAGAAGACTTTGGTCGCCAGGATATTCTTGCCAAAGCCCTAGGTGTGCCAGAGAACCCTGGTCGTGTTAGGGGTGTGGATTTCGGCGTCTCACAAAAAGATTACTTCCCACCCGAAGGTCGTGCAAGAAATAACTCGGAAACGAAAAAGTGGGAGACATTGGTGTCTCAACTCTCTGATAGATTGAACATTTTGGAAGAAAAGCTGAAATAAAAGGATGATGAGGAGAGGCAGGCTAATTTCACAGCCCAAGCAAGCGTCAAAGATAGTTGCACTCTACCATCTGCAAAGAGGCTTCGGAGGTAATGCATGCCTTTTTTTTTTACTAGTATTGCATTCGCGATTAAATACATTCAATTGGATGCCTTAATTCACAGCTTATTCATCTATCATTGGATTAGGGCGTCAACTCATGTCACTATATTTATCGACCCCAAACTATCGTATGGTTGCTATGGGTAAAGTATACAATGAGCCGGTGTTACACCGCACACTTGGACCAGTACCCCTTAACCATGTGAAAGTTGGAGTTGATGTTGCAACCGAGGGGATGCGCCATTGCCGGTACCTATCGTTGATGCGGATGTGATGACAATAGGAGATGCAATAGGTACTTATGTGGCATGGCCAATTGATCTCGTGGTTGTAATTAATATGGTATGTAATTGCATTTTTCCACCTTTTCATATACGGCATATATGCATTACATTAGTTGATCACTAACTGGCATATTGAAATGCAAAATTTCCAGGCACCCGCAAAAGCTAAAGGCAAGGGCCGAGTGTCCGGATATACAAAGGAGTCAATTACAACCCCGAAAATAAAGGAGGCAACTCGAGGCCAACCCACCTACAACTGGTTCAACTACAACTTCTCTGGAATATTTGAATTTCCTTAAAATACATGAACGAAAGAATATGAAAAATGCTGACCAATTGTACGTAGAGATGGAACAAAATATTTTTGGTCACCATTTCATTGAGATGCTCAATACTGAAAATATCAGAGAAGTTGTAAATCATGAATGGGTATCTGCCTCCGTTATTTCCGCATATATCAGGTAATAAATCAGGTTTAAAGTGTACAATATTTTTTTAGTCTTTCCATTTAAATATTGATGTCATTGGTGTAATCCATTTTTATATTTTAATTGAAGGTATTTGTATGAAGAATTGTTGCTTCCAAAGGAAATAACGAGGAGGTTTCTGTTCTTGTCCCCACACCAAACAAATACATACGGCTACTTCGGGAGGGATTCACAGACAACGTATCTAGATGACCGGTTTGCAACTAAAGAAAGAGAATATCAGCCCTTGTTTTTAGCGCCGTGCAATGTTGGGTGAGTCGCTTATCCTATAGGACTTAATTCACAATAATGAATTACATAAAAGTTGAGGTGCTTAGGATTTGTTATCTCAACATTTTTGTAGGAATCATTGGGTGCTGTGCGCGATAAATATTGTTGAAGAGATTATTTACTATCTGGATCCCTTGTATGTCGATCCTAGGGATCGCCCAGAATTAAAGAATCTGTTCGATACGTAAGCATGTTTTTATATTTCTGATTTTCTATGATTCTGTTCGATACGTGAGCATGCGTGTGTTTGTGATGATTGAAAATATGTTTCTTAATGAAGTCTGTTTGATTTTGTGATTAGTGGTTTGCAAGTTTATCGCGCAAATATCGGAGCTAAGGTGCCGCGTTTAAAGGCAACCAATATTAAATGGATTCGAGATACGGGTATATTTGCAAAAACTTAATGCGCAATTAGATAAAAAAAACTATATTGATTTACTATTTTATTTTTTATAGTGCCCAAGACAACCCAACAGTACAGATTGTGGGTACTATGTCATGCGTTTCATGAAGGAGACTATCTTGCAGAACCAAGTTAAAACACCAATGGCGGTATGTTGTTTACTTAGCTTTTAACTATGACTGTTCAAATGTTTTAGCAATTGTAACTTAATTTATTTAATTTTTATGTCGCAGTACTTCCCTGACTTCAAATGCTCCACATACTCCACTGCTCAACTATCTGAAGTCAAGGAAGAGTGGTGTCGCTATATTGTTGAAAAGTTCGTTTGATTATGTCAAATTGATCACAGTAGTTGCAACAATACTCATTGGTATGTGAATAATGCTTTATATTTATCAACCCCAAACTATCTATGTATTTGTTTTTCCTTGGTACATGCCTTCGAGTTGATGTGCATGGAAAGGAGAAAATAAGTTCAAACTTATTATTTTTGTTAGACTTTGTTAATACTTGATTTGAATTCTGTTTCTTGCTACAGTAGTATTTACCTAATTAGTCTGCTGTATCCCAATGTAACAGGTTAGTCTTTGTGGTGGAAATGCAGTATGTATGCTACAGAGTCTTTGGATCACATTTCGACACATTACTTTGGTGTTGTCTTGGTCTCATGAAAAACAAACAGAAGCTGTAAATGTAGATTAATTGTAGATGTATGTTGGTTTTCTGATTTTGGTTTCTTAAGGATTGAGATCTGGTATAGTTGCTGCACTTTGATTTTGTCTTACTCGTGTGAATTTGAATACTTTAGAAACAGAGTGGTGTACTTATATCTGGTTATATATATATATATATATATAGTTGCTGTATAGAGTGTTGCACTTTGATTGTATAGTTACTGGTTTGCTGCACAAACACATGCAGTGCTGCATTGAACACTTATATTTTGAACACATTTTGAACAATTGTGTTGACTGCAACAATTGTGGTTTTTTGTGTGTAAATATGCAGGAATAATGGATGTAAAAGTTAAGAAATAAAATTAAAAAAAAAGGGCTTTAGATAGCGTTTCCTTGTACAAACGCTATCTAAAGTCAGACTTTAGATAGCGTTTGTATAAGGAAACGCTATCTAAAGTCACCTATTAATAGCAGTTCCTAAATGCTATCTTTGCTAACGAGTTTTAATAGCGGTAGCATAGTAGCGGTTACAAATGCTATTAAAAGGCATACGGAAACGCTATCTAAAGTCTAATCTGTTGTAGTGTTATTTATCTTTAAAATACTTTATATAAGCTATTTTGCGGGTGTTAGTTTAATCTATGTATGCATGGTAACTAGAGAATTATAATCTACTTGAATTTTGATAGACAATGGTGCAAGTTATGTTAGCTAGTAATTATTAGATATCATGCGTATCATGTTATTAAATGTATCAATAAATTACTTGCATTGACTCATTCTAATTGGTTTATCGTATGTTCTTGGGAATGAGTTAGTTAAGTTGATAGAGATAGACAAAAATGGTATGATGGTGAAGGAGAGTCTATTTTTATTTTTTTATGTTAGATTTATTAATGCTTTGCATACAAAAGTGTAACATCTGAGAATTAAGAGTTTGGTAATGTGTTATATAGGTTTGAATAATAAGAGTTATGCATTGTTGGGTAGGAAGCTGATTTTGGTCCGGAGGGTCTTTGACCCCCACCCCGATGTCCGGAGGGTCTTTGACCCCCACCCCGATGTCCAGAGTCTTTGACTTTGACTAATCCGGGTTTCGACCGGGAGGTAAGTAAAGCCTGACCAAGAGTTGTTGCTGCCAAGGATCGAACTCGTGCAAAGCATGAACCATTCGTCCTTAATAAGATGTGCTTATATTTATATTTTATTTAGGAGAATATTGAGCACATTGAATATATGGCTAATATGATGAGTTGTATTTGGAAAAAAAAGATTGCTTATCAATTTGGTAAAGCTAATTACTATGAGAAATAAAGATGAGTAATTAAGAGAATAATACATTTTCTTGGATCTTGTTAATGGAACTTGTGTTTTGTGATTGATTGTTGAGTTTCCTATGAGGCGGTTTATATCGATCTGTCTTAAGGTATATGCTTGGTGGTTGGATATAGAATACATCACTTCTATGGATAAATGGATTAAAGTTCTAATCAGATGTGCAAGCATGAAGTTGGAATATTTAATTATAAATCACAAGGACATGTTATGATGGGTTAGATGAATCCTTTGAAGATATAACGAACTATTTTTTTAATAAAGAAAATAGTCATTGATAGCTTGTAGTTGTTGGCAATTATCATTTTGGTTATATGATTATTGATTTTGTTATGTAAGTGGACATGGCATAGTCATTCATGTGTTGATTATATTAATAAATGGATGAAGGGAGTTGTGATGGCTAATTAATTACATGACTTGTTTAAATTGGTCCTAAAGTGAGTGAATGTTGTTAATGCATGAATATTGAATTTCTATATTTCAAATATGTTGGTACGTGTAGTGATTCGTGTGCAGTGTGGCAGATGAGTTAGGTTTGGAGTTACTAAGATAGAGAGAACAAGGTGCTCAACCTTTAGAAATAGTCACTCCTGGAATTCGAGGACGAATTCCTTTAAAGGAGGGTAGAATGTAATACCCGCTAATATATATATATTGCCTTCTTTATTTATAAAATGGTTTAATGTATAAACATTAAAAATATGAAGAAAAAAAATATTAAATCTATTTGGCATGTTATGAATATTCAAAATGAGAATATTAGGAATATTTAAATATTAATATTAAATATTTGAAGTGATGAAGAAAAATAAAAATAAAGAATAAAACTAGGCATTTTAGTTAATTATAGACATCTCTTTTTTTACCTCTAGTGTCAAGTTAAAAATGACTCAAGGTTAGGGATTTTCATGGTAAAATATGGTGAGTACATAAGGTTGGTGTGAGGGTTTTGATAGCGAACTTTTTAGGACCCTAATACACACATTCATAATTCTCTGGATTTAAGAGAGAAGAAGACACGACAACTCGAGGCGGTGACAATGAGTTCTTTATGTGGGCGTTGTGCGGTAGGCGTTAAGAATAATTATCTTCCATCCTTTTTCCTCTTTTAACGCATCAAATCAGGCGAGGGGTTGGATTTTGATAGAGTTTATGTTTTATATTTAGGAATTTTCAGGTTAGGGATTAAAGCATGAAATTTGGGTTGTGTTTGATTGTGTTATTGATTTATGATTCCATGAATTTATGATTAAGTGCTTATGTTGATTTTATTTGAATTCCAATGAGATTTTCTTTCGTATGAATGATTGTGATTAGAAACTATGATGGGTTAGTCAAGTCTCTATTGTGTTGGATGGTGTCCAAACAATTGGGAGGGGAATTATTTTCCTTCTCAGTTGTACGAAATAAGCAGCGTTGCTGCAGTTGTTGAAGCCACCGCATACCCTGTAAAAGAATAAAGCAACTGTGTGAATAAAAATGCAAATTGTGAGGAAGGCACGACTATATACACACACACACACACACAGATATATATATATATATATATATATATACACATATATATATATATATATATATATATATATATATACACATATATATATATATATATATATATATTGATTGGCAATAAGAATCAAAACTGAATTTGATTATATTATATTATATAATTATATTATTAATATTATAATATTTGATTTGCTTATATTATGATTATAATAGTATTTGATTATATTGTTATAAGGAAATAATTTTAAAATGTAAATATATGATGGAGTGATTGATTATAATTGGATTTAGTTTGATGGCAGTGGAAATATCGTGAAATTAGGGAACAAGGTTTCCCTGTGGTTTCTCTTTCTCTTTTTATGTTAGTATTCTTTTGAAGGCTTGGTCAAAGTGTATTATATATTGATTGAATTATAATTATAGTATATGACAATGAGACATATTATATTATGGTTATACATAGTGTAGGGGTCTTGTATTTGATAAAGATTACTTGGATTGTTCCTGAGATGGTTATCAAAGTTGTGAGGTTAATGTAATATTGTTGACTGAAAAGATATGATGGATATGTGAGCTATGGTAAAAAAATGTGGTTGTTAAACCATGGAATTTACAAGGCTATGTAGTTGTTCAAATTGCATGGATATGACATATGGACTATGGTTTCATGTTTGGACATTGGGCAAGACTTGGTGTATCCGACCGGTCAGCGGACCCGACCGGTATATAAATGTGACCGTCGGAGAAGAGGGACTCTAGTGAAAGAACCTCAGAGTTTGGAGGGTAGTTATACAGTGACCGAGGTCACTTGCCGGTCAACGGATTCGACCGGGATATAAATGTGACCGTTGGAGTGGGAGACTTTAGTGAACAACTCCAAACGGATTACAAGTATCTTACTCAATGTTGAAATGATTGTAACACAACTTGAAAGTTGCTCTGAAGATATGGTTTAAGTGTGTGGTATGGTACGATATGGCATATGTATGCTTATGTGATATACTTGATCGTGTTTATATACCCTCACTGAGTTCTGTGACTCACCCCACCCTTTTTGGTTCAGCTTCAAGTACCTTCTGAGGGGAGCAATGCATCTCAGGATGCCCATGCACATGTATAATGTATGGGAAGCTGTTGTTGTTTCTTTTATTTTGAATTTGTTATATGGGATATCTCCATGTTTTGGGGTGTTGAATCTCCTATTGGCTTTGCAAACCGTTTGGTTTAATTTTTTTAAAAAAAATTTGTATATCGAATCAGGGCCACCTTTAGCTTATGTGGATTATAAACGTTTACTCTGATATTTAATATTGGTATTTCGTATCCTATGTTATGACGTGATCTATGTGTGCCTGAAAGGCCTTGGGAATGTTACATCGGAGTCTCATTCTAGCCGGTCAGGGACGCCTAAGTTGGGTCTTGACATCCATTTACTTGAAATACTAGTCTTGAAGACTAAAATTATCTTTTGTCTTAAAACCCAAAACCTTTGGTTAAAACCAAATCATTTTGAAATCAGATTACATCAAAGTACATAAGTACCAAATTCCTCAAAACAGTTTCTTGAAAAACATCGAAACTCTTAAAATATTGTTTTACCGCTTTTTACTCTATTTCAACTTAAATACCATATTTTCACAAATATAATTATTTTTCTCAAATCCTTTATATTTCTAAGTTTCCATACTTACATTAAAGCATTAAAATACTGATTTCAATCTCTACATCATTGTTTTCTAAAAAATCCTTAAAAACGTTTGACGACAGTTTCACCACTTTTTGCTGGTTTTAGGCCCAAAAGCCATACTTTTGAAAATGTGGTTCTTCACCTCAAATCTATTACTTACCTAGGTTATAATACTCATTTTAAGATGTTAAAACACTAATTTTACAATTTCCTTTCCACGTATACAAAATTCCTAAAACTTGACCGAACGTCGTTAAATTTATAAAACGTGTAAATCCTTTTTCAACGATTTTACACTCTAATAGTCCAAAACTCATTTTGGAGTTTTAGAACAGTTTATTAGGTATGAAAAACAGTCTCTTACTGTCCAATAACATTTATTTTCGAAAATTGCATTTTAGTCCCTAAACTTTCATTAATTACAAAAAGGTCCTTATTCACTTAAAACCTTATAACTTTTTATTTAAAACTTCAAATCTCACCAAACCAACTTCTTTAGAATTATTTTTCAGTTGCCCTCAAATTTTCTATAAATCACTTTTCTGCCCCAAATATTTTTCAATAATTGCAAAAAGGTCCTTTTTCACCAAAAAGCTTATAACTTTTTATGTATTAATCCAATTAACACCAAACCAATTTCTATGGTTTTGTCTCATCAAGGACTAAAATATTAAAATTCAAGAACACGAATTTCAGTGAAGCCACTGAAATTCTCAGAAATTGCAATTTAGTCCCTAAGGACTCACAAATCCATAACTTTCAATATACACATCCAAATCAATCCAAACCAATTTCTATATTCTTGTATAGTCATTTAATTCTCATAAAAATTATTCAAATAATTTAACACATCATGGAACCCATCAACCCAGTCATGGCTGAATGTCCATAACTATTTATGTTAAGCATATTTGTTTAACAAAACAATCAACAATGATCAAGGTCTTGATTAAAGATCAACAACTAAAGCTACCGTGTTCTTCGAAAAAGTTTAGGGTCAAAAGACTCGAACCAATAATTCGATGAATTTAAAAATCCGAACCAACAAATTAAATTGGTTCATTTTTTTCCTTTTTTGTGTACGGCTCCAAATTGAACCAAACCCAATGGGCATTAGTTCGGTTATTTTTTATTTTTTTTGCTAATACTTTTTTTTTAATTTAATTTTTATACAGTGGAAGTGTAAAGTTTTTTTAAACTGTCAACCAATCATAAATTGGCAAACAGTAAAAGTATACTTGTCAAGTTCTTGATGGTTTAATTTTTATATACTTATATTTTAATGTATATATAATTTAATAGTTTAAAATTTAATATTATATATATATTTAATATTTTACGGTTCGAACCGAATCAAACCCAACCAATTTTAATTGGTTCGGATATTGTTATTGACTTTTTAAAGTTTATAATTGTTTTTTTATTTTTAAATATTTTTAGCCAGAAAAGGTAGCAAAGCTATCGTGTTCTTCGAAAAAATTTAGGGTCGTAAGACTCGAACCAATAATTCGATGAATTTGAAAATATGAACAAACCAATTAAATTCGTTCTTTTTTTTTGTACTCGAACCAATTAAATTCGTTCATTTTTGAATTTGTCACATTCTTGATGGTTTAATTTTTATATACTTATATGTTAATGTATATATAATTTAATAGTTTAAAATTTAATATTTTATGTATTTTATATATATATATATATATTTTTTAATATTTTCCGATTCGAACCAAATCAAACCAAACCAATTTTAATTGGTTCGAATATTGTTATTGACTTTTCAAAGTTTATAATTTTTTTTTGTTTTTAAATTTTTTTAGCCAGGAAAGGTAGCAAAGCTACCGTGTTCTTCGAAAAAGTTTAGGGTCATAAGACTCGAACCAATAATTCGATGAATTTTAAAATCTGAACCAACAAATTAAATTGGTTCGTTTTTTTTTTCTATTTTGTGTACGTCTCCGAATTGAACCAAAGTCAATGGTCATTAGGTCGGTTATTTTGGAACCGAACCAATTACTATACTTTAATATTTATATATATTTTAATATTCAATATGTATATCACTTTATCAATTTATAACTTTTCTTCTAATGTTCCTGTAACAGTAGAATGAGTTGTCAACCGGTGGATTATTTTGGATTATTTAAATTTATTTATTTATTTTTTAAACGTATATTTAGCTACCATCGATGAATTTGAAAATCCGAACGAACCAATTAAATTGGTTTTTTTGTGTTCGGCTCCGAATGGAACCAAATCCAATAGTCATTAGTTAGGTTATTTTTTGGTTTTTTATTGCTAATACTTTTTTTAATTTAATTTATATACACTGGAAGTGTAAAGTTTTTTTTACAATGTCAACCAAACATAAATTGGCAAACAGTAAAATAACAGTTTAGGGACGTAAGACTTGAACCACTAATTCGATGAATTTGAAAAGCCGAACCAACCAATTAAATTAGTTCTTTTTTTTTGTTCGGCTCCGATGTGAACCAAATCCAATGGTCATTAGTTCGGTTATTTCTTTTTTTTTTTGCTAATACTTTTTTTAATTTAATATTTATACACTAGTAGTGTAAAGTTTTTTTACACTGTCAACCAATCATAAATTGGCAAACAGTAAAAGTATAGTTTAGGGACGTAAGACTCGAACCACTAATTCGATGAATTTGAAAAGCTGAACCAACCAATTAAATTAGTTTTTTTTTGTTCGACTCCGATGTAAACCAAACCCAATGGTTATTAGTTCGGTTATTTTTTTGTTTTTTTTATTAATACATTTTTTTATTTAATTTGTATACACTGGCATTGCAAAGTTTTTTTACACTGTCAACCAATCATAAATTGGTAAACCGTAAAAGTAAAGTTTAGGGACGTAACACTCGAACAAATAATTTGATGAAATTGAAAATCCGAACCAACCAATTAAATTAGTTCTTTTTTTTGTTCGGCTCTGATGTGAACAAAACCCAATGGTCATTATTTCAGTTATTAGTTCGAACCAAACCAATGGTCATTAGTTCAGTTTTTAATATTATCCGGTTCGAACCAAACCAATGGTCATTAGTTCGGTTTTTTTTGGATTTTTTTTCTAATACTTTTTTTAATTTAATTTGTATACACTGGCATTGTAAAGTTTTTTTACACTGTCAACCAATCATAAATTGGCAAACAGTAAAAGTATAGTTTAGGGTCGTAAGACTCAAACCAATAATTCGATGAATTTGAAAATCCAAACCAACCAATTAAATTGGTTCTTTTTTTTTTATTCGGGCCTGAATTGAACCAAACCCTATGGCCATTAGTTTGGTTATTTTTTTGATTTTTTTTCTAATACTTTTTTTAATTTGTATACACTAGTAGTGTAAAGTTTTTTTATGCTGTCAACCAATCATAAATTGGCAAACAGTAAAGTATAGTTTAGGGACGTAAGACTCGAACCAATAATTCGATGAATTTGAAAATCCAAACCAACCAATTAAATTGGTTTCTTTGTGTTCGACTCTGAATTGAACAAAATCCAATGGAAATTAGTTCGGTTGTGTTTTTTTTTTTTTTGCTAATAATTTTTTAAAATTTAATTTGTATACACTATCATTCTAACATTTTTTTACACTGTCAACCAATCATAAATTGCCAAACAGTAAAATTATAGTTTAGGGACGTAAGACTCGAACCAATAATTCGATGACTTTGAAAATCCGAACCAACCAATTAAATTGGTTTCTTTGTATTCGGCTCTGAATTGAACCAAATCCAATGGAAATTAGTTCGGTTATGTTTTTTTTGCTAATAATTTTTTTAAATTTAATTTGTATACACTAGTAGTGTAACGTTTTTTTACACTGTCAACCACTCATAAATTGGCAAACAGTGAAAGTATAGTTTTGGGACGTAAGACTCGAACCAATAATTCGATGAATTTGAAAATCTGAACCAATCAATTAAATTAGTTCTTTTTTTTTGTTCAGCTCCGATGTGAACCAAACCCAATGGCCATTAGTTAGTTTATTTTTTGTTTTATTTTTGTTAATACATTTTTATAATTTAATTTGTATACACTGGCAGTGTAAAGTTTTTTTACACTGTCAACCAATCATAAATTGGCAAATAGTAAAAGTATAGTTTATGGACGTAAGACTCGAACCAATAATACGATGAATTTGAAAATCCGCAACAACCAATCAAATTGGTTCTTTTTTTTTTTGTTCGGCTCCGAATTGAACCAGACCCAATGGTCATTAGTTCGGTTATTTTTTTGATTTTTTTTCTAATATTTTTTTAAATTTATTTGTACACCCTAAAATTTTATAGTTTTTTTTACACAGTCAACTAATCAGAAATTGGTAAACAGTAAAAGTATTGTTGTCATGTTCTTGATGGTTTAATTTTTATATACTTATATGTTAATATACATAAAACACACACACACACACACACATATATATATATATAATTTAATAGTTTAAAAATTAATATATATATATATGTGTGTTTTTAAAATTATCCGGTACGAACCAAATCAAAATAAACCAATTTTAATTGGTTCGAACATTGTTATTGACTTTTTAAAGTTTATAAAATTTTTTGTTTTTAAATTTTTTAGCCAGGAAATGTAGCAAAGCTACCTTGTTCTTCGAAAAAGTTTAGGGTCGTCAGACTCTAACCAATAATACGATAAATTTTAAAATCCGAACCAACAAAATAAATTGGTTTATTTTTTTTCTTTTTTGTGTACGGCTCCGTATTGAACAAAACCCAATGGTCATTAGGTTGGTTATTTTGGAATCGAACCACTTACTATACTTTAATATTTATATATATTTTAATATTCAATATGTATATCACTTTATCAATTGATAACTTTTCTTCTACTGTTCCTGTAACAGTAGAAGGAGTTGTCAACCGGTGAATTATTTTGGATTATTTAAATTTATTTATTTATTTTTTAAAAATATATTTTGTTGGAATTAGCTACCATGTTCTTCGAAAAAGTTTAGAGTCGTAAGACTCGAACCAATAATTCGATGAATTTGAAAATCCGAACTTAACAATTAAATTGGTTTTTTTTGTGTTCGGCTCTGAATGGAACCAAATCCAATGGTCATTAGTAAGGTTATATTTTGGTTTTTTTTCTAATACTTTTCTTTAATTTAATTTGTATACACTGGCAGTGTAAAGTTTTTTTACACTGTCAACCAATCATAAATTGCCAAACAGTAAAATTATAGTTTGGGGACGTAAGACTCGAACCAATAATTTGATGATTTTGAAAATCCGAACCAACCAATTAAAGTGGTTTCTTTGTATTCGGCTCTGAATTGAACCAAATCCAATGGAAATTAGTTCGGTTATATTTTTGTTTTTTTGCTAATAATTTTTTTAAATTTAATTTGCATACACTAGCAGTGTAACATTTTTTTACACTCTAAACCAATCATAAATTGGCAAATAGTAAATTAGTTTTTTTTTTTTGCTCGGCTCTGATGTGAACCAAACCCAATGGTCATTAGTTCGGTTATTTTTCTGTTTTTTTTTCTAATAATTTTTTTTAATTTATTTGTAAACCCTGACATTTAAAAGTTTTTTTTTACACTATCAATTAATCATAAATTGGCAAACAGTAAAAGTATTGTCGTCATGTTCTTGAGGGTTTAATTTTATATACTTATATGTTAATATATATATATATATATATATATATATAATTTAATAGTTTAAAATTTAATATTTTATATATATATATATGTGTGTGTGTGTGTGTGTGTGTGTGTGTGTGTGTGTGTGTTTAATATTATCCGGTTCGAACCAAATCAAACCAATGGTCATTAGTTCGGTTTTTTTGGTTTTTTTTCTAATACTTTTTTAAATTTATTTGTACACCATGAGATTTTAAAGTTTTTTTTTTACACTATCAACTAATCAGAAATTGGCAAATAGTAAAAGTATTGTTGTCATGTTCTTAATGGTTTAATTTTATATACTTATATGTTAATATATATATAATTTAATAGTTTAAAATTTAATATTTTATATATTTATTTATATACATATATATGTTTTTAATATTATCCGGTTCGAACCAAATCAATCCAAACCAATGGTCATTAGTTCGATTTTTTTTGGATGTTTTTTTCTAATACTTTTTTTAAATTTAATTTGTATACACTGGTGTAACACCCCGATTTTCGCTGCTTCGTAATATCGGTAATAAATATATAAATATATATTTTTATCCGAGACATAGAAAATGATTTTGGATAAACCAAGGTCATTTCCTTGTTATACTTATTTTTATAAGGCTACGGGGAAGTTTTTGGTTGAAAACTCAGACGGAAGCCGGTCTGCTGTTTTCTGCGTTTTCACTGACAGTAAAAGTTTACTGCTCAGAAGACCTAATTTTGAGTCGTGAACGAGATGGAAAATGTTTTTATCATATTTACTACGATGCTGGAAGTCTTGAAAATTTTGGTAAAAAAATTAAAATATTATATTTGTTGTGGGCCTATACGTCGAGATGTCTCTAGGCAGAGCCTGAGTCAGATGAATCCGGAAGTCGGCAACGTAGCAGAGACATTGGATTGACCGACTTGACGAGCATTTATGACGACTTTATCCTATCATAAATGACCATAATGGCACATTTATGGCAACATTAAATTTTCCTATGAAATGACCAAAATGCCCTTGTCTTTTTATGACAATTTCTAACCAATGCCATTGGAAAAAGTTGACCAAAATCTTGCCCAACCCCCACGGCTCCAATACCTTTTTCATTAAGTTTGGATTCTTCTTCCTTTAAATAAGTTGTCTTCTTCCTTAAGGCATTTTTCCATTTTCATGTTCTTTGGAGCTCATAATTCGCCAGATTTTGATTGGCAATTCTGACCAGTTTCTATTTTGAATCTCGGAAAACTTTCAAAATGAAAGTTGTTCATCTTTCTGTCTTATTTCCAACGACATAAAGATAATCCAAAACGGACAAGTATGTTGAGAGATCCACCCAAAATACTAAAACTGTTCTAAACCCTAACTATGTTCATCTTCTCCCTTAAGTTTCTTAAGAACACCATAAGAAAACCTTGAAGAACATCATCCAAATCATCATTTTATTTGATCATCAAGAGGTAGTCTCTCTTAATCTTGGTATTCTAAGCTTTTCTCTTCATAAGATTCTTGAGTTTATGCCTTTGATCAACATGTTCTTCATTTGTTTAAAGTTCTTGAAGCTAGATTCAAAAATTCATAACTAATTCTAGAAAAATCCTTTTGACATGAAACCAATTGCAATGATCTTATAATCATCTCTATTTTCATCATTTAGAAGCACAACATCATGAGAAATTTCCTTCTTTGATTTCTGGTCATGGCCGAACCTAGGTTAACTTTGTGTTCTTAGGTTTTGTTTCAATTTCATGTCTTGATTCATGATTATAACTTGATAGTTCTTGTATTCAAGTATATAGAAGATCAAAAATCAAACTTTAACCTATTGATCTCATCAAAACCGAAACCCTAGGTATGAACACTTGTTGGTTTTATGATTCAAAAGTTGTTTGTAACACTTGAATCTAACTCTAGGTTTTGTATGTTGATTAAATCCAAGAGTTTAGAAATTTTAGAGATTTCTAACTCCAAACTCAGCCCTTGGCCGAAACCCTAGTTCTTGGAACTAGATGAGTTTTAGTTTATGTTCTTGGTTCATAATCTTGAGTTAAGTGCTTAATCATGTTTAAGTTACTTATGGATCATAAATCCTTAAGTTAACAAAATTTTAACTTTCCTAACCTAGAAAAGTTGTTGAGGCCGAACCTTAACTTCCATGAGTTAAGTATGTTTTTGTTTGATTTAATTTATTTTGGTTGCAATTCGTTATGAAGGAATCGATCGGGTTGGTTTGACCTAAAGCCGACGGAGGAAGCCGGATCAAATCGGGAGATTATTTGAAACCGTTAATTCGAGTCTTCAAGAGGTAAGGGGAGCTTACCTGAGGGATTTTTCTCTATAACTATTTGTGTGTAGTGTGATTTATATGATTTATATGTGGTTGTGGTTATTTGTTTTCGTTGTTTACGTTGTGTTGTTTATCTGTGTATCGGTGTTTGATCTGCTTTTAATTTATTTAATTATCTGCAGTTGTATAGTATATTGCTATGATGCATGATCTGCCTGGGGATATAATCTTGATAATTGTTGTTGAATGTTATTTGTGAGTGTTGTTTGGGAAGCCTGACTGTGGTCAGTGCACAACCGATTAATCAGATAAAAGCTTTAATAAGCTGTGTAAATTATATTCCAGGTTTTATGGGAAACGTTGGAATATAATAGTGGTGGAAAATATTATTTTGGAAAAATAATGAGTTTTGATAAATGTTATTATTTTTTATGATTTATTAGTGTAAAAGTAACTTGAGTCACAATGAGAGCGAAATTGTGAAAATGTTTAAGTACTGCTAATTTTTATGTAAGAAAGTTTGCAATATTATACAAAGTTATTTTATAAAATTAATTGTTGAAAAGAAGTTAATGATGATTTTAGAAAGTTGTATCAGTGGAAAAAGTTAAGTTTTGGCTTAAGAAGCTTTAAAGTGATAATTGATGAATGATTTGGAAAAGTGTGATGACAGATTTAGAAAAACGTAGAAGGCAAGTATTTTGAAACAGTAGTACATATTTTAAGAAAGTTAAAACCTCAAGTGACTCACCTTTGTGAAAGTTTGATTATTTAAAGATTTTATTAATGAATTTCCAATTTTGAAAAAAGAATTTATGAAAGCAAAACTGATTTAGTGTTAAAAGTGGTGTGGAACTTAGTAACCGAGACGTCGGGGTACTAATGTTCTGTGTTGTGATGGACTCAGTCATTTGGACTTTGAGGGCCTACATTGTATACATGAGGTATACCATGTTGAAACATTGAAGATGTTTCTAGTGCCACGAACCTAAGACTGGTGCACCGGTCGAGAGGTGTCGTGATTGAGCACTCGGACTGTGAGGTTCTATGTTTGGATAAAAGTTTTATGGACAGTAAGGTCCTATGTTTTGATAAAAGTTTTATGGACAGTGAGGTCCTGTGTTGTGATGAAAGTTTTAAAAGTGTTTTAAAACTATGTGAGTCGTAAGCCATTTTGAGCTTCGGCAAAGAAAGATTGAACACAAAGAAAAGAATGAAACAAAATTGTTTTGCATGCATTGGCAGATGTGCCTGTATTCTGGCTGCGTGCCTGGTGTTCTGTTCTGGCTGCGTGTCTGGGTTTTATGTTCTGGCTGCGTGCCTGGGTTTTCTGTTCTGGCCGCGTGCCTGGGTTTTCTGTTCTGGCCGCGTGCCTGGGCCTGGGTTTTCTGTTCTGGCTGCGTGCCTGGGTTTTCTGTTCTGGCTGCATGTCTGGTGTTTTGTTCTGGCTGCGTGCCTGGGTTTTCTGTTCTGGCTGCGTGCCTGGTGTTCTGTTTTGACTGCGTGTCTGTGACTGCGTGTCTGTGGCTGCGTGCCTGTAACTATCGAGTCTGATCAACTCATTACGATGTTGGAGATATCTCATGAGATTAGGTATGAATGTTAGATGATGTTTTGAAGTGTTCATGCATAGTTTTTCAACGTTGATGTTTGGGGTGTGAAACCCATTGATAAACGATGTGATATAATATGAATGAGTATGTTATTATAAATATGTATCTGTGTATATGCCTTCTTTTGTGTTGCGCATTTAGTTATGGTGATAAATCTGTATATTGGAGTCTCACCCTTACAACACATCTCAGAGACGTACAAGGGGTATGATCCCTACACGAAGAAGAAGGCTGTCTAGTTGGAAGCGTGCTGTGCTGCTCCAATTGGCGGTAGTGTCTGTTAGTTACGACCAGCTTAGGTCCTATTATGTTTTGAAGATAAAACTGATGTTGAATTAGGTATGAAAATATATGAGGCAGTATAGTTGTAAGATTTATATACTTTGTGTATCTAAATGTAATTTGATTACGTTGTTGTTGTTGTGGTTGTGAAGTTAAAAGACAAAAAAATTTATCACCATATTTTGAAAATATGAACATTGAGAAAACATTATTTTCCGAAAGTAACCAGCAAAGTAAGTTTTATTTCCGCAAACGGGTAACCATGTGATGACCCGAGTTTAAGGTGTCACAACTGGCATTGTAAATTTTTTTGTACTGTCAACTAATCATAAATTGGCAAACAGTAAAAGTATAGTTTAGGGTGGTAAGACTCAAACGAATAATTCGATGAATTTGAAAATCCAAACCAACCAATTAAATTGGTTGTGTGTTCGGCTATGAATGGAACCAAATCCAATTGTCATTAGTTACGTTATTTTTTGGTTTTTTTTCCTAATACTTTTCTTTAATTTAATTTGTATGCACTGCCAGTGTAAGGTTTTTTTACACTGTCAACCAATCATAAATTGCCAAACAGTAAAATTATAGTTTAGGGACGTAAGACTCGAACCAATAATTCGATGAATTTGAAAATCCGAACCAACCAATTAAATTGGTTTCTTTGTGTTCGACTCTGAATTGAACCAAATCCAATGGAAATTAGTTCGGTTATGTTTTTGTTTTTTTTTTGCGAATAATTTTTTAAAATTTAATTTGTATACACTAGCAGTGTAACATTTTAGTTCACTGTCAAACAATCATAAATTGACAAACAGTAAAAGTATAGTTTAGGGACGTAAGACTCGAACCAATAATACGATGAATTTGAAAATACGAACCAACCAATCAAATTGGTTCTTTTTTTTGTTCGACTCTGAATTGAACGAAACCCAATGCTCATTAGTTCGGTTATTTTTTGTTTTTTTTTCTAATACTTTTTTTAATTTATTTGCACACCCTAACATTTTAAAGTTTTTTTTACACTATCAACTAATCAAAAATTGGCAAAAAGTAAAAGTATTGTTGTCAAGTTCTTGATGGCTTAATTTTTATATACTTATATGTTTATATATATATATATATATATATAAATAATTTAATAATTTAAAATTCAATATTTTATATATTTATTTATTTATATATATATATATGTGTGTGTTTAATATTATCCGGTACGAACCAAATCAAAACAAACCAATTTTAATTGGTTCGTATATTGTTATTGACTTTGTAAAGTTTATAACTTTTTTGTTTTTCAATTTTTTAGCCAAGAAAGTTAGCAAAGCTACCGTGTTCTTCGAAAAAGTTTAGGGTCGTCAGACTCGAACCAATAATATGATAAATTTTAAAATCCGAACCAACAAATTAAATTGGTTCGTTTTTTTTTTCTTTTTTGTGTACGGCTCCGAATTGAACAAAACCCAATGGTCATTAGGTCGGTTATTTTGGAACCGAACCACTGACAATACTTTAATATTTATATATATTTTAATATTCAATATGTGTATCACTTTATCAATTTATTACTTTTCTTCTACCGTTCCTGTAACAGTAGAAGGAGTTGTCAACCGGTGAATTATTTTGGATTATTTAAATTTATTTATTTATTTTATAAAAATATTTTTTGTTGGAATTAGCTCCCATGTTCTTCGAAAAAGTTTAGAGTCGTAAGACTCGAACCAATAATTCGATGAATTTGAAAATCCAAACCAACCAATTAAATTGGTTTTCTTTTGTGTTCGGCTCTGAATGGAACCAAATCCAATGGTCAATAGTTCGATTATTTTTTTGTTTTTTTTTCTAGCTATTTTTTTAATTTATTTGTACACCCTAACATTTGAAAGTTTTTTTTACACTATCAACTAATCAAAAATTGGCAAACAGTAAAAGTTTTGTTGTCATGTTCTTGATGGTTTAATTTTTATATACTTATATGTTTATATATATATATATATATATATATATATATATATATAAACATATAGTTTAAAATTTAATATTTTATATATTTATTTATTTATATATATATATGTGTTTAATATTATCCGGTACGAACCAAATCAAAACAAACCAATTTTAATTGGTTCGTATATTGTTATTGACTTTTTAAATTTTATAAATTTTTTTGTTTTTCAATTTTTTAGTCAGGAAAGTTAGCAAAGCTACCGTTTTCTTCGAAAAAGTTTAGGGTCATCAGACTTGAACCAATAATACGATAAATTTTAAAATCCGAACCAACAAATTAAATTGGTTCATTTTTTTTCTTTTTTGTGTACGGCTCCATATTGAACAAAACTCAATGGTCATTAGGTCTGTTATTTTGGAACCGAACCACTTACTAATCTTTAATATTTATATATATTTTAATAGTCAATATGTATATCACTTTATCAATTGATTCCTTTTCTTCTACTGTTCTTGTAACAGTAGAAGAAGTTGTCAACCGGTGAATTATTTTGGCTTATTTAAATTTATTTATTTATTTTATAAAAATATATTTTGTTGGAATTAGCTACCATGTTCTTGAAAAAGTTTAGAGTCGTAAGACTCGAACCAATAATTCGATGAATTTGAAAATCTGAACCAACCAATTAAATTGGTTTTTTTTTTTTTTGTGTTCGACTCTGAATGGAACCAAATCCAATGGTCATTAGTTCGGTTATTTTTTTTGTTTTTTTTCTAGTTACTTTTTTTAATTTATTTGTACACCCTGACATTTTAAAGTTTTTTTACACAATCAACTAATCAAAAATTGGCAAACAGTAAAAGTATTGTTGTCATGTTCTTGATGGTTTAATTTTATATACTTATATGTTAATATATATATATATATATATATATATATATATATATATAATGTAATAGTTTAAAATTTAATATTTAATATACTTATATATATATATATATATATGTTTTTAATATGATCCGGTTCGAACCAAATCAATCAAAACCAATGGTCATAAGTTCTGTTTTTTTTTGGATTTTTTTTCTAAAACTTTTTTTTAATTTAATTTGTATACACTGGCATTGTAAAGTTTTTTTACACTGTCAACCAATCATAAATTGACAAATAGTAAAAGTATAGTTTAGGGTCGTAAGACTCAAACCAATAATTCAGTGAATTTGAAAATCCAAACCAACCAATTAAATTGGTTCTTTTTTTTTGTTCGGCTCCGAATTGAACCAAACCCTATGGTCATTAGTTCGGTTATTTTTTTGATTTTTTTCTAATACTTTTTTTAATTTGTATACACTAGCAGTGTAAAGTTTTTTTTACACTATCAACCAATCATAAATTGGCAAACAGTAAGAGTATAGTTTAGGGACGTAAGACTCGAACCAATAATTCGATGGATTTGAAAATCCGAACCAACCAATTAAATTGGTTTCTTTGTATTCGGCTCTGAATTGAACCAAATCCAATGGAAATTAGTTCGGTTATGTTTTTTTTTGCTAATAATTTTTTAAAATTTTATTTGTATACACTAGCAGTGTAACGTTTTTTTACACTATCAACCAATCATAAATTGGCAAACAGTAAAAGTATAGTTTAGGGATGTAAGACTCGAACCAATAATTCGATGAATTTGAAAATCTGAAATAACCAATTAAATTAGTTCTTTTTTTTTTGTCTGGCTCCGATGTGAACCAAACCCAACGGTCATTAGTTCGTTTATTTTTGTTTTATTTTTGTTAATACATTTTTATAATTTAATTTGTATACATTGGCAGTGTAATTTTTTTTACACTGTCAACCCATCATAAATTGGCAAACAGTAAAAGTATAG
Organism: Sophora flavescens; assembly: GCA_030762895.1. Classification (NCBI taxonomy): domain Eukaryota; kingdom Viridiplantae; phylum Streptophyta; class Magnoliopsida; order Fabales; family Fabaceae; genus Sophora; species Sophora flavescens. Next base: position 205,902,966 of record CM061063.1, on the reverse strand, counting down.
TTTAGGGACGTAAGACTCGAACCAATAATACGATGAATTTGAAAATCCGCACCAACCAATCAAATTGGTTCTTTTTTTTTGTTCGGCTCCGAATTGAACCAAACCCAATGGTCATTAGTTCGGTTATTTTTTTGTTTTTTTTTCTAACACTTTTTTTAATTTATTTGTACACCCTAAAATTTTAAAGTTTTTTTTTACACTATCAACTAATCAGAAATTGGTAAACAGTAAAAGTATTGTTGTCATGTTCTTGATGGTTTAATTTTTATATACTTATATGTTAATATATATATATATATAATTTAATAGTTTAAAATTTAATATTTTATATATTTATTTATTTATATATATATGTTTTTAATATTATCCGGTACGAACCAAATAAAAAAAAACCAATTTTAATTGGTTCGAATATTTTTTTTAAAGAAGAATGGGTTGTAAAGGCATCACTGTGGAAACTTGGCATCCCAACTATGTTGGCACCCCAAGCACCACCAATCACTTGCAGCACACCACGAATTTATTAAAAAGAAGAAAATAGTACAAAGCATGGGGGGACAACACCAATACCCATGGAAGAAACAAAGTTATTTAAACCTATAATTAGGGAGACCAATCCTATTACAGAAGAAATCTTGCAAAATAAAGCTAGGACCTAAATTCCACCAAACAAACCCCTGGGATAGAATACCAAAGTTGGCTAATTTGTCAGCGCAGAAATTGCCCTCTCTAAGAATGTGGGAGCAACCAAAGTGCATTTCCTTAGTTAAACGAAGGCAATTCATCCATCTGTTACGAAGCTGCCATGGAACCAACTTGGGGTTGGAGAAAGCTTCCACTGCCAACTTTGAGTCACACTTTAGCCAAAGTTTGCGCCAATTCTTCTTATGCGCCAACTCAATGGAGAGAATAGCGCCCATGATCTCAGCAGAGAAAGCATCAGATATGCCAATATGATAGGAGAAACAACCCAGAATAGCTGAGCTGTTGTCCCTGAAAATGACACCACAAGCAGCCCTTCCTGGGGAACCTCTGGCTGCGCCGTCACTGTTAGCCTTAACCCAACCCGTTTTCGGAGGATATCAAAAAACATCCTTAACCACCAGAGCTCGGTTGGGCTTTTCAGTAACCTGGAAGTGTTTTATGATATTGAAATCCCCAATGGCAGATGACATGGAACCTGTAGAAGAATTCCCAGATAAAGCCACGTTAGCCCGGACCAAGTTCAGAGATGCCTCGAAAGAGATAACCTTCCCTTCAAATTTAATTTGGTTTCTACAGAACCAAATACCCCCAGTCACGTTTGCAACGGCTGAGACCATGATGTCTCTGACTTGAGAGCTCCAATTTCTGCTGCAAACCGAAAGGACTGTGTGGATTGAAGAGGTATCAATAGGCATGTTCAGCACAGAACTAATCCAGTGCCAGAACCGAAGAGCAAAACTGCAACAAAAAAAAGGTGATCCGAAGTTTCATAGGCCTGGCAACACAAGCTGCAAATGGAAACCACATGACATCCTCGAGACCAGAGCTTATCCTCAGTTGGGACCTTATTATGAAAGAGGCGCCAGATGAGGAAATATTTGGACAGAGGAATAGAAGTGGACCAAATAAGCTCACACCATGATAAAGCAGATCTTGCCGGAAACATAAAATTGTAGGCATCTTTCGAGGTTAACTCACCAGAATTTGAAGCGAACCAGTACATTGAATCATTCATAGGGGAGATAGGGATGCTAATCAGGCTGATTTCAGAGGCCAGAATCTGATTGCCCTCCAAAATGGCTTGAGGGATCTTCCATTTGCCGTGATCAATGAAATCCTCTACTTTGGCCTGCAATAAATGGTGCACACTATCCGGGATATCCAGAAGATCAACAATAGGATTGGACAACCAACAATCAGTCCAGAAATTGATATTAGAGCCATTTCCAACATTCCATCTACTGTTAGAAAGGACAATCAAGATCTGATTTTTCATCCCGGCCCAAATCGAAGAGCTTATGTGATACTGAATAGGGGTTTTATTCAAAAAGACCCTGGCACGAAGGAGGAGCGCCCATTGTTTGTCCGAAGAAACTAGCTCCCAGCATCTTTTAAGCAAGGCCGCTTTATTAATAGAGCTAAGGGATCTCAATCCGAGGCCACCCTCATTAAAAGGGGCGCACATGGTGTTCCAGGCAACCGTGACTATCTTCCGAGAATCGATGCTACCCAACCAAATGAAGTTTCTAATCCAGGTGTCTAGCAGTTTTAACAAGGAAGTGGGCCAAGCATAAATCTGGAAAGAGTAGAGTAACATAACCTGAATTGTAGACTTGACAAGCTGAACCTTTCCCATAACGGACAGCATTGCACCCTTCCAATTAGCCAACTTGATCTTGATCTTGTCTGCAATATGCATGAGATGAATCTTCTTTGGTTTGCCTCTAAACAGGGGCACACCAAGATAAATAAAAGGGAGATGACCCAGTTTAAAACCCAGGGTATTAATAATCTCACCCAATCTTCTAGATGGAACGTTCCCGTGGTAGACTCTGGATTTGTCTAAACTAATCAGTTGGCCCGAGGCCTTACCGTAACTTGTGAACAAGGACATTAAACTATCCATGTTTCTCTTGGTTCCCCTGCAAAAGATAAGGATGTCATCAGCATAGATCACATGAGAAGGCACTTGGTAACCTCTGGGACTCGCCATAGGTAGCAACTTCCCTTGCTGGACAAGAAGAGAGATAACTCTGCTAAGAACTTCCTCGGCCACACAAAAAAGGAGGGGGGACGGAGGATCACCGTGTCTAATGCCCCTATTACAAGATAAAAAACCGACTGGTTAACCATTGACTGAAATTGACAGCCTTGCAGAGAGCAGGACAGTTTTCACCCAATTACAGAAGATAGGATCAAAGCCAAACTGGTGAAGAACCTTAAGCAGAAAATTCCAATCTAAAGAGTCAAAGGCCTTCTTGATATCAATTTTTAGAGCAATGTTACCTCCAAATGACCATTTGTGCATAAGATTCACAGCTTCGGAGGCAACTCCAATGCAGTCATGTATATGTCTACCTTTGATGAAGCCCCTTTGATTTTCCGAGATAATCTTAGGAGCCACCACAGCTAGCCCGTCAGCCATAACCTTTGTAATAATTTTGAATTTAAAATTGGCCAGGGAGATTGGTCTGTACTGATCAATTGACACAGCCTCCGGAGACTTGGGAATTAATACCACCACATTAGAGTTGAAGTTAGGCAAAATCCAACCCTGCTGGAAGAACTGAAGAACAGCATCAAAAACATCGTGCCCAACCACATCCCAGAATCTCTGATAGAAAAAGGCTCCAAAACCATCAGGCCCTGGGGCACCATTAACATTCATGGAGAAAACTGCATTTTTTACTTCCTCCAAAGAGGGCAGATTGGTCAGCATAATGTTGTCCTCTAGGCTCACTGCAGGAGAGATGACTTGCTCAATCAAACCGTTATCACTGCAGTTGTTCTCAGAGGCAAACAACGTAGTGTAGTATTCACAAACATGAGATTCTATATCAGCTGTTCTATCTAGGATCAAACCATCCTTTTTCAACACGGACATTTTCTTGGGTGCATTTCTGAATTTAGTAACCTTATGGAAGAAGGTTGTGTTCCTGTCACCATTGGAGTGCCAATCAATTCTGGATTTTTCTCTCCAAAATTCCTCCTAAAACGAAAGAGCAAGACTTAACTCCAATTGGGCAGCTTTTTCCTGCTCAGATCTGTCATCAGAAAAGCCAAGCACAGAAATTTCCTCTTGAATTATGTCCACTGCCTGCTGAGCCTTGCCAACCCTGTCATGAACATTGCCAAACACATCTCTGTTCCAAACCTTCAACTTATGTTTCAGATGCTTTAATTTTTCAGAAATAACGTACATTGGGCAACCAACCACATGTAACTTCCAAGCGTCCGATACAATACCACTGCAATCCTGATGTTGAGCCCACATTCTGAGGAATTTGAAAGAGGAGCTGTGAGAGTTGACTGTTGTTTCCAGAGATAAAAGGATGGGAAAATGATCAGATTTACTTCTAGTTAAGGTGCAGCAAGAGACGCTTGTCCAAGAATCCAACCAAGCATCATTGCAAACCACTCTATCCAACCTCTTTTCTGTGAGGTTGTTACCCCTTCTTCCATTGGACTAGGTGTATAAGGAGCCTCTTGTAGGCAGATGAGAGAGGCTATGAGCATCTGACCAAGCTTTGAAGTCGTTGCATGAAAGTTGAGGCGAAGCACATCTACCTCTATGCTCATGATTTCCTAAAATGGCGTTGAAGTCACCAATGAAGCACCAAGGGCCTGGGTGGTTATCCTGCATCAATTTTAACTCATTCCACAAAATCCTACGGGATAGATAATTAGTGGCCGCATAAATAGCAGATCAATATAACAAGAGATTCTCCCAATTGATAGAAAAAGAGACCTGCTGAGTAGAGCTACTAATAACAGTCGGAAAAATGTTTTCCTGGCAAATGCACCAAAGATTTGGAGCCAAATTACCTCTATCATTAACAGCGAAAACTTTAAGATGCAAGCTACTGAAAAATCTTCTAGGAAATTGATCAATCCTAATCCACGGTTTAGTAATGAAAATAAATTCCGGTTTATGTACAAGAAGCAACCTTTTGAGAACTAACCTAGTGTCTTGGTTGGCAACGCCTCTAACGTTCTAATAAAGAACCTTCATTAGGCAAAGTTTTGAGGTCCAGCCCTATTACGGGCTTTTAGATGTTCCTGCTTCAAATTTTGGTTAGCCTTTTTCTTAAGTTTCTTCTTTTGAGATTTGCTTAGGACCACTGTCAACCTGGAGAGGAATTCTGATTGTCCGCCAGATATTTAACCGCTCGGGAATCATCATGAACCAGAGCAGAGTTTGGAAGGTTAACCCCGACTTCCTCATCCTCCATTTGATCACTCCATAATCTGCCAACAATCCTCATGTCCTGAGCCACATTCGTATTTGAAATCTGGTTGTCAATTGCAATAGGAGTCTGCAAAACAGAATCTTGTAACACAGCAGGAGCAGAATTCCTAATGACAGAATTATTTCTGGTGTCCGAAGATTGGAGAGAGTCTTCCACCACAGTACCAACCTCAGAGGCAGAAACAGAATTTACTGCACCAATTGGAGAGTCAAAAACGCCATGCTGAAGTAGTTGCTGATTTGAGATAAATTCCACAGAAGCCACTGGCTGTTGGATCAGATTAAGGTCAGGCGTTGAAACAAAACCAGCGAAAGGGTTCACATCAGTCACAGCGGCCCCATAAAATTCTGGATGGTGATCCCGGCATTCTGCAGAAACAGATTCAACATTATTAGCCGGAGCAACTGGAATGACATCACCTTGGACTGTAGGTTGGTGATCCAGAAATTCTGCAGAAACAGAATCAGTGTTGTTAGACAAGGCAATCAGATTAGGAACACCTTCTGGATCCAATGTTGCAGCAACGCCATTATTGACATGGGGCTGACGCTGAGGATTAATAACAACAGTGTTATGATCCGTGTTCTTAGGCACATAAGTCTTGCGTGAATTTCTCACTGCTGGGTGATCAGAATTCATTCCCGTGTTACTGCCATTCATACGTTTGCAATTAGTGAGAGGATGACCAATGTTCTAGCAGTAAGTACAGAAAGCAGGGAGCCTTTCGTATTCTATATTGACAACAAAATCATGTTCATCCTTCTCCACAATTACATGGCTGTGCAGTTTCGCCTTTAGATCAATATCAGCTAGTACCCTTGCAAAGTGACCGAAAGTCTTCTTGCTTGTGGCGTCATCGTGACTGATAGGAATTCCCAAACCACCCGCAATTGCAAAAATAATCTTCGGTCTCCGGTATTATTGTGGCAGACCAAAGATGCGGACCCAACACTGTGCAGAGGATTGCTTTTGATTGTATGGGTTGAAATATGGTGTCCAAGAGGACAAACTCAGAATCCCCGGACTGAGATTCCATTGACCAATTGCCCAGACACTTCGGAGATCCTCTGAAGAAGCGAAAGAGAATTCATAAAAACCTTTTCCTAGGGAGATCATTGCCCATTGATTCAAAGGTTTCCACAGGGCCGATAACTTGGCTCTCAATTCATTCACCTTGATTGGCTGCTCGCCTTTGGAGAGGATCAGACGGCCATGTAGATGGTTTTTACAACTTTCTAAACCGGCTTTATACTCCTCCTCCGGGATTTTAATTGAAACAGTTTCACCCTTTAGCCGGGGGAGAGGGAGTTGGCTATAGGGGAAATCACAAGCGTTATTAAGAGCCTGGGCAAAGGTTTTTCTTTGAGAGGGGGTTGTGTGCGAAGGAGATTGGGACGACTCCAAGGCCAGAAAAATCCATGGGCAGATGGCTTGAGGCGCGGCAGCCATGGATCATGCAGAAGCTTTGTGGATGACGGCTAAACCCTAGTAGAGACACTCATGAGCGTTCATTGAATTGTTATTGACTTTTTAAAGTTTATAACTTCTTTTGTTTTTCAATTTTTTCGCCAGGAAAGATAGAAAAGCTACCGTGTTCTTCGAAAAAGTTTAGGGTCGTCAGACTCGAACCAATAATACGATAAATTTTAAAATCCGAACCAACAAATTAAATTGGTTCATTTTTTTTCTTTTTTGTGTACGGCTCCGAATTGAACAAAACCCAATGGTCATTAGGTCGGTTATTTTGGAACTGAACCACTTACTATACTTTAATATTTATATATATTTTAATATTCAATATGTATATCACTTTATCAATTGATTACTTCTCTTCTACTGTTCCTGTAACAATAGAAGGAGTTGTCAACCGGTGAATTATTTTGGATTATTTAAATTATTTATATATTTTTTAAAAATAGATTTTGTTGGAATTAGCTACCATGTTCTTCGAAAAAGATTAGAGTCATAAGACTCGAACCAATAATTCGATGAATTTGAAAATCCGAACTTAACAATTAAATTGGTTTTTTTTTTTGTGTTGGGCTCTGAATGGAACCAAATCCAATGGTCATTAGTTAGGTTATATTTTGGTTTTTTTTTTTCTAATACTTTTCTTTAATTTAATTTGTATACACTGGCAGTGTAAAGTTTTTTTACACTGTCAACCAATCATAAATTGCCAAACAGTAAAATTATAGTTTGGGGACGTAAGACTCTAACCAATAATTCGATGATTTTGAAAATCCGAACCAACCAATTAAATTAGTTTCTTTGTGTTCGGCTCTGAATTGAACCAAATCCAATGGAAATTAGTTCTGTTATGTTTTTGTTTTTTTGCTAATAATTTTTTTAAATTTAATTTGTATACACTAGCAGTGTAACATTTTTTTACACTGTCAACCAATCATAAATTGGCAAACAGTAAAAGTATAGTTTAGGGACGTAAGACTCGAACATTAAGTAGATGAATTTGAAAATCTGAACCAACCAATTAAATTAGTTCTTTTTTTTTTTGCTCGGCTCTGATGTGAACCAAACCCAATGATCATTAGTTCGATTATTTTTTTTCTAATACTTTTTTATTATTTATTTGTACACCCTGACATTTTAAAGTTTTTTTATACACTATCAACTAATCAGAAATTGGCAAACAGTAAAAGTATTGTTGTCATGTTCTTGATGGTTTAATTTTATATACTTATATGCTAATATATATATATATATATATAATTTAATAGTTTAAAATTTAATATTTTATATATATATATATATATATATATATATATATGTTTTTAATATTATCCTGTTCGAACCAAATCAAACCAAACCAATGGTCATTAGTTCGGATTTTTTGGATTTTTTTTCTAATACTTTTTTAAATTTAGTTGTACACCCTGACATTTTAAAGTTTTTTTTACACTATCAACTAATCAGAAATTGGCAAACAGTAAAAGTATTGTTGTCATGTTCTTGATGGTTTAATTTTATATACTTATATGTTAATATATATATAATTTAATAGTTTAAAATTTAAAATTTTATATATTTATTAATATATATATATATATGTTTTTAATATTATCCGGTTCGAACCAAATCAAACCAAACCAATGGTCATTAGTTCGGTTTTTCTTGGAATTTTTTTTCTAATACTTTTTTTAATTTAATTTGTATACACTGGCATTGTAAAGTTTTTTACACTGTCAACCAATCATAAATTGGCAAACAGTAAAAGTATAGTTTAGGGTCGTAAGACTCAAACGAATAATTCGACGAATTTGAAAATCCAAACCAACCAATTAAATTGGTTCTTTTTTTTTTGTTCGGCTCCGAATTGAACCAAACCCTATGGTCATTAGTTCGGTTATTTTTTTGATTTTTTTCTAATACTTTTTTTTATTTGTATACACTAGCAGTGTAAAGTTTTTTTACACTGTCAACCAATCATAAATTGGCAAACAGTAAAAGTATAGTTTAGGGACGTAAGACTCGAACCAATAATTCGATAAATTTGAAAATACGAACCAACCAATTAAATTGGTTTCTTTGTGTTCGGCTCTGAATTGAACCAAATCCAATGGAAAATAGTCCGGTTATGTTTTTTTTTTGCTAATAATTTTTGTAAATTTAATTTGTACACACTAGCAGTGTAACATTTTTTTACATTGTCAACCAATCATAAATTGGCATATAGTAAAAGAATAGTTTAGGGACGTAAGACTCGAACCAATAATTCGATGAATTTGAAAATCTGAACCAACCAATTAAATTAGTTATTTTTTTTCGGCTCCGATGTGAAGCAAACCCAATGGTCATTTGTTCGATTTTTTTTGTTTTCTTTTTGTTAATACATTTTTATAATTTAATTTGTATACACTTCGGATTTTCAAATTCATCGAATTATTGGTTCGAGTCTTACGACCCTAAACTATACTTTTATTGTTTGCCAATTTAAGAGTGGTTGATAATTTAAAAAAACTTTACACTGTCAGCGTATACAAATTAAATTAAAAAAAAGTATCAACAAAAAAATACCGAACTAATGACCATTGGGTTTGGTTCACATTGGAGTCGAACAAAAAAAAAAGAACCAATTTAATTGGTTGGTTCAGAATTTCAAATTCATCGAATTATTGGTTTGAGTCTTATGACCCTAAACTTTTTCGAATAACACCATAGCTTTGCTAATTTTCCTCCAAAAAAAATTTAACAAACAAAAAAATTATAAACTTAAAAAAGTCAACAACAATATTCGAACCAATTAAAATTGGTTTTGTTTGATTCGGTTGAAACCGGAAAATATTAAAAAAAACATATAAATTGTAAATATATAAAGTATTAAAATTTAAACTATTAAATTATATACATTAAAATACAAGTAAATAAAAATTAAACAATCAAGAACATGACAACTATACTTTAACTGCTTGCCAATTTATGATTGGTTGACACTGTAAAAAAACTTTACACTGTCAGCGCATACAAATTAAAATAAAAACAAAGTATCAGCAAAAAAAACAAAGAAATGAACTAATGACCATTGAGGTTGGTACACGTCGGAGCAGAACAAAAAAAAGAACCAATTTAATTGGTTTGTTCGGATTTTCAAATTCATCAAATTATTGGTTCGAGTCTTACGTCCCTATACTATACTTTTACTGTTTGCCAATTTATGACTGGTTGACAGTGTAAAAAAACATTATATTGTCAGTGTATACAAATTAAATTAAAAAAAAGTGTTAGAAAAAAAGAAAAAAAATCGAACTAATGACAATTTGGTTTGGTTCAATTCAGAGCCAAACAAAAAAAAAGAAGCAATTTAATTGGTTGGTTCGGATTTTCAAATACGTCGAATAATTGGTTCGAGTCTTACGACCCGAAACAATACTTTTACTGTTTGCCAATTTATGATTGGTTGACAATGTAAAAAAACTTTACACTGTCAGGTATACAAATTAAATGAAAAAAAGTATCGGCAATGAAAACAAAAAAACGAACTAATGACCATTGGGTTTGGTTCACATCGGAGCCGAACTAAAAAAAATAACCAATTTACTTGGTTGGTTCCATTTTCAAATTCATCGAATTATTGGTTCGAGTCATACGTCCCTAAACTATACTTTTACTGTTCGCCAATTTTTGATTGGTTGATAGTGTAAAAAAACTTTACACTGCCAGTATATACAAATTAAATTAAAAAAAGTATTAGCAAAAAAAGAACAAAAAAATAATCGAACTAATGACAATTGGGTTTTGTTCAATTGAGAGCCTAAAAAAAAAAAGAACCCATTTAATTGGTTGGTTCGGATTTTCAAATTTACCGAATTATTGGTTCGAGTCTTACGACCCTAAACTATACTTTTATTGTTTGCCAATTTAAGAGTGGTTGATAATTTAAAAAAACTTTACACTGTCAGCGTATACAAATTAAATTAAAAAAAAGTATCAGCAAAAAAATACCGAACTAATGACCATTGGGTTTGGTTCACATTGGAGTCGAACAAAAGAAAGAACCAATTTAATTGGTTGGGTCGGATTTTCAAATTCATCGAATTATTGGTTCGAGTCTTACGTCCCTAAACTATACTTTTACTGTTAGACAATTTATAATTTTTTTGATAGTGTAAAAAAACTTTACACTGTCAGTGTATACAAATAAATTACAAAAAGTATGAGCAAAAAAAAAATGAACTAATAACCATTGGATTTCGTTCAATTCAGAGTCGAACACAAAAAAAAAGTACTAATTTAATTGGTTGGTTCGTAATTTCAAATTCATCGAATTATTGGTTCGAGTCTTTTGACCCAAAACTTATTCGAATAACACCATAGCTTTGCTAAATTTCCTTCTAAAAAAATTTAAAAAACAAACGAAAACATAAACTTAAAAAATTCAATACCAATATTCGAACCAGTTAAAATTGGTTTGGTTTGATTCGGTTTGAACCAGAAAATATTAAAAAAATCATATAAATTAAAAATATATAAATTATTAAATTTCAAACTATTAAATTATATATACATTAAAATACAAGTATATAAAAATTAAACAATCAAGAACATGACAACTATACTTTTACTGTTTGCCAATTTATGATTGGTTGACACTGTAAAAAAACTTCACACTATCAGCGTATACAAATTAAATTACAAAAGTATTATAAAAAAAAGAAAAAAAACCGAACTAATGACAATTGGGTTTGGTTCAATTCTGAGTCAAAAAAAAAAGCAATTTAATTGGTTGGTTCGGATTTTCAAATTCATCAAATAATTGGTTCGAGTCTTACGACCGTAAACTATACTTTTACTGTTTGCGAATTTATGATTGGTTGACAATGTAAAAAAACTTTACAATGTCAGCGTATATAAATTAAATTAAAAAAAATTATTAGCAAAAAAAAACCGAACTAATGGCCATTGGGCTTGGTTCACATTGGAGCCAATAAAAAAAAGATCCAATTTAATTGGTTGGTTCGGATTTTCAAATTCATCGAATTATTGGTTCGAGTCGTACATCCTTAAACTATACTTTAACTGTTTGACACTTTATGATTTGTTGACAGTGTAAAAAAACTTTACACTATCAGCATATACAAATTAAATTAAAAATAGTATCAGCAAAAAAACCGAACTAATGACCATTGGGTTTGGTTCACATCAGAGCCGAACAAAAAAAAAGATCCAATTTAATTGGTTGGTTTGATTTACAAATTCATCGAATTATTGGTTCGAGTCTTACGCCCCTAAACTATACTTTTACTGTTTGGCAATTTATGATTGGCTGACAGTGGAAAAAACACTACACAGCCAGTGTATACAAATTAAATTAAAAAAAGTATTGGATAAAAAAAACACAAAAAACTGATCTAATGACCAGTGGGTTTGGTTCACATCGGTGCCGAACAAAAAAAAAGAACCAATTTAATTGGTTGGTTCGAATTTTCAAATTCATCGAATTATTGGTTCGAGTCTTACGTCCCTAAACTATACTTTTACTATTTACAAATTTATGATTGGCTGACAGTGTAAAAAAACATTATACTGCCAGTGTATACAAATTAAATTAAAAAAAAGTATTATAAAAAAAACAAAAAAATAACTGAACTAATGACCAGTTGGTTTGGTTCACATCGGAGCCGAACAAAAAAACAGAACCAATTTAATTGGTTGGTTCGAATTTTCAAATTCATCGAATTATTGGTTCGAGTCATACGTCTCTAAACCATACTTTTAATGTTTGACAATTTATGAGTGGTTGACAGTGTAAAATACTTTACACTGTCAGTGTATACAAATTAAATTAAAAAAAAAGTATTAGCAAAAAAAAAATAAAAAAATGAACTAATGACAATTGGATTCCGTTCAATTCAGAGTTTAACACAAAAAAAAGTACTAATTTAATTGGTTGGTTCAGAATTTCAAATTCATCGAATTATTGGTTCGAGTCTTACGACCCTAAACTATACTTTTACTGTTTGCCAATTTAAGATTGGTTGACAGTGTAAAAAAACTTTACACTGTCAGCGTATACAAATTAAATTAAAAAAAGTATCAGCAAATAAAAACAAAAAAACCGAACTAATGACCATTAGGTTTGGTTCACATCGGAAACGAACAAAAAAAAAACAATTTAGTCGGTTGGTTCGGATTTTCAAATTCATCGAATTAATGGTTCGAGTCTTACATCCCTAAACTATACTTTTACTGTTTGACAATTTATGATTGGTTGATAGTTTAAAAAAGTTTTACACTGTTAGCCTATACAAATTAAAATAAAAAAGTATCAGCAAAAAAAAAACCGAATTAATGACCATTGGGTTTGGTTCACATCGGAGCCGAACAAAAAAAAAAAGAACCAATTTAATTGGTTTTTTTGATTTTCAAATTCATCGAATTATTGGTTCGAGTCTTATGTCCCTAAACTATACTTTTACTGTTTGCCAATTTATGAGTGGTTGACAGTGTAAAATAACTTTACACTGCCAGTGTATACAAATTAAATTAAAAAAAGTATTAGGAAAAAAACAAAAAATAACCAAACTAATGACAATTGGGTTTGGTTCAATTCAGAGACGAACAAAAAAAAAGAACCAATTTTATTGGTTGGTTCGGATTTTCAAATTCATCGAATTATTGGTTCGAGTCTTACGACCCTAAACTATACTTTTACTGTTTGCCAATTTAAGATCGATTGACAATGTAAAAAAACTTCACACTATCAGCGTATACAAATTAAATTAAAAAAAGTATCAGCAAAAAAAAAACAAAAAAAACCCGAACTAATGACCATTAGGTTTGGTTCACAACGGAGCTGGACAAAAAAAAAGAGAACAAATTTAATTGGTTGGTCTAGATTTTCAAATTCATCGAATAATTGGTTCGAGTCTTACTACCCTAAACAATACTTTTACTGTTTGCCAAATCATGATTGGTTGAGAATGTAAAAAAACTTTACACTGCCAGTGTATACAAATTAAATTTAAAAAAGTATTAGCAAAAAAAAACAAAAAAAAACCTGAATTAATGACCATTGGATTTCGTTCAATTCAGAGTCGAACACAGAAAAAAAGTACTAATTTAATTGGTTGGTTCGGAATTTCAAATTCATCGAATTATTGGTTCGAGTCTTATGACCCTAAACTTTTTTCGAATAACACCATAGCTTTACTAAATTTCCATGCAAAAAAAATAAAAAAAACAAAAAAATTATAAACTTAAAAAAGTCAATAACAATATTCAAACCAATTAAAATTGGTTTGGTTTGATTCGGTTCGAACCGAAAAATATTAAAAATATATATATAAATAAAAAATATACAAAATATTAAATTTTATACTATTAAATTATATATACATTAAAATATAAGTATATAAAATTTAAATCCTCAATAACATGACAATTATACTTTAACTGTTTGCTAATTTATTATTGGTTGACACTGTAAAAAAACTTTAACTGTCAGCGTATACAAATTAAATTAAAAACAAGTATGCAAAAAAAAAAACCGACTAATGACCATTGGGTTTGGTTCGCATCGGAGCAGAACAAAAAAAAAGAACCAATTTAATTGGTTTGTTCGGATTTTCAAATTTATCGAATTATTGGTTCGAGTCTTACGTCCCTAAACTATACTTTTACTGTTTGCCAATTTATGACTGGTTGACAGTGTAAAAACACTCTACACTGTCAGTGTATACAAATTAAATTAAAAAAAGTATTAGAAAAAAAAGAAAAAAAACCGAACTAATGACATTTGGGTTTGGTTCAATTCAGAGCCGAACAAAAAAAAAGAACCAATATAATTGGTTGGTTCGAATTTTCAAATTCATCGAATTATTGGTTCGAGTCTTACGATCCGAAACTATACTCTTACTGTTTGCCAATTTATGATTGGTTGACAATGTAAAAAAACTTTACACTGCCAGTGTATACAAATTAAATTAAAAAAAAAGTATCAGCAAAAACAAAAAATAAAAAAACCCGAACTAATGACCATTGGGTTTGGTTCACATCGGAGCCAAACAAAAAAAAAGAACCAATTTAATTGGTTGGTTCGGATTTTCAAATTCATCGAATTATTGGTTCGACTCTTACATCCCTAAACTATACTTTTACTGTTTGTGTAACATCCAAATGTCCTTCTTTGGCTAAATAGTATTACCCAATAAATTGAAGGAGCCTAACTTTAAGGGAGAAGTGTTCTAAGGGTAGCTATTAATAAATGTTTTAGATTTGTTAAGGAAGAAATGTTTTGAATTAATATAGGGGTGCATTTAGTAGTTGAAGAGGTGCAGATAGTGACTTGAGTGTTTACTTTTATTAAATAAAAGATATAACTAATAAGAGAAAAAAAATACAGAGAACGTCAGACAGAAAAAGAAAGGAAAAGAGAAAAAAAGAGAAGGGAGAGGAAGAAGAAAGAAGAATGGAGAAGAGAGATGAAGGGATATAGCCATGAGAAGAAGATGGGGGTTGGAGATCTAGAGCATGCTTGAAAAACCAAGAGAAAGAAATGGAAGAGAAGAAGAATTAGAGAAAATTAGGGTTCAACCAAAAAGGGAGATTCACACAAACAACCCCAAATCCACTACTTGGTCAAGTGAGTTTCCTTAGTTAGTGCTTGGTAACCATAAATCCAAGCTTAGGAATTTTAAATTTGATTTTATTGTTTGATTTCAGAATTGCATGTTGATTATATGGTTTTAAATGAATGCAGAATTGTGATGTAGAATATTCAATTTACATGCATGTATGCTGTTTGTTAAAAGTCCTAAAAGAAGTTGCTGATCTAACAAACCCGTATAGACATATGTGTAATATTTTATTTGTAACTATTTCTATAGTGATATGTTTGGTATGATTCTTATTTTTTTTATAAATTAGACTCGAAATACTACACTTTAGACACCTATTTTTCTGTTTTTCATTGAGTATTGATGGAGAAAAAACTGTTACAAGTTAGGGTATTGCAGCTGTCCTGTTTTCTGAGTGCAGAGGCTTTCCTATCAATAATGTAATTTTTGAGAGGCTTTTATCCAAGAGTAAAATTTTATTCATAAACTAAACTTGTTTATATTTACATAGAGGGGTCGTTTGTCCAAAACCGACTTCGTTTGGTATTTTAATAAAATCATAGAAGTTAATTGAAAGCTGCTGAAATTCTGCTTATGTTGTTGATGCATTATCCCTTGTTGAATACTTGATTGAGAGATTATATATTGTACATATGAATGGTTTATAAGTTTTTATTTAGGTCATTAGTTTTTAAGCTATAAATTGATATGTGAGTTAAGTTATTTAATATTATGAAGAAATGAATGTGAGACACCATTTGGCATCCAAAGATAGTAACCATGCTAATTCTACTCTTGAATCGAATTAGAATGGTTATCAATGACATTTCAGATGTCAAGTACAAAAGTCCTTCAGTTTGGAAGGCAAGTATAGAGTCCTTCCAGTTTGGAAGGCAATCACAGAGTCCTTTCAGTTTGAAAGGCAAGCAAGTAAGTGCAACGCAAGTGGGACACCGCTTGTGGTCATAGACGTATGTCCTGCCTTACAATATAGAGTTAGTTCCTTTTAAGTACCTCGGTGCGTGGGGAACAACGACGTTTTTCACTAACAAAATTAAAATGGGATGTCCAAATGAGTGGTTCGCAAATATTTTGAATGACATGATGATGCCAGGATTGAACCCAAAGCTAGTCCCTCTTAAGTACCTTGGTGTGTGGGGGGCAGCAATGATGTTTATACCTGATGATATGTATAAGTTTACTAATATATGTATATGTGTGGGACTGAGTGCTCTGTTTGCAGGGAATTCACTGAGATTTCATATCTCACCCCCCTCACCCTTTTGTTTCAGGTTAATCCCTCCTATGTTGGAAAACTGTGAAGTATCCCCGGAAATACTTGGCAGTTGTTCCGATGTAAGTTGTTTCTGTTATTGAAGATGTTGCCGGATCGGAGTCAAGTGTCATATTGTCATTGTTTAGTCTCTAAGTATGATTTTGAAAATGTATGAGATGTTTCGCGAAAAACTAATTTCAGTGTATCTTATGTTTTGTATCTAGTAGTATCTCAATGTACTTTGGGGTATTACAGTTTGACAATTTATGATTGATTGATAGTGTAAAAAAACTTTACACAGTCAGCGTATACAAATTAAATTAAAAAAGTATTCGAAAAAAAAAACCGAACTAATGGCCATTGGGTTTTGTTCACATCACAGCCGAAAAAAAAAGAACCAATTTAATTGGTTTGTTCGATTTTGAAATCCATCGAATTATTGGTTCGAGTCTTACGTCCCTAAACTATACTTTTACTGTTTGCCAATTTATGATTGGTTGACAGTGTAAGAAAACTTTACACTGCCAGTGTACACAAATTAAATTAAAAAAAATTATTAGAAAAAAAATAACCGAACTAATGACAATTGGGTTTGTTTCAATTTAGAGTCGAACAAAAAAAAAAGAACCAATTTAATTGGTTGGTTCGGATTTTAAAATTCATCGAATAATTGGTTCGAGTCTTACGACCCTAAACTATACTTTTATTGTTTTCCAATTTATTTATTTATTTTTTATAAATAAGGAGGCATGCAAAAGCATCACAATAGAGACTAACATCCCAACTAGGTTGGCACCTTAGCCACTATCCATCATATGCAGCACACCCCAATTTATTAAAAAAGAACAAAATCAAACAATACAAGAGCATTGGGGGGGGGGGGGGGGGGCATAACCAAACCCATGAAATCACCTAAAACGAAAATTAGGGAGACCTATTCTATTATTATGGAAATCATCCCTAATGAAACTAGGGATTAAATCCCACAAAAAAAAAAACCATTAATCGACAAACCATGATTGGCAATTTTATCTGCACAAGTGTTGCCTTCACGAAAGATATGAGAGCAGCCAAAACGCATATCCCTTATAATGGACATGCAATTATTCCATCTATTCCTAAGTTTCCAAGGAACCATTGATGGAGAGGAGATTGCAGCTACGACCATTTGGGAGTCACATTCCAGTCATAACGACCACCCTTTCTTATGGGCAATTTCAATTTCCAAGATTGCACCCATTAACTCCGCATAAAAAGCAGAATTGACACCAAGGTTGGCTGCAAAGCAACCAAGAGTTGCAGCACTATGATCACGAAAAATGCCACCACAAGCAGAAGGACCCGGAGCACCTCTAGCAGCCCCATCCGTGTTGCACTTGACCCAGTAACAGGGAGGAGGATGCCATCTAACTTCAGTGATTTGGGGAGCACGGTTATGATGGCAGCTGACTCTAAACTCATTTAATATCCTCAGCTCCTGTGAGGATGCAGAAGATGTGCCATTGCTCAAGTTACCTGCCAGGCTAACCAAACCCATGAAATCACCTAAAACGAAAATTAGGGAGACCTATTCTATTATTATGGAAATCATCCCTAATGAAACTAGGGATTAAATCCCACAAAAAAAAAACCATTAATCGACAAACCATGATTGGCAATTTTATCTGCACAAGTGTTGCCTTCACGAAAGATATGAGAGCAGCCAAAACGCATATCCCTTATAATGGACATGCAATTATTCCATCTATTCCTAAGTTTCCAAGGAACCATTGATGGAGAGGAGATTGCAGCTATGACCATTTGGGAGTCACATTCCAGTCATAACGACCACCCTTTCTTATGGGCAATTTCAATTGCCAAGATTGCACCCATTAACTCCGCATAAAAAGCAGAATTGACACCAAGGTTGGCTGCAAAGCAACCAAGAGTTGCAGCACTATGATCACGAAAAATGGCACCACAAGCAGAAGGACCCGGAGCACCTCTAGCAGCCCCATCCGTGTTGCACTTGACCCAGTAACAGGGAGGAGGATGCCATCTAACTTCAGTGATTTGGGGAGCACGGTTATGATGGCAGCTGACTCTAAACTCATTTAATATCCTCAGCTCCTGTGAGGATGCAGAAGATGTGCCATTGCTCAAGTTACCTGCCAGGCTAACCTTAGCAAGGATCATGTTTTTAGCAACCTGCAAGGGAATGATTTTGTCATCAAATCTTGATTTATTTCTGCAGTGCCAAATTGCCCAGATGATACTTGAAATTGCAGCAGTCAAAAGGTCCTTTACTTGAGAGCTCCATTGATGCTCACAGATTGAAAAAACAGTAAGCATTGAGGTAGTATCAATAGTCAAGCTAATTGTGTTGCTCAGCCAGGACCACAAATTCTTAGCAAAGGCACATTGAAAGAATAGGTGAGCAGTTGTTTCATAACTACAACCACATAAATTACATCTAGAGACAACCATGCAGCCATTGGCCCAATGATTATCATCAGTAGGCATACGGTTGTGAATGATTCTCCAAACCAAGAAGGAAATGGAAGGAGGGACACAATTAATCCAAAGAGACTTGGACCAAGAAACAGTTTGTCATTGCTGAGGAGGAACTGATTGGCATCCTTCAGTGTTAGAGACCCCGATTCACTTCTACACCACACACGGGTATCCTTACAAGGAACAGATGGAATGCTGATGTGCATGAGTTCTTCAGCAATAGCTGGGCAGTGCTGTAAAATAATGCTTGGTATATTCCAGGAGTTATTGAACCAGAAGTCCTTAACCTTTGCTTTTAAGGAAGATTGTAATTGAGCTGGTAAATCAAGCAAGGAGTTCAAGGGTTTAGACAACCATATATCATTCCAAAAGTTGATATCATAACCATCACCAAGCATCCAGGCTGAGTTTTCCAGAACTGTATTAAGATGAGGCTTGATTCCAGACCAGATTGAGGAGGAGATAGAGTATTGGATCACTTTGTTTTTTCTCAAAACTCTTGCTCTCAGAAGATAGGCCCACTGCTCAGAGGAAGAGGTGAAATCCCAGCACAGCTTGAGCATTGAAGCATTGTTAATAGATCTAAAGGATCTAAGGCCAAGACCTCCCTCAGCCTCAGGTTTGCACAGTTTGTGCCAAGCCACTGTCACAGTTTTTTTTATTTCTGTATTGCCAGACCATATGAAGTTTCTCAGCCAACAGTCAATGGATTTCAACAAGCTAGAAGGCCATGAAAAAACCTGAAAGCTATACAACATCATACCAGTAATCACAGATTTTACTAGTTGTATTCTGCCCATGATTGACAACATACTACCTTTCCATGTGGCTAGCTTGGATCTGATCTTATCTGCAATGGATTGCAAGTAGGATTTCCTTGGCTTACCTTTAAACACAGGCAGCCCAAGATATGTGAAAGGAAACCTACCAGCAGTGAATCCTAAAACATTGGCAATGGAAGACATTCTGTTGATAGAAATGTTACCTACATAAAACTTGGATTTTTGAGTGTTAATCATTTGACCAGAGGCCTCTTCATACTCCTTAAAGAGGGACATTAACAAGGACAAATTCTAAGTGGAAGCTCTGCAAAAGATGAGAATGTCATCCGCATATAAGATATGACTAGGAGGACTGAAGCGTCTAGGGCCAGCCATTGTTTTGAGCTTACCCTCTTGAACCAACTTGCAGATAGCCCTGCTCAATACATCTTCTGCAATACAAAATAGAAGAGGTGACAGTGGATCACCCTGCCTAACTCCCCTCTTACAAGATAAAAAACCAACTGACTTGCCATTGACCCCAATAGAAAGTTTAGCTGACTTCAGAATAGTCTCTATCCAATGGCAGAACTTGACATCAAAACCAAAAGAATGCAGTACCTTCAAAAGGAAAGACCAGTCCATGGTGTCAAAAGCCTTCTTGACATCAATCTTCAAGGCCAACTTACCACCAAAAGCCCTTTTATCCAGCATATTAACACACTCTGATGTAGTGCAGAGACAATCAGTAATATACCTACCTTGTATAAAACCTTTTTGATTATCAGAGACAATCTTTGGTGCAACCTTAGCCAGCCTATCTGCTAAGACTTTAGTGATGATTTTGAACTGGAAATTAGCCAAGGCAATAGGCCTAAATTCCTCCACTCTATCAGCACCTTGAGTCTTAGGGATTAGAACCAACAGATTTGAATTCAGGTTCGGCAGCAACCAGCCCTGCTCAAAAAATTGAATGACTGCTTTGCAAACATCATGCTGAACAATTTCCCAATAATTTTGAAAGAAGAAGCCTCCAAATCCATCCGGCCCTGGAGCACCATTGGCATTTAGTGAGAATACAACATTTTTCACTTCTTCAAGGGAAGGCAGATTTGTTAGCATTAGATTGTCTTCTCTAGATACCATCGGGTTTACAATTCTGTCAACTAAGCCATTGTCCCTGCACTTATTTTCAGTACTGAACAGCTTGGTGTAATAGTTCAAAACATGATCCTCTATATCCTTTGCATCAAGCAGAACTTGATCATCATTTCTGAGCATGGAAATTTGCTTTGAGACATTCCTAATCTTGGTGATCCTATGGAAGAATTCAGTGTTCCTATCACCTTGAATGTGCCAATCCAATCTGGATTTTTCCTTCCAGAATTCTTCTTGGTAGTGCAAAGCATTTTGCAGTTCAGTTTGGACCTGCTTTTCTTGCTCAAATAGCAAATCAGTCATTCCTGAAGAATTAATTATTTGCCGAATGCTGTCTACTTTAGCCATAGCAGAAGCAACTTTGATGTTCACATTCCCAAAAGAGTCTTTGTTCCAGCTTTTTAATCTCCCTTTCAACAATTTTAGTTTCTGAGACAGTATGAACATAGGACAACCTATTACCCCAGAATTCCAAACCTCTTCAATTATCTTAGTGCAGTCAGGGTTTGAAGCCCACATCTTCATGAATTTAAAAGAAGAACCAAAGTTATTGTCCTATTTCCTCAAAGACAAAAGCAATGGATGATGATCCGATTTGCTTCTAAGGAGTGTGCAACAAGCAACACTAGACCAGTAACTAAGCCATTTGTCATTGCAAACCACTCTATCAAGCCTTTTCTTTGTTAGAGCATTACCTCTTTTGCCATTAGACCAAGTGAATTGAGCACCACGGGTCATAATATGAGATAGTTGGCAGCTGTCTGACCAAAGCTTAAACTCCTCCAAAGCAATCCTCAAAGGCAAGCAACCACCCCTTTGCTCATGAGCACCAAGGACCACATTGTAATCACCAATGAAGCACCATGGTCCATCATTTGCTTGCTGTAGAGCCAACATTTCAGCCCACAACTCTCTTCTTTTCAGATAACTAGTACTAGCATATATAGCAGATATGAAAACTTCCTGAGATTCCATCTTTAATGAGAAGGAAACCTGCTGATTAGAGCAAGCAATAACAGAAGGTTGCAATGTTGCATGACAAATGCACCAAAGATTAGCAAGAGGGAATTCCTATCATTAACTGCAAAAACTTTAAGATTCAGTTTTGTCCAAAACCTTTCAGGGAATTGAGCAATGCTGATCCAAGGCTCAGCAATGAAGATTAGCTCAGGCTTATTTGAAACCAGAAATTTCTTCAGAACTAACCTAGTATCTAGGTTGCCAATTCCTCTAACATTCCAGAATAGTAACTTCATCATGCAAAATTACTAGGACCAGCCCTATTTCGGGCTTTTGTTTTACCAGCCTTTGCTAGGGAAATCTGTTTTTTCCTCAGTATTTTCTTTTGAGATTTTGAAATGAACACTTCAAAGTTACCTTGTTCGGGCTGAACTACATTAGCTTCAAGACATTCCTCTTCCACATCAGTGTCTTCCTCCTCAATACCATTACTCCAGAATTCAGACACAATCCTGATATCCTGCTCATCTTGCTGAGGAAGATTATGCACCAAGGAGGGTACAACTGCATTAATACTCTGGGGGATAGAATTGACATTGTGTTCTATGCCACCCATTGATTCAGAGACATGACTAATAGATTGCACTCCATTTCCAATGTTTTCTGCACCAACCATTGGAGTCTGAAATCCAGGATCAGTTAAAACTCTGGCTGCCTGGGGAGATTCCGGATGAATTGATTCATCATATTCAGAAGAATTCCCATCCTCTTGAATTCCTTGACTATTTTCTGCAATATTGGCAATCTGCTGCACTACTGCATTATTCATATCTGGAATACCTCCATTGGTATCATCCGAAACTTGGATATGAGCCTGATTTCCATAGTTAACTGGATCCTGACCTGAAACTTCCTTTTCACCAATCACATGCTCAGGGATAACCCTATCTTCAACATCTGGTTTCCTGACACTAGTCTGTTTAGGAACATATGCGGATCTTGGTTTCTGGTTTAAAGGTTGTTCCTTTCGGGATGCAGGATTGTTAAGGTTTCTCTTGCATTCCCCTGCAGCATGCCCTATCGAGAGGCAGCATGAACAAAAAGAGGGGAGTCTTTCATAGTCAAACGTAACATAAAATGCATGAGCCTCCCTTTCAACCCTGATACCATTTGGGATAGGACCAGAAAGATCAATATCAACCAGGATTCTGGCAAAGTGGCCAAAGACTTTATTTTTTGTAGATTCATCTAGAGCAATTGGAGTTCCTATTCCATTTGCAATCTCAAAGAGAATTTTCGGCCTCCAATACTCCATAGGCAGATCATAGATTCTAACCCAAGATTGAACATGGGTTTGTTTTTGAAGATTCGGATTAAAATCTGGACTCCATTGATAAAGCCTTAGCATGCCTGGTTGCAGATTCCAGTATCCAACAATCCAAACACTACGCAGATCTTCCAAGGATGCAAAGTTGAATTCGTAATATCCTTTGCCTAAAGGAATCATGCGCCAATGACCAATCGGGTTCCATAGTTTCGAAAACTTTTCTCTCAAGTCTTGAAATTTGATTGGCCGGTTACCTTTCTGAAGGACCAAACGACCATGCATACCATTTTTGCTGCTTTCCAATCCGAGCTTATATTCCTCCTCCGAGATTTTTATCCAGAACACGTCTCCTATCAGTCGTGGCTTAGGCAACTGACTGATAGGAATGTCCAAAGAGTTGGAAAGTGTCTGGGCAAAGGATTTCTTTTGTGCAGGAAGAGAAGGAGGCGATGAAGAGGAAGGCAAGGACGCTGGGGCAAGAGACAGAATGAATGGCCATTTGCAGGGACAACCAGAAGCCATGATCATGCAAACCCTAGATATTCATGCAACAACCATTTTCCAATTTATGATTGGTTGACAGTGTAAAATAACTTTACACTGTCAGTATATACAAATTAAATTAAAAAAAAGTATCAGCAAAAAAAAAACCGAACTAATGACCATTGGGTTTGGTTCACATCGGAGCAGAACAAAAAAAAGACCCAATTTAATTGGTTGGTTCGATTTTCAAATTCATCGAATTATTGGTTTGAGTCTTACGACCCTAAACTATACTTTTACTGTTTGCTAATTTATGATTGGTTGACAGTGTAAAAAAACCTTACACTGTCAGCGTATACAAATTAAATTAAAAAAAAGTAGCAGCAAAAAACAAAAAACCAAACTAATGACCATTCGGTTTGGTTCACATCGGAGACAGACAAGAACTAATTTAATTGGTTGGTTCAGATTTTCAAATTCATCGAATTATTGCTTCGAGTCTTACGTCCCTAAACTATACTTTTACTGTTTGCCAATTTATGATTGGTTGACAGTGTAAAAAAACTTTACACTGCTAGTGTATACAAATTAAATTTTAAAAAAAGTATTAGCAAAAAAATGACAAAAAAAATAACTGAACTAATGACCATTGGATTTGGTTCATTTAGAGCCGAACACAAAAAAAAAAACCAATTTAATTGGTTGGTTCGGATTTTCAAATTGATCGAATGATTGGTTCGAGTCTTACAACTCTAAACTTTTTTTGAAGAACACGTAGCTAAATCCAACAAAATATATGTTTAAAAATGAACAAATAAATTTAAATAATCCAAAATAATCCATCAGTTGACAACTCTTTCAACTGTTATAGGAACAGTAGAAAAAAAAGTTATCAATTGATAAAGTGATATACATATTGAATGTTAAAATATATATAAATAGTATAGTATAGTAATTGGTTCGGTTCCAAAATAATCGACCCAATGACCATTGGGTTTGGTTCAATTCGGAGCCGTACACAAAAATTAAAAAAAGGAACCAATTTAATTGGTTGGTTCGGATTTTAAAATTCATCAAATTATTGGTTCGAGTCTTACGACCCTAAACTTTTTCGAAGAACACAGTAGCTTTGCTACCTTTCCTGGCTAAAAAAATTTAAAAACAAAAAAAATATATAAACTTTGAAAAGTCAATAACAATATTCGAACCAATTAAAATTGTTTTGGTTTGAACCGGAAAATATTTAAAAAATATATAATTAAACAAAAAATATATAAAATTGTAATTTAAAACTATTAAAGTATATTTACTGTAACACCCGGGAGCCGACGAGGGCGGGTAGTGATCGTCAGTGCAAGAAGGCACGGACAAGGAGTGGCTCCTGGCAGGCTTCTAGGAGGAGGGACACATGAATGAACTGATTACACACCCGAATGAGAGAGATCCTGAGACTGCGTAGGTATGGGACTATACAGTTGAGAATGACTTATTTGAATTGATTGGTACTACCTATACCAATAAGATGCATCTTCTTTTTGGTTGCCCATCACTTAAGAACTCCACAGTTAAGCGTGCTTGACTTGGAGTAATTCTGGGATGGGTTACCTCCCGGGAAGTTTTCCCAGGAAGCGTGAGAGTGAGGACAAAGCACGCTGAAAAAGACCCGTGTTGGTGCAGTGGGACAGATCGTCAATCCAAAGAGTAGCCAGGGATGTTACATCTACATTCACATATAAGATTATAAAAATTAAACCATCAAGAACATGACAACTATGCTTTTACTGTTTGCCAATTTCTGATTGGTGGATAGTGTAAAAAAACTTTAAAATGTCAGTGTAGACAAATTGAATTAAAAAGTATTAGAAAAAAATAAAAAAAAAATCGAACTAATAACCATTGGGTTTGGTTCAATTCAGAGCTGAACAAAAAAAAAAGAACCAATTTAATTGGTTGGTTCGGATTTTCAAATTCATTGAATTAATGGTTTGAGTCTTACGACCCTAAACTATACTGTTACTGTTTGCCAATATATGATTGGTTGACAGTGTAAAAAAACTTTATACTGTCAGCATATACAAATTAAATTAAAAAAAAGTAGCAGCAAAAAACAAAAAGCCAAACTAATGACCATTGGGTTTGGTTCACATCGGAGACAAACAAGAACTAATTTAATTGGTTGGTTCGGATTTTCAAATTCGTCGAATTATTGCTTCGAGTCTTACGTCCCTAAACTATACTTTTACTGTTTGCCAATTTAAGATTGGTTGATAGTGTAAAAAAACTTTACAATGCTAGTATATACAAATTAAATTAAAAAAAAAAGTATTAGCACAAAAACGACAAAAAAATAACTGAACTAATGACCATTGGATTTGGTTCATTGAGAGCCGAACACAAAAAAAACCAATTTAATTGGTTGGTTCGGATTTTCAAATTCATCGAATTATTGGTTCGAGTCTTACAACTCTAAACTTTTTTGAAGAACACGGTAGCTAAATCCAACAAAATATATGTTTAAAAATAAATAAATAAATTTAAATAATCCAAAATAATCCATCGATTGACAACTCTTTCAACTGTTACAGGAACAGTAGAAAAAAATTTTATCAATTGATAAAGTGATATACGTATTGAATATTAAAAAATATATAAATATTATAGTATAGTAATTGGTTCGGTTCCAAAATAACCGACCCAATGAGCATTGGGTTTGGTTCAATTCGGAGCCGTACACAAAAAAGAAAAAAAACGAACCAATTTAATTGGTTGGTTTGGATTTTAAAATTCATCGAATTATTGGTTCGAGTCTAACGACCCTAAACTTCTTCGAAGAACACAGTAGCTTTACTACCGTTCCAGGCTAAAAAAAATTTATAAACTTTGAAAAGTCAATAACAATATTCAAACCAATTAAAATTGTTTTGGTTTTATTTGTTTCGAACTAGAAATATTTAAAATATATATAAAATATTAAATTTAAAAATATAAAATTATATCTACGATAGCATATAAGTATATAAAAATTAAACCATCAAGAACATGACAACTATACTTTTATGTTTGCTAATTTCTGATTGGTTGATAGTGTAAAAAACTTTTAAATGTCAGTGTATACAAATTAAAATAAAAAGTATTAGAAAAAAAATCAAAAAAAAAAACCGAACAAATGACCATTGGGTTTGGTTCAATTTGGAGCCAAACCAAAAAATAAAGAATCAATTTAATTGGTTGGTTCGGATTTTCAAATTCATTGAATTATTGGTTCGAGTCTTACGACCCTAAACTATACTTTTACTGTTTGCCAATTTATGATTGGTTCACTGTAAAAAAACTTTACACTATCAGCGTATACAAATTAAATTAAAAAAAAGTAGCAGCAAAAAACAAAAAAAAACGAACTAATGACCATTGGGTTTGGTTCACATCGGAGACGAACAAGAACTAATTTAATTGGTTGGTTCAGATTTTCAAATTCATTGAATTATTGGTTTGAGTCTTACGACCCTAAACTATACTTTTACTGTTCGCCAATTTATGATTGGTTGACAGTGTAAAAAAACTTTACACTGTCAGCATATACAAATTAAATTAAAAAAAATTAGCAGCAAAAAACAAAAAATCGAACTAATGACCATTGGGTTTGGTTCACATCGGAGACGAACAAGAATTAATTTAATTGGTTAGTTCGGATTTTCAAATTCGTCGAATTATTGCTTCGAGTCTTACGTCCCTAAACTATACTTTTACTGTTTGCCAATTTATGATTGGTTGACAGTGTAAAAAAACTTTACACTATAAAATATAAAATAAAATAAATAAAATAATAGCAAAAACAAAAAAAAAAGTGAACTAATGACCATTGGGTTTGGTTCACGAACCAAAAAAGAACTAATTTAATTGGTTGGTTGATTTTCAAATTCATCGAATTATTGGTTCGCCACGACCTAAACATACTTTCTTTGCCAATTTTTGATTGGTTTGTGAAAAAAAAAAAAAAAAAAAAAAAAAAAAAAAAAAAAAAAAAAAAATAGTGAATAAAAAATTTAAATGTCATGTATACAAATTAAATTAAAAAAAAGGAACAAAAAAATAAAAAAAAAAAAAGGTGAACTAATGACCATTGGGTTTGGTTCACATCGAGACGCAAGAACTAATTTAATTGGTTGGTTCGGATTTTCAAATTCATCGAATTATTGGTTCGAGTCTTACGTCGCTAAACTATACTTTTCTTGTTTGCCAATTTATGATTTGTTGGCAAAAAAAAAAGAGAAAAAAAGGAAAAAAACTTTACGCGCTATACAAATTAAATTAAAAAAAGCTGCAAAAAACAAAAAACCGAACTAATGACCATTGGGTTTGGTTCACATCGGAGACGAACAAGAACTAATTTAATTGATTGGTTCGGATTTTCAAATTCGTCGAATTATTGCTTCGAGTCTTACGTCCCTAAACTATACTTTTACTGTTTGCCAATTTATGATTGGTTGATAGTGTAAAAAATTTTTACGCTGCTATTATATACAAATTAAATTAAAAAAAAGTATTAGCAAAAAAATGACAAAAAAATAACTGAACTAATGACCATTGGATTTGGTTCATTGAGATCCGAACAAAATAAAACCAATTTAATTGGTTGGTTCGGATTTTCAAATTCATCGAATTATTGGTTCGATTCTTACAACTCTAAACTTTTTTGAAGAACACGGTAGCTAAATCCAACAAAATATATGTTTAAAAATAAATAAATAAATTTAAATAATCCAAAATAATCCATCGATTGACAACTCTTTCCACTCTTACAGAGACAGGTAGAAAAAAGTTATCAATTGATAAAGTGATATACGTATTGAATATTAAAATATATATAAATATTATAGTATAGTAATTGGTTCGGTTCCAAAATAACCGACCCAATGACCATTGGGTTTGGTTCAATTCGGAGCCATACACAAAAAAAAAAAAAGCGAACCAATTTAATTGGTTGGTTCGGATTTTAAAATTTATCGAATTATTGGTTCGAGTCTTACGACCCTAAACTTTTTGAAGAACACAGTAGCTTTGCTACCTTTCACGGCTAAAAAAATTCAAAAACAAAAAAAACTTATAATCTTTGAAAAGTCAATAATAATATTTGAACCAATTAAAATTGTTTTTGTTTGATTTGGTTCGAACCGGGAAAATATTTAAAAAATATTTAAAATATTAAATTTAAAACTATTAAAGTATATCTACAATAACATATAAATATATAAAAATTAAACCATCAAGAACATGACAACTATACTTTTATGTTTGCCAATTTCTGATTGGTTGATAGTGTAAAAAAATTTAAATGTCGGTGTATACAAATTAAAATAAAAAGTATTAGAAAAAAAATAAAAAAAAACCGAACAAATGACCATTGGTTTTGGTTCAATGATGAGCAAAACAAAAAACAACAATCAATGTAATTGGTTGGTTCGGATTTTCAAAATCATTGAATTATTTGTTCGAGTCTTACGACCCTAAATTATACTTTTACTTGTTTGCCCATTTATGATTGGTTGACAGTTGTAAAAAAACTTTACACTATCAGCGCATACAAATTAAATTAAAAAAAAGTAGCAGCAAAAAACAAAAAAGCGAACTAATGACCATTGGGTTTGGTTCACATCGGAGACGAACAAGAACTAATTTAATTGGTTGGTTCGGATTTTCAAATTCATCGAATTATTGGTTCGAGTCTTACGTCCCTAAACTATACTTTTACTGTTTGCCAATTTATGATTGGTTGACAGTGTGGTAAAAAACTTTACCTTGTCGGCATATACAAATTAAATAAAAAAAAGTAGCAGCAAAAAACAAAAAACCGAACTAATGACCATTGGGTTTGGTTCACATCGGAGACGAACAAGAACTAATTTAATTGGTTGGTTCGGATTTTCAAATTCGTCGAATTATTGCTTCGAGTCTTACGTCCCTAAACTATACTTTTACTGTTTGCCAATTTATGATTGGTTGATAGTGTAAAAAAACTTTACACTGCTAGTATATACAAATTAAATTAAAAAAAAGTATTAGCAAAAAAAATGACAAAAAAATAACTGAACTAATGACCATTGGATTTGGTTCATTGAGAGCCGAACAAAAAAAAACCAATTTAATTGGTTGGTTCGGATTTTCAAATTCATCGAATTATTGGTTCGATTCTTACAACTCTAAACTTTTTTGAAGAACACGGTAGCTAAATCCCACAAAATATATGTTTAAAAATAAATAAATAAATTTAAATAATCCAAAATAATCCATCGATTGACAACTCTTTCAATCACATACGAGGAACAGTAGAAAAAAAGGTATCAATTGATAAAGTGATGTACGTATTGAATATTAAAATATATATAAATATTATAGTATAGTAATTGGTTCGGTTCCAACATAACCGACCCAATGACCATTGGGTTTGGTTCAATTCGGAGCCATACACAAAAAAGAAAAAAAAATGAACCAATTTAATTGGTTGGTTCGAATTTTAAAATTTATCGAATTATTGGTTCGAGTCTTACGACCCTAAACTTTTTCGAAGAACACAGTAGCTTTGCTACCTTTCCTGGCTAAAAAATTCAAAAACAAAAAAAAAATTATAATCTTTGAAAAGTCAATAATAATATTTGAACCAATTAAAATTGTTTTGGTTTGATTTGTTTTGAACCGAAAAAAATTTAAAATATTAAATTTAAAACTATTAAAGTATATCTACAATAACATATAAGTATATAAAAATTAAACGATCAAGAACATGACAACTATACTTTTATGTTTGCCAATTTCTGATTGGTTGATAGTGTAAAAAAAATTTAAATGTCAGTGTATACAAATTAAAATAAAGAGTATTAGAAAAAAAATCAAAAAAAAAAACCGAACAAATGACCATTGGGTTTGGTTCAATGATGAGCCAAACAAAAAAAAACAATCAATTTAATTGGTTGGTTCGGATTTTCAAAATCATTGAATTATTGGTTCGAGCCTTACGACCCTAAACTATACTTTTACTGTTTGCCAATTTATGATTGGTTGACAGTGTAAAAAAACTTAACACTATCAGCGTATACAAATTAAATTAAAAAAAAGTAGCAGCAAAAAACAAAAAAGTGAACTAATGACCATTGGGTTTGGTTCACATCGGAGACGAACAAGAACTAATTTAATTGGTTGGTTCGGATTTTCAAATTCATCGAATTATTGGTTCGAGTCTTACGTCGCTAAACTATACTTTTACTGTTTGCCAATTTATGATTGGTTGACAGTGTAAAAAAAACTTTACACTGTCAGCATATACAAATTAAATTAAAAAAAAGTAGCTCCAAAAAACAAAAAACCGAACTAATGACCATTGGGTTTGGTTCACATCGGAGACGAACAAGAACTAATTTAATTGGTTGGTTCGGATTTTCAAATTCGTCGAATTATTGCTTCGAGTCTTACGTCCCTAAACTATACTTTTACTGTTTGCCAATTTATGATTGGTTGATAGTGTAAAAAAATTTTACGCTGCTAGTATATACAAATTAAATTAAAAAAAAAGTATTACCAAAAAAATGACAAAAAAATAACTGAACTAATGACCATTGGATTTGGTTCATTGAGATCCGAACAAAAAAAAACCAATTTAATTGGTTGGTTCGGATTTTCAAATTCATCGAATTATTGGTTCGATTCTTACAACTCTAAACTTTTTTGAAGAACACGGTAGCTAAATCCAACAAAATATATGTTTAAAAATAAATAAATAAATTTAAATAATCCAAAATAATCCATCGATTGACAACTCTTTCAATCATTACGAGAACAGTAGAAAAAAGTTATCAATTGATAAAGTGATATACGTATTGAATATTAAAATATATATAAATATTATAGTATAGTAATTGGTTCGGTTCCAAAATAACCGACCCAATGACCATTGGGTTTGGTTCAATTCGGAGCCATACACAAAAAAGAAAAAAAACGAACCAATTTAATTGGTTGGTTCGGATTTTAAAATTTATCGAATTATTGGTTCGAGTCTTACGACCCTAAACTTTTTTCGAAGAACACAGTAGCTTTGCTACCTTTCCTGGCTAAAAAAATTCAAAAACAAAAAAAACTTATAATCTTTGAAAAGTCAATAATAATATTTGAACCAATTAAAATTGTTTTTGTTTGATTTGGTTCGAACCGGAAAATATTTAAAAAATATTTAAAATATTAAATTTAAAACTATTAAAGTATATCTACAATAACATATAAATATATAAAAATTAAACCATCAAGAACATGACAACTATACTTTTATGTTTGCCAATTTCTGATTGGTTGATAGTGTAAAAAAAATTTAAATGTCAGTGTATACAAATTAAAATAAAAAGTATTAGAAAAAAAATCAAAAAAAACCGAACAAATGACCATTGGGTTTGGTTCAATGATGAGCCAAACAAAAAACAACAATCAATTTAATTGGTTGGTTCGGATTTTCAAAATCATTGAATTATTGGTTCGAGTCTTACGACCCTAAACTATACTTTTACTGTTTGCCCATTTATGATTGGTTGACAGTGTAAAAAAACTTAACACTATCAGCGTATACAAATTAAATTAAAAAAAAGTAGCAGCAAAAAACAAAAAAGCGAACTAATGACCATTGGGTTTGGTTCACATCGGAGACGAACAAGAACTAATTTAATTGGTTGGTTCGGATTTTCAAATTCATCGAATTATTGGTTCGAGTCTTACGTCCCTAAACTATACTTTTACTGTTTGCCAATTTATGATTGGTTGGGAGTGTAAAAAACTTTACACGGTCAGCATAAAAAAATTAAATTAAAAAAAAAGTAGCAGCAAAAAAAAAAAAACCGAACTAATGACCATTGGGTTTGGTTCACATCGGAGACAAACAAGAACTAATTTAATTGGTTGGTTCGGATTTTCAAATTCGTCAATTATTGCTTGAGTCTTACGTCCCTAAACTATACTTTTCTTTTTTGCCAATTTATGATTGGTTGATAGTGTAAAAAATTTTACCTGCTAGTATATACAAATTAAATTAAAAAAAAGTATTAGCAAAAAAATGACAAAAAAATAACTGAACTAATGACCATTGGATTTGGTTCATTGAGATCCGAACAAAAAAAAACCAATTTAATTGGTTGGTTCGGATTTTCAAATTCATCGAATTATTGGTTCGATTCTTACAACTCTAAACTTTTTTGAAGAACACGGTAGCTAAATCCAACAAAATATATGTTTAAAAATAAATAAATAAACTTAAATAATCCAAAATAATCCATCTGTTGACAACTCTTTCAACTGTTATAGGAACAGTAGAAAAAAAGTTATCAATTGATAAAGTGATATACATATTGAATGTTAAAATATATATAGATAGTATAGTATAGTAATTGGTTCGGTTCCAAAATAACCGACCCAATGACCATTGGGTTTGGTTCAATTCGGAGCCATACACAAAAAAGAAAAAAAACGAACCAATTTAATTGGTTGGTTCGGATTTTAAAATTTATCGAATTATTGGTTCGAGTCTTACGACCCTAAACTTTTTCGAAGAACACAGTAGCTTTGCTACCTTTCCTGGCTAAAAAATTCAAAAACAAAAAAAAATTATAATCTTTGAAAAGTCAATAATAATATTTGAACCAATTAAAATTGTTTTGGTTTGATTTGTTTTGAACCGGAAAATATTTAAAATATTAAATTTAAAACTATTAAAGTATATCTACAATAACATATAAGTATATAAAAATTAAACGATCAAGAACATGACAACTATACTTTTATGTTTGCCAATTTCTGATTGGTTGATAGTGTAAAAAAAATTTAAATGTCAGTGTATACAAATTAAAATAAAGAGTATTAGAAAAAAAATCAAAAAAAAAAACCGAACAAATGACCATTGGGTTTGGTTCAATGATGAGCCAAACAAAAAAAAACAATCAATTTAATTGGTTGGTTCGGATTTTCAAAATCATTGAATTATTGGTTCGAGCCTTACGACCCTAAACTATACTTTTACTTTTTGCCAATTTATGATTGGTTGACAGTGTAAAAAAACATAACACTATCAGCGTATACAAATTAAATTAAAAAAAAGTAGCAGCAAAAAACAAAAAAGTGAACTAATGACCATTGGGTTTGGTTCACATCGGAGACGAACAAGAACTAATTTAATTGGTTGGTTCGGATTTTCAAATTCATCGAATTATTGGTTCGAGTCTTACGTCGCTAAACTATACTTTTACTGTTTGCCAATTTATGATTGGTTGACAGTGTAAAAAAAACTTTACACTGTCAGCATATACAAATTAAATTAAAAAAAAGTAGCTGCAAAAAACAAAAAACCGAACTAATGACCATTGGGTTTGGTTCACATCGGAGACGAACAAGAACTAATTTAATTGGTTGGTTCGGATTTTCAAATTCGTCGAATTATTGCTTCGAGTCTTACGTCCCTAAACTATACTTTTACTGTTTGCCAATTTATGATTGGTTGATAGTGTAAAAAATTTTTACGCTGCTAGTATATACAAATTAAATTAAAAAAAAGTATTAGCAAAAAAATGACAAAAAAATAACTGAACTAATGACCATTGGATTTGGTTCATTGAGATCCGAACAAAAAAAAACCAATTTAATTGGTTGGTTCGGATTTTCAAATTCATCGAATTATTGGTTCGATTCTTACAACTCTAAACTTTTTTGAAGAACACGGTAGCTAAATCCAACAAAATATATGTTTAAAAATAAATAAATAAATTTAAATAATCCAAAATAATCCATCGATTGACAACTCTTTCAACTGTTACAGGAACAGTAGAAAAAAGTTATCAATTGATAAAGTGATATACGTATTGAATATTAAAATATATATAAATATTATAGTATAGTAATTGGTTCGGTTCCAAAATAACCGACCCAATGAGCATTGGGTTTGGTTCAATTCGGAGCCATACACAAAAAAGAAAAAAACGAACCAATTTAATTGGTTGGTTCGGATTTTAAAATTTATCGAATTATTGGTTCGAGTCTTACGACCCTAAACTTTTTCGAAGAACACAGTAGCTTTGCTACCTTTCCTGGCTAAGAAAATTCAAAAACAAAAAAAACTTATAATCTTTGAAAAGTCAATAATAATATTTGAACCAAATAAAATTGTTTTTGTTTGATCTGGTTCGAACCGGAAAATATTTTAAAAATATTTAAAATATTAAATTTAAAACTATTAAAGTATATCTACAATAACATATAAATATATAAAAATTAAACCATCAAGAACATGACAACTATACTTTTATGTTTGCCAATTTCTGATTGGTTGATAGTGTAAAAAAAATTTAAATGTCGGTGTATACAAATTAAAATAAAAAGTATTAGAAAAAAATAAAAAAAAAAAGCGAACAAATGACCATTGGGTTTGGTTCAATGATGAGCCAAACAAAAAACAACAATCAATTTAATTGGTTGGTTCGGATTTTCAAAATCATTGAATTATTGGTTCGAGTCTTACGACCCTAAACTATACTTTTCTTGTTTGCCCATTTATGATTGGTTGGCAGTGTAAAAAAACTTAACACTATCAGCGTATACAAATTAAATTAAAAAAAGTAGCAGCCAAAAACAAAAAAGTGAACTAATGACCATTGGGTTTGGTTCACATCGGAGACGAACAAGAACTAATTTAATTGGTTGGTTCGGATTTTCAAATTCATCGAATTATTGGTTCGAGTCTTACGTCGCTAAACTATACTGTTTCTGTTTGCCAATATCTCAGTGCTTGACAGAGTAAAAAAACTTTACCTTTGTCGGCATATACAAATTAAATTAAAAAAAGTAGCAGCAAAAAACAAAAAAGAACTAATGACCATTGGGTTTGGTTCACATCGGAGACGAACAAGAACTAATTTAATTGGTTGGTTCGGATTTTCAAATTCAAACGTCGAATTATTGCTTCGAGTCTTACGTCCCTAAACTATACTTTTACTGTTTGCCAATTTATGATTGGTTGATAGTGTAAAAAAATTTTACGCTGCTAGTATATACAAATTAAATTAAAAAAAAGTATTAGCAAAAAAATGACAAAAAAATAACTGAACTAATGACCATTGGATTTGGTTCATTGAGATCCGAACAAAAAAAAACCAATTTAATTGGTTGGTTCGGATTTTCAAATTCATCGAATTATTGGTTCGATTCTTACAACTCTAAACTTTTTTGAAGAACACGGTAGCTAAATCCAACAAAATATATGTTTAAAAATAAATAAATAAATTTAAATAATCCAAAATAATCCATCGATTGACAACTCTTTCAACTGTTACAGGAACAGTAGAAAAAAGTTATCAATTGATAAAGTGATATACGTATTGAATATTAAAATATATATAAATATTATAGTATAGTAATTGGTTCGGTTCCAAAATAACCGACCCAATGAGCATTGGGTTTGGTTCAATTCGGAGCCATACACAAAAAAGAAAAAAATGAACCAATTTAATTGGTTGGTTCGGATTTTAAAATTTATCGAATTATTGGTTCGAGTCTTACGACTCTAAACTTTTTCGAAGAACACAGTAGCTTTGCTACCTTTCCTGGCTAAGAAAATTCAAAAACAAAAAAAACTTATAATCTTTGAAAAGTCAATAATAATATTTGAACCAAATAAAATTGTTTTTGTTTGATCTGTTTCTAACCGGAAAATATTTTAAAAATATTTAAAATATTAAATTTAAAACTATTAAAGTATATCTACAATAACATATAAATATATAAAAATTAAACCATCAAGAACATGACAACTATACTTTTATGTTTGCCAATTTCTGATTGGTTGATAGTGTAAAAAAAATTTAAATGTCAGTGTATACAAATTAAAATAAAAAGTATTAGAAAAAAATAAAAAAAAAAACGAACAAATGACCATTGGGTTTGGTTCAATGATGAGCCAAACAAAAAACAACAATCAATTTAATTGGTTGGTTCGGATTTTCAAAATCATTGAATTATTGGTTCGAGTCTTACGACCCTAAACTATACTTTTACTGTTTGCCCATTTATGATTGGTTGACAGTGTAAAAAAACTTAACACTATCAGCGTATACAAATTAAATTAAAAAAAGTAGCAGCAAAAAACAAAAAAGCGAACTAATGACCATTGGGTTTGGTTCACATCGAGACGAACAAGAACTAATTTAATTGGTTGGTTCGGATTTTCAAATTCATCGAATTATTGGTTCGAGTCTTACGTCCCTAAACTATACTTTTCTTGTTTGCCAATTTATGATTGGTTGGCATGTAAAAAAACTTTACCTTTGTCGGCATATACAAATTAAATTAAAAAAAAAGTAGCTGCAAAAAACAAAAAACCGAACTAATGACCATTGGGTTTGGTTCACATCGGAGACGAACAAGAACTAATTTAATTGGTTGGTTCGGATTTTCAAATTCGTCGAATTATTGCTTCGAGTCTTACGTCCCTAAACTATACTTTTACTGTTTGCCAATTTATGATTGGTTGATAGTGTAAAAAAATTTTACGCTGCTAGTATATACAAATTAAATTAAAAAAAAGTATTAGCAAAAAAATGACAAAAAAATAACTGAACTAATGACCTTTGGATTTGGTTCATTGAGATCCGAACAAAAAAAAACCAATTTAATTGGTTGGTTCGGATTTTCAAATTCATCGAATTATTGGTTCGATTCTTACAACTCTAAACTTTTTTGAAGAACACGGTAGCTAAATCCAACAAAATATATGTTTAAAAATAAATAAATAAATTTAAATAATCCAAAATAATCCATCGATTGACAACTCTTTCAACTGTTACAGGAACAGTAGAAAAAAGTTATCAATTGATAAAGTGATATACGTATTGAATATTAAAATATATATAAATATTATAGTATAGTAATTGGTTCGGTTCCAAAATAACCGACCCAATGAGCATTGGGTTTGGTTCAATTCGGAGCCATACACAAAAAAGAAAAAAATGAACCAATTTAATTGGTTGGTTCGGATTTTAAAATTTATCGAATTATTGGTTCGAGTCTTACGACTCTAAACTTTTTCGAAGAACACAGTAGCTTTGCTACCTTTCCTGGCTAAAAAAATTCAAAAACAAAAAAAACTTATAATCTTTGAAAAGTCAATAATAATATTTGAACCAATTAAAATTGTTTTTGTTTGATTTGGTTCGAACCGGAAAATATTTTAAAAATATTTAAAATATTAAATTTAAAACTATTAAAGTATATCTACAATAACATATAAATATATAAAAATTAAACCATCAAGAACATGACAACTATACTTTTATGTTTGCCAATTTCTGATTGGTTGATAGTGTAAAAAAAATTTAAATGTCAGTGTATACAAATTAAAATAAAAAGTATTAGAATAAAAATAAAAAAAAACCGAACAAATGACCATTGGGTTTGGTTCAATGATGAGCCAAACAAAAAACAACAATCAATTTAATTGGTTGGTTCGGATTTTCAAAATCATTGAATTATTGGTTCGAGTCTTACGACCCTAAACTATACTTTTACTGTTTGCCCATTTATGATTGGTTGACAGTGTAAAAAAACTTAACACTATCAGCGTATACAAATTAAATTAAAAAAAGTAGCAGCAAAAAACAAAAAAGCGAACTAATGACCATTGGGTTTGGTTCACATCGGAGACGAACAAGAACTAATTTAATTGGTTGGTTCGGATTTTCAAATTCATCGAATTATTGGTTCGAGTCTTACGTCCCTAAACTATACTTTTACTTGTTTGCCAATTTATGATTGGTTGATGAGT
Source organism: Sophora flavescens (assembly GCA_030762895.1). Taxonomy (NCBI): domain Eukaryota; kingdom Viridiplantae; phylum Streptophyta; class Magnoliopsida; order Fabales; family Fabaceae; genus Sophora; species Sophora flavescens. The sequence goes on along the minus strand of CM061063.1, from coordinate 205,864,647 downwards.
GTAAAAAAACTTTACCTGTGGGCATATACAAATTAAATTAAAAAAAGCAGCAAAAAAAAAAAAACCGAACTAATGACCATTGGGTTTGGTTCACATCGGAGACGAACAAGAACTAATTTAATTGGTTGGTTCGGATTTTCAAATTGTCGAATTATTGCTTGAGTCTTACGTCCCTAAACTATACTTTTACTGTTTGCCAATTTATGATTGGTTGATAGTGTAAAAAACATTACACTGCTAGTATATACAAATTAAATTAAAAAAAAGTATTAGCAAAAAAATGACAAAAAAATAACTGAACTAATGACCATTGGATTTGGTTCATTGAGATCCGAACAAAAAAAAACCAATTTAATTGGTTGGTTCGGATTTTCAAATTCATCGAATTATTGGTTCGATTCTTACAACTCTAAACTTTTTTGAAGAACACGGTAGCTAAATCCAACAAAATATATGTTTAAAAATAAATAAATAAATTTAAATAATCCAAAATAATCCATCGATTGACAACTCTTTCAACTGTTACAGGAACAGTAGAAAAAAGTTATCAATTGATAAAGTGATATACGTATTGAATATTAAAATATATATAAATATTATAGTATAGTAATTGGTTCGGTTCCAAAATAACCGACCCAATGACCATTGGGTTTGGTTCAATTCGGAGCCATACACAAAAAAGAAAAAAACGAACCAATTTAATTGGTTGGTTCGGATTTTAAAATTTATCGAATTATTGGTTCGAGTCTTACGACCCTAAACTTTTTCGAAGAACACAGTAGCTTTGCTACCTTTCCTGGCTAAGAAAATTCAAAAACAAAAAAAACTTATAATCTTTGAAAAGTCAATAATAATATTTGAACCAATTAAAATTGTTTTGGTTTGGTTTGTTTTGAACCGGAAAATATTTAAAATATTAAATTTAAAACTATTAAAGTATATCTACAATAACATATAAGTATATAAAAATTAAACGATCAAGAACATGACAACTATACTTTTATGTTTGCCAATTTCTGATTGGTTGATAGTGTAAAAAAAATTTAAATGTCAGTGTATACAAATTAAAATAAAGAGTATTAGAAAAAAATCAAAAAAAAAAAACCGAACAAATGACCATTGGGTTTGGTTCAATGATGAGCCAAACAAAAAAAAACAATCAATTTAATTGGTTGGTTCGGATTTTCAAAATCATTGAATTATTGGTTCGAGCCTTACGACCCTAAACTATACTTTTACTGTTTGCCAATTTATGATTGGTTGACAGTGTAAAAAAACTTAACACTATCAGCGTATACAAATTAAATTAAAAAAAAGTAGCAGCAAAAAAACAAAAAAGTGAACTAATGACCATTGGGTTTGGTTCACATCGAGACGAACAAGAACTAATTTAATTGGTTGGTTTGGATTTTCAAATTCATCGAATTATTGGTTAGAGTCTTACGTCCCTAAACTATACTTTTCAGTTTGACAATTTATGATTGGTTGGTAAAAACTTTACGGATTCAAATTAAATTAAAAAAGTAGCTGCAAAAACAAAAAAGACTAAGACCATTGGGTTTGGTTCACATCGGAGACGAACAAGAACTAATTTAATTGGTTGGTTCGGATTTTCAAATTCGTCAATTATTGCTTGAGTCTTACGTCCCTAAACTATACTTTTACTGTTTGCCAATTTATGATTGGTTGATAGTGTAAAAAATTTTTACGCTGCTAGTATATACAAATTAAATTAAAAAAAAGTATTAGCAAAAAATTGACAAAAAAATAACTGAACTAATGACCTTTGGATTTGGTTCATTGAGATCCGAACAAAAAAAAAACAATTTAATTGGTTGGTTCGGATTTTCAAATTCATCGAATTATTGGTTCGATTCTTACAACTCTAAACTTTTTTGAAGAACACGGTAGCTAAATCCAACAAAATATATGTTTAAAAATAAATAAATAAATTTAAATAATCCAAAATAATCCATCGATTGACAACTCTTTCAAGTCATTACAGGAACAGTAGAAAAAAGTTATCAATTGATAAAGTGATATACGTATTGAATATTAAAATATATATAAATATTATAGTATAGTAATTGGTTCGGTTCCAAAATAACCGACCCAATGAGCATTGGGTTTGGTTCAATTCGGAGCCATACACAAAAAAGAAAAAAACGAACCAATTTAATTGGTTGGTTCGGATTTTAAAATTTATCGAATTATTGGTTCGAGTCTTACGACCCTAAACTTTTTCGAAGAACACAGTAGCTTTGCTACCTTTCCTGGCTAAGAAAATTCAAAAACAAAAAAAAACTTATAATCTTTGAAAAGTCAATAATAATATTTGAAACAAATAAAATTGTTTTTGTTTGATCTGGTTCGAACCGGAAAATATTTTAAAAATATTTAAAATATTAAATTTAAAACTATTAAAGTATATCTACAATAACATATAAATATATAAAAATTAAACCATCAAGAACATGACAACTATACTTTTATGTTTGCCAATTTCTGATTGGTTGATAGTGTAAAAAAAATTTAAATGTCAGTGTATACAAATTAAAATAAAAAGTATTAGAATAAAAATAAAAAAAAAACCGAACAAATGACCATTGGGTTTGGTTCAATGATGAGCCAAACAAAAAACAACAATCAATTTAATTGGTTGGTTCGGATTTTCAAAATCATTGAATTATTGGTTCGAGTCTTACGACCCTAAACTATACTTTTACTGTTTGCCCATTTATGATTGGTTGACAGTGTAAAAAAACTTAACACTATCAGCGTATACAAATTAAATTAAAAAAAAGTAGCAGAAAAAAACAAAAAAGTGAACTAACGACCATTGGGTTTGGTTCACATCGGAGACGAACAAGAACTAATTTAATTGGTTGGTTCAGATTTTCAAATTCATCGAATTATTGGTTCGAGTCTTATGTCGCTAAACTATACTTTTACTTGTTTGCCAATTTATGATTGGTTGGCAGTGTAAAAAAACTTTTCACTTTGTCGGCATATACAAATTAAATTAAAAAAAAGTAGCTGCAAAAAACAAAAAACCGAACTAATGACCATTGGGTTTGGTTCACATCGGTGACGAACAAGAACTAATTTAATTGGTTGGTTCGGATTTTCAAATTCGTCGAATTATTGCTTCGAGTCTTACGTCCCTAAACTATACTTTTACTGTTTGCCAATTTATGATTGGTTGATAGTGTAAAAAATTTTACGCTGCTAGTATATACAAATTAAATTAAAAAAAAGTATTAGCAAAAAAATGACAAAAAAATAACTGAACTAATGACCTTTGGATTTGGTTCATTGAGATCCGAACAAAAAAAAACCAATTTAATTGGTTGGTTCGGATTTTCAAATTCATCGAATTATTGGTTCGATTCTTACAACTCTAAACTTTTTTGAAGAACACGGTAGCTAAATCCAACAAAATATATGTTTAAAAATAAATAAATAAATTTAAATAATCCAAAATAATCCATCGATTGACAACTCTTTCAACTGTTACAGGAACAGTAGAAAAAAGTTATCAATTGATAAAGTGATATACGTATTGAATATTAAAATATATATAAATATTATAGTATAGTAATTGGTTCGGTTCCAAAATAACCGACCCAATGAGCATTGGGTTTGGTTCAATTCGAGCCATACACAAAAAAGAAAAAAATGAACCAATTTAATTGGTTGGTTCGGATTTTAAAATTTATCGAATTATTGGTTCGAGTCTTACGACCCTAAACTTTTTCGAAGAACACAGTAGCTTTGCTACCTTTCCTGGCTAAGAAAATTCAAAAACAAAAAAAACTTATAATCTTTGAAAAGTCAATAATAATATTTGAACCAAATAAAATTGTTTTTGTTTGATTTGGTTCGAACCGGAAAATATTTAAAAAATATTTAAAATATTAAATTTAAAACTATTAAAGTATATCTACAATAACATATAAATATATAAAAATTAAACCATCAAGAACATGACAACTATACTTTTATGTTTGCCAATTTCTGATTGGTTGATAGTGTAAAAAAAATTTAAATGTCAGTGTATACAAATTAAAATAAAAAGTATTAGAATAAAAATAAAAAAAACCGAACAAATGACCATTGGGTTTGGTTCAATGATGAGCCAAACAAAAAACAACAATCAATTTAATTGGTTGGTTCGGATTTTCAAAATCATTGAATTATTGGTTCGAGTCTTACGACCCTAAACTATACTTTTACTGTTTGCCCATTTATGATTGGTTGACAGTGTAAAAAAACTTAACACTATCAGCGTATACAAATTAAATTAAAAAAAGTAGCAGCAAAAAACAAAAAAGCGAACTAATGACCATTGGGTTTGGTTCACATCGGAGACGAACAAGAACTAATTTAATTGGTTGGTTCGGATTTTCAAATTCATCGAATTATTGGTTCGAGTCTTACGTCCCTAAACTATACTTTTACTGTTGCCAAATTATGATTGGTTGACAGTGTAAAAAAACTTTACACTGTGAGCATATACAAATTAAATTAAAAAAAGTAGCAGCAAAAAACAAAAAACCGAACTAATGACCATTGGGTTTGGTTCACATCGGAGACGAACAAGAACTAATTTAATTGGTTGGTTCGGATTTTCAAATTCGTCGAATTATTGCTTCGAGTCTTAGGTCCCTAAACTATACTTTTACTGTTTGCCAATTTATGATTGGTTGATAGTGTAAAAAAACTTTACACTGCTAGTATATACAAATTAAATTAAAAAAAAGTATTAGCAAAAAAAATGACAAAAAAATAACTGAACTAATGACCATTGGATTTGGTTCATTGAGAGCCGAACAAAAAAAAACCAATTTAATTGGTTGGTTCGGATTTTCAAATTCATCGAATTATTGGTTCGATTCTTACAACTCTAAACTTTTTTGAAGAACACGGTAGCTAAATCCCACAAAATATATGTTTAAAAATAAATAAATAAATTTAAATAATCCAAAATAATCCATCGATTGACAACTCTTTCAATCATTACGAGAAAAGTAGAAATGAAGGTATCAATTGATAAAGTGATGTACGTATTGAATATTAAAATATATATAAATATTATAGTATAGTAATTGGTTCGGTTCCAACATAACCGACCCAATGACCATTGGGTTTGGTTCAATTCGGAGCCATACACAAAAAAGAAAAAAAAATGAACCAATTTAATTGGTTGGTTCGAATTTTAAAATTTATCGAATTATTGGTTCGAGTCTTACGACCCTAAACTTTTTCGAAGAACACAGTAGCTTTGCTACCTTTCCTGGCTAAAAAATTCAAAAACAAAAAAAAATTATAATCTTTGAAAAGTCAATAATAATATTTGAACCAATTAAAATTGTTTTGGTTTGATTTGTTTTGAACCGGAAAATATTTAAAATATTAAATTTAAAACTGTTAAAGTATATCTACAATAACATATAAGTATATAAAAATTAAACGATCAAGAACATGACAACTATACTTTTATGTTTGCCAATTTCTGATTGGTTGATAGTGTAAAAAAAATTTAAATGTCAGTGTATACAAATTAAAATAAAGAGTATTAGAAAAAAAATCAAAAAAAAAACCGAACAAATGACCATTGGGTTTGGTTCAATGATGAGCCAAACAAAAAAAAATCAATTTAATTGGTTGGTTCGGGTTTTCAAAATCATTGAATTATTGGTTCGAGCCTTACGACCCTAAACTATTCTTTTACTGTTTGCCAATTTATGATTGGTTGACAGTGTAAAAAAACTTAACACTATCAGCGTATACAAATTAAATTAAAAAAAAGTAGCAGCCAAAAACAAAAAAGTGAACTAATGACCATTGGGTTTGGTTCACATCGGAGACGAACAAGAACTAATTTAATTGGTTGGTTCGGATTTTCAAATTCATCGAATTATTGGTTCGAGTCTTACGTCGCTAAACTATACTTTTACTGTTTGCCAATTTATGATTGGTTGACAGTGTAAAAAAAACTTTACACTGTCAGCATATACAAATTAAATTAAAAAAAAGTAGCTGCAAAAAACAAAAAACCGAACTAATGACCATTGGGTTTGGTTCACATCGGAGACGAACAAGAACTAATTTAATTGGTTGGTTCGGATTTTCAAATTCGAATTATTGCTTCGAGTCTTACGTCCCTAAACTATACTTTTACTGTTTGCCAATTTATGATTGGTTGATAGTGTAAAAAAATTTTACGCTGCTAGTATATACAAATTAAATTAAAAAAAAGTATTAGCAAAAAAATGACAAAAAAATAACTGAACTAATGACCATTGGATTTGGTTCATTGAGATCCGAACAAAAAAAACCAATTTAATTGGTTGGTTCGGATTTTCAAATTCATCGAATTATTGGTTCGATTCTTACAACTCTAAACTTTTTTGAATAACACGGTAGCTAAATCCAACAAAATATATGTTTAAAAATAAATAAATAAATTTAAATAATCCAAAATAATCCATCGATTGACAACTCTTTCAAATGTTACAGGAACAGTAGAAAAAAGTTATCAATTGATAAAGTGATATACGTATTGAATATTAAAATATATATAAATATTATAGTATAGTAGTTGGTTCGGTTCCAAAATAACCGACCCAATGACCATTGGGTTTGGTTCAATTCGGAGCCATACACAAAAAAGAAAAAAACGAACCAATTTAATTGGTTTGTTCGGATTTTAAAATTTATCGAATTATTGGTTCGAGTCTTACGACCCTAAACTTTTTCGAAGAACACAGTAGCTTTGCTACCTTTCTTGGCTAAGAAAATTCAAAAAGAAAAAAAACTTATAATCTTTGAAAAGTCAATAATAATATTTGAACCAAATAAAATTGTTTTTGTTTGATTTGGTTCGAACCGGAAAATATTTAAAAAATATTTAAAATATTAAATTTAAAACTATTAAAGTATATCTACAATAACATATAAATATATAAAAATTAAACCATCAAGAACATGACAACTATACTTTTATGTTTGCCAATTTCTGATTGGTTGATAGTGTAAAAAAAATTTAAATGTCAGTGTATACAAATTAAAATAAAAAGTATTAGAAAAAAAATAAAAAAAAACTGAACAAATGACCATTGGGTTTGGTTCAATGATGAGCCAAACAAAAAACAACAATCAATTTAATTGGTTGGTTCGGATTTTCAAAATCATTGAATTATTGGTTCGAGTCTTACGACCCTAAACTATACTTTTACTGTTTGCCCATTTATGATTGGTTGACAGTGTAAAAAAACTTAACACTATCAGCGTATACAAATTAAATTAAAAAAAGTAGCAGCAAAAAACAAAAAAGCGAACTAATGACCATTGGGTTTGGTTCACATCGGAGACGAACAAGAACTAATTTAATTGGTTGGTTCGGATTTTCAAATTCATCGAATTATTGGTTCGAGTCTTACGTCCCTAAACTATACTTTTACTGTTTGCCAAATTATGATTGGTTGACAGTGTAAAAAAACTTTACACTGTGAGCATATACAAATTAAATTAAAAAAAGTAGCAGCAAAAAACAAAAAACCGAACTAATGACCATTGGGTTTGGTTCACATCGGAGACGAACAAGAACTAATTTAATTGGTTGGTTCGGATTTTCAAATTCGTCGAATTATTGCTTCGAGTCTTAGGTCCCTAAACTATACTTTTACTGTTTGCCAATTTATGATTGGTTGATAGTGTAAAAAAACTTTACACTGCTAGTATATACAAATTAAATTAAAAAAAAGTATTAGCAAAAAAAATGACAAAAAAATAACTGAACTAATGACCATTGGATTTGGTTCATTGAGAGCCGAACAAAAAAAAACCAATTTAATTGGTTGGTTCGGATTTTCAAATTCATCGAATTATTGGTTCGATTCTTACAACTCTAAACTTTTTTGAAGAACACGGTAGCTAAATCCCACAAAATATATGTTTAAAAATAAATAAATAAATTTAAATAATCCAAAATAATCCATCGATTGACAACTCTTTCAACTGTTACAGGAACAGTAGAAAAAAAGGTATCAATTGATAAAGTGATGTACGTATTGAATATTAAAATATATATAAATATTATAGTATAGTAATTGGTTCGGTTCCAACATAACCGACCCAATGACCATTGGGTTTGGTTCAATTCGGAGCCATACACAAAAAAGAAAAAAAAATGAACCAATTTAATTGGTTGGTTCGAATTTTAAAATTTATCAAATTATTGGTTCGAGTTTTACGACCCTAAACTTTTTTGAAGAACACAGTAGCTTTGCTACCTTTCCTGGCTAAAAAATTCAAAAACAAAAAAAAATTATAATCTTTGAAAAGTCAATAATAATATTTGAACCAATTAAAATTGTTTTGGTTTGATTTGGTTTGAACCGGAAAATATTTTAAATATTAAATTTAAAACTGTTAAAGTATATCTACAATAACATATAAGTATATAAAAATTAAACGATCAAGAACATGACAACTATACTTTTATGTTTGCCAATTTCTGATTGGTTGATAGTGTAAAAAAAATTTAAATGTCAGTGTATACAAATTAAAATAAAGAGTATTAGAAAAAAAATCAAAAAAAAAACCGAACAAATGACCATTGGGTTTGGTTCAATGATGAGCCAAACAAAAAAAAATCAATTTAATTGGTTGGTTCGGGTTTTCAAAATCATTGAATTATTGGTTCGAGCCTTACGACCCTAAACTATTCTTTTACTGTTTGCCAATTTATGATTGGTTGACAGTGTAAAAAAACTTAACACTATCAGCGTATACAAATTAAATTAAAAAAAAGTAGCAAAAAAAAAACAAAAAAGTGAACTAATGACCATTGGGTTTGGTTCACATCGGAGACGAACAAGAACTAATTTAATTGGTTGGTTCGGATTTTCAAATTCATCGAATTATTGGTTCGAGTCTTACGTCGCTAAACTATACTTTTACTGTTTGCCAATTTATGATTGGTTGACAGTAGAAAAACTTTACTTTGTCGGCATATACAAATTAAATTAAAAAAAGTAGCTGCAAAAAACAAAAACCGAACTAATGACCATTGGGTTTGGTTCACATCGGAGACGAACAAGAACTAATTTAATTGGTTGGTTCGGATTTTCAAATTCGTCGAATTATTGCTTCGAGTCTTACGTCCCTAAACTATACTTTTACTGTTTGCCAATTTATGATTGGTTGATAGTGTAAAAAAATTTTACGCTGCTAGTATATACAAATTAAATTAAAAAAAAGTATTAGCAAAAAAATGACAAAAAAATAACTGAACTAATGACCATTGGATTTGGTTCATTGAGATCCGAACAAAAAAACCAATTTAATTGGTTGGTTCGGATTTTCAAATTCATCGAATTATTGGTTCGATTCTTACAACTCTAAACTTTTTTGAAGAACACGGTAGCTAAATCCAACAAAATATATGTTTAAAAATAAATAAATAAATTTAAATAATCCAAAATAATCCATCGATTGACAACTCTTTCAACTGTTACAGGAACAGTAGAAAAAAGTTATCAATTGATAAAGTGATATACGTATTGAATATTAAAATATATATAAATATTATAGTATAGTAATTGGTTCGGTTCCAAAATAACCGACCCAATGACCATTGGGTTTGGTTCAATTCGGAGCCATACACAAAAAAGAAAAAAAACGAACCAATTTAATTGGTTGGTTCGGATTTTAAAATTTATCGAATTATTGGTTCGAGTCTTACGACCCTAAACTTTTTCGAAGAACACAGTAGCTTTGCTACCTTTCCTGGCTAAAAAAATTGAAAAACAAAAAAAACTTATAATATTTGAAAAGTCAATAATAATATTTGAACCAATTAAAATTGTTTTGGTTTGATTTGGTTCGAACCGGAAAATATTTAAAAAATATTTAAAATATTAAATTTAAAACTATTAAAGTATATCTACAATAACATATAAATATATAAAAATTAAACCATCAAGAACATGTCAACTATACTTTTATGTTTGCCAATTTCTGATTGGTTGATAGTGTAAAAAAAATTTCATTTTCAGTGTATACAAATTAAAATAAAAAGTATTAGAAAAAAAATCAAAAAAAAACCGAACAAATGACCATTGGGTTTGGTTCAATGATGAGCCAAACAAAAAACAACAATCAATTTAATTGGTTGGTTCGGATTTTCAAAATCATTGAATAATTGGTTCGAGCCTTACGACCCTAAACTATACTTTTTTGTTTGCCCATTTATGATTGGTTGACAGTGTAAAAAAACTTAACACTATCAGCGTATACAAATTAAATTAAAAAAAAGTAGCAGCAAAAAACAAAAAAGCGAACTAATGACCATTGGGTTTGGTTCACATCGGAGACGAACAAGAACTAATTTAATTGGTTGGTTCGGATTTTCAAATTCATCGAATTATTGATTCGAGTCTTACGTCCCTAAACTATACTTTTACTGTTTGCCAATTTATGATTGGTTGACAGTGTAAAAAAACTTTACACTGTCAGCATATACAAATTAAATTAAAAAAAAGAAGCAGCAAAAAACAAAAAACCGAACTAATGACCATTGGGTTTGGTTCACATCGGAGACGAACAAGAACTAATTTAATTGGTTGGTTCGGATTTTCAAATTCGTCGAATTATTGCTTCGAGTCTTACGTCCCTAAACTATACTTTTACTGTTTGCCAATTTATGATTGGTTGATAGTGTAAAAAACCTTTACACTGCTAGTATATACAAATTAAATTAAAAAAAAGTATTAGCAAAAAAAATGACAAAAAAATAACTGAACTAATGACCATTGGATTTGGTTCATTGAGATCCGAACAAAAAAAAACCAATTTAATTGGTTGGTTCGGATTTTCAAATTCATCGAATTATTGGTTCGATTCTTACAACTCTAAACTTTTTTGAAGAACACGGTAGCTAAATCCAACAAAATATATGTTTAAAAATAAATAAATAAATTTAAATAATCCAAAATAATCCATCGATTGACAACTCTTTCAACTGTTACAGGAACAGTAGAAAAAAGTTATCAATTGATAAAGTGATATACGTATTGAATATTAAAATATATATAAATATTATAGTATAGTAATTGGTTCGGTTCCAAAATAACCGACCCAATGACCATTGGGTTTGGTTCAATTCGGAGCCATACACAAAAAAGAAAAAAAACGAACCAATTTAATTGGTTGGTTCGGATTTTAAAATTTATCGAATTATTGGTTCGAGTCTTACGACCCTAAACTTTTTTCGAAGAACACAGTAGCTTTGCTACCTTTCCTGGCTAAAAAAATTCAAAAACAAAAAAAACTTATAATCTTTGAAAAGTCAATAATAATATTTGAACCAATTAAAATTGTTTTTGTTTGATTTGGTTCGAACCGGAAAATATTTAAAAAATATTTAAAATATTAAATTTAAAACTATTAAAGTATATCTACAATAACATATAAATATATAAAAATTAAACCATCAAGAACATGTCAACTATACTTTTATGTTTGCCAATTTCTGATTGGTTGATAGTGTAAAAAAAATTTCATTTTCAGTGTATACAAATTAAAATAAAAAGTATTAGAAAAAAAATCAAAAAAAAACCGAACAAATGACCATTGGGTTTGGTTCAATGATGAGCCAAACAAAAAACAACAATCAATTTAATTGGTTGGTTCGGATTTTCAAAATCATTGAATTATTGGTTCGAGTCTTACGACCCTAAACTATACTTTTACTGTTTGCCCATTTATGATTGGTTGACAGTGTAAAAAAACTTAACACTATCAGCGTATACAAATTAAATTAAAAAAAAGTAGCAGCAAAAAACAAAAAAGCGAACTAATGACCATTGGGTTTGGTTCACATCGGAGACGAACAAGAACTAATTTAATTGGTTGGTTCGGATTTTCAAATTCATCGAATTATTGATTCGAGTCTTACGTCCCTAAACTATACTTTTACTGTTTGCCAATTTATGATTGGTTGACAGGGTAAAAAAACTTTACACTGTCAGCATATACAAATTAAATTAAAAAAAAGTAGCAGCAAAAAACAAAAAACCGAACTAATGACCATTGGGTTTGGTTCACATCGGAGACGAACAAGAACTAATTTAATTGGTTGGTTCGGATTTTCAAATTCGTCGAATTATTGCTTCGAGTCTTACGTCCCTAAACTATACTTTTACTGTTTGCCAATTTATGATTGGTTGATAGTGTAAAAAAACTTTACACTGCTAGTATATACAAATTAAATTAAAAAAAAGTATTAGCAAAAAAAATGACAAAAAAATAACTGAACTAATGACCATTGGATTTGGTTCATTGAGAGCCGAACAAAAAAAAACCAATTTAATTGGTTGGTTCGGATTTTCAAATTCATCGAATTATTGGTTCGATTCTTACAACTCTAAACTTTTTTGAAGAACACGGTAGCTAAATCCCACAAAATATATGTTTAAAAATAAATAAATAAATTTAAATAATCCAAAATAATCCATCGATTGACAACTCTTTCAACTGTTACAGGAACAGTAGAAAAAAAGGTATCAATTGATAAAGTGATGTACGTATTGAATATTAAAATATATATAAATATTATAGTATAGTAATTGGTTCGGTTCCAACATAACCGACCCAATGACCATTGGGTTTGGTTCAATTCGGAGCCATACACAAAAAAGAAAAAAAAATGAACCAATTTAATTGGTTGGTTCGAATTTTAAAATTTATCGAATTATTGGTTCGAGTCTTACGACCCTAAACTTTTTCGAAGAACACAGTAGCTTTGCTACCTTTCCTGGCTAAAAAATTCAAAAACAAAAAAAAATTATAATCTTTGAAAAGTCAATAATAATATTTGAACCAATTAAAATTGTTTTGGTTTGATTTGTTTTGAACCGGAAAATATTTAAAATATTAAATTTAAAACTATTAAAGTATATCTACAATAACATATAAGTATATAAAAATTAAACGATCAAGAACATGACAACTATACTTTTATGTTTTCCAATTTCTGATTGGTTGATAGTGTAAAAAAAATTTAAATGTCAGTGTATACAAATTAAAATAAAGAGTATTAGAAAAAAAATCAAAAAAAAAACCGAACAAATGACCATTGGGTTTGGTTCAATGATGAGCCAAACAAAAAAAAAATCAATTTAATTGGTTGGTTCGGATTTTCAAAATCATTGAATTATTGGTTCGAGCCTTACGACCCTAAACTATACTTTTACTGTTTGCCAATTTATGATTGGTTGACAGTGTAAAAAAACTTAACACTATCAGCGTATACAAATTAAATTAAAAAAAAGTAGCAGCAAAAAACAAAAAAGCGAACTAATGACCATTGGGTTTGGTTCACATCGGAGACGAACAAGAACTAATTTAATTGGTTGGTTCGGATTTTCAAATTCATCGAATTATTGGTTCGAGTCTTACGTCCCTAAACTATAATTTTACTGTTTGCCAATTTATGATTGGTTGACAGTGTAAAAAAACTTTACACTGTCAGCATATACAAATTAAATTAAAAAAAAAGTAGCAGCAAAAAAAAAAACCGAACTAATGACCATTGGGTTTGGTTCACATCGGAGACAAACAAGAACTAATTTAATTGGTTGGTTCGGATTTTCAAATTCGTCGAATTATTGCTTCGAGTCTTACGTCCCTAAACTATACTTTTACTGTTTGCCAATTTATGATTGGTTGATAGTGTAAAAAAATTTTACGCTGCTAGTATATACAAATTAAATTAAAAAAAAGTATTAGCAAAAAAATGACAAAAAAAATAACTGAACTAATGACAATTGGATTTGGTTCATTGAGATCCGAATAAAAAAAACCAATTTAATTGGTTGGTTCGGATTTTCAAATTCATCGAATTATTGGTTCGATTCTTACAACTCTAAACTTTTTTGAAGAACACGGTAGCTAAATCCAACAAAATATATGTTTAAAAATAAATAAATAAATTTAAATAATCCAAAATAATCCATCGATTGACAACTCTTTCAACTGTTACAGGAACAGTAGAAAAAAGTTATCAATTCATAAAGTGATATACGTATTGAATATTAAAATATATATAAATATTATAGTATAGTAATTGGTTCGGTTCCAAAATAACCGACCCAATGACCATTGGGTTTGGTTCAATTCGGAGCCATACACAAAAAAGAAAAAAACGAACCAATTTAATTGGTTGGTTCGGATTTTAAAATTTATCGAATTATTGGTTTGAGTCTTACGACCCTAAACTTTTTCGAAGAACACAGTAGCTTTGCTACCTTTCCTGGCTAAAAAAATTCAAAAACAAAAAAAAAACTTATAATCTTTGAAAAGTCAATAATAATATTTGAACCAATTAAAATTGTTTTTGTTTGATTTGGTTCGAACCGGAAAATATTTAAAATATTAAATTTAAAACTATTAAAGTATATCTACAATAACATATAAATATATAAAAATTAAACCATCAAGAACATGACAACTATACTTTTATGTTTGCCAATTTCTGATTGGTTGATAGTGTAAAAAAAATTTAAATGTCAGTGTATACAAATTAAAATAAAAAGTATTAGAAAAAAAATAAAAAAAAATCGAACAAATGACCATTGGGTTTGGTTCAATGATGAGCCAAACAAAAAACAACAATCAATTTAATTGGTTGGTTCGGATTTTCAAAATCATTGAATTATTGGTTCGAGTCTTACGACCCTAAACTATACTTTTACTGTTTGCCCATTTATGATTGGTTGACAGTGTAAAAAAACTTAACACTATCAGCGTATACAAATTAAATTAAAAAAAAGTAGCAGCAAAAAACAAAAAAGCGAACTAATGACCATTGGGTTTGGTTCACATCGGAGACGAACAAGAACTAATTTAATTGGTTGGTTCGGATTTTCAAATTCATCGAATTATTGGTTCGAGTCTTACGTCGCTAAACTATACTTTTACTGTTTGCCAATTTATGATTGGTCGACAGTGTAAAAAAAACTTTACACTGTCAGCATATACAAATTAAATTAAAAAAAAGTAGCTGCAAAAAACAAAAAACCGAACTAATGACCATTGGGTTTGGTTCACATCGGAGACGAACAAGAACTAATTTAATTGGTTGGTTCGGATTTTCAAATTCGTCGAATTATTGCTTCGAGTCTTACGTCCCTAAACTATACTTTTACTGTTTGCCAATTTATGATTGGTTGATAGTGTAAAAAAATTTTACGCTGCTAGTATATACAAATTAAATTAAAAAAAAGTATTAGCAAAAAAATGACAAAAAAATAACTGAACTAATGACCATTGGATTTGGTTCATTGAGATCCGAACAAAAAAAAACCAATTTAATTGGTTGGTTCGGATTTTCAAATTCATCGAATTATTGGTTCGATTCTTACAACTCTAAACTTTTTTGAAGAACACGGTAGCTAAATCCAACAAAATATATGTTTAAAAATAAATAAATAAATTTAAATAATCCTAAATAATCCATCGATGGACAACTCTTTCAACTATTACAGGAACAGTAGACAAAAGTTATCAATTGATAAAGTGATATACGTATTGAATATTAAAAAATATATAAATATTATAGTATAGTAATTGGTTCGGTTCCAAAATAACCGACCCAATGACCATTGGGTTTGGTTCAATTCGGAGCCATACACAAAAAAGAAAAAAAAAACGAACCAATTTAATTGGTTGGTTCGGATTTTAAAATTTATCGAATTATTGGTTCGAGTCTTACGACCCTAAACTTTTTCGAAGAACACAGTAGCTTTGCTACCTTTCCTGGCTAAAAAAATTGAAAAACAAAAAAAACTTATAATATTTGAAAAGTCAATAATAATATTTGAACCAATTAAAATTGTTTTTGTTTGATTTGGTTCGAACCGGAAAATATTTAAAAAATATTTAAAATATTAAATTTAAAACTATTAAAGTATATCTACAATAACATATAAATATTTAAAAATTAAACCATCAAGAACAGGACAACTATACTTTTATGTTTGCCAATTTCTGATTGGTTAATAGTGTAAAAAAAATTTCATTGTCAGGGTATACAAATTAAAATAAAAAGTATTAGAAAAAAAATCAAAAAAAAAACCGAACAAATGACCATTGGGTTTGGTTCAATGATGAGCCAAACAAAAAACAACAATCAATTTAATTGGTTGGTTCGGATTTTCAAAATCATGGAATTATTGGTTCGAGTCTTACGACCCTAAACTATACTTTTACTGTTTGCCCATTTATGATTGGTTGACAGTGTAAAAAAACTTAACACTATCAGCGTATACAAATTAAATTAAAAAAAAGGAGCAGCAAAAAACAAAAAAGCGAACTAATGACCATTGGGTTTGGTTCACATCGGAGACGAACAAGAACTAATTTAATTGGTTGGTTCGGATTTTCAAAATCATCGAATTATTGGTTCGAGTCTTACGTCCCTAAACTATAATTTTACTGTTTGCCAATTTATGATTGGTTGACAGTGTAAAAAAACTTTACACTGTCAGCATATACAAATTAAATTAAAAAAAAAGTAGCAGCAAAAAAAAAAAACCGAACTAATGACCATTGGGTTTGGTTCACATCGGAGACAAACAAGAACTAATTTAATTGGTTGGTTCGGATTTTCAAATTCGTCGAATTATTGCTTCGAGTCTTACGTCCCTAAACTATACTTTTACTGTTTGCCAATTTATGATTGGTTGATAGTGTAAAAAAACTTTACACTGCTAGTATATACAAATTAAATTAAAAAAAAAGTATTAGCAAAAAAACGACAAAAAATAACTGAACTAATGACCATTGGATTTGGTTCATTGAGATCCGAACAAAAAAAACCAATTTAATTGGTTGGTTCGGATTTTCAAATTCATCGAATTATTGGTTCGATTCCTACAACTCTAAACTTTTTTGAAGAACACGGTAGCTAAATCCCACAAAATATATGTTTAAAAATAAATAAATAAATTTAAATAATCCAAAATAATCCATCGATTGACAACTCTTTCAATCATTATAGAACAGTAGAAAAAAAGGTATCAATTGATAAAGTGATGTACGTATTGAATATTAAAATATATATAAATATTATAGTATAGTAATTGGTTCGGTTCCAACATAACCGACCCAATGACCATTGGGTTTGGTTCAATTCGGAGCCATACACAAAAAAGAAAAAAAAATGAACCAATTTAATTGGTTGGTTCGAATTTTAAAATTTATCGAATTATTGGTTCGAGTCTTACGACCCTAAACTTTTTCGAAGAACACAGTAGCTTTGCTACCTTTCCTGGCTAAAAAATTCAAAAACAAAAAAAATTATAATCTTTGAAAAGTCAATAATAATATTTGAACCAATTAAAATTGTTTTGGTTAGATTTGGTTTGAACCAGAAAATATTTAAAATATTAAATTTAAAACTATTAAAGTATATCTACAATAACATATAAGTATATAAAAATTAAACCATCAAGAACATGACAACTATACTTTTATGTTTGCCAATTTTTGATTGGTTGATAGTGTAAAAAAATTTTAAATGTCAGTGTATACAAATTAAAATAAAGAGTATTATAAAAAAAATCAAAAAAAAAAAAACCGAACAAATGACCATTGGGTTTGGTTCAATGATGAGCCAAACAAAAAAAAACAATCAATTTAATTGGTTGGTTCGGATTTTCAAAATCATCGAATTATTGGTTCGAGTCTTACGACCCTAAACTATACTTTTACTGTTTGCCAATTTATGATTGGTTGACAGTGTAAAAAAACTTAACACTATCAGCGTATACAAATTAAATTAAAAAAAAGTAGCAGCAAAAAACAAAAAAGTGAACTAATGACCATTGGGTTTGGTTCACATCGGAGACGAACAAGAACTAATTTAATTGGTTGGTTCGGATTTTCAAATTCATCGAATTATTGGTTCGAGTCTTACGTCGCTAAACTATACTTTTACTGTTTGCCAATTTATGATTGGTTGACAGTGTAAAAAAAACTTTACACTGTCAGCATATACAAATTAAATTAAAAAAAAGTAGCTGCAAAAAACAAAAAACCGAACTAATGACCATTGGGTTTGGTTCACATCGGAGACGAACAAGAACTAATTTAATTGGTTGGTTCGGATTTTCAAATTCGTCGAATTATTGCTTCGAGTCTTACGTCCCTAAACTATACTTTTACTGTTTGCCAATTTATGATTGGTTGATAGTGTAAAAAAATTTTACGCTGCTAGTATATACAAATTAAGTTAAAAAAAAGTATTAGCAAAAAAACGACAAAAAATAACTGAACTAATGACCATTGGATTTGGTTCATTGAGATCCGAACAAAAAAAAAAACCAATTTAATTGGTTGGTTCGGATTTTCAAATTCATCGAATTATTGGTTCGATTCCTACAACTCTAAACTTTTTTGAAGAACACGGTAGCTAAATCCCACAAAATATATGTTTAAAAATAAATAAATAAATTTAAATAATCCAAAATAATCCATCGATTGACAACTCTTTCAACTCATTACAAGAACAGAGAAAAAAGGTATCAATTGATAAAGTGATGTACGTATTGAATATTAAAATATATATAAATATTATAGTATAGTAATTGGTTCGGTTCCAAAATAACCGACCCAATGACCATTGGGTTTGGTTCAATTCGGAGCCATACACAAAAAAGAAAAAAAACGAACCAATTTAATTGGTTGGTTCGGATTTTAAATTTTATCGAATTATTGGTTCGAGTCTTACGACCCTAAACTTTTTCGAAGAACACAGTAGCTTTGCTACCTTTCCTGGCTAAAAAAATTCAAAAACAAAAAAAACTTATAATCTTTGAAAAGTCAATAATAATATTTGAACCAATTAAAATTGTTTTGGTTTGATTTGGTTCGAACCGGAAAATATTTAAAAAATATTTAAAATATTAAATTTAAAACTATTAAAGTATACCTACAATAACATATAAATATATAAAAATTAAACCATCAAGAACATGACAAGTATACTTTTATGTTTGCCAATTTCTGATTGGTTGATAGTGTAAAAAAAATTTAAATGTCAGTGTATACAAATTAAAATAAAAAGTATTAGAAAAAAATCAAAAAAAACCGAACAAATGACCATTGGGTTTGGTTCAATGAAGAGCCAAACAAAAAACAACAATCAATTTAATTGGTTGGTTCGGATTTTCAAAATCATTGAATTATTGGTTCGAGTCTTACGACCCTAAACTATACTTTTACTGTTTGCCCATTTATGATTGGTTGACAGTGTAAAAAAACTTAACACTATCAGCGTATACAAATTAAATTAAAAAAAAGTAGCAGCAAAAAACAAAAAAGCGAACTAATGACCATTGGGTTTGGTTCACATCGGAGACGAACAAGAACTAATTTAATTGGTTGGTTCGGATTTTCAAATTCATCGAATTATTGGTTCGAGTCTTACGTCCCTAAACTATAATTTTACTGTTTGCCAATTTATGATTGGTTGACAGTGTAAAAAAACTTTACACTGTCAGCATATACAAATTAAATTAAAAAAAAGTAGCAGCAAAAAACAAAAAACCGAACTAATGACCATTGGGTTTGGTTCACATCGGAGACGAACAAGAACTAATTTAATTGGTTGGTTCGGATTTTCAAATTCGTCGAATTATTGCTTCGAGTCTTACGTCCCTAAACTATACTTTTACTGTTTGCCAATTTATGATTGATTGATAGTGTAAAAAAATTTTACGCTGCTAGTATATACAAATTAAATTAAATAAAAGTATTAGCAAAAAAACGACAAAAAAATAACTGAACTAATGACCATTGGATTTGGTTCATTGAGATCCGAACAAAAAAAAACCAATTTAATTGGTTGGTTCGGATTTTCAAATTCATCGAATTATTGGTTCGATTCTTACAACTCTAAACTTTTTTGAAGAACACGGTAGCTAAATCCAACAAAATATATGTTTAAAAATAAATAAATAAATTTAAATAATCCAAAATAATCCATCGATTGACAACTCTTTCCACTGTTACAGGAACAGTAGAAAAAAGTTATCAATTGACAAAGTGATATACGTATTGAATATTAAAATATATATAAATATTATAGTATAGTAATTGGTTCGGTTCCAAAATAACCGACCCAATGACCATTGTGTTTGGTTCAATTCGGAGCCATACACAAAAAAGAAACAAAACGAACCAATTTAATTGGTTGGTTCGGATTTTAAAATTTATCGAATTATTGGTTCGAGTCTTACGACCCTAAACTTTTTCGAAGAACACAGTAGCTTTGCTACCTTTCCTGGCTAAAAAAATTCAAAAACAAAAAAAAATTATAATCTTTGAAAAGTCAATAATAATATTTCAACCAATTAAAATTGTTTTGGTTTGATTTGGTTTGAACCGGAAAATATTTAAAAAATATTTAAAATATTAAATTTAAAACTATTAAAGTATATCTACAATAACATAGAAGTATATAAAAATTAAACCATCAAGAACATGACAATTATACTTTTATGTTTGCCAATTTCTGATTGGTTGATAGTGTAAAAAAAATTTAAATGTCAGTGTATACAAATTAAAATAAAAAGTATTAAAAAAAATCAAAAAATAAAACCGTACAAATGACCATTGGGTTTGGTTCAATGATGAGCCAAACAAAAAAAAATCAATTTAATTGGTTGGTTCGGATTTTCAAAATCATTGAATTATTGGTTCGAGTCTTACGACCCTAAACTATACTTTTACTGTTAGCCAATTTATGATTGGTTGACAGTGTAAAAAAACTTAACACTATCAGCGTATACAAATTAAATTAAAAAAAAAGTAGAAGCAAAAAACAAAAAAGTGAACTAATGACCATTGGGTTTGGTTCACATCGGAGACGAACAAGAACTAATTTAATTGGTTGGTTTGGATTTTTAAATTCATCGAATTATTGGTTCGAGTCTTACGTCCCTAAACTATACTTTTACTGTTTGTCAATTTATGATTGGTTGACAAGTAGTAAAAAACTTTACACTGTCAGCATATACAAATTAAATTAAAAAAAAAGTAGCAGCAAAAAACAAAAAACCGAACTAAGACCATTGGGTTTGGTTCACATCGGAGACGAACAAGAACAAATTTAATTGGTTGGTTCGGATTTTCAAATTCGTCGAATTATTGCTTCGAGTCTTACGTCCCTAAACTATACTTTTACTGTTTGCCAATTTATGATTGGTTGATAGTGTAAAAAAATTTTACGCTGCTAGTATATACAAATTAAGTTAAAAAAAAGTATTAGCAAAAAAACGACAAAAAATAACTGAACTAATGACCATTGGATTTGGTTCATTGAGATCCGAACAAAAAAAAAAACCAATTTAATTGGTTGGTTCGGATTTTCAAATTCATCGAATTATTGGTTCGATTCCTACAACTCTAAACTTTTTTGAAGAACACGGTAGCTAAATCCCACAAAATATATGTTTAAAAATAAATAAATAAATTTAAATAATCCAAAATAATCCATCGATTGACAACTCTTTCAACTGTTACAGGAACAGTAGAAAAAAAGGTATCAATTGATAAAGTGATGTACGTATTGAATATTAAAATATATATAAATATTATAGTATAGTAATTGGTTCGGTTCCAAAATAACCGACCCAATGACCATTGGGTTTGGTTCAATTCGGAGCCATACACAAAAAAGAAAAAAAACGAACCAATTTAATTGGTTGGTTCGGATTTTAAATTTTATCGAATTATTGGTTCGAGTCTTACGACCCTAAACTTTTTCGAAGAACACAGTAGCTTTGCTACCTTTCCTGGCTAAAAAAATTCAAAAACAAAAAAAACTTATAATCTTTGAAAAGTCAATAATAATATTTGAACCAATTAAAATTGTTTTGGTTTGATTTGGTTCGAACCGGAAAATATTTAAAAAATATTTAAAATATTAAATTTAAAACTATTAAAGTATACCTACAATAACATATAAATATATAAAAATTAAACCATCAAGAACATGACAACTATACTTTTATGTTTGCCAATTTCTGATTGGTTGATAGTGTAAAAAAAATTTAAATGTCAGTGTATACAAATTAAAATAAAAAGTATTAGAAAAAAAATCAAAAAAAACCGAACAAATGACCATTGGGTTTGGTTCAATGAAGAGCCAAACAAAAAACAACAATCAATTTAATTGGTTGGTTCGGATTTTCAAAATCATTGAATTATTGGTTCGAGTCTTACGACCCTAAACTATACTTTTACTGTTTGCCCATTTATGATTGGTTGACAGTGTAAAAAAACTTAACACTATCAGCGTATACAAATTAAATTAAAAAAAGTAGCAGCAAAAAACAAAAAAGCGAACTAATGACCATTGGGTTTGGTTCACATCGGAGACGAACAAGAACTAATTTAATTGGTTGGTTCGGATTTTCAAATTCATCGAATTATTGGTTCGAGTCTTACGTCCCTAAACTATAATTTTACTGTTTGCCAATTTATGATTGGTTGACAGAGTAAAAAACTTTACATTCGAGATATACAAATTAAATTAAAAAAAGTAGCAGAAAAAACAAAAACCGAACTAATGACCATTGGGTTTGGTTCACATCGGAGACGAACAAGAACTAATTTAATTGGTTGGTTCGGATTTTCAAATTCGTCGAATTATTGCTTCGAGTCTTACGTCCCTAAACTATACTTTTACTGTTTGCCAATTTATGATTATTTGATAGTGTAAAAAAATTTTACGCTGCTAGTATATACAAATTAAATTAAATAAAAATTATTAGAAAAAAACAAAAAAATTAACTTAACTAATGACCATTGGATTTGGTTCATTGAGATCCGAACAAAAAAAAACCAATTTAATTGGTTGGTTCGGATTTTCAAATTCATCGAATTATTGGTTCGATTCTTACAACTCTAAACTTTTTTGAAGAACACGGTAGCTAAATCCAACAAAATATATGTTTAAAAATAAATAAATAAATTTAAATAATCCAAAATAATCCATCGATTGACAACTCTTTCCAACTTTATAGAACAAGAGAAAAAAGTTATCAATTGACAAAGTGATATACGTATTGAATATTAAAATATATATAAATATTATAGTATAGTAAATTGGTTCGGTTCCAAAATAACCGACCCAATGACCATTGTGTTTGGTTCAATTGGAGCCATACACAAAAAAAGAAACAAAGCGAACCAATTTAATTGGTTGGTTCGGATTTTAAAATTTATCGAATTATTGGTTCGAGTCTTACGACCCTAAACTTTTTCGAAGAACACAGTAGCTTTGCTACCTTTCCTGGCTAAAAAAATTCAAAAAAAAAAAAAAATTATAATCTTTGAAAAGTCAATAATAATATTTCAACCAATTAAAATTGTTTTGGTTTGATTTGGTTTGAACCGGAAAATATTTAAAAAATATTTAAAATATTAAATTTAAAACTATTAAAGTATATCTACAATAACATAGAAGTATATAAAAATTAAACCATCAAGAACATGACAATTATACTTTTATGTTTGCCAATTTCTGATTGGTTGATAGTGTAAAAAAAATTTAAATGTCAGTGTATACAAATTAAAATAAAAAGTATTAAAAAAATCAAAAAATAAAACCGTACAAATGACCATTGGGTTTGGTTCAATGATGAGCCAAACAAAAAAAAATCAATTTAATTGGTTGGTTCGGATTTTCAAAATCATTGAATTATTGGTTCGAGTCTTACGACCCTAAACTATACTTTAATAGCCAATTTATGATTGGTTGATACTAACACTAAATTACAAATTAAATTAAAAAAATAGAAGCAAAAAACAAAAAAGTGAACTAATGACCATTGGGTTTGGTTCACATCGGAGACGAACAAGAACTAATTTAATTGGTTGGTTTGGATTTTTAAATTCATCGAATTATTGGTTCGAGTCTTACGTCCCTAAACTATACTTTTACTGTTTGTCAATTTATGATTGGTTGACAGTGTAAAAAAAACTTTACACTGTCAGCATATACAAATTAAATTAAAAAAAAAGTAGCAGCAAAAAACAAAAAACCGAACTAAGACCATTGGGTTTGGTTCACATCGGAGACGAACAAGAACAAATTTAATTGGTTGGTTCGGATTTTCAAATTCGTCGAATTATTGCTTCGAGTCTTACGTCCCTAAACTATACTGTTACTGTTTGCCAATTTATGATTGATTGATAGTGTAAAAAATTTTTACGCTGCTAGTATATACAAATTAAATTAAATAAAAGTATTAGCAAAAAAACGACAAAAAAATAACTGAACTAATGACCATTGGATTTGGTTCATTGAGATCCGAACAAAAAAAAAAACCAATTTAATTGGTTGGTTCGGATTTTCAAATTCATCGAATTATTGGTTCGATTCTTACAACTCTAAACTTTTTTGAAGAACACGGTAGCTAAATCCAACAAAATATATGTTTAAAAATAAATAAATAAATTTAAATAATCCAAAATAATCCATCAATTGACAACTCTTTCAACTGTTACAGGAACAGTAGAAAAAAGCTATCAATTGATAAAGTGATATACGTATTGAATATTAAAATATATATAAATATTATAGTATAGTAATTGGTTCGGTTCCAAAATAACCGACCCAATGACCATTGGGTTTGGTTCAATTCGGAGCCATACACAAAAAAGAAACAAAACGAACCAATTTAATTGGTTGGTTCGGATTTTAAATTTTATCGAATTATTGGTTCGAGTCTTACGACCCTAAACTTTTTCGAAGAACACAGTAGCTTTGCTACCTTTCCTGGCTAAAAAAATTCAAAAACAAAAAAAACTTCTAATCTTTGAAAAGTCAATAATAATATTTGAACCAATTAAAATTGTTTTGGTTTGATTTGGTTCGAACCGGAAAATATTTAAAAAATATTTAAAATATTAAATTTAAAACTATTAAAGTATACCTACAATAACATATAAATATATAAAAATTAAACCATCAAGAACATGACAACTATACTTTTATGTTTGCCAATTTCTGATTGGTTGATAGTGTAAAAAAAATTTAAATGTCAGTGTATACAAATTAAAATAAAAAGTATTAGAAAAAAAATCAAAAAAAACCGAACAAATGACCATTGGGTTTGGTTCAATGATGAGCCAAACAAAAAACAACAATCAATTTAATTGGTTGGTTCGGATTTTCAAAATCATTGAATTATTGGTTCGAGTCTTACGACCCTAAACTATACTTTTACTGTTTGCCCATTTATGATTGGTTGACAGTGTAAAAAAACTTAACACTATCAGCGTATACAAATTAAATTAAAAAAAAGTAGCAGCAAAAAACAAAAAAGCGAACTAATGACCATTGGGTTTGGTTCACATCGGAGACGAACAAGAACTAATTTAATTGGTTGGTTCGGATTTTCAAATTCATCGAATTATTGGTTCGAGTCTTACGTCCCTAAACTATAATTTTACTGTTTGCCAATTTATGATTGGTTGACAGTGTAAAAAAACTTTACACTGTCAGCATATACAAATTAAATTAAAAAAAAGTAGCAGCAAAAAACAAAAAACCGAACTAATGACCATTGGGTTTGGTTCACATCGGAGACGAACAAGAACAAATTTAATTGGTTGGTTCGGATTTTCAAATTCGTCGAATTATTGCTTCGAGTCTTACGTCCCTATACTAAACTTTTACTGTTTGCCAATTTATGATTGATTGATAGTGTAAAAATTTTTTACGCTGCTAGTATATAAAAATTAAATTAAATAAAAGTATTAACAAAAAAACGACAAAAAAATAACTGAACTAATGACCATTGGATTTGGTTCATTGAGATCCGAACAAAAAAAAAACCAATTTAATTGGTTGGTTCGGATTTTCAAATTCATCGAATTATTGGTTCGATTCTTACAACTCTAAACTTTTTTGAAGAACACGGTAGCTAAATCCAACAAAATATATGTTTAAAAATAAATAAATAAATTTAAATAATCCAAAATAATCCATCGATTGACAACTCTTTCCACTGTTACAGGAACAGTAGAAAAAAGTTATCAATTGACAAAGTGATATACGTATTGAATATTAAAATATATATAAATATTATAGTATAGTAATTGGTTCGGTTCCAAAATAACCGACCCAATGACCATTGGGTTTGGTTCAATTCGGAGCCATACACAAAAAAGAAACAAAACGAACCAATTTAATTGGTTGGTTCGGATTTTCAAATTTATCGAATTATTGGTTCGAGTCTTACGACCCTAAACTTTTTCGAAGAACACAGTAGCTTTGCTACCTTTCCTGGCTAAAAAAATTCAAAAACAAAAAAAAATTATAATCTTTGAAAAGTCAATAATAATATTTCAACCAATTAAAATTGTTTTGGTTTGATTTGGTTTGAACCGGAAAATATTTAAAAAATATTTAAAATATTAAATTTAAAACTATTAAAGTATATCTACAATAACATAGAAGTATATAAAAATTAAACCATCAAGAACATGACAATTATACTTTTATGTTTGCCAATTTCTGATTGGTTGATAGTGTAAAAAAAATTTAAATGTCAGTGTATACAAATTAAAATAAAAAGTATTAAAAAAAATCAAAAAATAAAACCGTACAAATGACCATTGGGTTTGGTTCAATGATGAGCCAAACAAAAAAAAATCAATTTAATTGGTTGGATCGGATTTTCAAAATCATTGAATTATTGGTTCGAGTCTTACGACCCTAAACTATACTTTTACTGTTAGCCAATTTATGATTGGTTGACAGTGTAAAAAAACTTAACACTATCAGCGTATACAAATTAAATTAAAAAAAAAGTAGAAGCAAAAAACAAAAAAGTGAACTAATGACCATTGGGTTTGGTTCACATCGGAGACGAACAAGAACTAATTTAATTGGTTGGTTCGGATTTTCAAATTCATCGAATTATTGGTTCGAGTCTTACGTCCCTAAACTATACTTTTACTGTTTGTCAATTTATGATTGGTTGACAGTGTAAAAAAAACTTTACACTGTCAGCATATACAAATTAAATTAAAAAAAAAGTAGCAGCAAAAAACAAAAAACCGAACTAAGACCATTGGGTTTGGTTCACATCGGAGACGAACAAGAACAAATTTAATTGGTTGGTTTGGATTTTCAAATTCGTCGAATTATTGCTTCGAGTCTTACGTCCCTAAACTATACTTTTACTGTTTGCCAATTTATGATTGATTGATAGTGTAAAAAAATTTTACGCTGCTAGTATATACAAATTAAATTAAATAAAAGTATTAGCAAAAAAACGACAAAAAAATAACTGAACTAATGACCATTGGATTTGGTTCATTGAGATCCGAACAAAAAAAAAACCAATTTAATTGGTTGGTTCGGATTTTCAAATTCATCGAATTATTGGTTCGATTCTTACAACTCTAAACTTTTTTGAAGAACACGGTAGCTAAATCCAACAAAATATATGTTTAAAAATAAATAAATAAATTTAAATAATCCAAAATAATCCATCAATTGACAACTCTTTCAACTGTTACAGGAACAGTAGAAAAAAGTTATCAATTGATAAAGTGATATACGTATTGAATATTAAAATATATATAAATATTATAGTATAGTAATTGGTTCGGTTCCAAAATAACCGACCCAATGACCATTGGGTTTGGTTCAATTCGGAGCCATACACAAAAAAGAAACAAAACGAACCAATTTAATTGGTTGGTTCGGATTTTAAAATTTATCGAATTATTGGTTCGAGTCTTACGACCCTAAACTTTTTCGAAGAACACAGTAGCTTTGCTACCTTTCATGGCTAAAAAAATTCAAAAACAAAAAAAAATTATAATCTTTGAAAAGTCAATAATAATATTTCAACCAATTAAAATTGTTTTGGTTTGATTTGGTTTGAACCGGAAAATATTTAAAAAATATTTAAAATATTAAATTTAAAACTATTAAAGTATATCTACAATAACATATAAGTATATAAAAATTAAACCATCAAGAACATGACAACTATACTTTTATGTTTGCCAATTTCTGATTGGTTGATAGTGTAAAAAAAATTTAAATGTCAGTGTATACAAATTAAAATAAAAAGTATTAAAAAAAATCAAAAAATAAAACCGAACAAATGACCATTGGGTTTGGTTCAATGATGAGCCAAACAAAAAAAAAACAATCAATTTAATTGGTTGGTTCGGATTTTCAAAATCATTGAATTATTGGTTCAAGTCTTACGACCCTAAACTATACTTTTACTGTTTGCCAATTTATGATTGGTTGACAGTGTAAAAAAACTTAACACTATCAGCGTATACAAATTAAATTAAAAAAAAGTAGCAGCAAAAAACAAAAAGTGAACTAATGACCATTGGGTTTGGTTCACATCGGAGACGAACAAGAACTAATTTAATTGGTTGGTTCGGATTTTGAAATTCATCGAATTATTGGTTCGAGTCTTACGTCGCTAAACTATACTTTTACTGTTTGCCAATTTATGATTGGTTGACAGTGTAAAAAAATGTTACACTGCCAGCATATACAAATTAAATTAACAAAAATTATTATAAAAAAAACAAAAAAAATTAATTGAACTAATGACCATTGGATTTGGTTCATTCAGAGCCGAACACAAAAAAAAACCAATTTAATTGGATGGTTCGGATTTTCAAATTGATGGAATTATTGGTTCGAGTCTTACAACTCTAAACTTTTTTGAAGAACACGGTAGCTAAATCCAACAAAATATATGTTTAAAAATAAATAAATAAATTTAAATAATCCATCGGTTGACAACTCTTTCAACTGTTATAGGAACAGTAGAAAAAAAGTTATCAATTGATAAAGTGATATACATATTTAATATTAAAATATATATAAATAGTATAGTATAGTATAGTAATTGGTTCGGTTCCAAAATAACTGACCCAATGACCATTGGGTTTGGTTCAATTCGGAGCCGTACAAAAAAAGAAAGGAACCAATTTAATTGGTTGGTTCGGATTTTAAAATTCATCGAATTATTGGTTAGAGTCTTAAGGCCCTAAACTTTTTCGAAGAACACGGTAGCTTTGCTACCTTTCCTGGCTAAAAAATTATTTTAAAAAAATTATCAACTTTGAAAAGTCAATAACAATATTCGAACCAATTAAAATTGTTTTGGTTTGATTTGGTTCGAACCAGAAAATATTTAAAAAATATATAATTAAATTAAAAAATATATAAAATATTAAATTTAAAAAAGACCCGTGTTGGTCTGTGGGGACAGTTGTCAATCCAAAGAGTAGCCAGGGATGTTACATTAACATATAAGTATATAAAAATTAAACCATGAAGAACATGACAACTATACTTTTACCGTTTGCCAATTTCTGATTGGTTGATAGTGTAAAAAACTTTAAAATGTCAGTGTATACAAATTAAATTAAAAAGTATTAGAAAAAAATCAAAAAAAAAACCGAACTAATGACCATTGGGTTTGGTTCAATTCGGAGCTGAACAAAAAAAAAAGAACCAATTTAATTGGTTGGTTCAGATTTTCAAATTCATTGAATTATCGGTTTGAGTCTTACGATCCTAAACTATACTTTTACTGTTTGCCAATTTATGATTGGTTGACAGTGTAAAAAAACTTTACACTGTCAGCATATACAAATTAAATTAATAAAAAGTAGCAGCAAAAAACAAAAAACCGAACTAATGACCATTGGGTTTGGTTCACATCGGAGACGAACAAGAACTAATTTAATTGGTTGGTTCGGATTTTCAAATTCATCGAATTATTGCTTCGAGTCTTACGTCCCTAAACTATACTTTTACAGTTTTCCAATTTATGATTGGTTGACAGTGTAAAAAAACTTTACACTGCTAGTGTATACAAAATAAATTAAAAAAAATTATTAGCAAAAAACAAAAACAAAAAAATAACTGAACTAATGACCATTGGATTTGGTTCATTCAGAGCCGAACACAAAAAAAAACCAATTTAATTGGTTGGTTCGGATTTTCAAATTGGTCGAATTATTGGTTCGAGTCTTACAACTCTAAACTTTTTTGAACAACACGGTAGCTAAATCCAACAAAATATATGTTTAAAAATAAATAAATAAATTTACATAATCCTAAATAAACCATCGGTTGACAACTCTTTCAACTGTTATAGGAACGATAGAAAAAAAAGTTATCAATTGATAAAGTGATATACATATTGAATATTAAAATATATATAAATAGTATAGTATAGTAATTGGTTCGGTTCCAAAATAATCGACCCAATGACCATTGGGTTTGGTTCAATTCGGAGCCGTACACAAAAAATAAAAAAAGGAACCAATTTAATTGGTTAGTTCGGATTTTAAAATTCATCGAATTATTGGTTCGAGTCTTACGACCCTAAACTTTTTCAAAGAACACGGTAGCTTTGCTACCTTTCCTGGCTAAAAAAATTTAAAATCAAAAAAAAAATTATAAACTTTGAAAAGTCAATAACAATATTCGAACCAATTAAAATTGTTTTGGTTTGATTTGGTTTGAACCGTAAAATATTTAATATATATATAATTAAATAAAAAATATAAAATATTAAATTTAAAACTATTAAAGTATATCTACTGTAACACCTGGGTGCCGACGAGGGCGGGGAGTGATCGCCGGTGCAAGAAGGCACGGACAAGGAGTGGCTCCTGACAGGCTCCTAGGAGGAGGGACACATGAATGAACCGATTACACACCCGAATGAGAGATATCCTGAGACTGTGTAGGTATGGGTCTATACAGTTGAGAATGGCTTATTTGAATTGATTGGTACTACCTATACCAATAAGATGCATCTTCTTTTTGGTTACCCATCACTTAAGAACTCCACAGTTAAGCGTGCTTGACTTGTAGTAATTCTGGGATGGGTGACCTCCCAGGAAGTTTTCTCAGGAAGCGTGAGAGTGAGGACAAAGCATGTTGAAAAGACCCGTGTTGGTCTGTGGGGACAGTCGTTAATCCAAAGAGTAGCCAGGGATGTTACATCTACATTCACATATAAGTATATAAAAATTAAACCATCAAGAACATGACATCTATACTTTTACCGTTTGCCAATTTCTGATTGGTTGATAGTGTAAAAAAAACTTTAAAATGTTAGTGTATACAAATTAAATTAAAAAGTATTAGAAAAAAATCCAAAAAAAAACCGAACTAATGACCATTGGGTTTGGTTCAATTCGGAGCTGAACAAAAAAAAAAGAACCAATTTAATTGGTTGGTTCGGATTTTCAAATTCATTGAATTATTGGTTTGAGTCTTACGATCCTAAACTATACTTTTACTGTTTGCCAATTATGATTGGTTGACAGTGTAAAAAAACTTTACACTGTCAGCATATACAAATTAAATTAAAAAAAAAGTAGCAGCAAAAAACAAAAAACCGAACTAATGACCGTTGGGTTTGGTTCACATCGGAGACGAACAAGAACTAATTTAATTGGTTGTTTCGGATTTTCAAATTCATTGGATTATTGCTTCTAGTCTTATGTCCCTAAACTATACGTTTACAGTTTGCCAATTTATGATTGGTTGACAATGTAAAAAAACTTTACACTGCTAGTGTATACAAATTAAATTAAAAACAATTATTAGCAAAATAAATAAATAAATAACTGAACAAATGACCATTGGATTTGGTTCATTCAGAGCCGAACACAAAAAAAAGCAATTTAATTGGTTGGTTCAGATTTTCAAATTGATCGAATTATTGGTTCGAGTCTTACAACTCTAAACTTTTTTGAACAACACGGTAGCTAAATCCAACAAAATATATGTTTAAAAATAAATAAATAAATTTAAATAATCCAAAATAATCCATCGGTTGACAACTCTTTCAACTGTTATAGGAACAGCAGAAAAAAAGTTATCAATTGATAAAGTGATATACATATTGAATAATAAATATATATAAATAGCAGAGTATAGTAATTGGTTCGGTTCCAAAATAACCGACCCAATGACCATTGGGTTTGGTTCAATTCGGATCCGTGCACAAAAAATAAAAAAAAGGAACCAATTTAATTGGTTGGTTCGAATTTTAAAATTCATCGAATTATTGGTTCGAGTCTTACGACCCTAAACTTTTTTGAAGAACACGGTAGCTTTGCTACCTTTCCTGGGTAAAAAAATTTTAAAACAAAAAAAATTATAAACTTTGAAAAGTGAATAACTATATTCGAACCAATTAAAATTGATTTGGTTTGATTTGGTTCGAACAATAAAATATTTAAAAAATATATAAATAAATAAATAATATATTAAATATTAAATTTAAAACTATTAAAGTATATCTACCGTAACACCCGGGTGCCGACGAGGGCGGGGAGTGATCGCCGGTGCAAGAAGGCACGGATAAGGAGCGGCTCCTGACAGGCTTCTAGGAGGAGGGACACATGAATGAACCGATTACACACCCGAATGAGAGATATCCTGAGACTGTGTAGGTATGGGGCTATACAGTTGAGAATGGCTTATTTGAATTGATTGGTACTACCTATACCAATAAGATGCATCTTATTTTTGGTTACCCATCACTTAAGAACTCCACAGTTAAGCGAGCTTGACTTGGAGTAATTCTGGGATGCGTGACCTCCCGGGAAGTTTTCCCAGGAAGTGTGAGAGTGAGGACAAAGCACGCTGAAGAGACCTGTGTTGGTCTGTGGGGACAGTCGTAAATCCAAAGAATAGCCAGGGATATTATGTCTACATTAACATATGAGTATATAAAAATTAAACCATCAAGAACATGACAACGATACTTTTACTGTTTGCTTATTTCTGTTTGGTTGATAGTGTAAAAAACACTTTAAAATGTCAGTGTTTACAAATTAAATTAAAAAGTATTAGAAAAAAATAAAAATAAAACTGAACTAATGACCATTGGGTTTGGTTCAATTCGGAGCTGAACAAAAAAAAAAGAACCAATTTAATTGGTTGGTTCGGATTTTCAAATTCCTTGAATTATTGGTTTGAGTCTTACGATCCTAAACTATACTTTTACTGTTTGCCAATTTGTGATTGGTTGACAGTGTAAAAAAACTTTACACTGTCAGCATATACAAATTAAATTAAAAAAAAGTAGCAGCAAAAAACAAAAAACCGAACTAATGACCATTGGGTTTGGTTCACATCGGAGACGAACAAGAACTAATTTAATTGGTTGGTTCGGATTTTCAAATTCATCGAATTATTGCTTCGAGTCTTACGTCCCTAAACTATACTTTTACTGTTTGCCAATTTATGATTGGTTGACAGTGTAAAAAAACTTTACACTGCTAGTGTATACAAATTAAATTAAAAAAAATTATTAGCAAAAAAAAAACTGAACAAATGACCATTGGATTTGGTTCATTCAGAGCCGAACACAAAAAAAAGTAATTTAATTGGTTGGTTCAGATTTTCAAATTGATCGAATTATTGGTTCGAGTCTTACAACTCTAAACTTTTTTGAACAACACGGTAGCTAAATCCAACAAAATATATGTTTAAAAATAAAGAAATAAATTTAAATAATCCAAAATAATCCATCGGTTGACAACTCTTTCAACTGTTATAGGAACAGCAGAAAAAAAGTTATCAATTGATAAAGTGATATACATATTGAATAATAAATATATATAAATAGCAGAGTATAGTAATTGGTTCGGTTCCAAAATAACCGACCCAATGACCATTGGGTTTGGTTCAATTCGGATCCGGGCACAAAAAATAAAAAAAAGGAACCAATTTAATTGGTTGGTTCGAATTTTAAAATTCATCGAATTATTCGTTCGAGTCTTACGACCCTAAACTTTTTCGAAGAACACGGTATCTTTGCTACCTTTCCTGGGTAAAAAAATTTTAAAACAAAAAAAATTATAAACTTTGAAAAGTGAATAACAATATTCGAACCAATTAAAATTGATTTGGTTTGATTTGGTTCGAACAGTAAAATATTTAAAAAATATATAAATAAATAAATAATATATTAAATATTAAATTTAAAACTATTAAAGTATATCTACCGTAACACCCGGGTGCCGACGAGGGCGGGGAGTGATCGCCGGTGCAAGAAGGCACGGATAAGGAGCGGCTCCTGACAGGCTTCTAGGAGGAGGGACACATGAATGAACCGATTACACACCCGAATGAGAGATATCCTGAGACTGTGTAGGTATGGGGCTATACAGTTGAGAATGGCTTATTTGAATGGATTGGTACTACCTATACCAATAAGATGCATCTTATTTTAGTTTACCCATCACTTAAGAACTCCACAGTTAAGCGAGCTTGACTTGGAGTAATTCTGGGATGCGTGACCTGTCATGAAGTTTTCCCAGGATGCGTGAGAGTGAGGACAAAGCACGCTGAAGAGACCTGTGTTGGTCTGTGGGGACAGTCGTCAATTCAAAGAGTAGCCAGGGATGTTACGTCTACATCAACATATAAGTATATAAAAATTAAACCATCAAGAACATGACAACGATACTTTTACTATTTACCTATTTCTGTTTGGTTGATAGTGTAAAAAACACTTTAAAATGTCAGTGTATACAAATTAAATTAAAAAGTATTAGAAAAAATAAAAAAAAAACGGAACTAATGACCATTGGGTTTGGTTCAATTCGGAGCTGAACAAAAAAAAAAGAACCAATTTAATTGGTTGGTTCGGATTTTCAAATTCATTGAATATTGGTTTGAGTCTTACGATCGTAAACTATACTTTTACTGTTTGCCAATTTATGATTGGTTGACAGTGTAAAAAAACTTTACACTGTCAGCATATACAAATTAAATTAAAAAAAAGTAGCAGCAAAATACAAAAAACCGAACTAATGACCATTGGGTTTGGTTCACATCGGAGACGAACAAGAACTAATTTAATTGGTTGGATCGGATTTTCAAATTCATCGAATTATTGCTTCGAGTCTTACGTCCCTAAACTATACCTTTACTGTTTGCCAATTTATGATTGGTTGACAGTGTAAAAAAACTTTACACTGCTAGTGTATACAAATTAAAATAAAAAAATTATCAGCAAAAAAAAAACTGAACTAATGACCAATGGATTTGGTTCATTCAGAGCCGAACACAAAAAAAAAACCAATTTAATTGGTTGGTTCGGATTTTCAAATTGATCGAATTATTGCTCCGAGTCTTACAACTCTAAACTTTTTTGAAAAACACGGTAGCTAAATCCAACAAAATATATGTTTAAAAATAAATAAATAAATTAAAATAATCCAAAATAATCCATCGGTTGACAACTCTTTCAATCACATAGAACAATGAGAAAAAAAACTTATAAATTGATAAAGTGATATACATATTGAATATTAAAATATATATATATATATATATATATATATATATATATATATATATAAATAGTATAGTATAGTAATTGGTTCGGTTCCAAAATAACCGACCCAATGACCATTGGTTTTGGTTCAACTCGGCTCCGTACACAAAAAATAAAAAAAGGAACCAATTTAATTGGTTGGTTTGGATTTTAAAATTCATCGAATTATTGGTTCAAGTCTTACGACCCTAAACTTTTTCGAAGAACACGGTAGCTTTGCTACCTTTCCTGGCTAAAAAAATTTAAAAAAAAAATTTATAATCTTTGAAAAGTCAATAACAATATTCGAACCAATTAAAATTGATTTGGTTCGAACCGGAAAATATTTAAAAAATATATAATTAAATAAAAAATATATAAAATATTAAATTTAAAACTATTAAAGTTTATCTACTGTAACACCCGGGTGCCGACGAGGGCCGGGAGTGATCGCCGGTGCAAGAAGGCACGTACAAGGAGTGGCTCCTGGCAGGCTTCTACGATGAGGGACACATGAATGAATCGATTCCACACCCGAATGAGAGAGATCCTGAGACTGTGTAGGTATGGGACTATACAGTTGAGAATGGCTTATTTGAATTGATTGGTACTACCAATACCTATAAGATGCATCTTCTTTTTGGTTACCCATCACTTAAGAACTCCACAGTTAAGCGTGCTTGACTTGGAGTAATTCTGGGATGGGTGACCTCCCGGGAAGTTTTCCCAGGAAGCGTGAGAGTGAGGACAAAGCACACTGAAAAGACCCGTGTTGGTCTGTGGGGACAGTCGTCAATCCAAAGAGTAGCTAGGGATGTTACATCTACATTAACATATAAGTATATAAAAATTAAACCATCAAGAACATGACAACTATACTTTTACTATTTGCCAATTTCTGATTGGTTGATAGTGTAAAAAAAACTTTAAAATGTCAGTGTATACAAATTAAATTAAAAAGTATTAGAATAAAACCAAAAAAAAACCGAACTAATGACCATTGGGTTTGGTTCAATTCGGTGGTGAACAAAAAAAAAAGAACCAATTTAATTGGTTGCTTCGGATTTTCAAATTCATTGAATTATTGAGTCTTACGATCCTAAACTATACTTTTACTGGTTGCCAATTTATGATTGGTTGACAGTGTAAAAAAACTTTACACTGTCAGCATATACAAATTAAATTAAAAAAAGTAGCAGCAAAAAACAAAAAACCGAACTAATGACCATTGGGTTTGGTTCACATC
Organism: Sophora flavescens; assembly: GCA_030762895.1. NCBI lineage: Eukaryota > Viridiplantae > Streptophyta > Magnoliopsida > Fabales > Fabaceae > Sophora > Sophora flavescens. Next base: position 205,827,972 of record CM061063.1, on the reverse strand, counting down.
GGAGACGAACAAGAACTAATTTAATTGGTTGGTTCGGATTTTCAAATTCATCGAATTATTGCTTCGAGTCTTACGTCCCTAAACTATACTTTTACTGTTTGCCAATTTATGATTGGTTGACAGTGTAAAAAAACTTTACACTGCTAGTGTATACAAATTAAATTTTAAAAAAATTATTAGCAAAAAAATAATAATAACTGAACTAATGACCATTGGATTTGGTTCATTCAGAGCCGAACACAAAAAAAAACCAATTTAATTGGGTTGTTCGGATTTTCAAATTGATCGAATTATTGGACCGAGTCTTACAACTCTAAACTTTTTTGAACAACATGGTAGCTAAATCTTACAAAATATATGTTTAAAAATAAATAAATAAATTTAAATAATCCAAAATAATCCATCGGTTGACAACTCTTTCAACTGTTATAGGAACAGTAGAAAAAAGTTATCAATTGCTAAAGTGATATACGTATTGAATATTAAAATATATATAAATTGTATAGTATAGTAATTGGTTCGGTTCCAAAATAACCGACCCAATGACCATTGGGTTTGGTTCAATTCTGATACGTACACAAAAAATAAAAAAAGGAACCAATTTAATTGGTTGGTTCGGATTTTCAAGTTCATCGAATTATTGTTTTGAGTCTTACGACCCTAAACTTTTTCGAAGAACACGGTAGCTTTGCTACCTTTCCTGGCTAAAAAAATTTAAAAACAAAAAAAATTATAAACATTGAAAAGTCAATAACAATATTCGAACCAATTAAAATTGATATGGTTTGATTTGTTTCGAACCGGAAAATATTTATAAAATATATGATTAAATAAAAAATATATTAAATATTAAATTTAAAACTATTAAAGTATATCTACTGTAACACCCGGGTTCCGACGAGGGCCGGGAGTGATCGCCGGTGCAAGAAGGCACGGACAAGGAGTGGCTCCTGGCAGGCTTTTAGGAGGAGGGACACATGAATGAACCGATTCTACACCCGAATGAGAGAGATCCTGAGACTGTGTAGGAATGGGACTATACAGTTTAGAATGGCTTATTTGAATTGATTGGTACTACCTATACCAATAAGGTGCATCTTCTTATTGGTTACCCATCACTTAAGAACTCCACAGTTAAGCTTGCTTTACTTGGAGTAATTCTGGGATGGGTGACCTCCGGGGAAGTTTTCCCAGGAAGCGTGAGAGTGAGGACAAAGCACACTGAAAAGACCCATGTTGGTCTGTGCGGACAGTCGTCAATCCAAAGTGTAGCCAGGGATTTTACATCTACATTAACATATAAGTATATAAAAATTAAACCATCAAGAACATGACAACTATACTTTTACTGTTTGCCAATTTCTGATTGGTTGATAGTGTAAAAAAAATTTTAAAATGTCAGTGTATACAAATTAAATTAAAAAGTATTAGGAAAAAAAAAAAACCAAACTAAAGACCATTGGGTTTGGTTCAATTCGGAGCTGAACAAAAGAAAAGAAACAATTTAATTGGTTGGTTCGGATTTTCAAATTCATTGAGTTATTGGTTTGAGTCTTACGATCCTAAACTATACTTTTACTGTTTGCCAATTTATGATTGGTTGACAGTGTAAAAAAACTTTACACTGTCAGCATATACAAATTAAATTAAAAAAAAGTAGCAGCAAAATACAAAAAACCGAACTAATGACCATTGGGTTTGGTTCACATCGGAGACGAACAAGAACTAATTTAATTGGGTGGTTCGGATTTTCAAATTCATCGAATTATTGCTTCGAGTCTTACGTCCCTAAACTATACTTTTACTGTTTGCCAATTTATGATTGGTTGACAGTGTAAAAAAACTTTACACTGCTAGTGTATACAAATTTAATTAAAAAAATTATCAGCAAAAAAAAAATAACTGAACTAATGACCATTGGATTTGGTTCATTCAGAGCCGAATACAAAAAAAACCAATTTAATTGATTGGTTCGGATTTTCAAATTGATCGAATTATTGGTCCGAGTCTTACAACTCTAAACTTTTTTGAACAACACGGTAGCTAAATCGAACAAAATATTTGTTTAAAAGTAAATAAATAAATTTAAATAATCCAAAATTATCCATCGGTTGACAACTCTTTCAATCATTTACGAGAACAAGAGAGAAAAAAGTTATCAATTGATAAAGTGATATACATATTGAATATTAAAATATAAATAGTATAGTATAGTAATTGGTTCGGTTCCAAAATAACCGACCCAATGACCATTGGGTTTGGTTCAACTCGGATCCGTGCACAAAAAATAAAAAAGGAACCAATTTAATTGGTTGGTTCGGATTTTCAAATTCATTGAATTAATGGTTCGAGTCTTACGACCCTAAACGTTTTCGAAGAACACGGTATCTTTGCTACCTTTCCTGGCTAAAAAAATTTAAAAACAAAAAAAATTATAAACTTTGAAAAGTCAATAACAATATTCGAACCAATTAAAATTGATTTGGTTTGATATGGTTCGAACCGGAAAATATTTAAAAAATATATAAATAAATAAATAATATATAAAATATTAAATTTAAAACTATTAAAGTATATCTTCTGTAACACCCGGGTGCCGACGAGGGCGGGGAGTGATCGCCGGTGGAAGAAGGCACGGACAAGGAGTGGCTCCTGGCAGGCTTCTAGGAGGAGGGACACATGAATGAACAGCTTACACACCCGAATGAGACAGATCCTGAGACTGTGTAGGTATGGGGCTATACAGTTGAGAATGGCTTATTTGAATTGATTGGTACTACCTATACCTATAAGATGCATCTTCTTTTTGGTTACCCATCACTTAAGAACTCCACAGTTAAGCGTGCTTGACTTGGAGTAATTCTGGGATGCGTGACCTCCCGGGAAGTTTTCCCAGGAAGCGTGAGAGTGAGGACAAAGCACGCTGAAAAGACCCGTGTTGGTCTGTGGGGACAGTCGTCAATCCAAAGAGTAGCCAGGGATGTTACATCTACATTAACATATAAGTATATAAAAATTAAACCATCAAGAACATGACAACTATACATTTACTGTTTGCCAATTTCTGATAGGTTGATAGTGTAAAAAAAACTTTTAAATGTCAGTGTATACAAATTAAATTAAAAAGTATTAGAAAAAAATCAAAAAAAAACTGAACTAATGACCATTGGGTTTGGTTCAATTCGGAGCTGAACAAAAAAAAAGAACCAATTTAATTGGTTGGTTCGGATTTTTAAAATTCATCGAATTATTGATTCGAGTCTTACGACCCTAAACTTTTTCGAAGAACACGGTAGCTTTGCTACCTTTCCTGGCTAAAAAAATTTAAAAACAAAAAAATTATAAACTTTGAAAAGTCAATGACAATATTAGAACCAATTAAAATTGTTTTGGTTTGATTTGGTTCGAACCGGAAAATAAATAAAAAATATATAAAATATTAATTTTAAAACTATTAAAGTATATCTTCTGTAACACCCGGGTGCCGACGAGGGCGGGGAGTGATCGCCGGTGCAAGAAGGCACGGACAAGCAGTGGCTCCTGGCAGGCTTCTAGGAGGAGGGACACATGAATGAACCGATTACACACCCGAATGAGAGAGATCCCGAGACTGTGTAGGTATGGGACTATACAGTTGAGAATGGCTTATTTGAATTGATTGGTACTACCTATACCAATAAGATGCATCTTCTTTTTGGTTACCCATCACTTAAGAACTCCACAGTTAAGCGTGCTTGACTTGGAGTAATTCTGGGATGGGTGACCTCCCGGGAAGTTTTCCCAGGACGCGTGAGAGTGAGGACAAAGCACGCTGAAAAGACCCGTCTTGGTCTGTGGGGACAGTCGTCAATCCAAAGAGTAGCCAGGGATTTTACACCCACTCTAACATATAAGTATATAAAAATTAAACCATCAAGAACATGACAACTATACTTTTACTGTTTGCCAATTTCTGATTGGTTGATAGTGTAAATTTTTTTTTAAAATGTCAGTGTATACAAATTAAATTAAAAAGTATCAGAAAAAAATCAAAAAAAAAAATGAAATAATGACCATTGGGTTTGGTTCAATTCGGAGCTGAACAAAAAAAAAAGAACCAATTTAATTGGTTGGTTCGGATTTTCAAATTCATTGAATTATTGGTTTGAGTCTTACGATACTAAACTGTACTTTTACTGTTTGCCAATTTATGATTGGTTGACAGTGTAAAAAAACTTTACACTGTTAGCATATACAAATTAAATTAAAAAAAAAGTAGCAGAAAAAACAAAAAACCGAACTAATGACCATTGGGTTTGGTTCATATCGGAGACGAACAAGAACGAATTTAATTGGTTGGTTCGGATTTTCAAATTCATCGAATTATTGCTTCGAGTCTTACGTCCCTAAACTATGCTTTTACTGTTTGCCAATTTATGATTGGTTGACAGTGTAAAAAAACTTTACACTGCTAATGTATAAAAATTAAATTAAAAAAAATTATCAGCAAAAAAAAATAACAGAACTAATGACCATTGGATTTGGTTCATTCAGAGATGAACACAAAAAAAACCAATTTAATTGGTTGGTTCAGATTTTCAAATTGATCGAATTATTGGTTCGAGTCTTACAACTCTAAACTTTATTGAACAACACGGTAGCTAAATCCAACAAAATATATGTTTAAAAATAAATAAATAAATTTAAATAATCCAAAATAATCCATCGGTTGACAACTCTTTCAACTATTATAGGAACAGTAGAAAAAAAAAGTTATCAATTGATAAAGTGATATACATATTGAATATTAAAATATATATAAATAGTATAGTATAGTAATTGGTTCGGTTCCAAAATAACCGACCCAATGACGATTGGGTTTGGTTCAACTCGGATCCGTACACAAAAAATAAAAAAAAGGAACCAATTTAATTGGTTGGTTCGGATTTTAAAATTCATCGAATTATTGGTTCGAGTCTTACGACCCTAAACTTTTTCGAAGAACACGGTAGCTTTGCTACCTTTCCTGGCTAAAAAAATTTAAAAACAAAAAAAATTATAAACTTTGAAAAGTCAATAACAATATTCGAACCAATTAAAATTGATTTGGTTTGATTTGGTTCAAACCGGAAAATATTTAAAAAATATATAATTAAATAAAAAATATAAAAAATATTAAATTTAAAACTATTAAAGTATATCTTCTGTAACACCCGGGTGCCGACGAGGGCGGGGAGTGATCGCCGGTGGAAGAAGGCACGGACAAGCAGTGGCTCCTGGCAGGCTTCTAGGAGGAGGGACACATGAATGAACCGATTACACACCCGAATGAGAGAGATCCCGAGACTGTGTAGGTATGGGACTATACAGTTGAGAATGGCTTATTTGAATTGATTGGTACTACCTATACCAATAAGATGCATCTTCTTTTTGGTTACCCATCACTTAAGAACTCCACAGTTAAGCGTGCTTGACTTGGAGTAATTCTGGGATGGGTGACCTCCCGGGAAGTTTTCCCAGGACGCGTGAGAGTGAGGACAAAGCACGCTGAAAAGACCCGTCTTGGTCTGTGGGGACAGTCGTCAATCCAAAGAGTAGCCAGGGATTTTACACCCACTCTAACATATAAGTATATAAAAATTAAACCATCAAGAACATGACAACTATACTTTTACTGTTTGCCAATTTCTGATTGGTTGATAGTGTAAATTTTTTTTTAAAATGTCAGTGTATACAAATTAAATTAAAAAGTATCAGAAAAAAATCAAAAAAAAAAAATGAAATAATGACCATTGGGTTTGGTTCAATTCGGAGCTGAACAAAAAAAAAAAGAACCAATTTAATTGGTTGGTTCGGATTTTCAAATTCATTGAATTATTGGTTTGAGTCTTACGATACTAAACTGTACTTTTACTGTTTGCCAATTTATGATTGGTTGACAGTGTAAAAAAACTTTACACTGTTAGCATATACAAATTAAATTAAAAAAAAAGTAGCAGAAAAAACAAAAAACCGAACTAATGACCATTGGGTTTGGTTCATATCGGAGACGAACAAGAACGAATTTAATTGGTTGGTTCGGATTTTCAAATTCATCGAATTATTGCTTCGAGTCTTACGTCCCTAAACTATGCTTTTACTGTTTGCCAATTTATGATTGGTTGACAGTGTAAAAAAACTTTACACTGCTAATGTATAAAAATTAAATTAAAAAAAATTATCAGCAAAAAAAAATAACAGAACTAATGACCATTGGATTTGGTTCATTCAGAGATGAACACAAAAAAAACCAATTTAATTGGTTGGTTCAGATTTTCAAATTGATCGAATTATTGGTTCGAGTCTTACAACTCTAAACTTTATTGAACAACACGGTAGCTAAATCCAACAAAATATATGTTTAAAAATAAATAAATAAATTTAAATAATCCAAAATAATCCATCGGTTGACAACTCTTTCAACTATTATAGGAACAGTAGAAAAAAAAAGTTATCAATTGATAAAGTGATATACATATTGAATATTAAAATATATATAAATAGTATAGTATAGTAATTGGTTCGGTTCCAAAATAACCGACCCAATGACGATTGGGTTTGGTTCAACTCGGATCCGTACACAAAAAATAAAAAAAAGGAACCAATTTAATTGGTTGGTTCGGATTTTAAAATTCATCGAATTATTGGTTCGAGTCTTACGACCCTAAACTTTTTCGAAGAACACGGTAGCTTTGCTACCTTTCCTGGCTAAAAAAATTTAAAAACAAAAAAAATTATAAACTTTGAAAAGTCAATAACAATATTCGAACCAATTAAAATTGATTTGGTTTGATTTGGTTCAAACCGGAAAATATTTAAAAAATATATAATTAAATAAAAAATATAAAAAATATTAAATTTAAAACTATTAAAGTATATCTTCTGTAACACCCGGGTGCCGACGAGGGCGGGGAGTGATCGCCGGTGGAAGAAGGCACGGACAAGGAGTGGCTCCTGGCAGGCTTCTAGGAGGAGGGACACATGAATGAACCGATTACACACCCGAATGAGAGAGATCCTTTGACTGTGTAGGTATGGGACTATACAGTTGAGAATGGCTTATTTGAATTGATTGGTACTACCTATACCAATAAGATGCATCTTATTTTTTGTTACTCATCACTTAAGAACTCCACAGTTAAGCGTGCTTGACTTGGAGTAATTCTGGGATGGGTGACCTCCCGGGAAGTTTTCCCAGGAAGCGTGAGAGTGAGGACAAAGCACGCTGAAAAGACCCGTCTTGGTCTGTGGGGACAGTCGTCAATCCAAAGAGTAGCCCGGGATTTTACACCCACATTAACATATAAGTATATAAAAATTAAACCATCAAGAACATGACAACTATACTTTTACCGTTAGCCAATTTCTGATTGGTTGATAGTGTAAAAAAAAAACTTGAAAATGTCAGTGTATACAAATTAAATTAAAAAGTATTAGAAAAAAAAAACGAACTAATGACCATTGGGTTTGGTTCAATTCGGTGCTGAACAAAAAAAAAAAAGAACCAATTTAATTGGTTGGTTCGGATTTTCAAATTCATTGAATTATTGGTTTGAGTCTTACGATCCTAAACTATACTTTTACTGTTTGCCAATTTATGATTGGTTGACAGTGTAAAAAAAACTTTACACTGTCAGCATATACAAATTAAATTAAAAAAAGTAGCAGCAAAAAAAAAAACCGAACTAATGACCATTGGGTTTGGTTCACATCGGAGACGAACAAGAACTAATTTAATTGGTTGGTTCGGATTTTCAAATTCATCGAATTATTGCTTCGAGTCTTACGTCCCTAAACTATACTTTTACTGTTTGCCAATTTATGATTGGTTGACAGTGTAAAAAAACTTTACACTGCTAGTGTATACAAATTAAATTAAAAAAACTATTAGAAAAAAAAAACAAAAAAAATAACTGAACTAATGACCATTGGATTTGGTTCATTCAGAGCCGAACACAAAAAAAAACCAATTTAATTGGTAGGTTCAGATTTTCAAATTGATCGAATTATTGGTTCGAGTCTTACAACTCTAAACTTTTTTGAACAACACGGTAGCTAAATCCAACAAAATATATGTTTAAAAATAAATAAATAAATTTAAATACTCCAAAATAATCCATCGGTTGACAACTCTTTCAACTATTATTGGAACAGTAGAAAAAAAAAGTTATCAATTGATAAAGTGATATACATATTGAATATCAAAATATATATAAATTGTATAGTATAGGAATTGGTTCGGTTCCAAAATAACCGACCCAATGACCATTGGGTTTGGTTCAATTCGGAGCCGTACACAAAAAATAAAAAAAAGGAACCAATTTAATTGGTTGGTTCGGATTTTAAAATTCATCGAATTATTGGTTCGAGTCTTACGACCCTAAACTTTTTAGAAGAACACGGTAGCTTTGCTACCTTTCCTAGCTAAAAAAAATTAAAAACAAAAAAAATTATAAACTTTGAAAAGTCAATAACAATATTCGAACCAATTAAAATTGATTTGGTTTGATTTGGTTCGAACCGGAAAATATTTATAAAATATATAATTAAATAAAAAATATATAAAATATTAAATTTAAAACTATTAAAGTATATCTAATGTAACACCCGGGTGCCGACGAGGGCGGGGAGTGATCGTCGGTGCAAGAAGGCACGGACAAGGAGTGGCTCCTGGCAGGCTTCTAGGAGGAGGGACACATGAATGAACCGATTACACACCCGAATGAGAGAGATCCTTTGACTGTGTAGGTATGGGACTATACAGTTGAGAATGGCTTATTTGAATGGATTGGTACTACCTATACCAATAAGATGCATCTTATTTTTGGATACCCATCACTTAAGAACTCCACAGTTAAGCGTGCTTGACTTGGAGTAATTCTGGGATTGGTGACCTCCCGGGAAGTTTTACCAGGAAGCGTGAGAGTGATGACAAAACACGCTGAAAAGACCCGTCTTGGTCTGTGGGGACAGTCGTCAATCCAAAGAGTAGCCAGGGATTTTACACCCACATTAACATATAAGTATATAAAAATTAAACCATCAAGAACATGACAACTATACTTTTACTGTTTGCCAATTTCTGATTGGTTGATAGTGTAAAAAAAACTTTAAAATGTCAGTGTATACAAATTAAATTAAAAAGTATTAGAAAAAAATCAAAAATCAAAAAAACCGAACTAATGACCATTGTGTTTGGTTCAATTCGGAGCTGAACAAAAAAAAAAGAACCAATTTAATTGGTTGGTTCGGATTTTCAAATTCATTGATGTAACACCCTAGTTTTTACACCTAGGATTAATTATTTTATTTGGATGTTTTTGTTTAATATGTTAGGTGGTTTAGTTTGAGTAATTAAATTACTCTCTTCAAATTATTTTATTGGGTGCGTTAGCACTAACTTATTTCAGTGAATGCACGTTTACTAGACAATAATTTACGTTATTGTCACTATTATACCAGTACAGAAAAATATTTTGAATAATGTAAATAAGAGAAAAGTATTTTCATATTCTTATCCTATTTAATTTTAGAGTTAAGAATATTTTGGTTTGACAATTATCGAAGATTAAATTTTGGACTGAGTATTTTCTTAGTGGATCAGTTCAACTATTAATCTTTACTCTAATTTGAATTTCGAAATTATATCTTTATCAATCTTTATTTTTAGATTCTAAAAAGTAAAAACATGTTTATTTTAGGCCTAATATTTATCACCCATTTTGTACCTATTACTAAATAATTAGTATAAAAACTTAAGTTTCTCACTTTTTTCTCTCTCTTTTTCTCTTTTCTTTCTATGCTTCTTTCTTTCTTCTTTCTTCTTTCTTTTTCTTCTTCCTCCTCAACTTCATCTTCTCCACCTTCACCCAACCACCTACCACAACACTAGGAGCCGCGCGTCGCCCCAAGGAACCAGCCGGTTGCCGTTCGTTGATGGGAGGAAGCAGCTCGCATCTCTGCACCCGTTCCTCGCCACCGTTGCTGTTGTCTCGCGTCAGAACCGCCACCCACCGCCGTTCCCAGCCATGGTAAGCACCCTAAGCCGCCATTAACAGTGGTTCTTCACCTATTTATGATATTGAATCTTCTTTTCTTCTTCAATGAGGTTTAACTCTTGTTTTTGTTGGATCTATGGTGCTGTCCAAAACACACCGCCGCCCCTCCATCGCGTCACCGCCGCGCCGATCGTTTTAACAGCCACCATTATCTCTTTTCTTGTTATCTTGGGTAAGTACTTCACCATAACCTCTTCTAGTTCAAAACCCCAAATGGATTTTTGAAACCCTAACCCTAACCCTTTGATTTCATATTTTAATTTTGAAATTTAAGGTTATTTTATGAGATTGGGACTGTGAGTTTGTGTTTCCTTAAACCAATTTCATTATTCTGAGTTTTCCCTAAATTTTAATAAGGATCCCTAAACCCCCAATTTAATTTTATTTGAATTGGGTATGTTTTTGTGAAATTAATTATGATTTAGTGCAATTAGGACTCTTAATGGATGATTTCCAAAGTTCTTTTTCAAGATCTTTTAATCAAAAAAAAGTTTCCTAAAAGGGTATTAGGAAGCGTGAGCTTCAAACATGATTTTCTTTAAAAATAACCTTGTTTGGTAATTAGATTAAGTGTTTAAATAAAGTTAGGATGTGTGTTTGATCATGTGAAATTGATTTCCTGATTTTTGTTGTTGCGCGTTATTGGATTTACTCTCTGAGACGATTGGACATGGCTATTCTTGCTTGATGGAGTAGACATGAGCTAACGTGGGCATTAAGACGAGGATCATTTACTTGTCTTCAAAGGTAAGGGGAGTTACCTAGGGATATTCAATAACTATATGCATGTGTGTATTTGTGTAATTGAGTGCTGTGAATATTATTGTGATGTTTAGCCAATACTTGAATAACTTGTTTATTTGAACCATTGTGGTTATTACTTGGAGTTGAACATTTGTTGCTTTAAAGTGTTATGAATTATATATATGTGATTAACTGTGATATAAATGAATTATATATACATGATTAACTGTGATATTATTACTGTTGATTGAAGTTTGAAAAGCCAGATTTGAGTCTGTGCCCAATAAAGATAAGGATTAAAAACCTTAATAAGCCTTGAATAGAACTTTGAAAGTTTTGGGTTCACTTATAAAAGTTCCTTCTTTAAATTGTTTACTTCAGAAGAATAAGACCCTTGTTTTTAGGAAAATTTAAAAGTGATTCTGAGTTGAAGGAAACTATATTTTTATGATTAAAAGTTTTGTACGAGAGAAAACCTTTTCGAACGGTGTGCTTTATGAAGGAAAGACCCTTTGAAAATATTTATTATGAAGGAAAGACCTTTTGAAAATATTTAACTTTATTCCATCAATGAATTTCAAATACAAATGAATTTCCTAGATGTTTTAGAAAAGATTTTGTAAAGGAAAAGGATTTTCTCCCAAATAATTTTGGAAACGTTCCGGTTACTTAGATAAGTGACCGAGGTTTTGTTTTGGTTTTGATTTTCACTGAGCGAAATGTTTTACAAGTCAATAAATTAGCCTAGAAACCGAGACGTCGAGGTTCTAGTGTTGTATGGACACGTAGATCAAGGATCTGTGTCAGGGGACGGAGTGTCCTGTAAAGTTTTGTTTTTGGACTGTGTGTCCTAAGTTGATGTGGACAGTGTGAGTTCCATATCCGTGAGCCTAAAACTGGTGCATCGGTTTAAGGGCATCGTGATTGAGCATTCGGACTGTATGTCCTATGTTGAGATTAAAAGATTTGGACTGTTTGTCCTGTATTTGTTTTAAGTGAAAAGTCTTAAAAGAATTAAGCATGGTCGTTAAGCTTTGTGCTTCGACGAGGAAAGATTATTACGACAAAGAAAACAAAACGAGAATAAAAGTTTTTCTCATGCATTCAATGGAAATTGTGTCATGTGATTATGGGCATTGAATCTAGAGTGGATCAATGTATATGGCAGACGTGTCAGGAGATGATGATCATTGTGTTCTGTGGGGACCAATGAGTTACCTTGTGTATGACTACAACAATGGTTGGAGAGTTGTCACAAGGGGCCGTATGACTAAGCTGCAATAGCTGTTTGAGTGGCTATCATACGAGGTCGGATAATATTTGTGCATAGCTGCAAAAGCTGTTTGAGTGGTTATAGCACAAGTGACTCTGTACATAACTGCAATAGCTGTTTGAGTGGTTATGTATCTCTGTACAACTGCAATAGATGTTTGAGTGGTTGTCACAGAAGGGTCGTGTGAACAATTGCAAAAGCTGTTTGTGCATTGGTCATGTGATTGAGATGGATTATCCGACAGTGTATATGTGTACAACTGCAATAGTTGTTTGAGTGGTTGTCACAGAGGTGTCATGTGAATAGTTGCAATAGCTGTTTGAGCACTGGTCACATGAATGTGCCGCTATTTCCTAACTGGAATGGGGGAATAGTGTCATTGCTTTGCATGAGCATCCTAACGGGAATGGGGATGTGCACAATTGTGTTATGTGCTTTGCATAAGCATCCTAAGGGGAATGGGGATGTGCACAATTGTGTTAGGTGCTGGCATGAACATCCTATCGGGAATGGGGATGTGCACCATTGATTTTCTTGGGCATTGTTTTGTTCGTTTTTACAATGCGCCATGTGCGAGCCTGATCAGCTTGAAACGAAACAGAAAGTTGTGGGATCTCCGGAGATTAGGTATCAAAATAGAGTTGAATATTGAAGTGTCATGCATTCTTTTTATAAAACTGATTGTTCGGGTTTGAGACCCTTTGATATAACACTGTTATGTTATGTATATGCATGATTTAAAATGCTTATATGATTATGTGATGTATGTATCATGTGTATGGTTGTTGTGTGATATATCCATTTGTCGGTATCTCACCCTTACACACATTTCAGGATTCTTCTAGTTCGATATTGTACCCTGGGTACTCACGATCAGATGGTGCAGAGGAGTCTTTCTAAGTCACTCGAGAGACTTAGATGTAGTTGCTTGATGAGGTATTACTTGCGGAATAACTTTTAGAACGACCAGCTTAGGATTGAGACTTGGATTATTTTGATGGTATGTATGAGTTTGGCTCAGAGAGCCTTTATTTTAAAAGGGAATGTCTATAGCTCGGAGAGCATATCTTTTGAATGAAAATCTAAGCTATTTCTTTTGGTTTTGTAAAGCTTATGGCTATAGCTATTATTTTTATGTATTGATGCCTGGTTGAATTTGGTGTAACTGGAATTCTGGAGTGAAAATGTAATTATTTTAACAGGTGTTATTTTATCTGGGATGTCCGAATTACAGAGGAGACTCTGTCGAAATTTTTTTGTAAAACTACTAGCTTGTATTTAAGTATATTCTTTAAACTAAATAGGCTTGCCAAGCTATGATAGTAAGTTTGTGTGTCGATTAAGGCTTAGGTATGGAGTCGTGAAAAAATTTTATAACCAATTTCAAACACTTATGTACTTATATAAGTTATTTTTCGAAAGCTCCAGCAAATTATCTTTTAAATTTTTATTTTCGCACGTGTTACGTAGTAATGCCCAAGGGAGGGTGTTACAGAGTGGTATCAGAGCTGGTCGAGTCTTTCAGGATCTTTGGGGAATAGGTCTGTTAAGTTTTTGTTGTGTGATCTCTGGTTGGATTTTGTTTGAATTGTTTCTTGTTGAAGCAATGTGTGTTGATGCACAAGTATATGTTTTGTTGATGGTTTTTCCAAGGGTTTTATGTCCTGGGAGACCGTAGATCTTGAATGTTACTTGGGTTCGAATATGACATTCGATTATCCTTGCGAATCGTGTCAGACATTCGAAACAAGGTGTTTGTGTATAGGGTTTTTCGGGGAATGTTCCCTGGAAATATTCTAGGTTTATGGTTAGCAAAGGACATTGATTTCAGATTGATCTAGTTTCTGGATGCAGTCAAATCTCTGTCGCTTTGTATAGGATGTTGCCTACAAAGTTGAAACGAGTTGGACGACTCGATTCAACTGAAAGATCAGTGGTCTGAACCGTTTGTTAGTCCGAGTGTTTTCCTTGTGAAGCACCAATTGTAGTGTGGAGGTTGTGTCACTGTGTAGATTGCTGACAGCTAGGTAAAAGGACGAATGATGGACAAGTATTCTCTGACTTGCGTAGTTGATTTGGTAAATCAATTGCGATGAGTTGTCATCTACTCAAAAATCGACTTGAAGACGAGGTATTACCAGATTGGAGTGATGACTTATCTAAGGTTTTGTGTCGTCAATTTAGTTTATGAAGAAAGATCAACTCTTTGCATGTTTGATCGATTGATAAATTGTTCGGGATTGTACCTAATTCAAGGTGGTCATACTAAGCTTGGCTAGAAAGACGTGTATGTTGGTTGGAACCAAGACGAATCGAGTGGATTTTCGATCTTGGGAGAGTGTCTCGTGATTGAGGAATTCTTCATTGTACCCTTTGATTCTCTTGTGTTTGTCAGTTGACAATTAATTTTCAAATCCTGTGATTTTATTAGATAATCACAATGGTGAAGTTGGTATGTGTCAGACATATTTTCTGATTTTAATTTGCAGTCTGTCAGGACTTATGAATTAGTTATGCCGATTCATAAATTTCCAGTTATTCATTTCTTTGTTTGTGAGAAGTTGTACTCACACTTCTAAATGATCCTCAATGTATTAGAAATTTGAGTGAATTGGTTTAAAGGAATCGATTGGTCTGGATACTTTCACGCTTTGTTGAGAGAAGTGGTTATGACTATTTCTTGAGTTATAACACAGATAATTTCGTGATAGCAGAAGTTTCTTGGTGAAACTTAGTTTCGTCACTTCTATTTTTGGTAGAGGTGAAAGTCGTCATTTTGTAAATTCTTTGTACTAAGAATAAGAATTAATCCTCTTGGGATTAGACATTATTCACCATTTGATTCCCTAAATCCGCTGGAAGATTCTTGTGGAAGAATGAACTTTATTAGATTCATGTTTGTAAATGTGTATTGATCATGCATTTTTACACCCACGAACCTGATGGAACGATCTTTTTCCATACTGGATGTTCCGATATCCTTCAAATTAATGAAATTCTTCTCTATTCTTATGTGAAAGTGAAATCCAGAAAAATTTCTTTTCTTGAGAAATTCTTTTATGATCACCAAGGTCTTGTCTTATTGCGGTTCGAAAGTACTTGTCGTCGTTGATCATCTTAGTTCTACGTATTCTCCAAATGTCGTCAATGTGTGACTTATCTCATTAGTCGTGAGTTAGATATCTCCACATCAAGATGTACAATTGAGACCTTCCTTGTTGAGATGTTGGCATTCCTTCAATCTTTGTTATGAGTTTTCTGAAGACCTGTATGAGTCTTGTCTGAATTCAAGTGATCGTTGATCGACTGGTGAAGTTTACATCTTCTTACGAGTGAAGATCCACAAGCGGAGTTAGTGAACCGAATAATGTATCGGAGGATTGTTCAGACTTCGTGGAGTATCTTCAAGTATTGTTTCAGATGAAAAACGGAAGTTTATCAACGTGTGTCGGTTATGTTTACTTTAAGTGTTGAAGGCTAAGTGGAGACTAAGTCCAACTGATCATCCTCACTGGGATGGATAAGGAATGAGGTGACCTATCTTTAGCAGGTTAGTTGGGAGATAGTGTGGTATCTAATTTTTGTCATCTCTATGGTAGTACGAACCAGAGTTGATAGGAGTTTTGTTAATGTATAAGATGTGAATGGTATTATGAGAACCCTTAAGTTCAACATTATTGAGTGAGATGATTACAATGGATCTTATCATGATCGAGGTAGATATATCATTAAAGGAATTTAGAGTAGTGATCAATATTTATGGTTAATATTGACTTAGTGAGTTCGAGGATTAACGGAAAAATATATATGGTAGTTTTCCTTAAGCTGAATGGAATTAGTAAAGAGAAGTTCTTGAGTGAAACTAAGTTGTTAGAAAAGTTTAAGAATTATGATTTTGGATAATTCAAACTGAAGTGATTCCTTTTGGTTGTAGTTGCATGGAGGAATGTAATCGTATTCTTTAAGATTGAAATGAATGACTATGATATAATTTGGAGTAGTGGAATATGTTCAAAGGAAACTAAGACAACAATTGTTTACTTTGAGTTGAAGGTTGATGTATGATGGGGTAAAAAGTTAGTGTTGAACTTGATGTTCGTTGTGAGGATAAGGTGTTGAAGAAGTTTTGCTAGTAGACAAATTTGGAGGCAAGAAGTGATTAAGTTTTAATTATGTCTTTCAAGTGTAATAAGCTATAGCGAAATGTTTATAATCTTTGAGGTCTTATTCTGGTAAATATGTGATTGATGATCCATAGTGGAAACTAGATATTTTAAATCCAAGATTGCCATTGGGGAGTGTCCACCTGGATTTCTTGGCTTTGTTTTGGTGCAGCTCTTAAGGGTAATGGTCTTAGAGAAACTCTATTTTATAATCTCTTTTCTCGTCTGCAAATAAATAAGATAAGGTCATATATGATACAAGCATTTCCTTGAATAAGTGATGGAGCCCTGCCTTTAGATGAAGGAATTGTTAGGAGTTGTGTATTTTCTTTGGGCAATAGGGTAGATGTGCATGGGAAATTTCTTAAACCAGGGATACTAATGGGGCTTGAGAACTAAATTGAAAATGAGAGTCAAATGAAGGATATGAAATCGAAGTAGGCAAAAGATCCGAGAGGAATTAAGAAGAGAACGGATTATGTTGGATGTGGTAAGATTCAATTTTGATAAGATTGAATTTCTTAGGTTCTTGGCGCAAAGTTTATCAGGTGCAACTCAGGAATGTTATGACGTTTTGATTGGAGATTTGAAAGTGTGAATTTGATATGACTAGAAGAGTAGATTAAGCTTAAATGGACTAAGACTATGATCGCATCTCTTGAGTAGAAGGTTAATTGATGTTATGTAAAGTTAGTGTTGGTTTTGACGTTATCTATGAAAGTTAGATATTGGAGAAAGTTTTTTCTAATGGATTTGTATTGAGAAAGTTAAATGAAGAGATTAAGCGTTGATTTTGTTCTTTGAAGTGTAATAGACTAAGATGAAATATCAAAGGTAGTGGAGAGAATGAGGTAGTGAAAAGTTTCGAGGATAAATAGAATGGCATAAGAATTGATTCTGTTATAGTGTTATAGATGAAAGGAATGAAGCAATGAGAATACAAAGCAAGATTTTAGAGTTAAGGTATGATTACAACATCCGGTTTAGTTTTAAGCTACGAAATTTCGAGGACGAATTTTTTTTTTTAAAAGGGTAGTAATGTAACACCCTAGTTTTTACACCTAGGATTAATTATTTTATTTGGATGTTTATGTTTAATATGTTAGGTGGTTTAGTTTGAGTAATTAAATTACTCTCTTCAAATTATTTTATTGGGTGCGTTAGCACTGACTTATTTAAGTGAATGCACGTTTACTGGACAATAATTTACGTTATTGTCACTATTATACCAGTACAGAAAAATATTTTGAATAATGTAAATAAGAGAAAAGTATTTTCATATTCTTATCCTATTTAATTTTAGAGTTAAGAATATTTTGGTTTGACAATTATCGGAGATTAAATTTTGGACTGAGTATTTTCTTAGTGGATCAGTTCAACTATTAATCTTTACTCTAATTTGAATTTCGAAATTATATCTTTATCAATCTTTATTTTTAGATTCTAAAAAGTAAAAACATGTTTATTTTAGGCCTAATATTTATCACTCATTTTGTACCTATTACTAAATAATTAGTATAAAAACTTAAGTTTCTCACTTTTTTCTCTCTCTCTTTCTCGACGTTCTCTTTCTCTCTTTTTCTCTCTTTTTCTCTTTTCTTTCTCTGCTTCTTTCTTTCTTCTTTCTTCTTTCTTTTTCTTCTTCCTCCTCAACTTCATCTTCTCCACCTTCACCCAACCACCTACCACCGCACTAGGAGCCGCGCGTCGCCCCAAGGAACCAGCCGGTTATCGTTCATTGATGGGAGGAAGCAGCTCGTATCTCTGCACCCGTTCCTCGCCACCGCTGCTGTTGTCTCGCGTTAGAACCGCCACCCACCGCCGTTCCTAGCCGTGGTAAGCACCTTAAGCCGCCATTAACAGTGGTTCTTCACCTATTTATGATATTGAATCTTCTTTTCTTCTTCCATGAGGTTTACCTCTTGTTTTTGTTGGATCTATGGTGCTGTCCAAAACACACCGCCGCCCCTCCGTCGCGTCGCCGCCGCGCCGGTCGTTTTAACAGCCACCATTATCTCTTTTCTTGTTATCTTGGGTAAGTACTTCACCATAACCTCTTCTAGTTCAAAACCCCAAATGGATTTTTGATACCCTAACCCTAACCCTTTGATTTCATATTTTAATTTTGAAATTTAAGGTTGTTTTATGAGATTGGGACTGTGAGTTTGTGTTTCCCTAAACCAATTTCATTATTCTGAGTTTTCCCTAAATTTTAATAAGGAGCCCTAAACCCCCAATTTAGTTTTATTTGAATTGGGTATGTTTTTGTGAAATTAATTATGATTTAGTGCAATTAGGACTCTTAATGGATGATTTCTAAAGTTCTTTTTCAAGATCTTTTAATCAAAACAAAGTTTCCTAAAAGGGTATTAGGAAGCGTGAGCTTCAAACATGATTTTCTTTAAAAATAACCTTGTTTGGTAATTAGATTAAGTGTTTAGATAAAGTTAGGATGTGTGTTTAATCATGTGAAATTGATTTCCTGATTTTTGTTGTTGCGCGTTATTGGATTTACTCTCTGAGACGATTGGACACGGCTATTCTTTCTTGATGGAGTAGATATGAGCTAACGTGGGCATTAAGACGAGGATCCTTTACTTGTCTTCAAAGGTAAGGGGAGTTACCTAGGGATATTCAATAACTATATGCATGTGTGTATTTGTGTAATTGAGTGCTGTGAATATTATTGTGATGTTTAGCCAATACTTGAATAACTTGTTTATTTGAACCATCGTGGTTATTACTTGGAGTTGAACATTTGTTGCTTTAAAGTGTTATGAATTATATATATGTTATTAACTATGATATAAATGAATTATATATACATGATTAACTGTGATATTATTACTGTTGATTGAAGTTTGAAAAGCCAGATTTGAGTCTGTGCCCAATAAAGATAAGGATTAAAAACCTTAATAAGCCTTGAATAGAACTTTGAAAGTTTTGGGTTCACTTATAAAAGTTCCTTCTTTAAAGTGTTTACTTCAGAAGAATAAGACCCTTGTTTTTAGGAAAATTTAAAAGTGATTTTGAGTTGAAGGAAACTATATTTTTATGATTAAAAGTTTTGTATGAGAGACAACCTTTTCGAACGGTGTGCTTTATGAAGGAAAGACCCTTTGAGAATATTTATTATGAAGGAAAGACCTTTTGAAAATATTTAACTTTATTCCATCAATGAATTTCAAATACAAATGAATTTCCTAGATGTTTTAGAAAAGATTTTGTAAAGGAAAAGGATTTTCTCCCAAATAATTTTGGGAACGTTCCGGTTACTTGGATAAGTGACCGAGGTTTTGTTTTGGTTTTGATTTTCACTGAGCGAAATGTTTTACAAGTCGATAAATTAGCCTAGAAACCGAGACGTCGGGGTTCTAGTGTTGTATGGACACGTAGATCAAGGATCTGTGTCAGGGGACGGAGTGTCCTGTAAAGTTTTGTTTTTGGACTGTGTGTCCTAAGTTGATGTGGACAGTGTGAGTTCCATATCCGCGAACCTAAAACTGGTGCATCGGTTTAAGGGCATCGTGATTGAGCATTCGGACTGTATGTCCTATGTTGAGATTAAAAGATTTGGACTGTGTGTCCTGTATTTGTTTTAAGTGAAAAGTCTTAAAATAATTAAGCATGGTCGTTAAGCTTTGTGCTTCGACGAGGAAAGATTATTACGACAAAGAAAACAAAACGAGAATAAAAGTTTTTCTCATGCATTCAATGGCAATTGTGTCATGTGATTATGGGCATTGAATCCAGAGTGGATCAATGTATATGGCAGACGTGTCAGGAGATGATGATCATTGTGTTCTGTGGGGACCAATGAGTTACCTTGTGTATGACTACAACAATGGTTGGAGAGTTGTCACAAGGGGCCGTATGACTAAGCTGCAATAGCTGTTTAAGTGGCTATCATACGAGGTCGGATAATATTTGTGCATAGCTGCAATAGTTGTTTGAGTGGTTATAGCACAAGTGACTCTGTACATAACTGCAATAGCTGTTTGAGTGGTTATGTATCTCTGTACAACTGCAATAGCTGTTTGAGTGGTTGTCACAGAAGGGTCGTGTGAACAATTGCAAAAGCTGTTTGAGCATTGGTCATGTGATTGAGATGGATTATCCGACAGTGTATCTGTGTACAACTGCAATAGTTGTTTGAGTGGTTGTCACAGAGGTGTCATGTGAACAGTTGCAATAGCTGTTTGAGCACTGGTCACATGAATGTGCCGCTATTTCCTAACTGGAATGGGGGAATAGTGTCATTGCTTTGCATGAGCATCCTAACGGGAATGGGGATGTGCACAATTGTGTTATGTGCTTTGCATGAGCATCCTAACGGGAATGGGGATGTGCACAATTGTGTTAGGTGCTGGCATGAACATCCTATCGGGAATGGGGATGTGCACCATTGATTTTCTTGGGCATTGTTTTGTTCGTTTTTACAATGCGCCATGTACGAGCCTGATCAGCTTGAAACGAAACAGAAAGTTGTGGGATCTCCGGAGATTAGGTATCAAAATAGAGTTGAATATTGAAGTGTCATGCATTCTTTTTATAAAACTGATTGTTCGGGTTTGAGACCCTTTGATATAACACTGTTATGTTATGTATATGCATGATTTAAAATGCTTATATGATTATGTGATGTATGTATCATGTGTATGGTTGTTGTGTGATATATCCATTTGTCGGTATCTCACCCTTACACACATTTCAGGATTCTTCTAGTTCGATATTGTACCCTGGGTACTCTGATACAGATAGTGCAGAGGAGTCTTTCTAAGTCACTCAGAGACTTAGATGTAGTTTCTTGATGAGGTATTACTTGCGGAATAACTTTTAGAATGACCAGCTTAGGATTGAGACTTGGATTATTTTGATGGTATGTATGAGTTTGGCTCAGAATGCCTTTATTTTAAAAGGGAATGTCTATAGCTCGGAGAGCATATCTTTTGAATGAAAATCTAAGCTATTTATTTTGGTTTTGTAAAGCTTATGGCTATAGCTATTATTTTTATGTATTGATGCCTGGTTGAATTTGGTGTAACTGGAATTCTGGAGTGAAAATGTAATTATTTTAACAGGTGTTATTTTATCTGGGATGTCCGAATTATAGAGGAGACTCTGTTGAAATTTTTTTGTAAAACTACTAGCTTGTATTTAAGTATATTCTTTAAACTAAATAGGCTTGCCAAGTTATGATATATAGTAAGTTTGTGTGTCGATTAAGGCTTAGGTGTGGAGTCGTGAAAAAATTTTATAACCAATTTCAAACACTTATGTACTTATATAAGTTATTTTCCGAAAGCACCACCAAAATATCTTTTAAATTTTTATTTTCGCACGTGTTACGTAGTAATGCCCAAGGGAGGGTGTTACAATTGAATTATTGGTTTGAGTCTTACGATCCTAAACTATACTTTTACTGTTTGCCAATTTATGATTGGTTGACAGTGTAAAAAAACTTCACACTGTCAGCATATACAAATTAAATTAAAAAAAAGTAGCAGCAAAAAACAAAAAACCGAACTAATGACCATTGGGTTTGGTTCACATCGGAGACGTACAAGAACTAATTTAATTGGTTGGTTCGGATTTTCAAATTCATCGAATTATTGCTTCGAGTCTTACGTCCCTAAACTATAATTTTACTGTTTGCCAATTTATGATTGGTTGACAGTGTAAAAAAACTTTACACTGCTAGTGTATACAAATTAAATTAAAAAAAATTATTAGCAAAAAAAGCAAAAAAATAACTAAACTAATGACCATTGGATTTGGTTCATTCAGAGTCGAACACAAAAGAAAACCAATTTAATTGGTTGGTTCGGATTTTCAAATTGATCGAATTATTGGTTCAAGTCTTACAACTCTAAACTTTTTTGAACAACACTGTAGATAAATCCAACAAAATATATGTTTAAAAATAAATAAATAAATTTAAATATTCCAAAATAATCCATCGGTTGACAACTCTTTCAACTGTTATAGGAACAGTAGAAAAAAAAGTTATCAATTGATAAAGTGATATACATATTGAATATTAAAATATATATAAATTGAATAGTATAGTAATTGGTTCGGTTCCAAAATAACCGACCCAATGACCATTGGGTTTGGTTCAATTCGGAGCCATACACAAAAAATAAAAAAAGGAACCAATTTAATTGGTTGGTTCGGATTTTAAAATTCATCGAATTATTGGTTCGAGTCTTACGACCCTAAACTTTTTCGAAGAACACAGTAGCTTTGCTACCTTTCTTGGCTAAAAAAATTTAAAAACAAAAAAAAATTATGAACTTTGAAAAGTCAATAACAATATTCGAACCAATTAAAATTGTTTTGGTTTGATTTGGTTCGAACCGGAAAATATTTAAAAAATATATAATTAAATAGAAAATATATAAAATATTAAATTTAAAACTATTAAAGTATATCTAATGTAACACCCGGGTGCCGACGAGGACGGGGAGTGATCGCCAGTGCAAGAAGGCACGAACAAGGAGTGACTCCTGGCAGGCTTCTAGGAGGAGGGACACATGAATGAACCGATTACACACCCGAATGAGAGAGATCCTGAGACTGTGTAGGTATGGGACTATACAGTTGAGAATGGCTTATTTGAATTGATTGGTACTACCGATACCAATAAGATGCATCTTCTTTTTGGTTACCCATCACTTAAGAACTCCACAGTTAAGCGTGCTTAACTTGGAGTAATTATGGGATGGGTGACCTCCCGGGAAGTTTTCCCAGGAAGCGTGAGAGTGAGACAAAGCACGCTGAAAAGACCCGTCTTGGTCTGTGGGGACAGTCGTCAATCCAAAGGGTAGCCAGGGATTTTACACCCACATTAACATATAAGTATATAAAAATTAAACCATCAAGAACATGACAACTATACTTTTACTGTTTGCCAATTTCTGATTGGTTGACAGTGTAAAAAAACTTTAAAATGTCAGTGTATACAAATTAAATTAAAAAGTATTAGAAAAAATCAAACAAAACCGAACTAATGACCATTGGGTTTGGTTCAATTCGGAGCCAAACAAAAAAATCAAGAACCAATTTAATTGGTTGGTTCTGATTTTCAAATTCATAGAATTATTGGTTTGCGTCTTACGATCCTAAACTATACTTTTACTGTTTGCCAATTTATGATTGGTTGACAGTGTAAAAAAACTTTACACCGTCAGCATATACAAATTAAATTAAAAAAAAGTAGCAGCAAAAAACAAAAAACCGAACTAATGACCATTGGGTTTGGTTCACATCGGAGACGAACAAGAACTAATTTAATTGGTTGGTTCGGATTTTCAAATTCATCGAATTATTGCTTCGAGTCTTACGTCCCTAAACTATACTTTTACTGTTTGCCAATTTATGATTGGTTGACAGTGTAAAAAAACTTTACACTGCTAGTGTATACAAATTAAATTAAAAAAATTATTAGCAAAAAAAACAAAAAAATAACTAAACTAATGACCATTGGATTTGGTTCATTCAGAGTCGAACACAAAAGAAAACCAATTTAATTGGTTGGTTCGGATTTTCAAATTGATCGAATTATTGGTTCAAGTCTTACAACTCTAAACTTTTTTGAACAACACGGTAGCTAAATCCAACAAAATATATGTTTAAAAATAAATAAATAAATTTAAATATTCCAAAATAATCCATCGGTTGACAACTCTTTCAACTGTTATTGGAACAGTAGAAAAAAAAGTTATCAATTGATAAAGTGATATACATATTGAATATTAAAATATATATAAATTGTATAGTATAGTAATTGGTTCGGTTCCAAAATAACCAACCCAATGACCATTGGGTTTGGTTCAATTCGGAGCCGTACACAAAAAATAAAAAAGGAACCAATTTAATTGGTTGGTTCGGATTTTAAAATTCATCGAATTATTGGTTCGAGTCTTACGACCCTAAACTTTTTCGAAGAACACAGTAGCTTTGCTACCTTTCCTGGCTAAAAAAATTTAAAAGCAAAAAAAATTATGAACTTTGAAAAGTCAATAACAATATTCGAACCAATTAAAATTGTTTTGGTTTGATTTGGTTCGAACCGGAAAATATTTAAAAAATATATAATTAAATAAAAAATATATAAAATATTAAATCTAAAACTATTAAATTATATCTAATGTTACACCCGGGTGCCGACGAGGACGGGGAGTGATCGCCAGTGCAAGAAGGCACGAACAAGGAGTGACTCCTTGCAGGCTTCTAGGAGGAGGGACACATGAATGAACCGATTACACACCCGAATGAGAGAGATCCTGAGACTGTGTAGGTATGGGACTATACAGTTGAGAATGACTTATTTGAATTGATTGGTACTACCGATACCAATAAGATGCATCTTCTTTTTTATTACCCATCACTTAAGAACTCCACAGTTAAGCGTGCTTGACTTGGAGTAATTATGGGATGGGTGACCTCCCGGGAAGTTTTCCCAGGAAGCGTGAGAGTGAGACAAAGCACGCTGAAAAGACCCGTCTTGGTCTGTGGGGACAGTCGTCAATCCAAAGAGTAGCCATGGATTTTACACCCACATTAACATATAAGTATATAAAAATTAAACCATCAAGAACATGACAACTATACTTTTACTGTTTGCCAATTTCTGATTGGTTGACAGTGTAAAAAAACTTTAAAATGTCAGTGTATACAAATTAAATTAAAAAGTATTAGAAAAAAATCAAAAAAAACCGAACTAATGACCATTGGGTTTGGTTCAATTCGGAGCCAAACAAAAAAATCAAGAACCAATTTAATTGGTTGGTTCTGATTTTCAAATTCATAGAATTATTGGTTTGAGTCATACGATCCTAAACTATACTTTTACTGTTTGCCAATTTATGATTGGTTGACAGTGTAAAAAAACTTTACACTGTCAGCATATACAAATTAAATTAAAAAAAAGTAGCAGGAAAAAACAAAAAACCGAAGTAATGACCATTGGGTTTGGTTCACATCGGAGACGAACAAGAACTAATTTAATTGATTGGTTCGGATTTTCAAATTCATCGAATTATTGCTTCGAGTCTTACGTCCCTAAACTATACTTTTACTGTTTGCCAATTTATGATTGGTTGACAGTGTAAAAAAGCTTTACACTGCTAGTGTATACAAATTAAATTAAAAAAATTATTAGCAAAAAAAACAAAAAAATAACTAAACTAATGACCATTGGATTTGGTTCATTCAGAGTCGAACACAAAAGAAAACCAATTTAATTGGTTGGTTCGGATTTTCAAATTGATCGAATTATTGGTTCAAGTCTTACAACTCTAAACTTTTTTGAACAACACGGTAGCTAAATCCAACAAAATATATGTTTAAAAATAAATAAATAAATAAATTTAAATATTCCAAAATAATCCATCGGTTGACAACTCTTTCGACTGTTATTGGAACAGTAGAAAAAAAAGTTATCAATTGATAAAGTGATATACATATTGAATATTAAAATATATATAAATTGTATAGTATAGTAATTGGTTCGGTTCCAAAATAACCGACCCAATGACCATTGGGTTTGGTTCAATTCGGAGCCGTACACAAAAAATAAAAAAAGGAACCAATTTAATTGGTTGGTTCGGATTTTAAAATTCATCGAATTATTGGTTCGAGTCTTACGACCCTAAACTTTTTCGAAGAACACAGTAGCTTTGCTACCTTTTCTGGCTAAAAAAATTTAAAAACCAAAAAAATTATGAACTTTGAAAAGTCAATAACAATATTCGAACCAATTAAAATTGTTTTGGTTTGATTTGGTTCGAACCGGAAAATATTTAAAAAATATATAATTAAATAAAAAATATATAAAATATTAAATTTAAAACTATTAAAGTATATCTAATGTAACACCCGGGTGCCGACGAGAACGGGGAGTGATCGCCAGTGCAAGAAGGCACGAACAAGGAGTGACTCCTGGCAGGCTTCTAGGAGGAGGGACACATGAATGAACCGATTACACACCCGAATGAGAGAGATCCTGAGACTGTGTAGGTATGGGACTATACAGTTGAGAATGGTTTATTTGTATTGATTGGTACTACCGATACCAATAAGATGCATCTTCTTTTTGGTTACCCATCACTTAAGAACTCCACAGTTAAGCGTGCTTGACTTGGAGTAATTATGGGATGGGTGACCTCCCGGGAAGTTTTCCCAGGAAGCGTGAGAGTGAGACAAAGCACGCTGAAAAGACCTGTCTTGGTCTGTGGGGACAGTCGTCAATCCAAAGAGTAGCTAGGAATTTTACACCCACATTAACATATAAGTATATAAAAATTAAACCATCAAGAACATGACAACTATACTTTTCATGTTTGCCAATTTCTGATTGGTTGACAGTGTAAAAAAACTTTAAAATGTCAGTGTATACAAATTAAATTAAAAAGTATTAGAAAAAAATCAAAAAAAAAAAAACCGAACTAATGACCATTGGGTTTGGTTCAATTCGGAGCCTGATGAGCCTCTGTTTGACTGGTTTTATAACTGGTAAAGACCTTGGCTTTGTGCTTATTTTTATATCATTTTCACCCAAATTAGACTTGATTGTCCTTAAGTAGTATTTTGAGTCTGTAAAGTGTTTTTAGGTTAATTTAGTTGATTTAGAGTTAAATAAAGTACTTATGTTATTTTCTGTTTTTCAGGTTAATAAAAAGGAAATAATACTGGTTCGCCCCGCGAAGAAGCTCTTGCCTCGCGAGTCACCAAGCCCAGAAAGTCAGAGACGATCACGGTTTGAGCATGTTGAAGGTCACGGCTGTGGCAGTTTTGAAGTTGCATCGTTCGCCTCGCGAGCATACATTCGCCTCGCGAGCCT
The DNA here is from genome assembly GCA_030762895.1 of Sophora flavescens. Classification (NCBI taxonomy): domain Eukaryota; kingdom Viridiplantae; phylum Streptophyta; class Magnoliopsida; order Fabales; family Fabaceae; genus Sophora; species Sophora flavescens. The sequence goes on along the minus strand of CM061063.1, from coordinate 205,800,870 downwards.
GGAAGTCATAAAGCATCACGGTTGGCCCCTGATGTTCATAACGGGCGTAATAAGAAGACTCTTCAGATTCTCGCCTCGCGAAGGTTTGTTCGCCTCGCGAGAATACCAAAGGTTGCAGACTGTTCACAAAATCCGCGTCGCGAGAGAGGTTTCGCCTCGCGAGAAAGCTGATTCCAGAAATTGTATTTAAGCGTTTTTGACAGAACTGATGAGAGATGGCTGGTAGGCTGGCTAGTGTTAGTCAGAGTTAGCCAGTTTTGGCTAGTCTTAGACAGTAGTAGTAGCTTTCAGTAGTTTAATTCTTGTCTTTTGTTTTTCCTTTGTAATGGAGAACTAGTCTCCTAGATTAATCTACTGGGATTTGTTTCAATTACACTTGAGGTTCTGTATTTCCTGTTTTAATTGCTTTTCTCTTTTCAATGCGATGTTATACGTTTCTGTTTGTTTAATTCAGGAGTGTGTAGTGTTGTGTTGATTCATTTCAGTGATGCTATGTTCCTATAATTAATCGCGTTTGTTTAATTCGCGTGTGTTCATTCATGTTCGTTTAATTCATGAGGGCTTAACCCTGTTTGTTTAATTCGGGAATAGGAACATGTATCCGTAGTAGCGATTTCGTTTGTTAATTGTTGCTACAACTGAAAGGGGATTAGAATCTGCTTAGGGCTTGGATTTATATGAACCAATGATAGTGATAAACTGAGAACAGTAGGTTAATGGTCTTTAGTTTATTTGCTATTATCTTTAACTGCTTTGTTTTCATTGTTTTGTTTTCTTTATTTTATCTCAATCCAAAACCCCCAAAACTAACTTTTGATTTTCTGTTAATAATAACAACGCCTAAGAGTCCTTGAGAGACGACATCCGAGTTGTCGCTCCCTATCTGCATTATTTTGTAAACGCTCGTTCTTTTTGGCGCGTGGCGACAGAGCGGTCAAAAATTGGCGCCGTTGCCGGGGACTATGAGTTGTTATTTTTCGCATTTTTTTTATTTTATTTTCTTTTTGTTTCTTTTATTTTTCTGTTTTGTTTTGAATTGGTCTGGCTACTAGGTCGAATTGCCCTGAACTGTGTGATTTTGACCCGAAAATTGAAAGAACACTGCACACACTCCGTAGGGAATTTCGGGCTAGCACTAGTAGTGATTCCAATTTCAAAACTGTTTTTGAAAACATGGGAGACCAGAGGACATTAAGACAGCTTGCTGCCCCTGATGTCAACTATAATGGATTGTGTATTTCATATCCTGGTGCTGACACTCCTTTTGAACTGAAATATGGTTTTATTCACTTGTTGCCCAAGTTTAATGGTCTTGCAGGTGAGGATCCACACAAGCACTTGAAGGAATTCCAAGTTGTATGCTCCACAACCTCGAGATCAGAGGGAGTCACTGAGGATAGTATCAAGCTGAAGGCTTTTCCGTTTTCACTCCAGGGAGCTGCAAAGGATTGGCTATTGTATCTTGAGCCCAACTCCATCACCACTTGGAATGATTTGAAGAGGGTGTTCCTAGAAAGATATTTTCCTGCTTCAAGAGCTGCTTCAATAAGGAAAGAGATATGTGGCATCAGGCAAGGGAATGAGTCACTAGCTGAATACTGGGAAAGGTTCAAGCATTTGGTATCCAGTTGCCCTCAGCACCAAATTTCTGAACAACTCCTGATCCAGTACTTTTATGAAGGATTGCTGCCGATGGATAGGAATCTTTTGGATGCTGCTAGTGGGGGAGCATTAGTTGATAAGACCCCAGCTGCTGCCAAACAACTCATTGAGAATTTGTCATTGAATTCCCAGCAGTTTTCTACAAGAAGAAATTCAGTTGAGACAAGAGGTGTGCATGAGATTCATAGTTCATCTTCCAACCAGGCCGCCCTTGAGAATAGATTGGATGAGCTGACTTCCTTTGTAAGTCAATTGGCAATAGACAAGGTTCAGCCTTCAAAGTTATGTAGCATGTGCAATTCACCTGAGCACCCATTTGATCCATGCCCGATCCAGAGAGAAGAGTTTGTCAGTGAAGTACCTCAAGCTTATGTAGTAAACCCCTATAATCAAGGAAACAGTCAGAATCGGTACAGCACTCCGGACCTCTCTACCAATAGGTACCATCCCAGCTGGAGGAATCACCCTAATCTGCGGTATGGGAACTCATCCCAACAACAGCTGATGGCACCTCAGAATCATCCTCCAGTGACCACTTCTGCACCTTCTGGACCTTCATTAGAAGACTTGGTAAAGCAAATGGCTGCATCTAGTATACAGTTTCAGCAGCGGACAGATGCTAGCATTCAAGATTTGAGGACACAGATTGGACAGCTGGCCACATCCATGAATAGCATACAACAAGGTCAAGGGACAAACCAGCTGCCGGCACAACCAGTAATAAATCCCAATGCTGCCAACCATAATGTGAGTGCCATATCTCTGAGATCTGGAAAAGTTGTTGAGGCCAACTCTGGAAAGGATGAAGAAACTATTGAGGTAACTCCTGAGCCTACTGTTGAGGTCACTCCTGAGCCTATTGTTGAAGTTGAAGTTGAGAAAGTGTACAGAACACCAATCCCATTCCCACACAGAATTCAGAAAAATAAGAAGATTGGTGGTGAAGACAAGGAAAGGGAGATCTTAGATGTTTTCAGGAGGGTAGCTGTTAATATTCCACTGTTGGATGTGATCAAGCAAGTGCCCAGATATGCCAAATTTTTGAAGGATCTATGCACTAACAAGAGGAAGATGAAGAATAATGAGAGGGTTGACTTGGGAATGAATGTCTCAGCGCTTATCCAGCCTAAGCCAGAAAGAGTTGCTGTTTTAGCCCCTACTCAGGGACTGCCACAAAAGTGCAAGGACCCAGGAACATTCACTATCCCATGCACTATTGGGGATAGGAAGTTTGAAAACTGCATGCTAGACTTGGGAGCATCCATAAATGTCATGCCTACCTCCATCTTTAACAACCTTGATCTTGGGCCATTGCAGTATACAGGTCTTACCATCCAGTTGGCTAACAGGACCAGTGCCCGACCCATGGGAATGGTGGAGGATGTGCTAGTGCAAGTTGATGATTTGATCTTTCCTGCGGATTTCTACATCCTAGACACGGCAGGAGAGACACCTTCCAGTAGGTCACCAATAATCTTGGGTAGACCATTCATGATGACATCCAAGACTAAGATTGATGTGTATGATGGGACTATGTCTATGGAGTTTGGTGGTATTGTGGCCAAGTTCAAGATCTTTGATGCTATGAAACACCCAGTGGAGGAGCATTCTGTATTCCACTTAGAGTTGCTTTCTGAGCTTATTGAGGATACCCATGATAACTTTATTTCTGATTTTCCTTTTATTTCTGGTTTTGATGATGTATATACTTGTACTAACTGTACTAACACTAACCCGTGTTCTGTTTGTTCTGAGTTTCTGGATTCAACCTTGCAGGGTGATAGTGATAGTGATAGTGAGATTGGAGCTGTCTGTTCTGCAGAAGTCTGTGGCATCATGGCTACTCCCAATGCACCATCTATTGAGCAGCCACCATCCTTAGAGCTCAAGCCACTTCCCGAGAACCTGAAGTATGCTTACCTAGAGACAAATGAAAGACTTCCAGTCATCATCTCTTCCAGCCTCGACTCTGATCAGGAAGCAAAAATATTGGAAGTTCTAAGGAAGCACAAGAAGGCTATTGGGTGGACTTTAGCTGATATTCCAGGAATTAGCCCCTCCAGATGCATGCACAGAATTCTATTGGAGGATGGAGCTAAGCCAGTCAGACAGGCCCAAAGGCGACTTAACCTACTGATTCTGGATGTGGTGAAGAAAGAGGTGACTAAGCTTCTACAGGTAGGTATTATCTACCCCATCTCTGATAGTACTTGGGTAAGTCCGGTGCAAGTTGTACCAAAGAAGTCTGGTCTAACAGTAGTTAGGAATGAAAATAATGAGCTTGTGCCTACTAGAGTCCAGAATAGCTGGCGAGTTTGTATAGACTATAGGAAGCTAAACCAGGCCACCAGAAAGGATCATTTTCCTTTGTCGTTCATAGATCAGATGCTGGATCGGCTGGCTGGTCAATCTCATTATTTCTTTCTTGATGGCTTTTCCGGGTATTTCCAGATTCATATTGCCCCTGAGGATCAGGAAAAGACCACCTTCACGTGCCCCTTCGGTACGTTTGCTTATAGGAGGATGCCATTTGGCCTTTGTAATGCTCCTGGCACCTTTCAAAGATGCATGCTTAGCATTTTCTCTGACTTTATTGAAAATTGCATAGAGGTGTTCATAGATGATTTTACTGTATATGGCTCCTCATTTGATGCTTGTCTGCATAGTCTAAGTCTAGTTCTACAAAGATGCATTGATACTGATCTGATTTTGAATTATGAGAAATGTCACTTTATGGTAGAACAGGGGATAGTTTTGGGTCATGTAATTTCTAAAGAGGGTATTTCTGTAGATCCTGCAAAAATTAATGTGATTTCTTCATTGCCTTACCCATCTTGCGTACGCGAGATCCGTTCTTTTCTTGGACATGCAGGTTTCTACAGGCGCTTTATAAAGGACTTCAGCAAGATCGCTCTGCCATTGTCAAACCTGCTGAAGAATGATGCCCTGTTCCAGTTTGATGAAAAGTGCAAGGAGTCATTTGACTATCTGAAAAAAGCGTTGACTTCTACCCCTGTCATCCAGCCCCCAGACTGGACACTCCCTTTTGAACTAATGTGTGATGCTTCCAATTTTGCTGTGGGAGCAGTTCTGGCACAAAGGGTGGGCAAGGTTGCCCATGTAATTCATTATGCTTCTAGGACCTTAGATGCTGCACAGGCAAATTACACCACCACTGAGAAAGAACTGCTAGCTGTTGTATTTGCACTTGATAAGTTTAGGTCTTATTTGCTAGGTTCTAGGGTGACTGTTTTCACTGACCATGCAGCTCTGAAATATCTGTTGAAGAAGCCAGAAGCTAAGCCAAGACTGATCCGGTGGATGCTTTTGCTCCAAGAATTCAATGTGGAGATAAAGGATAAAAGTGGAGCTGAAAATTTGGTAGCAGATCACTTGAGCCGGATAGCAAGGGATGAGGATACTTTTCCCATCCAAGATGATTTCCCTGATGAGAGACTGTTACATCTGTATGGGGTAACCCCCTGGTTTGCTGACATTGTAAATTTTCTTGTTGCTGGTGTTGTTCCTGCAGGTACAAGTAGACATAAGTTCCACAAGCTCAAAAGCGATGCAAAGTACTATGTGTGGGATGATCCCTACCTGTGGAAGTTTTGCAGTGACCAGGTGATTAGGAGGTGTGTCCCCGATCATGAGACAGAGTCCATTCTACACTTCTCACATGCCTCTCAAGTTGGAGGACACTTTGGACCTCAGAGGACAGCAAGAAAAGTCCTGGATTCTGGGTTTTATTGGCCCACAATTTTTAGGGATTCCTATGAGGTATACAAGAATTGTAAGGAATGTCAAACAGCAGGTCCTGCCATCACTTGTAGGAGTGAGATGCCTCAGCAGCCCATGCTCTATTGTGAGGTCTTTGATGTGTGGGGGATGGACTTCATGGGTCATTTCCCTCCTTCTTTTGGTTTTGTATATATTCTTTTGGCTGTAGATTATGTTTCAAAGTGGGTGGAAGCAATCCCCACTAGGACTAACGATGCTCAGATTGTTTCCAAATTTGTTAGGTCCAACATTTTTTGCAGGTTTGGCATACCCAAGGCCATCATCAGTGACCAGGGCACACACTTTTGCAACAGAACCATGGAGGCCTTACTCAGGAAATATGGGGTTGTACATAGAGTGTCCACTGCTTACCATCCCCAAACCAATGGCCAGGCTGAAATATCAAACAGGGAGATCAAGCAAATTCTAGAGAAGATAGTGCAGCCGAACAGAAGGGAATGGAGCCGCCGTCTGGAAGACGCACTGTAGGCCCAGAGGACTGCTTTTAAGACATCTATAGGAATGTCCCCCTCCCGGCTTGTATTTGGCAAGGCATGTCACCTCCTGGTGGAAGTTGAGCATAGAGCATATTGGGCAGTAAAGAGCTGTAACTTGGACTTGAAGGAAGCTGGTGTTGAAAGAAAACTGCAGTTGCAGCAACTTGAGGAGCTTAGGCTGGAAGCCTATGAAAGCTCCAGGATTTATAAAGAGAAAACAAAACTTTTTCATGATAGGATGATTGTTAGGAAAGAATTTTTTGTGGGTCAGAAGGTCTTATTGTTTAACTCCCGCCTGAGATTGATGGCTGGGAAACTTAGGTCCAAGTGGATCGGACCATTTGTGGTTACTAATGTGTTTCCTTATGGTGCAGTAGAGATCAATGATGCAGGTACCAACAAAACCTTCAAGGTTAATGGGCAAAGGCTGAAGCCATTCCATGGTGTGGATGCTGGTGACCCTGCGGATGCTAATGTTGAGGAGCTCTCCTTGGAAGCTCCCACCTACACTACCACTTGATCAGGGAGTTCCCTTTCCTTTCCCTCACTCTGATTTTATTGTTATGTTGTTTCATTGGGGACAATGTATATTTTAAGTGTGGGGGAGGGAATTAGTTGTAGTTTTTCCTTTTCTTTGAATAAAGCTCCTGAATAATTTGAGAAGCTCAGGAGTTGTGTTGAGTCTTGTGTTGGCAAGTTTATTGGATTTGATTGAATTTGCATAGATGGATTGCATGATAGTGTTGACTGTTTCCCCCTAAGATTGAAATTTTTGAAAATTAATCCCCATATGATTGAAAACTGAACTTTGAGATTTTATTATGATGGCATGATTTATGATAAGTTTGGGGTGATAGGAAGCACACACTAGGGATAGAATCTCTGTCAAATAATTTGCAAAAATGTCCAGGTGAGGTTTTGAGCCTCCAACATGTTTTAAATTGTGTGAAATTCACTTTTGATTGCACTTTCCCGAATTTGCTTGAATCTCTTTTTGGTTTGCATGATTATGTGTTTGCTTCAGATGATTTAGGCATTTTCTTTGTAAATAGCTACTTGGCCTAAAATAACCAAATCCTAATGCATGTTCCCTAGTTAGCCCCTTTGAGCCTGATTAGCCTATTGCTTCTTGATAACCTAATGTTATAAGCCCAAAAATCTGGAAAACCATGTTAACCCGATCTTAGGATTAGGAGAGCATGGAATCTTAGAATGGGTACAAGAACTAAGTTTGGGGTGGCTACCAGGTGCAATATGTTGTTTGGGATTGAAAAAAAAAAGGGAAAAGAAAAAGAAAGTATAAAAATTTTAAATGAAAAAAAAATGAAAAAAAAATTATTAGAATAAATGGCTGTAGTCACCCAATGCAAATGAAAAGAAAATTAAGAAAGGAACTTGAGTGAATTTCAAAGTGTAAATAATGTTCATGCTCTCTTAGTTCCTAGGGTCTTCAGCCTAGTTCTTTTGTATATCCTACCCTTAGCCAGGCCCCATTACAACCCATAAAAGACCTTTTGATGTTGCTTGCATGTTTTCTGTGGGAATCATTTTGAGATGAAAATCAAATTTATGGGAAGTGCTCTTAAAAATTGAGTGAATTGTTGATAGCCTAGACACAAACTGAGCGATTGAGTGAAACACAAATTTCCCTTGTGAGGAAGGCAATTGTTTGGATTTGGTGATCTCCCTTTTGTGTGTAACTTAGATCCCCTGCTTAGATTAATGATTGTTTGAATGATGAAATTCTCAACTGTTTAGAATAAATGCATGTGGGGGTTGCTTTGTTTGTAAAGGGGGGAACATTGAAGGAAAAAATTGTTTTGATAAATTGCTTGAAATTTGTGTGAAAGTTAATTGAGTCCTTAAGCTTGCCAGGTCTTGAGTCTTTTTAAGTTTTGGTTTGCTTGGGGACAAGCAAAGTTTAAGTTTGGGGTATTTTGATGAGCCTCTGTTTGACTGGTTTTATAACTGGTAAAGACCTTGGCTTTGTGCTTATTTTTATATCATTTTCACCCAAATTAGACTTGATTGTCCTTAAGTAGTATTTTTAGTCTGTAAAGTGTTTTTAGGTTAATTTAGTTGATTTAGAGTTAAATAAAGTACTTATGTTATTTTCTGTTTTTCAGGTTAATAAAAAGGAAATAATACTGGTTCGCCCCGCGAAGAAGCTCTCGCCTCGCTAGTCACCAAGCCCAGAAAGTCAGAGACGATCACGGTTTGAGCATGTTGAAGGTCACGGCTGTGGCAGTTTTGAAGTTGAATCGTTCGCCTCGCGAGCATACATTTGCCTCGCGAGCCTGGAAGTCAGAAAGCATCACGGTTGGCCCCTGATGTTCATAACGGGCGTAATAAGAAGACTCTTCAGATTCTCGCCTCGCGAAGGTTTGTTCGCCTCGCGAGAATACCAAAGGTTTCAGACTGTTCACAAAATTCGCGTCGCGAGAGAGGTTTCGCCTCGCGAGAAAGCTGATTCCAGAAATTGTATTTAAGCGTTTTTGACAGAACTGATGAGAGATGGCTGGTAGGCTGGCTAGTGTTAGTCAGAGTTAGCCAGTTTTGGCTAGTCTTAGACAGTAGTAGTAGCTTTCAGTAGTTTAATTCTTGTCTTTTGTTTTTCCTTTGTAATGGAGAACTAGTCTCCTAGATTAATCTACTGGGATTGGTTTCAATTACACTTGAGGTTCTGTATTTCCTGTTTTAATTGCTTTTATCTTTTCAATGCGATGTTATACGTTTCTGTTTGTTTAATTCAGGAGTGTGTAGTGTTGTGTTGATTCATTTCAGTGATGCTATGTTCCTATAATTAATCGCGTTTGTTTAATTCGCGTGTGTTCATTCATGTTCGTTTAATTCATGAGGGCTTAACCCTGTTTGTTTAATTCGGGAATAGGAACATGTATCCGTAGTAGCGATTTCGTTTGTTAATTGTTGCTACAACTGAAAGGGGATTAGAATCTGCTTAGGGCTTGGATTTATATGAACCAATGATAGTGAGAAACTGAGAACAGTAGGTTAATCGTCTTTAGTTTATTTGCTATTATCTTTAACTGCTTTGTTTTCATTGTTTTGTTTTCTTTATTTTATCTCAATCCAAAACCCCCAAAACTAACTTTTGATTTTCTGTTAATAATAACAACGCCTAAGAGTCCTTGAGAGACGACATCCGAGTTGTCGCTCCCTATCTGCATTATTTTGTAAACGCTCGTTCTTTTTGGCGCGTGGCGACAGCGCGGTCAGAGCCAAATAAAAAAATCAAGAATCAATTTAATTGGTTGGTTCCGATTTTCAAATTCATTGAATTATTGGTTTGAGTCTTACGATCCTAAACTAAACTTTTACTGTTTGCCAATTTATGATTGGTTGACAGTGTAAAAAAACTTTACACTGTCAGCATTACAAATTAAATTAAAAAAAAAGTAGCAGCAAAAAACAAAAAACCGAACTAATGACCATTGGGTTTGGTTCACATCGGAGACGAACAAGAACTAATTTAATTGGTTGGTTCGGATTTTCAAATTCATCGAATTCTTGCTTAGAGTCTGATGTCCCTAAACTATACTTTTACTGTGTGCCAATTTATGATTGGTTGACAGTGTAAAAATTCTTTACACTGCTAGTGTATACAAACTAAATTAAAAAAAAATTATTAGCAAAAAAAAAACAAAAAAATAACTGAACTAATGACTTTTGGATTTGGTTCATTCAGAGACGAACACAAAAAAAAACCAATTTCATTGGTTGGTTCGGATTTTCAAATTGATCGAATTATTGGTTCGAGTCTTACAACTCTAAACTTTTTTGAACAACACGGTAGCTAAATCCAACAAAATATATGTTTAAAAATAAATAAATAAATTTAAATAATCCAAAATAATCCATCGGTTGACAACTCTTTCAACTGTTATAGGAACACTAGAAAAAAAAAAGTTACCAATTGATAAAGTGATATACATATTGAATATTAAAATATATATAAATTGTATAGTATAGTAAGTGGTTCGGTTCCAAAATAACCGACCCAGTGACCATTGGGTTTGGTTCAATTCGGATCCGTACACAAAAAATAAAAAAGGAACCAATTTAATTGGTTGGTTCGGATTTTAAAATTCATCGAATTATTGGTTCGAATCTTACGACCCTAAACTTTTTCGAAGAACACGGTAGCTTTACTATTGTTCCAGGCTAAAAAAAATTTAAAAACAAAAAAAGTTATAAACTTTAAAAAGTCAATAACAATATTCGAACCAATTAAAATTGTGTTGGTTTGAACTGGAAATATTTAAAAAATATATAAAATATTAAATTTAAAACTATTAAAGTATATCTACATTAACATATAAGTATATAAAAATTAAACCATCAAGAACATGACAACACTACTTTTACTGTTTGCCAATTTTTGATTGGTTGATAGTGTAAAAAACTTTTAAATGTCAGTGTATACAAATTAAAATAAAAATTATTAGAAAAAAAAACAAAAAAAAAACCGAACAAATGACCTTTGGGTTTGGTTCAATTCGGTGCCAAACAAAAAAAAATAAAGAATCAATTTAATTGGTTAGTTCCGATTTTCAAATTCATTGAATTATTGGTTTGAGTCTTACAACCCTAAACTATACTTTTACTGTTTGCCAATTTATGATTGGTTGACAGTGTAAAAAAACTTTACACTGTCAGCATTACAAATTAAATTAAAAAAAAGTAGCAGCAAAAAACAAAAAACCGAACTAATGACCATTGGGTTTGGTTCACATCAGAGATGAACAAAAAAAAAGAACTAATTTAATTGGTTTTTTCGGATTTTCAAATTCATCGAATTATTGGTTCGAGTCTTACGTCCCTAAACTATACTTTTACTGTTTGCCAATTTATGATTGGTTGACAGTGTAAAAAAACTTTACACTGTCAGCGTATACAAATTAAATTAAAAACAAGTAGCAGCAAACAAAACAAAAAAAAATCGAACTAATAACCATTGGGTTTGGTTCACATCTAAGATGAACAAAAAAAAAGAACTAATTTAATTGGTTGTTTCGAATTTTCAAATTCATCGAATTATTGGTTCGAGTCTTACGTCCCTAAACTATACTTTTATTATTTGCCAATTTATGATGTGTAAAAAAACTTTACACTGCTAGTGTATACAAATTAAATTAAAAAAAATTATTAGCGAAAAAAAAAACAAAAAAATAATCAAACTAATGGTCATTGAATTTGGTTCACATCGGAGACAAACAAGAACTATTTTAATTGGTTGGTTCGAATTTTCAAATTAATCGAATTATTGGTTCGAGTCTTACGCCCCTAAACTAAACTTTTACTGTTTGCCAATTTATGATTGGTTTATTGTGTAAAAAAATTTCACAGTGCTAGTGTATACAAATTAAATTAAAAAAAGTATTAGTAAAAAAATAACAAAAAAATAACCGAACTAATGACTATTGGATTTGGTTCATTCAGAGTCGAACACAAAAAAAACCAATTTAATTGGTTGGTTTGGATTTTTAAATTCATCGAATTATTGGTACGAGTCTTACAACTCTAAACTTTTTTGAAGAACATGGTAGCTAAATCCAACAAAATATATGTTTGAAAATAAATAAATAAATTTAAATAATCTAAAATAATCCATCGGTTGACAACTCTTTCAACTGTTACAGGAACATTAAAAAAAAGTTATCAATTGATAAAGTGATATACGTATTGAATATTAAAATATATAGAAATATTATAGTATAGTAACTGTTTCGGTTCCAAAATAACCGACCCAATGAGCATTGGTTTTGGTTCAATTCGGAGCCATACACAAAAAAGAAAAAAAACGAACCAATTTAATTGGTTGATTCGGATTTTAAAATTCATAGAACTATTGGTTCGAGTCTTACGACCCTAAACTTCTACGAAGAACACGGTAGCTTTGCTACCGTTCCAGGCTAAAAAAAATATAAAAACAAAATAACTTATAAACTTAAAAAGGTCAATAAAAATATTTGAACCAATTAAAATTGTTTTGGTTTGATTTGGTTCGAACTGGAAATATTTAAAAAATATATAAAATAATAAATTTAAAACTATTAAAGTATATCTACGATAACATACAAGTATATAAAAATTAAACCATCAAGAACATGACAACTATACTTTTACTGTTTGCCAATTTCTGATTGGTTGATAGTGTAAAAAATTTTAAAATGTCAGTGTATACAAATTAAAATAAAAACTATTAGAAAAAAAAAAAACCGAACGAATGACCTTTGGGTTTGGTTCAATTCGGAGCCAAACAAAAAAATAAAGAATCAATTTAATTGGTTGGTTCGGATTTTCAAATTCATTGAATTATTGGTTTGAGTCTTACGACCCTAAACTATACTTTTACTGTTTGCCAATTTATGATTGGTTGACAGTGTAAAAAAACCTTACACTGTCAGCGTATACAAATTAAATTAATAAAAGTAGCATCAAAAAAAAAAACAAAAAACAAATCGAACTAATGACCATTGGGTTTGATTCACACCAGACATGAACAAAAAAAACTACTTTAATTGGTTGTTTCGGATTTTCAAATTCATCGAATTGTTGGTTCGAGTCTTACGTCCCTAAACTATACTTTTATTGTTTGCCAATTTATGATTTTTAAAAAAACTTTACACTGCTAGTGTATTCTGCACTCCTTTTTGCTTAAAAAAAATTAAATTAAAAAAAAGTATTAGCGAAAAAAAAATAATCGAACTAATGACCATTGGATTTGGTTCACATCGGAGACAAAGAAGAAATTTAATTCGTTGATTCGGATTTTCAAATTCATCGAATTATTGGTTTGAGCCTTACGTCCCTAAACTATACTTTTACTGTTTGCCAATTTATGATTGGTTTACTGTGTAAAAAAACCTCACACTGCTAGCGTATACAAATTAAAATAAAAAAAGTATTAGTAAAAAAATAACAAAAAATAACCGAACTAATGACCATTGGATTTGGTTCATTCAGAGTCGAACACAAAAACAAACCAATTTAATTGGTTGATTTGGATTTTTAAATTCATCGAATTATTGGTTCGAGTCTTACAACTCTAAACTTTTTTGAAGAACACAGTAGCTAAATCCAACAAAATATATGTTTAGAAATAAATAAATAAATTTAAATAATCTAAAATAATCCATCGGTTGACAACTCTTTCAACTGTTACAGGAACATTAAAAAAAAGTTATCAATTGATAAAGTGATATACAAATTGAATATTAAAATATATAGAAATATTATAGTATAGTAATTGTTTCGGTTCCAAAATTACCGACCCAATGAGCATTGGTTTTGGTTCAATTCGGAGCCGTACACAAAAAAAAAAAATGAACCAATTTAATTGGTTGATTTTGATTTTAAAATTCATCGAATTATTGGTTCGAGTCTTACGACCCTAAACTTCTACGAAGAACACGGTAGCTTTGCTACCGTTCCAGGCTAAAAAAATTTTAAAAACAAAATAAATTATAAACTTAAAAAGGTCAATAACAATATTCGAACCAATTAAAATTGTTTTGGTTTGATTTGGTTCGAACTTGAAATATTTAAAAAATATATAAATTATTAAATTTAAAACTATTAAAGTATATATATGTTAACATATAAGTATATAAAAATTAAACAATCAAGAACATGACAAATATACTTTTACTGTTTGCCAATTTCTGATTGGTTGATAGTGTAAAAAACTTTAAAATGTCAGTGTATACAAATTAAAAAAAAAGTATTAGAAAAAATAAAAAAAAACCGAACAAATGACCTTTGGGTTTGGTTCAATTCGGTGACAAACAAAAAAATCAAGAATCAATTTAATTGGTTTGTTCAGATTTTCAAATTCATTGAATTATTGGTTTGAGTCTTACGACCCTAAACTATACTTTTATTGTTTGCCAATTTATGATTGGTTGACAGTGTAAAAAAACTTTACAATGTCAGCGTATACAAATTAAATTAAAAAAAAAGTAGCAGCAAAAAAAACAAAAAAAAAACGAAATAATGACCATTGGGTTTGATTCACATCAGAGATGAACAAAAAAAAAAGAACTAATTTACTTGGTTTTTTCGGATTTGCAAATTCATCGAATTATTGGTTCGAGTCTTACGTCCCTAAACTATACTTTTATTGTTTGCCAATTTATGATGCGTAAAAAAACTTTACACTGCTAGTGTATACAAATTAAATGAAAAAAAAGTATTAGCGAAAAAAAACAAAAAAATAATCAAACTAATGACCATTGGATTTGGTTCACATCGGAGACAAACAAGAACTAATTTAATTGGTTGGTTCGGAATTTCAAATTCATCGAATTATTGGTTCGAGTCTTACGTCCCTAAACTATACTTTTACTGTTTGCCAATTTATGATTGGTTTACTGTGTAAAAAAACTTCACACTGCTAGTGTATACGAATTAAATTAAAAAAAAGTATTGGTAAAAAAATAACAAAAAAATAACCGAACTAATGACCATTGGATTTGGTTCATTCAGAGCCGAACACAAAAAAAAAAACCAATTTAATTGGTTGGTTTGGATTTTTAAATTCATCGAATTATTGGTTCGAGTCTTACAACTCTAAACTTTTTTGAAGAACACGGTAGCTAAATCCAACAAAATATATGTTTAAAAATAAATAAATAAATTTAAATAATCTAAAATAATCCATCGGTTGACAACTCTTTCAACTGTTACAGGAACATTAAAAAAAAGTTATCAATTGATAAAGTGATATACGTATTGAATATTAAAATATATAGAAATATTATAGTATAGTAACTGTTTCGGTTCCAAAATAACCGACCCAATGAGCATTGGTTTTGGTTCAATTCGGAGCCGTACACAAAAAAAAAAAAACGAACCAATTTAATTGGTTGATTCGGATTTTAAAATTCATCGAATTATTGGTTCGAGTCTTACGACCCTAAACTTCTACGAAGAACACGGTAGCTTTGCTACCGTTCCAGGCTAAAAAAAATTTTAAAACAAAAAAAATTATAAACTTAAAAAGGTCAATAACAATATTCGAACCAATTAAAATTGTTTTGGTTTGATTTGGTTCGAACTTGAAATATTTAAAAAATATATAAAATATTAAATTTAAAACTATTAAAGTATATCAACGTTAACATATAAGTATATAAAAATTAAACAATCAAGAACATGACAAATAGGGTTGAGTTTAAAATAGGGTTTGAAAAAACCCTAAATTTTGCTCTGCTAGGGTTTGCATGTAGTCTAGGGTTGAAAAGTGTTCTCCTATGGCAGCCTCCGTGAACTGCCCATGGGAATTCATGTTCCCTGACATTCTCCCTCCCTCAACTTCTGCTACTCCTAATCTTGTTTCCCCAAACACTGCCTGTCTGATTGCTCCCCATGAGAACTCACACGTCCAACATGTGCAGTCGTCTCCCCCTAAGTCGTTCGCTCAAGCAGTTTGCAACTTGATGGACCTTTCTTTGTCCCAGTTGCCTCGTCCTAGAATTATCAGTGGTGCGGTCTCTATAAAAATATCTGAGGAGGAGTACCAGATCGGGCTTAAAAGCTCCAAGTACTGCCTCCATGGCCGGTTACTGATGGCTAAAGGAAACCAGCCTCTCAAGACCGCTGACTTGCGTTCCAAGCTTTCTGCCTTGTGGAAGCCAATTTCGCAGTGGCGTTTGACTCCTCTAGGGAAAGGCTACTTTGAGTTTGGCTTTCAATCCCAGGAAGATTTTTCTCGAATATGGTCCTCGGGTTCTTGGAATCTAAATCCTGGGATCTTGCGCCTGTCCAGATGGAGTGCTGATTTTAACCCTAATCATCAGAAACGGACGCAGGTGCAATGTTGGGGTGAGAATCTATGATCTCCCTCAAGAATATTGGCGTCCGAAAATCCTTTTTGAAATAGCTAATGGAGTTGGCACTCCAATCACCCTCGATGAGGCCACCAGGACGAGGGCATTGGGACATTTTGCTAGGGTCCTGGTTGAGATTGATTTGAAAGGGAGGATTCCAAATAAGATAATGGTTGAGAGGGAATACTTTGCCTTCTATGTGGAACTCGACTATGAAAACCTTCCTGCTTGCTGTAATTTTTACGGTATCATTGGTCATGAGGAGGCTAGCTACAAGAAAAAGAAGGGTGATAACATCCCTAGTAAGGAAGGAAAATATCAGGATCGGGGGCACACCAAGAGCTCTTTAACTTTTGTTCAAAAGAAGAAGCATGTTGTGGATGCTATGCATGGAGATGAGGCTGCGAAGACAGTGGTTGATCTTGCCAGCCTTGGTAGTAGCAAGAAGGAGGTTCATGAGCAGGGACCTCAAGTGGCTGGTGCAGTGATTGGCCAACATGTCCTTCGTGGTCCTTGTACAGATATAATTCCTGATAGAGGGAATGTGGAGTTTATAATTCCAAAGGAAATGGAGGCTCCGATTCAGTACAATGAAGAAGTGTCTCGGGTCATTATGTCTCAGAGGGCTGGTGACATTATGCAGTCTGTGGAACCAGTGACTGAGGAGGACAGTGACTCAGTGGAGACTATTTTTGATGAATCCCAACCACACCTATATGTTAATGTAAATAATGCTCTGGGAGAGAACAATCACTTGGTGCAAAGTCTGGTGATTCCTGACTCTTTGGAGGGAAATGCATCCTACTCTAAATCACCAGAGTTTCTCTCTGACCCGGTTCCTCCAGCTGTTAGGAAAGACATGGCAATAGTTTCTAGATTATGGGCAGATGTGGAAGAGGATTTGGAACCTGACCCCTCTCCTACTGCCATCAGGGCGCAGGATGCAGCTTGTAATGCTCCCTTCACTGTGGTTTTGAGTAAGTCTCAGAGAAAGAAGCTTAGACAACAACAGAAAGCAGGCAAGGCAAAGGTGGTTGTTCATAACCCTAGAAGGGGTGGTCCGCGTAATCTTTCTTGATGAGAGCCTTCTTTTGGAATGCTAGAGGCCTAGGAAACTTAGATACTAGGCAAATGCTTAAAAAGCTATGCAAAAAGAATAAGCCAGACTTAGTGTTCTTGGCTGAGCCTTGGATTGAATTGGATCATATTCGCCCGTCCTTTTGGACCAGTCTTGGTCTAAAGCATTTCTCTTCTAATACTAGAGTTAACAGAATCCCTAGTTTATGGTGCTTCTGCTCGCGTAGTATGGATCCTACTGTTCTCTTTGTCTCCTCCCAATGTTGTGTTTTCTCTTTTTCCTTAAATAGTCACAGGTTTTTTGTGGCTGATGTCTATGCTTCTACCTTGTATCAAAGGAGGAGGGAGCTTTGGAGGGATTTAATTAGTTTGGAGCATGATCACCCAGGCCCTTGGCTTTTGTGGGAGACTTTAATGCAGTCCTTGGGGCTCATGAGCAATCTGGAGGTTGTTTGCCTCTTAAAGCTTCCTATGATGATTTCATGGCCTGGACAAACGAGGGCAATTTTTCTCACATTGCAACCAGAGGAGTGCCTTTTACTTGGTCGAATGGTAGAGTTGGCACTGCATATACTTAGAAAAGACTTGATAGAGCAATAGTGAATGCCTCTTGGCTGTCCTATTGGTCCAGTTTAGCTTGTTACACCTTAACCAAGAGTCACTCGGATCACTATCCTATTATGATTACTCAGCTTAAAGGTCCTAGGTCAACCCCAGGTTGCTTCAGATACCTGGATATGTGGTCGGATCACCCTAGCTGTGCTAACCTTGTCAAAGAAGCCCGGTCCTTGCCTGTGAGTGGTTGTCCAATGTATGTTCTAATGCATAAACTAAAGCACCTAAAAGCTAGATTTAAATCATGGAATAAATTGGTGTTTGGTGATGTCCAGGCAAGGGTGAATGCAGCATTGACTTTGGTGGATCAGATTCAGATGGATATTGCAACCAATGGATATTCTGAGTTGCTTCATCAGCAAGAAATTAAAGCTCAAATGGAGTTGGATCAGGCTTTAACCTATGAGGAGTCCTTCTGGAAACAAAAGGCCAATCTGCAATGGTTTAAATGTGGAGACAGAAACGCTTCTTATCTTCATAGAGCTGTTGAGATTAAAAACTCAACCAAGCAAATGTCTATCTTAAGGCATGGTGATGAGGTTCTCGAGCTCTCCACCGACATTGAGCAACATGTACTTCATTTTTACTCGAGTCTCTATGAAACTGAGAATCATTGCATTGATAACGGCCTTGTGGAGAATGCAATCCAGCGATGCATCACAAATAGAAGACAATGCTATGCTTCTTAGGATGCCTTCTTTTGAGGAAATCACTGAGGTTGTATTCTCAATGAATGCCTCTGGGACCCCTGGTCCTGATGGTTTTGGGGGTTCCTTCTACCAAAAGTACTGGAATATAGTAAGCTTAGATGTGTATAGATCAGTATACCAATTCTTCGAGCAGAACTGGGTCTTGCCAGGCCTTAACTCCAACCTGGTGGTCCTCATTCCCAAGTTTCCAGAGGCTGACTACATTGGTGACTACAGGCCAATTGCCTTGGCAAACTTCCAATTTAAAATCATCACCAAAGTGCTGGCAGATAGGTTATCTTCCATTGCTCCTAAGGTGATCTCGACACAGCAGCGAGGCTTTGTAAAGGACAGGCACATTTCTGATTGCATTTGTCTAGCTTCTGAGGCGATTAACATGCTAGATATCAAATCTTTTGGGGGGAACCTAGCCCTCAAGTTTGACATAAAGAAAGCCTTTGACACCCTGGATTGGGACTTCCTGTTGAGAGTTTTGAAAGCCTTTGGTTTCCATGAAGTTTTCTGCAACTGGGTGCATACTATTCTGAAATCTGCAAGGCTTTCCTTCCTAGTGAATGGCCATTCAGTGGGTTATATTGGTTGTAAGAGAGGGGTGCGCCAGGGTGATCCTTTGTCCCCTCTCCTCTTTTGTTTGGCTGAAGAGGTGCTTAGTAGGAGTATCTCCTCTTTAATGGAAGTTGGGAAACTGCAACACATGGCGGGTCCTAGAAACTGCATGCCTCCTTCTCATGTCTTCTACGCTGATGACATACTGGTCTTCTGCAAGGGGAACAAAAGAGGCCTGCGTAACCTAATGAACCTTTTTAACAGATATGCTGAGACCTCTGGCCAGCAGTTGAGTCTGGACAAGTGCAAGTTTTATGCTGGAGCCATTGCTCCTAGAAGGTTAGTGGTAATTAAGGATGTTCTTGGCTTCACACAAGGTCAGCTTCCTTTCTTTTATCTGGGTGTTCCAATCTTCAAGGGCAAACCCAAAGTGATTCACTTGCAGCCAATTGCTGATAGGGTTAAAGCCAAATTATCAGCTTGGAAGGGCTCCTTGCTGTCAATTATGGGTAGATTAGAACTGGTAAAGTCAGTGATTGAAGGCATGCTACTGTATAGTTTTCAAGTTTATAGTTGGCCTATTGCCTTGCTTAAGACCATTGATAAATGGTTGAGGAACTTCATTTGGTCTGGTTGCACTCACTCTTGGAAAATTGTAACTGTTGCCTGGAGTAAGCTGTGTAAGCCTTTAGCTGAAGGTGGCTTAGGCCTCAGATCAGCAAGGTCGGTTAATGAGGCAGCCATGTTAAAGCTGAGTTGGATGGTCTCCTCTTCGAATGAAGACTGGGCTATCCTCTGCAGATCCAGGTTCTTTAGAAGGGGTGTTCCTTTGGCTTCCTTTGTCAGATCCTCCATCTAGCCGGGCATTAGAGGATACTTTGGTTTAATCGAGCATAACTCCTCATGGATCCTTGGGAAGGGGGATGAGATTAATTTCTGGAGAGATAGATGGCTAACTAATGCAGTGTCTGTGGTTGATCTTTTTGGCATTCCTACTACCATGCAGCATCTACTGTCTGCTAGGGTTTCAGACTTCATCATCGAGGGTAAATGGCACCTACCTCTGGAGCTGCATGCTAGATTCCCTACCCTCCTGCATGAGATGGAGAAAGTAATCATCCCGGTTGAAGCTGGTAGGGATCAGAAGGTCTGGTGTTCTTCAGATGCGGGTAACTTGACTCTCAAGGAAGCCTATCGGTTCCTGAACCCTCCTTCCAACACCCTTAACTGGTGCAATCTCATCTAGAAAAGCTTCCTCCCTCCTTCTAAGTCCTTCATTGTTTGGAGGCTGATGTACTCCAAAATTGCAACGGATGATAACCTTAGAGCTAGGGGCTGTGTCATCGTTTCTATCTGCCCTTTGTGTTACGCTTCTGATGAGACGACTGATCATGTCTTCCTTCGTTGCAGCTTCTCATCCATGCTTTGGACGTGGCTGGGAGGAGCGTTGAATTGTGACCTAAACCCAGCCTCTGTTGTTTGTCTGTTGGACTGCTGTGGTAGATTTAGTAGTAGCCAAGCCAGAGATATAGCCTTGGCTGCTATCGTTAACACTTTCTCTGTTATTTGGCTGTGCAGGAATAGTATTAAATTCAGAAACAAGGTGCTATCTTACAGGCATGCAACCAGCCTCATCATGGCAGATACTCATCTTACTGGCTCATTGTCTAAAGGGACAGTAACTAACTCTATGGACGACTTCAAGGTGATAAAGTTCTTCTCTATGGCTTGCCATGCTCCTAGGGCCGATTGTATTAAGCAAGTGGACTGGTTGCCTCCTCCCATAGGATGGATAAAATGCAACACGGATGGGTCAGCTAAAGGCTGTCTAGGGTATGCTGCTGGGGGTGGCATCTTTAGAGACCCCGATGGAAGAGTCTTGGGTTGTTTCTCCGAGTTCCTGGGCGTAGTATCTGCTCTCCATGCAGAATTGGTAGCAACAATGATGGGAGATGAAACTGCGTCCCAAAATGGTTGGTTTTCGCTGTGGCTTGAGTGCGACTCAAAAATAGTGGTTGAGGCTTTGACCCTTAACAGGAAAGTACCATGGCAACTGCATAACAGATGGGAAAATTGTAAAGTCCTCTGTAGAAGCATGTCGTTCCGGGTGACCCACATCTACAGGGAAGGAAATAGCTGTGCAGATGGTTTAGCTAACTATGGAGCGGCTTCCTATTGTTCCACCTGGTGGGACATGGTGCCTGACTTTATTAGAGAGGAGTATCTCCGTAATTGTATTGGCTTGCCTAATTATAGGTTCAGTTGATTGTTTCTCTCATGGGTTTGGTTTTATGCCCCCCCATGTTTTCCTTGTATTACTTTTTTCTATATATTTTATGTTGGCTTGTGGCAGATGATTGTTAGTAGTTGGGGTGCCAACATAGTTGGGATGCCATCTGCTTTAGTGATGCCTCTGCAAGCCATAGCCTTTATTAAAAAAAAAAAAGAACATGACAAATATACTTTTACTGTTTGCCAATTTCTGATTGGTTGATAGTGTAAAAAACTATAAAATGTCAGTGTATACAAATTAAAATAAAAAGTATTAGAAAAAAATCAAAAAAAAAAACCGAACAAATGACCTTTGGGTTTGGTTCAATTCAGAGCCAAACAAAAAAATAAAGAATCAATTTAATTGGTTGGTTCAGATTTTCAAATTCATTGAATTATTGGTTTGAGTCTTACGACCCTAAACTATACTTTTACTGTTTGTCAATTTATGATTGGTTGACAGTGTAAAAAAACTGTACAATGTCAGCGTATACAAATTAAATTAAAAAAAAAGTAGCAGAAAAAAAAACAAAAAAAAAACGAAATAATGACCATTGGGTTTGATTCACATCAGAGATGAACAAAAAAAAAAGAACTAATTTAATTGGTTGTTTCGGATTTGCAAATTCATCGAATTATTGGTTCGAGTCTTACGTCCCTAAACTATACTTTTATTGTTTGCCAATTTATGATGTGTAAAAAAACTTTACACTGCTAGTGTAAACAAATTAAATTTAAAAAAAGTATTAGCGAAAAAAAAACAAAAAAATAATCGAACTAATGACCATTGGATTTGGTTCACATCGGAGACAAACAAGAACTAATTTAATTGGTTGGTTCGGATTTTCAAATTCATCGAATTATTGCTTCGAGTCTTATGTCCCTAAACTATACTTTTACTGTTTTCCAATTTATGATTGGTTTACTGTGTAAAAAAACTTCACACTGCTAGTGTATACGAATTAAATTAAAAAAAAAAGTATTAGTAAAAAAATAACAAAAAAATAACCGAACTAATGACCATTGGATTTGGTTCATTCAGAGCCGAACACAAAAAAACCAATTTAATTGGTTGGTTTGGATTTTTAAATTCATCGAATTATTGGTTCGAGTCTTACAACTCTAAACTTTTTTGAAGAACACGGTAGATAATTCCAACAAAATATATGTTTAAAAATAAATAAATAAATTTATAAAATCTAAAATAATCCATCGGTTGACAACTCTTTCAATTGTTACAGGAACAGTAAAAACAAGTTATCAATTGATAAAGTGATATACGTATTGAATATTAAAATATATAGAAATATTATAGTATAGTAATTGTTTCGGTTCCAAAATAACCGACCCAATGAGCATTGGTTTTGGTTCAATTAGGTGCCGTACACAAAAAAAGAAAAAAAAACGAACCAATTTAATTGGTTGATTCGGATTTTAAAATTCATCGAATTATTGGTTCGAGTCTTACGACCCTAAACTTCTACGAAGAACACGGTCGCTTTGCTACCGTTCCAGGCTAAAAAAAATTTAAAAACAAAATAAATTATAAATTCAAAAAGGTCAATAACAATATTCGAACCAATTAAAATTGTTTTGGTTTGATTTAGTTCGAACTGGAAGTATTGAAAAAATATATAAAATATTAAATTTAAAACTATTAAAGTATATCTACGTTAACATATAAGTATATAAAAATTAAACCATCAAGAACATGACAACTATACTTTTATTGTTTGCCAATTTCTGATTGGTTGATAGTGTAAAAAAATTTAAAATGTCAGTGTATACAAATTAAAATAAAAAGTATTAGAAAAAAATAAAAAAAACGGAACAAATGACCTTTGGGTTTGGTTCAATTCGGAGCCAAACAAAAAAAATAAAGAATCAATTTAATTGGTTGGTTCGGATTTTCAAATTCATTGAATTATTGGTTTGAGTCTTACGATCCTAAACTATACTTTTACTGTTTGTAAATTTATGATTGGTTGACATTGTAAAAAAACTTTAAACTGTCAGCGTATACAAATTAAATTAAAAAAAAGTAGCAGCAAAAAAAAAACAAAAAAAATCGAACTAATGACCATTGGGTTTGATTCACATCAGACATGAACAAAAAAAAACTACTTTAATTGGTTGTTTCGGATTTTCAAATTCATCGAATTATTGGCTCAAGTCTTACGTCCCTAAACTATACTTTTATTGTTTGCCAATTTATGATTGGTTGATAGTGTAAAAACACTTTACACTGCTAGTGTATACAAATTAAATTAAAAAAAGTATTGGCAAAAAAAAACAAAAAAATAATCGAACTAATGACCATCGGATTTGGTTCGCATCGAAGACAAACAATAACTAATTTAATTGGTTGGTTCGGATTTTCAAATTCATCGATTTATTGCTTCGAGTCTTACGTCCCTAAACTATACTTTTACTGTTTTGCAATTTATGATTGGTTTACTGTGTAAAAAACTTCACACTGCTAGTGTATACGAATTAAATTAAAAAAAAGTATTAGTAAAAAAATAACAAAAAAATAACCGAACTAATGACCATTGGATTTGGTTCATTCAGAGCCGAACACAAAAAAAAACCAATTTAATTGGTTGGTTTAGATGTTTAAATTCATCGAATTATTGGTTCGAGTCTTACAACATCGAACTTTTTTGAAGAACACGGTAGATAAATCCAACTAAATATATGTTTAAAAATAAATAAATAAGTTTATAAAATCTAAAATAATCCATCGGTTGACAACTCTTTCAACTGTTACAGGAATAGTAAAAACAAGTTATCAATTGATAAAGTGATATACGTATTGAATATTAAAATATATAGAAATATTATAGTATAGTAATTGTTTCGGTTCCAAAATAACCGACCCAATGAGCATTGGTTTTGGTTCAATTCGGTGCTGTACACAAAAAAAGAAAAAAAAAGGAACCAATTTAATTGGTTGATTAGGATTTTAAAATTCATCGAATTATTGGTTCGAGTCTTACGACCCTAAACTTCTACGAAGAACACGGTAGCTTTGCTACCGTTCCAGGCTAAAAAAAATTTAAAAACAAAATAAATTATAAACTTAAAAAGGTCAATAACAATATTCGAACCAATTAAAATTGTTTTGGTTTGATTTAGTTCGAACTGGAAATATTTAAAAAATATATAAAATATTAAATTTAAAACTATTAAAGTATATCTACGTTAACATATAAGTATATAAAAATTAAACCATCAAGAACATGACAACTATACTTTTATAGATTGTCAATTTCTGATTGGTTGATAGTGTAAAAAACTTTAAAATGTTAGTATATACAAATTAAAATAAAAAGTATTAGAAAAAAATAAAATAAAAAACCGAACAAATGACCTTTGGGTTTGGTTCAATTCGGAGCCAAACAAAAAAATAAAGAATCAATTTAATTGGTTGGTTCGGATTTTCAAATTCATTGAATTATTCGTTTGAGTCTTACGACCCTAAACTATACTTTTACTGTTTGTCAATTTATGATTGGTTGACAGTGTAAAAAAATTGTACAGTGTCAGCGTATACAAATTAAATTAAAAAAAATAGCAGCAAAAAAAATCGAAATAATGACCATTGGGTTTGATTCACATCAGAGATGAACAAAAAAAAGAACAAATTTAATTGGTTGTTTCGGATTTTCAAATTCATCGAATTATTGGTTCGAGTCTTACGTCCCTAAAATATACTTTTATTGTCTGCCAATTTATGATGTGTAAAAAAACTTTACAATGCTAGTGTATACAAACTAAATTAAAAAAAAGTATTAGCAAAAAAAAACAAAAAAATAATCGAACTAATGACCATTAGATTTGGTTTACATCGGAGACAAACAAGAACTAATTTAATTGGTTGGTTCGGATTTTCAAATTCATCGAATTATTGGTTCGAGTCTTACGTCCCTAAACTATACTTTTACTGTTTGCCAATTTTTGATTGGTTTACTGTGTAAAAAAACTTCACACTGCTAGTGTATACAAATTAAATTTAAAAAAAAGTATTAGTAAAAAAATAACAAAAAAATAACCGAACTAATGACCATTGGATTTGGTTCATTCAGAGCCGAACACAAAAAAACCAATTTAATTGGTTGGTTTGGATTTTTAAATTCATCGAATTATTGGTTCGAGTCTTACAACTCTGAACTTTTTTGAAGAACACAGTAGCTAAATCCAACAAAATATATGTTTAAAAATAAATAAATAAATTTAAAAAATCTAAAATAATCCATCGGTTGACAACTCTTTCATCAGTTACAGGAACAGTAAAAAAAGTTATCAATTGATAAAGTGATATACGTATTGAATATTAAAATTTATAGAAATATTATAGTATAGTAATTGTTTCGGTTCCAAAATTACCGACCCAATGAGCATTGGTTTTGGTTCAATTGGGAGCCATACACAAAAAAGAAAATAAAATGAACCAATTTAATTGGTCGATTCAGATTTTAAAATTCATCGAATTATTTGTTCGAGTCTTACAACCCTAAACTTCTTACGACCCTAAACGCTAAACCCTAAAAAAAATTTAAAAACAAAATAAATTACAAACTTAAAAAGGTCAATAACAATATTCGAACCAATTAAAATTGTTTTGGTTTGAAATGGTTCGAACTGGAGATATTTAAAAAAATATATAAAATATTAAATTTAAAACTATTAAAGTATATCTACGTTAACATATAAGTATATAAAAATTAAACCATCAAGAATATGACAACTATACTTTTACTGTTTGCCAATTTCTGATTGGTTGATAGTGTAAAAAAATTTAAAATGTCAGTGTATACAAATTAAAATAAAAAGTATTAGAAAAAAATAAAAAAAAACCGGACAAATGACCTTTGGGTTTGGTTCAATTCGGAGCCAAACAAAAAAAATAAAGAATCAATTTAATTGGTTGGTTCGGATTTTCAAATTCATTGAATTATTGGTTTGATTCTTACGACCCTAAACTATACTTTTACTGTTTTCCAATTTATGATTGGTTGACAGTGTAAAAAAACTTTACACTGTCAGCGTATACAAATTAAATTAAAAAAAAGTAGCAGCAAAAAAAAACAAAAAAAAAATCGAACTAATGACCATTGGGTTTGATTCACATCAGAGATGAACAAAAAAAAGAACTACTTTAATTGGTTGTTTCGGATTTTCAAATTCATCAAATTATTGGTTCGAGTCTTACGTCCATAAACTATACTTTTATTGTTTGCCAATTTATGATTGGTTGATAGTGTAAAAACACTTTACACTGCTAGTGTATACAAATTAAATTAAAAAAAGTATTAGCAAAAAAACAAAAACAAAAAAATAATCGAACTAATGACCATTGGATTTGGTTCACATCGAAGACAAACAAGAACTAATTTAATTGGTTGGTTCGGATTTTCAAATTCATCGAATTATTGCTTCGAGTCTTACGTCCTTAAACTATACTTTTACTATTTGCCAATTTTTGATTGGTTTACTGTGTAAAAAAACTTCACACTGCTAGTGTATACAAATTAAAATAAAAAAAGTATTAGTAAAAAAATAACAAAAAAATAACCGAACTAATGACCATTGGATTTGGTTCATTCAGAGCCGAACACAAAAAAAACCAATTTAATTGGTTGGTTTGAATTTTTAAATTCATCGAATTATTGGTTCGAGTCTTACAACTCTAAACTTTTTTGAAGAACACGGTAGCTAAATCCAACAAAATATATGTTTAAAAATAAATAAATAAATTTAAATTGTCTAAAATAATCCACCGGTAGACAACTCTTTCAACTATTACAGGAACATTAAAAAAATTATCAATTGATAAAGTGATATACGTATTGAATATTAAAATTTATAGAAATATTATAGTATAGTAATTGTTTCGGTTCCAAAATTACCGACCCAATGAGCATTGGTTTTGGTTCAATTCGGAGCCGTACACAAAAAAACGAACCAATTTAATTGGTTGATTCGGATTTTAAAATTCATCGAATTATTGGTTCGAGTCTTACGACCCAAAACTTCTACGAAGAACACGGTAGCTTTGCTACCGTTCCAGGCTAAAAAAAATTTAAAAACAAAATAAATTATAAACTTAAAAAGGTCAATAACAATATTCGAACCAATTAAAATTGTTTTGGTTTGATTTGGTTCGAACTGGAAATATTTAAAAAATATATAAAATATTAAATTTAAAACTATTAAAGTATATCTACGTTAACATATAAGTATATAAAAATTAAACTATCAAGAATATGATAACTATACTTTTACTGTTTGCCAATTTCTGATTGGTTGATAGTGTAAAAAAATTTAAAATGTCAGTGTATACAAATTAAAATAAAAATTATTAGAAAAAAATAAAAAAAACCGAACAAATGACCTTTGGGTTTGGTTCAATTCGGAGCCAAACAAAAAAATAAAGAATCAATTTAATTGGTTGGTTCGGATTTTCAAATTCATTGAATTATTGGTTTGAGTCTTACGACCCTAAACTATACTTTTACTATTTGCCAATTTATGATTGGTTGACAGTGTAAAAAAACTTTACACTGTCAGCGTATACAAATTAAATTTAAAAAAAGTAGCAGCAAAAAAACAAAAAAAAATCGAACTAATGACCATTGGGTTTGATTCACATCAGAGATGGACAAAAAAAAAAGAACTACTTTAATTGGTTGTTTCGGATTTTCAAATTCATCGAATTATTGGTTCGAGTCTTACGTCCCTAAACTATACTTTTATTGTTTGCCAATTTATGATTGGTTGATAGTGTAAAAACACTTTACACTGCTAGTGTATACAAATTAAATTAAAAAAAGTATTGGCAAAAAAAAACAAAAAAATAATTGAACTAATGACCATTGGATTTGGTTCACATCGAAGACAAACAAGAACTAATTTAATTGGTTGGTTCGGATTTTCAAATTCATTGAATTATTGGTTTGAGTCTTACGACCCTAAACTATACTTTTACTGTTTTCCAATTTATGATTGGTTGACAGTGTAAAAAAACTTTACACTGTCAGCGTATACAAATTAAATTAAAAAAAAGTAGCAGCAAAAAAAACAAAAAAAAAATCGAACTAATGACCATTGGGTTTGATTAACATCAGAGATGAACAAAAAAAAGAACTACTTTAATTGGTTGTTTCGGATTTTCAAATTCATCAAATTATTGGTTCGAGTCTTACGTCCCTAAACTATACTTTTATTGTTTGCCAATTTATGATTGGTTGATAGTGTAAAAACACTTTACACTGCTAGTGTATACAAATTAAATTAAAAAAAGTATTAGCAAAAAAAAAAACAAAAAAATAATCGAACTAATGACCATTGGATTTGGTTCACATCGAAGACAAACAAGAACTAATTTAATTGGTTGGTTCGGATTTTCAAATTCATCGAATTATTGCTTCGAGTCTTACGTCCCTAAACTATACTTTTACTATTTGCCAATTTTTGATTGGTTTACTATGTAAAAAAACTTCACACTGCTAGTGTATACAAATTAAAATAAAAAAGTATTAGTAAAAAAATAACA
Organism: Sophora flavescens; assembly: GCA_030762895.1. Classification (NCBI taxonomy): domain Eukaryota; kingdom Viridiplantae; phylum Streptophyta; class Magnoliopsida; order Fabales; family Fabaceae; genus Sophora; species Sophora flavescens. Next base: position 205,772,303 of record CM061063.1, on the reverse strand, counting down.
AAAAAATAACCGAACTAATGACCATTGGATTTGGTTCATTCAGAGCCGAACACAAAAAAAACCAATTTAATTGGTTGGTTTGAATTTTTAAATTCATCGAATTATTGGTTCGAGTCTTACAACTCTAAACTTTTTTCAAGAACACGGTAGCTAAATCCAACAAAATATATGTTTAAAAATAAATAAATAAATTTAAATTGTCTAAAATAATCCACCGGTAGACAACTCTTTCAACTATTACAGGAACATTAAAAAAAATTATCAATTGATAAAGTGATATACGTATTGAATATTAAAATTTATAGAAATATTATAGTATAGTAATTGTTTTGGTTCCAAAATTACCGACCCAATGAGCATTGGTTTTGGTTCAATTCGGAGCCGTACACAAAAAACCAACCAATTTAATTGGTTGATTCGGATTTTAAAATTCATCGAATTATTGGTTCGAGTCTTACGACCCTAAACTTATACGAAGAACACGGTAGCTTTGCTACCTTTCCAGGCTAAAAAAAATTTAAAAACAAAATAAATTATAAACTTAAAAAGGTCAATAACAATATTCGAACCAATTAAAATTGTTTTGGTTTGATTTGGTTCGAACTGGAAATATTTAAAAAATATATAAAATATTAAATTTAAAACTATTAAAGTATATCTACGTTAACATATAAGTATATAAAAATTAAACTATCAAGAATATGATAACTATACTTTTACTGTTTGCCAATTTCTGATTGGTTGATAGTGTAAAAAAATTTAAAATGTCAGTGTATACAAATTAAAATAAAAATTATTAGAAAAAAACAAAAAAAAAAACCGAACAAATGACCTTTGGGTTTGGTTCAATTCGGAGCCAAACAAAAAAATAAAGAATCAATTTAATTGGTTGGTTCGGATTTTCAAATTCATTGAATTATTGGTTTGAGTCTTACGACCCTAAACTATACTTTTATTATTTGCCAATTTATGATTGGTTGACAGTGTAAAAAAACTTTACACTGTCAGCGTATACAAATTAAATTTAAAAAAAGTAGCAGCAAAAAAACAAAAAAAATCGAACTAATGACCATTGGGTTTGATTCACATCAGAGATGGACAAAAAAAAGAACTACATTAATTGGTTGTTTCGGATTTTCAAATTCATCGAATTATTGGTTCGAGTCTTACGTCCCTAAACTATACTTTTATTGTTTGCCAATTTATGATTGGTTGATAGTGTAAAAACACTTTACACTGCTAGTGTATACAAATTAAATTAAAAAAAGTATTGGCAAAAAAAAACAAAAAAATAATTGAACTAATGACCATTGGATTTGGTTAACATCGAAGACAAACAAGAACTAATTTAATTGGTTGGTTCGGATTTTCAAATTCATCGAATTATTGCTTCGAGTGTTACGTCCCTAAACTATACTTTTACTGTTTGCCAATTTTTGATTGGTTTACTGTGTAAAAAAACTTCACACTGCTAGTGTATACAAATTAAAATAAAAAAGTATTAGTAAAAAAATAACAAAAAAATAACCGAACTAATGACCATTGGATTTGGTTCATTCAGAGCCGAACACAACAAAAACCAATTTAATTGGTTGGTTTGAATTTTTAAATTCATCTAATTATTGGTTCGAGTCTTACAACTCTAAACTTTTTTGAAGAACACGGTAGCTAAATCCAACAAAATATATGTTCAAAAATAAATAAATAAATTTAAATAATCTAAAATAATCCACCGGTAGACAACTCTTTCAACTGTTACTGGAACATTAAAAAAAATTATCAATTGATAAAGTGATATCCGTATTGAATATTAAAATTTATAGAAATATTATAGTATTGTAATTGTTTCGGTTCCAAAATTACCGACCCAATGAGCATTGGTTTTGGTTCAATTCGGAGCCGTACACAAAAAAACGAACCAATTTAATTTGTTGATTCGGATTTTAAAATTCATCGAATTATTGGTTCGAGTCTTACGACCCTAAACTTCTACGAAGAACATGGTAGCTTTGCTACCGTTCCAGGCTAAAAAAAATTTAAAAACAAAATAAATTATAAACTTAAAAAGGTCAATAACAATATTCGAACCAATTAAAATTGTTTTGGTTTGATTTGGTTCGAACTTGAAATATTTAAAAAAAATATATAAAATATTAAATTTAAAACTATTAAAGTATATCTACGTTAACATATAAGTATATAAAGATTAAACCATCAAGAACATGACAACTATACTTTTACAGTTTACAAATTTCTGATTGGTTGATAGTGCAAAAAACTTTAAAATGTTAGTGTATACAAATTAAAATAAAAAGTATCAGAAAAAAATAAAATAAAAAACCAAACAAATGACCTTTGGGTTTGGTTCAATTCGGAGCCAAACAAAAAAGAAAGAATCAATTTAATTGGTTGGTTCGGATTTTCAAATTCATTGAACTATTCGTTTGAGTCTTACGACCCTAAACTATACTTATACTGTTTGCCAATTTATGATTGGTTGACAGTGTAAAAAAACTTTACACTGTCAGCGTATACAAATTAAATTAAAAAAAAGTAGCAGCAAAAAAATCGAAATAATGACCATTGGGTTTGATTCACATCAGAGATGAACAAAAAAAAAGAACTAATTTAATTGGTTGTTTCGGATTTTCAAATTCATCGAATTATTGGTTCGAGTCTTACGTCCCTAAACTATACTTTTATTGTTTGCCAATTTATGATTGGTTCATAGTGTAAAAACACTTTACACTGCTAGTGTATACAAATTAAATTAAAAAAAATATTAGAAAAAAAAAACAAAAAAATAATCGAACTAATGACCATTGGATTTGGTTCACATCGAAGACAAACAAGAACTAATTTAATTGGTTGGTTCGGATTTTTAAATTCATCGAATTATTGCTTCGAGTCTTACGTCCCTAAACTATACTTTTACTGTTTGCCAATTTTTGATTGGTTTACTGTGTAAAAAAACTTCACACTGCTAGTGTATACAAATTAAAATAAAAAAAGTATTAGTAAAAAAATAACAAAAAAATAACCGAACTAATGACCATTGGATTTGGTTCATTCAGAGCCGAACACAAAAAAAACCAATTTAATTGGTTGGTTTGAATTTTTAAATTCATCGAATTATTGGTTCGAGTCTTACAACTCTAAACTTTTTTGAAGAACACGGTAGCTAAATCCAACAAAATATATGTTTAAAAATAAATAAATAAATTTAAATAATCTAAAATAATCCACCGGTAGACAACTCTTTCAACTGTTACAGGAACATTAAAAAAAATTTATCAATTGATAAAGTGATATACGTATTGAATATTAAAATTTATAGAAATATTATAGTATATAGTAATTGTTTCGGTTCCAAAATTACCGACCCAATGAGTATTGGTTTTGGTTCAATTCGGAGCCGTACACAAAAAAACGAACCAATTTAATTTGTTGATTCGGATTTTAAAAATCACCGAATTATTGGTTCGAGTCTTACGACCCTAAACTTCTACGAAGAACACGGTAGCTTTGCTACCGTTCCAGGCTAAAAAAATTTTTAAAACAAAATAAATTATAAACTTAAAAAGGTCAATAACAATATTCGAACCAATTAAAATTGTTTTGGTTTGATTTGGTTCGAACTGGAAATATTTAAAAAATATATAAAATATTAAATTTAAAACTATTAAAGTATATCTACGTTAACATATAAGTATATAAAAATTAAACTATCAAGAATATGACAACTATACTTTTACTGTTTGACAATTTCTGATTGGTTGATAGTGTAAAAAGATTTAAAATGTCAGTGTATACAAATTAAAATAAAAACTATTAGAAAAAAATTAAAAAAAACCGAACAAATGACCTTTGGGTTTGGTTCAATTCGGAGCCAAACAAAAAAATAAAGAATCAATTTAATTGGTGGGTTCGGATTTTCAAATTCATTGAATTATTGGTTTGAGTCTTACGACCCTAAACTATACTTTTACTATTTGCCAATTTATGATTGGTTGACAGTGTAAAAAAACTTTACACTGTCAGCGTATACAAATTAAATTAAAAAAAAGTAGCAGCAAAAAAAACAAAAAAAAATTGAACTAATGACCATTGGGTTTGATTCACATCAGAGATGGACAAAAAAAAAGAACTACTTTAATTGGTTGTTTCGGATTTTCAAATTCATCGAATTATTGGTTCGAGTGTTACGTCCCTAAACTATACTTTTATTGTTTGCCAATTTATGATTGGTTGATAGTGTAAAAACACTTTACACTCCTAGTGTATACAAATTAAATTAAAAAAAGTATTGGCAAAAAAAAACACAAAAATAATCGAACTAATGACCATTGGATTTGGTTCACATCGAAGACAAACAAGAACTAATTTAATTGGTCGGTTCGGATTTTCAAATTCATCGAATTATTGCTTCGAGTCTTACATCCCTAAACTATACTTTTACTGTTTGCGAATTTTTGATTGGTTTACTGTGTAAAAACACTTCACACTGCTAGTGTATACAAATTAAAATAAAAAAGTATTAGTAAAAAAATAACAAAAAAATAACCGAACTAATGACCATTGGATTTGGTTCATTCAGAGCCGAACACAAAAAAACCAATTTAATTGGTTGGTTTGAATTTTTAAATTCATCGAATTATTGGTTCGATTCTTACAACTCTAAACTTTTTTGAAGAACACGGTAGCTAAATCCAACAAAATATATGTTTAAAAATAAATAAATAAATTTAAATAATCTAAAATAATCCACCGGTAGACAACTCTTTCAACTGTTACAGGAACATTAAAAAAAATTTATCAATTGATAAAGTGATATACGTATTGAATATTAAAATTTATAGAAATATTATAATATAGTAATTGTTTCGGTTCCAAAATTACCGACCCAATGAGCATTGGTTTTGGTTCAATTCGGAGCCGTACACAAAAAAACGAACCAATTTAATTGGTTGATTCGGATTTTAAAATTCATCGAATTATTGGTTCGAGTCTTACGACCCTAAACTTCTACGAAGAACACGGTAGCTTTGCTACCGTTCCATGCTAAAAAAAATTTAAAAACAAAATAAATTATAAACTTAAAAAGGTCAATAACAATATTCGAACCAATTAAAATTGTTTTGGTTTGATTTGGTTCGAACTGGAAATATTTAAAAAATATATAAAATATTAAATTTAAAACTATTAAAGTATATCTACGTTAACATATAAGTATATAAAAATTAAACGATCAAGAATATGACAACTATACTTTTACTGTTTGCCAATTTCTGATTGGTTGATAGTGTAAAAAAATTTAAAATGTCAGTGTATACAAATTAAAATAAAAATTATTAGAAAAAAATAAAAAAAAACCGAACAAATGACCTTTGGGTTTGATTCAATTCGGAGCCAAACAAAAAAATAAAGAATCAATTTAATTGGTTGGTTCGGATTTTCAAATTCATTGAATTATTGGTTTGAGTCTTACGACCCTAAACTATACTTTTACTATTTGCCAATTTATGATTGGTTGACATTGTAAAAAAACTTTACACTGTCAGCGTATACAAATTAAATTAAAAAAAAGTAGCAGCAAAAAAAACAAAAAAAAAAATCGAACTAATGACCATTGGGTTTGATTCACATCAGAGATGGACAAAAAAAAAGAACTACTTTAATTGGTTGTTTCGGATTTTCAAATTCATCGAATTATTGGTTCGAGTCTTACGTCCCTAAACTATACTTTTATTGTTTGCCAATTTATGATTGGTTGATAGTGTAAAAACACTTTACACTGCTAGTGTATACAAATTAAATTAAAAAAAGTATTGGCAAAAAAAAAACAAAAAAATAATCGAACTAAGGACCATTGGATTTGGTTCACATCGAAGACAAACAAGAACTAATTTAATTGGTTGGTTCGGATTTTCAAATTCATCGAATTATTGCTTCGAGTCTTACGTCCCTAAACTATACATTTACTGTTTGCCAATTTTTGATTGGTTTACTGTGTAAAAAAACTTCACACTGCTAGTGTATACAAATTAAAATAAAAAAAGTATTAGTAAAAAAATAACAAAAAAATAACCGAACTAATGACCATTGGATTTGGTTCATTCAGAGCCGAACACAAAAAAAACCAATTTAATTGGTTGGTTTGAATTTTTAAATTCATCGAATTATTGGTTCGAGTCTTACAACTCTAAACTTTTTTGAAGAACACGGTAGCTAAATCCAACAAAATATATGTTTAAAAATAAATAAATAAATTTAAATAATCTAAAATAATCCACCGGTAGACAACTCTTTCAACTGTTACAGGAACATTAAAAAAATTTATCAATTGATAAAGTGATATACGTATTGAATATTAAAATTTATAGAAATATTATAGTATAGTAATTGTTTCGGTTCCAAAATTACCGACCCAATGAGCATTGGTTTTGGTTCAATTCGGAGCCGTACACAAAAAAACGAACCAATTTAATTTGTTGATTCGGATTTTAAAATTCATCGAATTATTGGTTCAAGTCTTACGACCCTAAACTTCTACGAAGAACACGGTAGCTTTGCTACCGTTCCAGGCTAAAAAAAAATTAAAAACAAAATATATTATAAACTTAAAAAGGTCAATAACAATATTCGAACCAATTAAAATTGTTTTGGTTTGATTTGGTTCGAACTTGAAATATTTAAAAATATATATAAAATATTAAATTTAAAACTATTAAAGTATATCTACGTTAATATATAAGTATATAAAGATTAAACCATCAAGAACATGACAACTATACTTTTACTGTTTACAAATAAATGACCTTTGGGTTTGGTTCAATTCGGAGCCAAACAAAAAAGAAAGAATCAATTTAATTGGTTGGTTCGGATTTTCAAATTCATTGAACTATTCGTTTGAGTCTTACGACCCTAAACTATACTTTTACTGTTTGCCAATTTATGATTGGTTGACAGTGTAAAAAAACTTTACACTGTCAGCGTATACAAATTAAATTAAAAAAAAGTAGCAGCAAAAAAATCGAAATAATGACCATTGGGTTTGATTCACTTCAGAGATGAACAAAAAAAAAGAACTAATTTAATTGGTTGTTTCGGATTTTCAAATTCATCGAATTATTGGTTCGAGTCTTACGTCCCTAAACTATACTTTTATTGTTTGCCAATTTATGATGTGTAAAAAAACTTTACAATGCTAGTGTATATAAATTAAATTAAAAAAATGTATTAGCGAAAAAAAACAAAAAAATAATCGAACTAATGACCATTGGATTTGGTTCACATCGGAGACAAACAAGAACTAATTTAATTGGGTGGTTCGGATTTCCAAACTCATCGAATTATTGGTTCGAGTCTTACGTCCCTAAACTATACTTTTACTGTTTGCCAATTTATGATTGGTTTACTGTGTAAAAAAACTTCACACTGCTAGTGTATACAAATTAAATTAAAAAAACAAGTATTAGTAAAAAAATAACAAAAAAATAACCTAACTAATGACCATTGGATTTGGTTCATTCAGAGCCGAACACAAAAAAAACCAATTTAATTGGTTGGTTTGGATTTTTAAATTCATCGAATTATTGGTTCGAGTCTTACAACTCTAAACTTTTTTGAAGAACACGGTAGATAAATCCAACAAAATATATGTTTAAAAATAAATAAATAAATTTATAAAATCTAAAATAATCCATCGGTTGACAACTCTTTCAACTGTTACAGGAACAGTAAAAACAAGTTATCAATTGATAAAGTGATATACGTATTGAATATTAAAATATATAGAAATATTATAGTATAGTAATTGTTTCGGTTCCAAAATAACCGACCCAATGAGCATTGGTTTTGGTTCAATTCGGAGCCGTACACAAAAAAGAAAACAAAACGAACCAATTTTATTGGTTGATTCGGATTTTAAAATTCATCGAATTATTGGTTCGAGTCTTACGACCCTAAACTTCTTACGACCCTAAACCCTAAACCCTAAACGCTAAACCCTAAAAAAAATTTAAAATCAAAATAAATTATAAACTTAAAAAGGTCAATAACAATATTCGAACCAATTAACATTGTTTTGGTTTGATTTGGTTCGAACTGGAAATATATTTTTTTTGAATAAAGGCTAAGGCATGCATAGGCATCACAATAGAGAAGGTAATCCCAACTAGGTTGGCACCACCAGCCCTACCCATCATCTGCAGCACACCTCAATATATTAAAAAAGATAAAAAGAGTACAACGAACATGGGGGGACAATGACCAAAACCCATGAGAGAATTAACAAAATCTGAAATTAGGAAGACCCTGTCTATTCCTAATGAAATCATCCTTAATAAAGGGAGGGGGGAGATCCCACCAGTGGAAACCATGGTTTGATGTTCCAAATGAGGCTAATTTGTCAGCGCAAGCATTGCCCTCTCTGAAAATGTGAGAAACTGAAATCTGCGTCTTAGATACATACACCGAGCAGTTCCTCCATCTGTTTTTCAATCTCCAAGGAATGGCCTTATTAGAACTGAAAGCGTCCACTACAAACATAGAATCACTTTCCAACCACAGCCTGACCCAACCTTTGCTAAAGGCAATCTCAATGGCAGTCATGGCTGCCATAATCTCACTGTAAAAGCAAAGTTAATGCCAATGTAGGTTGAGAAGCAACCAAGAATAGCACCACTTGAATCCCTAAAAATACCCCCACTAGCAAAGATGACCCGGGAGCCCTTAGCCAATCCATCAATGTTACATTTAATCCAAGAGCACTTAGGAGGAAACCAATCAACCTTGTCTAATAGTAGGAGCCTTGCAAAGACTTGCCGGGATTGAGAAAAACTGAAGAATCTTAAACTCCTCTATTGAGGAAAACATTGGACCAGGAGATAAGAAGCCAGAAAGGTTGGTAGCAGCTAAAATATCACCAACTGCCCTCGAAGGAGGAATGAAGACGTTATTGAATCTGCAATGATTCCTGCAGCTCCAAATCTTCCAAACCACATTGATGATGGCAGCCTTGATGACCAAATTAAGCTGCCTGCTCCAATTTCTATCTAGAACCGAGAAGATTACATCAATTGAGGACAGATTTATAGGACACTGCAGCGCATGACTCAACCAATTCCATAAATGGGATGCAAATTTACAGTGTAAAAACAGATGCTCAGCAGTTTCATCTGATTCACCACAAAGGGAACACATAGACACTAAGATTACACCCCTTTTCCGGAGACAATCATCAGTTGGCATTTTGCAATGAAAGATCCTCCAAACTAAAAAAGATCTGGATGGAGGGATATAATTAGACCAAAGAACCTGGCACCAATTCTGACCTGCAGCAGGGTTGAGAAACAGAGAAGCCTCTTTGAGAGACAAAGCACCCGATTCTGAATATTTCCAAACCAGCTGGTCTTTCTCATCAGCACAGATTGGAATCACCACTTTGCCAATTTCTTCACAAAGATCAGGGTACTTTTAGCCTAATTCAGGGGGAAGCAACCAAGAGCCATTACATATGAAATCATGAACAGTAGCCCAAAGGGATTCATGAAGATTAGAAGGCAAATTAATAGCATCTACAATAGGGATATCCAGCCAACAGTCCCTCCAAAAGTTAATGCTTTTTCCATCTCCAATAATCCAAGAGGAATTGTCATATACCAAGCACAAGAATTTTCTAAGGCCAGGCCAAATGGATGATTTGCAATAAGTAGTAGGATACTTTTTGTTTCTGAAAAATCTAGCTCTCAAGAAGGCAGCCCAGAAATCATTTGATGAAACAACTTCCCAGGTTAGCTTTAGCAAGGCAGAATCATTGATTGCACGGATTGATCTCAGGCCAAGACCACCTTCCTTTAAGGGAGTGCACACTTTCTTCCAAGAAACTGTGACAAGCTTCTTAGAATGAATATCACCAGACCAAACAAAGTTTCTAATCCATCTATCAATAGACTTTAGTAAAGAAACAGGCCAGGAGTATATATGGAAGCTGTAGAGCAACATGCCATTAATAATAGAATTCACCAATTGCACTCTACCCATAATGGACAAAAGGGAACCTTTCCAAGCACTCAACTTTGCCTTGATTCGATCTGCAATAGGCTGTAAATGCAAAACTTTGGGTTTTCCTTTAAAGATCGGAACCCCCAGATAATTAAAAGGCATACTGCCTGCAGGGAAACCAAGAATGGACCTAATCTCCTGCAGTCTTCTTGGAGAAACTGACCCTGCAAAGAACCTGCATTTACCAAGGCTAAGATGTTGACCAGAAGCCTTAGCATAATCAGAAAATAGAGACATCAACATGGAAAGGTTCTTTTTGGTTCCTTTGCAAAAAACCATAATATCATCAGCATAAAGGACATGGGAAGGGGTTTGGAACCCCCTCGGACCTGCCATAGGCAAAAGCTTCTTGGATTTCACTAATAGATCAATGCTCCTGCTTAAAACATCTTCAGCTAAGCAAAAAAGAAGAGGAGAAAGAGGATCACCTTGTCTCACACCTCTCTTACAAGATAGATAGCCAACAGCGCGACCATTAACCATGAAAGAGAGTTTAGCAGATTTAAGGATTGTAAGAATCCAACTGCAGAACTTAGGAGCAAAACCAAAAGCATTCAGCACTTTAAGAAGAAAAGCCCAATCCAAAGTGTCAAAAGCCTTGTTTATATCAAACTTCAAAGCCACATTACCACCAAAAGATTTAGAGTCTAACAGGTTAATAGCTTCAGATGCAGAATAGATGCAATCAGAAATGTGCCTGTTCTCAATGAAACCTCTTTGCTGAGTAGAAATAATATTGGGGGCAATTAAAGCTAACCTGTCAGCCAGAACCTTGGTGATGATTTTGAATTGAAAATTAGCAAGAGCGATAGGCCTATAGTCTTCAATTTTAATAGCTTCAGGGAACTTTGGAATAAGAGCCACAGAATTCGAATTCAACCCAGGCAGCAACCAATCTTGAGTAAAGAATTGCAAAACTGATCTATGAACATCAACACAAACAATGTCCCAAAACGATTGGTAGAAGCAGCCCCCAAAACCATCAGGGCCAGGAGAACCAGATCCATTCATTGCAAAAACTGCTGACTTTACTTCTTCCATAGTCGGAAGATTGGTTAACATGCAATTATCCGCAGAAGAGACCAGCTTAGGAATGGCTCTATCAATCAACTCGTTATCAGAACAATCATTCTCAGAAGCATAGAGGTTGGTATAGAAATCAAGAACATGTTGCTCTATATTAGCTGGGGAGTCCATCACCACATCCCCCCTTTTCAGAACAGTCATCTGTTTTGTAGTTTGTTTTACTTTTGCCATTTTATGGAAAAAAGCAGTATTTCTATCACCCTTTGAATACCAATTGAACTGACTCTTCTGTTTCCAAAAGGCCTCCTCAAAAGACAAAGCTTTTTGCAAGTCAATTTGCGCTTTATTTTCCTGATCTTGAAGGGAATCCGAGTAACCAACATCCTGTATTTGTTGCTGCACAAAATTCAAATCAGCAAAAGCCCTCTCAACATTTTGAGTGACATCCCCAAAAGTGTTTTTATTCCAACTTTTTAATTCAGCTTTAAGGAAACACAGCTTTTGGGCTAAGATGAACATGGGGCAGCCAGCAACCTGTCTGTTCCAGACCTCCTTAACAATCCTACCACAGTCCACATGATCACACCACATGTTAAAGAATTTGAAAGAGGAAGGTTTAGGAACAAAACCTTTAGTCAACGAGAGAAGAATTGGGAAGTGATCAGATTTATTCCTTGTTAGTGTGGTGCAGGAAATTTTGTCCCAAAAAGATAAGGAGCTATCATTTACAATGACCCTGTCAAGTCTGAGTTCAGTATAAGCCCTCCCAGATCTTCTATTACACCAAGTGTACTACGCACCTTTAGTCTGCACATGAGTCAGCTCATTGTCATTAGACCAGTTGCTGAAGTCTTCACAAGATTGTCTCAAAGGAAGAGAACCTCCTCTCTTCTCATGAGCTCCCAAAACAGCATTAAAGTCACCAATGAAAATCCAAGGACTAGAGTGCATTCTGGTTAAAGAAGACAGATCTTTCCAAAGATCTCTACGGCCCAAGTAAGTAGTAGCTGCATAAACACTTGAGATACAAATCTGTTGATTTTCCCAAACCACTGTGAAAGAGCAATGCTGGGCAGAAACTGCTATTGAAACAGGCCGAATGCTCTCACAACAAAGACACCAGATATTAGGAGCTTTATTTGCTCTTTCATTAAACATAAAAGGACTCAGACCAAGCGACTTCCAGAAAGAAAGAGAAATACTAGAGAACTCCACCCAAGGTTCAGCAATGAGAACCAAGTGTGGTTTATGCTGATTGCACAGTTTTTTCAGAATAAGTCTAGATTCAGCATTACCTAGACCTCTGATGTTCCAGAAAAGCACCTTCATCAAGCAAAGTTTCTAGGACCAGCCCCCGCACCGGGTGTTCCCATCCACTCTCTTTGGATTAATAGCCTCCTTCTTCCTAATTTGTTTAAGCTTCTTCATCTGTGATTTTGACAACACAGGAGTGAAACCATTGTTTGTTTTATCCGCCACAACATCTGCCACAATATTTGAAACTGCATTAACAACAGGTTCCTGGTCCTCATGCTCAGTTTGATCAGCCCAGAACTTTGAAACAATTCGCATGTCATTCCTTGCAGCAGCAGATATAATGATTATCGGGAGGCAAATTCAACTCTTTCAACCTGTTCTGGAGCACATCTATTACCCACAGAGCCTCCAATGTGCAGAGAAACTTGTGGAGATTTTTGAGAGTCAGAAACATAACCAATATCCTGATTTTGAACCACATTCGCAGGCCTGCCCGATAGTAGAGATTCATCAAAAATAGTTTCAATGGAGTTTGAATCATCCTCAACAAAGGTTGCAGCAGCCACACCATTCTGCTGATCATCAGCATCAGAATTAATGCAGTTAGTATGGATAATCTGTTCAAGAACATGAGGACTATTAAAGTATATCTACGTTAACATATAAGTATATAAAAATTAAACCATCAAGAACATGACAACTATACTTTTACTGTTTGCCAATTTCTGATTGGTTGATAGTGTAAAAAAATTTAAAATGTCAGTGTATACAAATTAAAATAAAAAGAATTAGAAAAAAAACCGAACAAATGACCTTTGGGTTTGGTTCAATTCGGAGCCAAACAAAAAAATAAAGAATCAATTTAATTGGTTGTTTCGGATTTTCAAATTCATTGAATTATTGGTTTGAGTCTTACGACCCTAAACTATACTTTTACTGTTTGTAAATTTATGATTGGTTGACAGTGTAAAAAAACTTTACACTGTCAGTGTATACAAATTAAATTAAAAAAAAGTAGCAGCAAAAAAAAACAAAAAATCGAACTAATGACCATTGGGTTTGATTCACATCAGAGATGAACAAAAAAAAAGAACTACTTTAATTGGTTGTTTCGGATTTTCAAATTCATCGAATTATTGGTTCGAGTCTTACGTCCCTAAAATATACTTTTATTGTTTGCCAATTTATGATTGGTTGATAGTGTAAAAACAATTTACACTGCTAGTGTATACAAATTAAATTAAAAAAAGTATTGGCAATAAAAAAACAAAAAAATAATCGAACTAATGACCAATGGATTTGGTTCACATCGAAGACAAACAAGAACTAATTTAATTGGTTGGTTCGGATTTTCAAATTCATTGAATTATTGCTTTGAGTCTTACGTCCCTAAACCATACTTTTACTATTTGCCAATTTTTGATTGGTTGACAGTGCAAAAAAACTTTACACTATCAGCGTATAAAAATTAAATTAAAAAAAAAAGTAGCATAAAAAAAACAAAAAAAAAATCGAACTAATGACCATTGGGTTTGATTCACATCAGAGATGAACAAAAAAAAGAACTAATTTAATTGGTTGTTTCGGATTTTTAAATTCATCGAATTATTGGTTCGAGTCTTACGTCCCTAAACTATACTTTTATTGTTTGCCAATTTATGATTGGTTGATAGTGTAAAAACACTTTACACTGCTAGTGTATACAAATTAAATTAAAAAAAAGTATTAGTAAAAAAACAAAAAAATAACCGAACTAATGACCATTGGATTTGGTTCATTCAAAGCCGAACACAAAAAAAACCAATTTAATTGGTTGGTTTGGATTTTTAAATTAATCGAATTATTGGTTCGAGTCTTACAACTCTAAACTTTTTTGAAGAACACGGTAGCTAAATCCAACAAAATATATGTTTAAAAATAAATAAATAAATTTAAATAATCTAAAATAATCCATCGGTTGACAACTCTTTCAACTGTTACAGGAACAGTAAAAAAAAGTTATCAATTGATAAAGTGATATACGTATTGAATATTAAAATATATAGAAATTTTATAGTATAGTAATTGTTTCGGTTCCAAAATTACCGACCCAATGAGCATTGGTTTTGGTTCAATTCAGATCCGTACACAAAAAAGAAAAAAAAAATGAACCAATTTAATTGGTTGATTCAGATTTTAAAATTCATCGAATTATTGGTTCGAGTCTTACGACCCTAAACTTCTATTTAAGAACACGGTAGCTTTGCTACTGTTCCAGGCTAAAAAAAAATTTAAAAACAAAATAAATTATAAACTTAAAAAGGTCAATAACAATATTCAACCAATTAAAATTGTTTTGGTTTGATTTGGTTCGAACTGGAAATATTTAAAAAATATATAAAATATTAAATTTAAAATATTAAAGTATATCTACGTTAACATATAAGTATATAAAAATTAAACCATCAAAAACATGACAACTATACTTTTACCGTTTTCCAATTTCTGATTGGTTGATAGTGTAAAGAAATTTAAAATGTCAGTGTATACAAATTAAAATAAAAAGTATTAGAAAAAAAAAACCGAACAAATGACCTTTGGGTTTGGTTCACTTCGGAGCCAAACAAAAAAATAAAGAATCAATTTAATTGGTTGGTTCGGATTTTCAAATTCATTGAATTATTGGTTTGAGTCTTAAGGCCCTAAACTATACTTTCACTGTTTGCCAATTTATGATTGGTTGACAGTGCAAAAAAACTTTACACTATCAGCGTATAAAAATTAAATCAAAAAAAAGTAGCTTAAAAAAAACAAAAAAAATCGAACTAATGACCATTGGGTTTGATTCACATCAGAGATGAACAAAAAAAAAGAACTAATTTAATTGGTTGTTTCGGATTTTTAAATTCATCGAATTATTGGTTCGTGTCTTAAGTCCCTAAACTATACTTTTATTGTCTGCCAATTTATGATTGGTTGATAGTGTAAAAGCACTTTACACTGCTAGTGTATAAAAATTAAATTAAAAAAAAGTATTAGTAAAAAAAACAAAAAAATAACCAAACTAATGACCATTGGATTTCGTTCATTCAGAGCCGAACACAAAAAAAAAACCAATTTAATTGGTTGGTTTGGATTTTTAAATTAATCGAATTATTGGTTCGAGTCTTACAACTCTAAACTTTTTTGAAGAACACGGTAGCTAAATCCAACAAAATATATGCTTAAAAATAAATAAATTTAAATAATCTAAAATAATCCATCGGTTGACAACTCTTTCAACTGTTACAGGAACAGTAAAAAAAAGTTATCAATTGATAAAGTGATATACGTATTGAATATTAAAATATATAGAAATTTTATAGTATAGTAATTGTTTCGGTTCCAAAATTACCGACCCAATGAGCATTGGTTTTGGTTCAATTCAGATCCGTACACAAAAAAGAAAAAAAAAATGAACCAATTTAATTGGTTGATTCAGATTTTAAAATTCATCGAATTATTGGTTCGAGTCTTACGACCCTAAACTTCTACGAAGAACACGGTAGCTTTGCTACCGTTCCAGGCTAAAAAAAATTTAAAAACAAAATAAATTATAAACTTAAAAAGGTCAATAACAATATTCGAACCAATTAAAATTGTTTTGGTTTGATTTGGTTCGAACTGGAAATATTTAAAAAATATATAAAATATTAAATTTAAAATATTAAAGTATATCTACGTTAACATATAAGTATATAAAAATTAAACCATCAAAAACATGACAACTATACTTTTACCGTTTTCCAATTTCTGATTGGTTGATAGTGTAAAGAAATTTAAAATGTCAGTGTATACAAATTAAAATAAAAAGTATTAGAAAAAAAAAACCGAACAAATGACCTTTGGGTTTGGTTCACTTCGGAGCCAAACAAAAAAATAAAGAATCAATTTAATTGGTTGGTTCGGATTTTCAAATTCATTGAATTATTGGTTTGAGTCTTAAGGCCCTAAACTATACTTTCACAGTTTGCCAATTTATGATTGGTTGACAGTGCAAAAAAACTTTACACTATCAGCGTATAAAAATTAAATAAAAAAAAAGTAGCTTAAAAAATACAAAAAAAATCGAACTAATGATCATTGGGTTTGATTCACATCAGAGATGAACAAAAAAAAAGAACTAATTTAATTGGTTGTTTCGGATTTTTAAATTCATCGAATTATTGGTTCGTGTCTTACGTCCCTAAACTATACTTTTATTGTCTTCCAATTTATGATTGATTGATAGTGTAAAAGCACTTTACACTGCTAGTGTATAAAAATTAAATTAAAAAAAAGTATTAGTAAAAAAACAAAAAAATAACCGAACTAATGACCATTGGATTTGGTTCATTCAGAGCCGAACACAAAAAAAAACCAATTTAATTGGTTGGTTTGGATTTTTAAATTAATCGAATTATTGGTTCGAGTCTTACAACTCTAAACTTTTTTGAAGAACACGGTAGCTAAATCCAACAAAATATATGTTTAAAAATAAATAAATAAATTTAAATAATCTAAAATAATCCATCGGTTGACAACTCTTTCAACTGTTACAGGAACAGTAAAAAAAGGTTATCAATTGATAAAGTGATATACGTATTGAATATTAAAATATATAGAAATATTATAGTATAGTAAATGTTTCGGTTCCTAAATTACCGACCCAATGAGCGTTGGTTTTGGTTCAATTCGGAGCCGTACACAAAAAGAAAAAAAAACGAACCAATTTAATTGGTTGATTCGGATTTTAAAATTCATCGAATTATTGGTTCGAGTCTTACGACCCTAAACTTCTACGAAGAACACGGTAGCTTTGCTACCGTTCCAGGCTAAAAAAAATTTAAAAACAAAATAAATTATAAACTTAAAAAGGTCAATAACAATATTCGAACCAATTAAAATTGTTTTGGTTTGATTTGGTTCTTACTGGAAATATTTAAAAAATATATAAAATATTAAATTTAAAACAATTAAAGTATATCTACGTTAACATATAAGTATATAAAAATTAAACCATCAAAAACATGACAACTATACTTTTACTGTTTGCCAATTTCTGATTGGTTGATAGTGTAAAGAAATTTAAAATGTCAGTGTATACAAATTAAAAGAAAAATATTAGAAAAAAATAAAAAAAACCGAACAAATGACCTTTGGGTTTGGTTCACTACGGAGCCAAACAAAAAAATAAAGAATCAATTTAATTGGTTGGTTCGGATTTTCAAATTCATTGAATTATTGGTTTGAGTCTTACGGCCCTAAACTATACTTTTACTGTTTGCCAATTTATGATTGGTTGACAGTGCAAAAAAACTTTACACTGTCAGCGTATAAAAATTAAATTAAAAAAAAAGTAGCATAAAAAAACAAAAAAAATCGAACTAATGATCATTGGGTTTGATTCACATCAGAGATGAACAAAAAAAAAAGAACTAATGTAATTGGTTGTTTCGGATTTTTAAATTCATCGAATTATTGGTTCGAGTCTTCCGTCCCTAAACTATACTTTTATTGTTTGCCAATTTATGACTGGTTGATAGCGTAAAAACACTTTACACTGCTAGTGTATACAAATTAAATTAAAAAAAAGTATTAGTAAAAAAAACAAAAAAATAACCGAACTAATGACCATTGGATTTGGTTCATTCAGAGCCGAACACAAAAAAAAACCAATTTAATTGGTTGGTTTGGATTTTTAAATTAATCGAATTATTGGTTCGAGTCTTACAACTCTAAACTTTTTTGAAGAACACAGTAGCTAAATCCAACAAAATATATGTTTAAAAATAAATAAATAAATTTAAATAATCTAAAATAATCCATCGGTTGACAACGCTTTCAATCACATTACGAACAATAAAAAAAGTTATCAATTGATAAAGTGATATACGTATTGAATATTAAAATATATAGAAATATTATAGTATAGTAATTGTTTCGGTTCCAAAATTACCGACCCAATGAGCATTGGTTTTGGTTCAATTCGGAGCCGTACACAAAAAAGAAACAAAAACGAACCAATTTAATTGGTTGATTCGGATTTTAAAATTCATCGAATTATTGGTTCGAGTCTTACGACCCTAAACTTCTACGAAGAACACGGTAGCTTTGCTACCGTTCCAGGCTAAAAAAAATTAAAAACAAAATAAATTATAAACTTAAAAAAGGTCAATAACAATATTCGAACCAATTAAAATTGTTTTGGTTTGATTGGTTGATAGTGTAAAAAACTTTAAAATGTTAGTGTATACAAATTAAAATAAAAATTATTATATAAAAAAAAACCGAACTAATGACCATAGGGTATGGTTCAATTCGGAGTCAAACAAAAAACAAGAGTCATTTTAATTGGTTGGTTCGGATTTTCAAATTCATTGAATAATTGGTTCGAGTCTTACGATGCTAAACTATACTTTTACTGTTTGCCAATTTATGATTGGTTGACAGTGCAAAAAAACTTTACATTGTCAGCGTATACAAATTAAATTAAGAAAAAGTGTCAGTAAAAAAAAACTGAACTAATGACTATTGGGTTTGGTACACATCAGAGCCGAACAAAAAAAAAGAATTAATTTAATTGGTTAGTTCGGATTTTCTAATATATCGAATTATTGGTTCGAGTCTTACGACCCAAAACTATACTTTTACTGTTTGCCAATTTATGATTGGTTGACAGTGTAAAAAAACTTTACATTGCCAGTGTATACAAATTAAATTAAAGAAAAGTATTAAAAAAAACCAAAAAATAACCTAACTAATGACCATTGGATTTGGTTCCATTCAGAGCCGAACACAAATAAAAACCAATTTAATTGTTTGGTTCGGATTTTCAAATTTATCGAATTATTGGTTCGAGTCTTATGACTCTAAACTTTTTCGAAGAACATGGTAGCTAATTCCAACAAAATATATTTTTATAAAATAAACAAATAAATTTAAATAATCCAAAATAATTCACCAGTTGACAACTCCTTCTACTGTTACAGGAACAGTAGAAGAGAAGTAATCAATTGATAAAGTGATATACATATTGAATATTAATATATATATAAATATTAAAGTATAGTAAGTGGTTCGGTTCCAAAATAACCGACCTAATGACCATCGGGTTTTGTTCAATTCGGAGCCGTACACAAAAAAGAAAAAAAACGAACCAATTTAATTTGTTGGTTCGGATTTTAAAATTTATCATATTATTGGTTCGAGTCTGACGACCCTAAACTTTTTCGAAGAACACGGTAGCTTTGCTACCTTTCCTGGCGAAAAAATTGAAAAACAAAAGAAGTTATAAACTTTAAAAAGTCAATAACAATATTCGAACCAATTAAAATTGGTTTGTTTTGATTTGGTTCGTACCAGATAATATTAAACACACATATATATAAATAAATAAATATATAAAATATTAAATTTTAAACTATTAAATTATATATATATATATATATATATATAAACATATAAGTATATAAATATTAAACCATCAAGAACATGACAACAATACTTTTACTGTTTACCAATTTTTAATTAGTTGATAGTGTAAAAAAAACTTTAAAATGTTAGGGTGTACAAATAAATTAAAAAAAGTATTAGAAAAAAAAAACAAAAAATAACCGAAGTAATGAGCATTGGGTTTGGTTCGATTCGGCGCCGAACAAAATAAAAGAACCAAATTGATTGGTTGGTTCGGATTTTCAAATTCATCGTATTATTGGTTCGAGTCTTACGTCCCTAAACTATACTTTTACCGTTTGCCAATTTATGATTGTATGACAGTGTAAAAAAACTTTATACTGCCAATAGGGACGTAAGACTCGAACCAATAATTTGATGAATTTGAAAATCCGAACAAACCAATTAAATTGGTTCTTTTTTTTGTTCTGCTCCGACGTGTACCAACCTCAATGGTCATTAGTTCATTTCTTTATTTTTTTTGCTGATACTTTGTTTTTATTTTAATTTGAATGCACTGACAGTGTAAAGTTTTTTTACAGTGTCAACCAATCATAAATTGGCAAGCAGTTAAAGTATAGTTGTCATGTTCTTGATTGTTTAATTTTTATTTACTTGTATTTTAATGTATATAATTTAATAGTTTAAAATTTAATACTTTATATATTTACAATTTATATGTTTTTTTAAATATTTTCCGTTTTGAACCGAATCAAACAAAACCAATTTTAATTGTTTCGAATATTGTTGTTGACTTTTTTAAGTTTATAATTTTTTTTGTTTTTTAAATTTTTTTAGCAGGAAAATTAGCAAATCAATGGTGTTATTCGTAAAAGATTAGGGTCATAAGACTCAAACCAATAATTCGATGAATTTGAAATTCCGAACCAACTAATTAAATTGGTTCTTTTTTTTTGTTCGACTCCAATGTGTACCAAACCCAATGGTCATTAGTTCGGTATTTTTTTGCTGATACTTTTTTTTAATTTAATTTGTATACGCTGACAGTGTAAAGTTTTTTTAAATTATCAACCACTCTTAAATTGGCAAACAATAAAAGTATAGTTTAGGGTCGTAAGACTCGAACCAATAATTCGATGAATTTGAAAATCCGAACCAACCAATTAAATGGGTTCTTTTTTTTTTGTTAGGCTCTCAATTGAACCAAACACAATTGTCATTAGTTCGGTTATTTTTTTGTTCTTTTCTTGCTAATACTTTTTTTAATTTAATTTGTATATACTGGCAGTGTAAAGTTTTTTTACACTATCAACCAATCAAAAATTGGCGAACAGTAAAAGTATAGTTTAGGGACGTATGACTCGAACCAATAATTCGATGAATTTGAAAATGGAACCAACCAAGTAAATTGGTTATTTTTTTTTGTTCGGCTCCGATCTGAACCAAACCCAATGGTCATTAGTTCGGTTTGTTTTGTTTTCATTGCTGATACTTTTTTTCATTTAATTTGTATACCTGACAGTGTAAAGTTTTTTTACATTGTCAACCAATCATAAATTGGCAAACAGTAAAAGTATTGTTTCGGGTCGTAAGACTCGAACCAATTATTCGACGAATTTGAAAATCCGAACAAACCAATTAAATTGCTTCTTTTTTTGTTTGTTTGGCTCTGAATTGAACCAAACCCAATTGTCATTAGTTCGGTTTTTTTTCTTTTTTTCTAACACTTTTTTTAATTTAATTTGTATACACTGACAATATAATGTTATTTTACACTGTCAACCAGTCATCAATTGGCAAATAGTAAAAGTATAGTATAGGGACGTAAGACTCGAACCAATAATTTGATGAATTTGAAAATCCGAACAAACCAATTAAATTGGTTCTTTTTTTTGTTCTGCTCCGACGTGTACCAACCTCAATGGTCATTAGTTCATTTCTTTATTTTTTTTGCTGATACTTTGTTTTTATTTTAATTTGAATGCACGAGTGTAAAAGTATTTTTACAGTGTCAACCAATCATAAATTGGCAAGAAGTTAAAGTATAGTTGTCATGTTCTTGATTGTTTAATTTTTATTTACTTGTATTTTAATGTATATAATTTAATAGTTTAAAATTTAATACTTTATATATTTACAATTTATATGTTTTTTTTAATATTTTCCGGTTTGAACCGGATCAAACAAAACCAATTTTAATTGTTTCGAATATTGTTGTTGACTTTTTTAAGTTTATAATTTTTTTTGTTTTTTAAATTTTTTTAGCAGGAAAATTAGGAAAGCTATGGTGTTATTCGAAAAAGTTTAGGGTCATAAGACTCAAACCAATAATTCGATGAATTTGAAATTCCGAACCAACCAATTAAATTGGTTCTTTTTTTTGTTCGACTCCAATGTGAACCAAACCCAATGGTCATTAGTTCGGTATTTTTTGCTGATACTTTTTTTTTATTTAATTTGTATACGCTGACAGTGTAAAGTTTTTTTAAATTATCAACCACTCTTAAATTGGCAAACAATAAAAGTATAGTTTAGGGTCGTAAGACTCGAACCAATAATTCGATGAATTTGAAAATCCGAACCAACCAATTAAATGGTTTCTTCTTGTTTTTTTTGTTAGGCTCTCAATTGAACCAAACCCAATTGTCATTAGTTCGGTTATTTTTTTGTTATTTTTTTGCTAATACATTTTTTAATTTAATTTGTATATACTGGCAGTGTAAAGTTTTTTTACACTATCAACCAATCAAAAATTGGCGAACAGTAAAAGTATAGTTTAGGGACGTATGACTCGAACCAATAATTCGATGAATTTGAAAATGGAACCAACCAAGTAAATTGGTTATTTTTTTGTTGTTCGGCTCGATCTGAACCAAACCCAATGGTCATTAGTTCGGTTTGTTTTGTTTTCATTGCTGATACTTTTTTCATTTAATTTGTATACCTGACAAGTGTAAAGTTTTTTTACATTGTCAACCAATCATAAATTGGCAAACAAGTAAAAGTATTGTTTCGGTCGTAAGACTCGAACCAATTATTCGACTTAATTTGAAAATCCGAACAAACCAATTAAATTGCTTCTTTTTTGTTTGTTTGGCTCTGAATTGAACCAAACACAATTGACATTAGTTCGGTTTTTTTTTCTTTTTTTCTAACACTTTTTTAATTTAATTTGTATACACTGACAATATAATGTTATTTTACACTCACAACCAGTCATCAATTGGCAAATAGTAAAAGTATAGTATAGGGACGTAAGACTCGAACCAATAATTTGATGAATTTGAAAATCCGAACAAACCAATTAAATTGGTTCTTTTTTTTGTTCTGCTCCGACGTGTACCAACCTCAATGGTCATTAGTTCATTTCTTTATTTTTTTTGCTGATACTTTGTTTTTATTTTAATTTGAATGCGCTGACAGTGTAAAGTTTTTTTACAGTGTCAACCAATCATAAATTGGCAAGAAGTTAAAGTATAGTTGTCATGTTCTTGATTGTTTAATTTTTATTTACTTGTATTTTAATGTATATAATTTAATAGTTTAAAATTTAATACTTTATATATTTACAATTTATATGTTTTTTTTTAATATTTTCCGGTTTGAACCGAATCAAACAAAACCAATTTTAATTGTTTCGAATATTGTTGTTGACTTTTTTAAGTTTATAATTTTTTTTGTTTTTTAAATTTTTTTAGCAGGAAAATTAGGAAAGCTATGGTGTTATTCGAAAAAGTTTAGGGTCATAAGACTCAAACCAATAATTCGATGAATTTGAAATTCCGAACCAACCAATTAAATTGGTTCTTTTTTTTGTTCGACTCCAATGTGAACCAAACCCAATGGTCATTAGTTCGGTATTTTTTGCTGATACTTTTTTTTAATTTAATTTGTATACGCTGACAGTGTAAAGTTTTTTTAAATTATCAACCACTCTTAAATTGGCAAACAATAAAAGTATAGTTTAGGGTCGTAAGACTCGAACCAATAATTCGATGAATTTGAAAATCCGAACCAACCAATTAAATGGTTTCTTCTTGTTTTTTTTGTTAGGCCCCAATTGTCATTAGTTCGGTTATTTTTTTGTTATTTTTTTGCTAATACATTTTTTAATTTAATTTGTATATACTGGCAGTGTAAAGTTTTTTTACACTATCAACCAATCAAAAATTGGCGAACAGTAAAAGTATAGTTTAGGGACGTATGACTCGAACCAATAATTCGATGAATTTGAAAATGGAACCAACCAAGTAAATTGGTTATTTTTTTTTGTTCGGCTCCGATCTGAACCAAACCCAATGGTCATTAGTTCGGTTTGTTTTGTTTTCATTGCTGATACTTTTTTCATTTAATTTGTATACCTGACAAGTGTAAAGTTTTTTTACATTGTCAACCAATCATAAATTGGCAAACAGTAAAAGTATTGTTTCGGGTCGTAAGACTCGAACCAATTATTCGACGAATTTGAAAATCCGAACAAACCAATTAAATTGCTTCTTTTTTTGTTTGTTTGGCTCTGAATTGAACCAAACCCAATTGTCATTAGTTCGGTTTTTTTTCTTTTTTCTAACACTTTTTTAATTTAATTTGTATACACCGACAATATAATGTTATTTTACACTCACAACCAGTCATCAATTGGCAAATAGTAAAAGTATAGTATAGGGACGTAAGACTCGAACCAATAATTTGATGAATTTGAAAATCCGAACAAACCAATTCAATTGGTTCTTTTTTTGTTATGCTCCGACGTGTACCAACCTCAATGGTCATTAGTTCATTTCTTTATTTTTTTTTGATACTTTGTTTTTATTTTAATTTGAATGCGTCGATGTGTAAAGTTTTTTTGAGTGTCAACCAATCATAAATTGGCAAGAAGTTAAAGTATAGTTGTCATGTTCTTGATTGTTTAATTTTTATTTACTTGTATTTTAATGTATATAATTTAATAGTTTAAAATTTAATACTTTATATATTTACAATTTATATGTTTTTTTTAATATTTTCCGGTTTGAACCGAATCAAACAAAACCAATTTTAATTGTTTCGAATATTGTTGTTGACTTTTTTAAGTTTATAATTTTTTTGTTTTTTAAATTTTTTTAGCAGGAAAATTAGGAAAGCTATGGTGTTATTCGAAAAAGTTTAGGGTCATAAGACTCAAACCAATAATTCGATGAATTTGAAATTCCGAACCAACCAATTAAATTGGTTCTTTTTTTTGTTCGACTCCAATGTGAACCAAACCCAATGGTCATTAGTTCGGTATTTTTTGCTGATACTTTTTTTTAATTTAATTTGTATACGCTGACAGTGTAAAGTTTTTTTAAATTATCAACCACTCTTAAATTGGCAAACAATAAAAGTATAGTTTAGGGTCGTAAGACTCGAACCAATAATTCGATGAATTTGAAAATCCGAACCAACCAATTAAATGGTTTCTTCTTGTTTTTTTGTTAGGCTCTCAATTGAACCAAACCCAATTGTCATTAGTTCGGTTATTTTTTTGTTATTTTTTTGCTAATACATTTTTTAATTTAATTTGTATATACTGGCAGTGTAAAGTTTTTTTACACTATCAACCAATCAAAAATTGGCGAACAGTAAAAGTATAGTTTAGGGACGTATGACTCGAACCAATAATTCGATGAATTTGAAAATGGAACCAACCAAGTAAATTGGTTATTTTTTTTTGTTCGGCTCCGATCTGAACCAAACCCAATGGTCATTAGTTCGGTTTGTTTTGTTTTCATTGCTGATACTTTTTTTCATTTAATTAGTATACCAGACAGTGTAAAGTTTTTTTACATTGTCAACCAATCATAAATTGGCAAACAGTAAAAGTATTGTTTCGGGTCGTAAGACTCGAACCAATTATTCGACGAATTTGAAAATCCGAACAAACCAATTAAATTGCTTCTTTTTTTGTTTGTTTGGCTCTGAATTGAACCAAACCCAATTGTCATTAGTTCGGTTTTTTTTCTTTTTTTCTAACACTTTTTTTAATTTAATTTGTATACACTGACAATATAATGTTATTTTACACTGTCAACCAGTCATCAATTGGCAAATAGTAAAAGTATAGTATAGGGACGTAAGACTCGAACCAATAATTTGATGAATTTGAAAATCCGAACAAACCAATTAAATTGGTTCTTTTTTTTGTTCTGCTCCGACGTGTACCAACCTCAATGGTCATTAGTTCATTTCTTTATTTTTTTTGCTGATACTTTGTTTTTATTTTAATTTGAATGCGCCTGACAGTGTAAAGTTTTTTTACGGTGTCAACCAATCATAAATTGGCAAGAAGTTAAAGTATAGTTGTCATGTTCTTGATTGTTTAATTTTTATTTACTTGTATTTTAATGTATATAATTTAATAGTTTAAAATTTAATACTTTATATATTTACAATTTATATGTTTTTTTTAATATTTTCCGGTTTGAACCGAATCAAACAAAACCAATTTTAATTGTTTCGAATATTGTTGTTGACTTTTTTAAGTTTATAATTTTTTTGTTTTTTAAATTTTTTTAGCAGGAAAATTAGGAAAGCTATGGTGTTATTCGAAAAGTTTAGGGTCATAAGACTCAAACCAATAATTCGATGAATTTGAAATTCGAACCAACCAATTAAATTGGTTCTTTTTTTTGTTCGACTCCAATGTGAACCAAACCCAATGGTCATTAGTTCGGTATTTTTGCTGATACTTTTTTTAATTTAATTTGTATACGCTGACAAATGTAAAGTTTTTTTAAATTATCAACCACTCTTAAATTGGCAAACAATAAAAGTATAGTTTAGGGTCGTAAGACTCGAACCAATAATTCGATGAATTTGAAAATCCGAACCAACCAATTAAATGGTTTCTTCTTGTTTTTTTGTTAGGCTCTCAATTGAACCAAACCCAATTGTCATTAGTTCGGTTATTTTTTTGTTATTTTTTTGCTAATACATTTTTTAATTTAATTTGTATATACTGGCAGTGTAAAGTTTTTTTACACTATCAACCAATCAAAAATTGGCGAAACAAAAAAAGTATAGTTTAGGGACGTATGACTCGAACCAATAATTCGATGAATTTGAAAATGGAACCAACCAAGTAAATTGGTTATTTTTTTTTGTTCGGCTCCGATCTGAACCAAACCCAATGGTCATTAGTTCGGTTTGTTTTGTTTTCATTGCTGATACTTTTTTTCATTTAATTTGTATACCGATAATGTAAAGTTTTTTTACATTGTCAACCAATCATAAATTGGCAAACAAGTAAAAGTATTGTTTCGGTCGTAAGACTCGAACCAATTATTCGACGAATTTGAAAATCCGAACAAACCAATTAAATTGCTTCTTTTTTGTTTGTTTGGTTTCTGAATTGAACCAAACCCAATTGTCATTAGTTCGGTTTTTTTCTTTTTTTCTAACACTTTTTTTAATTTAATTTGTATACACTGACAATATAATGTTATTTTACACAACAACAACTCATCAATTGGCAAATAGTAAAAGTATAGTATAGGGACGTAAGACTCGAACCAATAATTTGATGAATTTGAAAATCCGAACAAACCAATTAAATTGGTTCTTTTTTTTGTTCTGCTCCGACGTGTACCAACCTCAATGGTCATTAGTTCATTTCTTTATTTTTTTGCTTGATACTTTGTTTTTATTTTAATTTGAATGCGGCTGATGTAAAGTTTTTTTACGGTGTCAACCAATCATAAATTGGCAAGAAGTTAAAGTATAGTTGTCATGTTCTTGATTGTTTAATTTTTATTTACTTGTATTTTAATGTATATAATTTAATAGTTTAAAATTTAATACTTTATATATTTACAATTTATATGTTTTTTTTAATATTTTCCGGTTTGAACCGAATCAAACAAAACCAATTTTAATTGTTTCGAATATTGTTGTTGACTTTTTTAAGTTTATAATTTTTTTGTTTTTTAAATTTTTTTAGCAGGAAAATTAGGAAAGCTATGGTGTTATTCGAAAAAGTTTAGGGTCATAAGACTCAAACCAATAATTCGATGAATTTGAAATTCCGAACCAACCAATTAAATTGGTTCTTTTTTTGTTCGACTCCAATGTGAACCAAACCCAATGGTCATTAGTTCGGTATTTTTTGCTGATACTTTTTTTAATTTAATTTGTATACGCTGACAAAGTAAAGTTTTTTAAATTATCAACCACTCTTAAATTGGCAAACAATAAAAGTATAGTTTAGGGTCGTAAGACTCGAACCAATAATTCGATGAATTTGAAAATCCGAACCAACCAATTAAATGGTTTCTTCTTGTTTTTTTTGTTAGGCTTCAATTGACCAAACCCAATTGTCATTAGTTCGGTTATTTTTTTGTTATTTTTTTGCTAATACATTTTTTAATTTAATTTGTATATACTTGGCAGTGTAAAGTTTTTTTACACTATCAACCAATCAAAAATTGGCGAACAAGTAAAAGTATAGTTTAGGGACGTATGACTCGAACCAATAATTCGATGAATTTGAAAATGGAACCAACCAAGTAAATTGGTTATTTTTTTTTTGTTCGGCTCGATCTGAACCAAACCCAATGGTCATTAGTTCGGTTTGTTTTGTTTTCATTGCTGATACTTTTTTCATTTAATTTGTATACCGATGATGTAAAGTTTTTTTACATTGTCAACCAATCATAAATTGGCAAACAGTAAAAGTATTGTTTCGGGTCGTAAGACTCGAACCAATTATTCGACTTAATTTGAAAATCCGAACAAACCAATTAAATTGCTTCTTTTTTGTTTGTTTGGCTCTGAATTGAACCAAACCCAATGGTCATTAGTTCGGCTTTTTTCTTTTTTTCTAACACTTTTTTTAATTTAAATTGTATACACTGACAATATGATGAAATTTAACACTTACAACCAGTCATCAATAGGCAAAAAGTAAAAGTATAGTATAGGGACGTAAGACTCGAACCAATAATTTGATGAATTTGAAAATCCGAACAAACCAATTAAATTGGTTCTTTTTTTTTGTTCTGCTCCGATGTGTACCAACCTCAATGGTCATTAGTTCATTTTTTTTGTTTTTTTTGCTGATACTTTGTTTTTATTTTAATTTGAATGCGCTGACAGTGTAAAGTTTTTTTACAGTGTCAACCAATCATAAATTGGCAAGAAGTTAAAGTATAGTTGTCATGTTCTTGATTGTTTAATTTTTATTTACTTGTATTTTAATGTATATAATTTAATAGTTTAAAATTTAATACTTTATATATTTACAATTTATATGTTTTTTTTAATATTTTCCGGTTTGAACCGAATCAAACAAAACCAATTTTAATTGTTTCGAATATTGTTGTTGACTTTTTTAAGTTTATAATTTTTTTGTTTTTTAAATTTTTTTAGCAGGAAAATTAGGAAAGCTATGGTGTTATTCGAAAAAGTTTAGGGTCATAAGACTCAAACCAATAATTCGATGAATTTGAAATTCCGAACCAACCAATTAAATTGGTTCTTTTTTTTGTTCGACTCCAATGTGAACCAAACCCAATGGTCATTAGTTCGGTATTTTTTGCTGATACTTTTTTTTAATTTAATTTGTATACGCTGACAGTGTAAAGTTTTTTTAAATTATCAACCACTCTTAAATTGGCAAACAATAAAAGTATAGTTTAGGGTCGTAAGACTCGAACCAATAATTCGATGAATTTGAAAATCCGAACCAACCAATTAAATGGTTTCTTCTTGTTTTTTTTGTTAGGCTCTCAATTGAACCAAACCCAATTGTCATTAGTTCGGTTATTTTTTTGTTCTTTTTTTGCTAATACATTTTTTAATTTAATTTGTATATACTGGCAGTGTAAAGTTTTTTTACACTATCAACCAATCAAAAATTGGCGAACAGTAAAAGTATAGTTTAGGGACGTATGACTCGAACCAATAATTCGATGAATTTGAAAATGGAACCAACCAAGTAAATTGGTTATTTTTTTTTGTTCGGCTCCGATCTGAACCAAACCCAATGGTCATTAGTTCGGTTTGTTTTGTTTTCATTGCTGATACTTTTTTTCATTTAATTTGTATACCTGACAGTGTAAAGTTTTTTTACATTGTCAACCAATCATAAATTGGCAAACAGTAAAAGTATTGTTTCGGGTCGTAAGACTCGAACCAATTATTCGACGAATTTGAAAATCCGAACAAACCAATTAAATTGCTTCTTTTTTTGTTTGTTTGGCTCTGAATTGAACCAAACCCAATTGTCATTAGTTCGGTTTTTTTTCTTTTTTTCTAACACTTTTTTTAATTTAATTTGTATACACTGACAATATAATGTTATTTTACACTGTCACACCTAGTCATCAATTGGCAAATAGTAAAAGTATAGTATAGGGACGTAAGACTCGAACCAATAATTTGATGAATTTGAAAATCCGAACAAACCAATTAAATTGGTTCTTTTTTTTGTTCTGCTCCGACGTGTACCAACCTCAATGGTCATTAGTTCATTTCTTTATTTTTTTGCTGATACTTTGTTTTTATTTTAATTTGAATGCGGCGATGTGTAAAGTTTTTTTACATGTGTCAACCAATCATAAATTGGCAAGAAGTTAAAGTATAGTTGTCATGTTCTTGATTGTTTAATTTTTATTTACTTGTATTTTAATGTATATAATTTAATAGTTTAAAATTTAATACTTTATATATTTACAATTTATATGTTTTTTTAATATTTTCCGGTTTGAACCGAATCAAACAAAACCAATTTTAATTGTTTGAATATTGTTGTTGACTTTTTAAGTTTATAATTTTTTTGTTTTTTAAATTTTTTAGCAGGAAAATTAGGAAAGCTATGGTGTTATTCGAAAAAGTTTAGGGTCATAAGACTCAAACCAATAATTCGATGAATTTGAAATTCGAACCAACCAATTAAATTGGTTCTTTTTTTTGTTCGACTCAATGTGAACCAAACCCAATGGTCATTAGTTCGGTATTTTTTGCTGATACTTTTTTTTAATTTAATTTGAATACGCTGACAGTGTAAAGTTTTTTTAAATTATCAACCACTCTTAAATTGGCAAACAATAAAAGTATAGTTTAGGGTCGTAAGACTCGAACCAATAATTCGATGAATTTGAAAATCCGAACCAACCAATTAAATGGTTTCTTCTTGTTTTTTTTGTTAGGCCCCAATTGTCATTAGTTCGGTTATTTTTTTGTTCTTTTTTTGCTAATACATTTTTTAATTTAATTTGTATATACTGGCAGTGTAAAGTTTTTTTACACTATCAACCAATCAAAAATTGGCGAACAGTAAAAGTATAGTTTAGGGACGTATGACTCGAACCAATAATTCGATGAATTTGAAAATGGAACCAACCAAGTAAATTGGTTATTTTTTTTTGTTCGGCTCCGATCTGAACCAAACCCAATGGTCATTAGTTCGGTTTGTTTTGTTTTCATTGCTGATACTTTTTTTCATTTAATTTGTATACCTGACAGTGTAAAGTTTTTTTACATTGTCAACCAATCATAAATTGGCAAACAGTAAAAGTATTGTTTCGGGTCGTAAGACTCGAACCAATTATTCGACGAATTTGAAAATCCGAACAAACCAATTAAATTGCTTCTTTTTTTGTTTGTTTGGCTCTGAATTGAACCAAACCCAATTGTCATTAGTTCGGTTTTTTTTCTTTTTTTCTAACACTTTTTTTAATTTAATTTGTATACACTGACAATATAATGTTATTTTACACTGTCAACCAGTCATCAATTGGCAAATAGTAAAAGTATAGTATAGGGACGTAAGACTCGAACCAATAATTTGATGAATTTGAAAATCCGAACAAACCAATTAAATTGGTTCTTTTTTTTGTTCTGCTCCGACGTGTACCAACCTCAATGGTCATTAGTTCATTTCTTTATTTTTTTTGCTGATACTTTGTTTTTATTTTAATTTGAATGCGCTGACAGTGTAAAGTTTTTTTACAGTGTCAACCAATCATAAATTGGCAAGAAGTTAAAGTATAGTTGTCATGTTCTTGATTGTTTAATTTTTATTTACTTGTATTTTAATGTATATAATTTAATAGTTTAAAATTTAATACTTTATATATTTACAATTTATATGTTTTTTTTAATATTTTCCGGTTTGAACCGAATCAAACAAAACCAATTTTAATTGTTTCGAATATTGTTGTTGACTTTTTTAAGTTTATAATTTTTTTGTTTTTTAAATTTTTTTAGCAGGAAAATTAGGAAAGCTATGGTGTTATTCGAAAAAGTTTAGGGTCATAAGACTCAAACCAATAATTCGATGAATTTGAAATTCCGAACCAACCAATTAAATTGGTTCTTTTTTTTGTTCGACTCCAATGTGAACCAAACCCAATGGTCATTAGTTCGGTATTTTTTGCTGATACTTTTTTTTAATTTAATTTGAATACGCTGACAGTGTAAAGTTTTTTTAAATTATCAACCACTCTTAAATTGGCAAACAATAAAAGTATAGTTTAGGGTCGTAAGACTCGAACCAATAATTCGATGAATTTGAAAATCCGAACCAACCAATTAAATGGTTTCTTCTTGTTTTTTTTGTTAGGCTCTCAATTGAACCAAACCCAATTGTCATTAGTTCGGTTATTTTTTTGTTCTTTTTTTGCTAATACATTTTTTAATTTAATTTGTATATACTGGCAGTGTAAAGTTTTTTTACACTATCAACCAATCAAAAATTGGCGAACAGTAAAAGTATAGTTTAGGGACGTATGACTCGAACCAATAATTCGATGAATTTGAAAATGGAACCAACCAAGTAAATTGGTTATTTTTTTTTGTTCGGCTCCGATCTGAACCAAACCCAATGGTCATTAGTTCGGTTTGTTTTGTTTTCATTGCTGATACTTTTTTTCATTTAATTTGTATACCTGACAGTGTAAAGTTTTTTTACATTGTCAACCAATCATAAATTGGCAAACAGTAAAAGTATTGTTTCGGGTCGTAAGACTCGAACCAATTATTCGACGAATTTGAAAATCCGAACCAACCAATTAAATTGCTTCTTTTTTTTTGTTTGGCTCTGAATTGAACCAAACCCAATTGTCATTAGTTCGGTTTTTTTTCTTTTTTTCTAACACTTTTTTTTAATTTAATTTGTATACACTGACAATATAATGTTATTTTACACTGTCAACCAGTCATCAATTGGCAAATAGTAAAAGTATAGTATAGGGACGTAAGACTCGAACCAATAATTTGATGAATTTGAAAATCCGAACAAACCAATTAAATTGGTTCTTTTTTTTGTTCTGCTCCGACGTGTACCAACCTCAATGGTCATTAGTTCATTTCTTTATTTTTTTTGCTGATACTTTGTTTTTATTTTAATTTGAATGCGCTGACAGTGTAAAGTTTTTTTACAGTGTCAACCAATCATAAATTGGCAAGAAGTTAAAGTATAGTTGTCATGTTCTTGATTGTTTAATTTTTATTTACTTGTATTTTAATGTATATAATTTAATAGTTTAAAATTTAATACTTTATATATTTACAATTTATATGTTTTTTTTAATATTTTCCGGTTTGAACCGAATCAAACAAAACCAATTTTAATTGTTTCGAATATTGTTGTTGACTTTTTTAAGTTTATAATTTTTTTGTTTTTTAAATTTTTTTAGCAGGAAAATTAGGAAAGCTATGGTGTTATTCGAAAAAGTTTAGGGTCATAAGACTCAAACCAATAATTCGATGAATTTGAAATTCCGAACCAACCAATTAAATTGGTTCTTTTTTTTGTTCGACTCCAATGTGAACCAAACCCAATGGTCATTAGTTCGGTATTTTTTGCTGATACTTTTTTTTAATTTAATTTGAATACGCTGACAGTGTAAAGTTTTTTTAAATTATCAACCACTCTTAAATTGGCAAACAATAAAAGTATAGTTTAGGGTCGTAAGACTCGAACCAATAATTCGATGAATTTGAAAATCCGAACCAACCAATTAAATGGTTTCTTCTTGTTTTTTTTGTTAGGCTCAGAACCAAACCCAATTGTCATTAGTTCGGTTATTTTTTTGTTCTTTTTTTGCTAATACATTTTTTAATTTAATTTGTATATACTGGCAGTGTAAAGTTTTTTTACACTATCAACCAATCAAAAATTGGCGAACAGTAAAAGTATAGTTTAGGGACGTATGACTCGAACCAATAATTCGATGAATTTGAAAATGGAACCAACCAAGTAAATTGGTTATTTTTTTTTGTTCGGCTCCGATCTGAACCAAACCCAATGGTCATTAGTTCGGTTTGTTTTGTTTTCATTGCTGATACTTTTTTTCATTTAATTTGTATACCTGACAGTGTAAAGTTTTTTTACATTGTCAACCAATCATAAATTGGCAAACAGTAAAAGTATTGTTTCGGGTCGTAAGACTCGAACCAATTATTCGACGAATTTGAAAATCCGAACAAACCAATTAAATTGCTTCTTTTTTTGTTTGTTTGGCTCTGAATTGAACCAAACCCAATTGTCATTAGTTCGGTTTTTTTTCTTTTTTTCTAACACTTTTTTTTAATTTAATTTGTATACACTGACAATATAATGTTATTTTACACTGTCAACCAGTCATCAATTGGCAAATAGTAAAAGTATAGTATAGGGACGTAAGACTCGAACCAATAATTTGATGAATTTGAAAATCCGAACAAACCAATTAAATTGGTTCTTTTTTTTGTTCTGCTCCGACGTGTACCAACCTCAATGGTCATTAGTTCATTTCTTTATTTTTTTTGCTGATACTTTGTTTTTATTTTAATTTGAATGCGCTGACAGTGTAAAGTTTTTTTACAGTGTCAACCAATCATAAATTGGCAAGAAGTTAAAGTATAGTTGTCATGTTCTTGATTGTTTAATTTTTATTTACTTGTATTTTAATGTATATAATTTAATAGTTTAAAATTTAATACTTTATATATTTACAATTTATATGTTTTTTTTAATATTTTCCGGTTTGAACCGAATCAAACAAAACCAATTTTAATTGTTTCGAATATTGTTGTTGACTTTTTTAAGTTTATAATTTTTTTTGTTTTTTAAATTTTTTTAGCAGGAAAATTAGGAAAGCTATGGTGTTATTCGAAAAAGTTTAGGGTCATAAGACTCAAACCAATAATTCGATGAATTTGAAATTCCGAACCAACCAATTAAATTGGTTCTTTTTTTTGTTCGACTCCAATGTGAACCAAACCCAATGGTCATTAGTTCGGTATTTTTTTCTTTAACTTTTTTTTAATTTAATTTGAATACGATGTGTGTGTAAAGTTTTTTTAAATTATCAACCACTCTTAAATTGGCAAACAATAAAAGTATAGTTTAGGGTCGTAAGACTCGAACCAATAATTCGATGAATTTGAAAATCCGAACCAACCAATTAAATGGTTTCTTCTTGTTTTTTTTGTTAGGCTCTCAATTGAACCAAACCCAATTGTCATTAGTTCGGTTATTTTTTTGTTCTTTTTTTGCTAATACATTTTTTAATTTAATTTGTATATACTGGCAGTGTAAAGTTTTTTTACACTATCAACCAATCAAAAATTGGCGAACAGTAAAAGTATAGTTTAGGGACGTATGACTCGAACCAATAATTCGATGAATTTGAAAATGGAACCAACCAAGTAAATTGGTTATTTTTTTTTGTTCGGCTCCGATCTGAACCAAACCCAATGGTCATTAGTTCGGTTTGTTTTGTTTTCATTGCTGATACTTTTTTTCATTTAATTTGTATACCTGACAGTGTAAAGTTTTTTTACATTGTCAACCAATCATAAATTGGCAAACAGTAAAAGTATTGTTTCGGGTCGTAAGACTCGAACCAATTATTCGACGAATTTGAAAATCCGAACAAACCAATTAAATTGCTTCTTTTTTTGTTTGTTTGGCTCTGAATTGAACCAAACCCAATTGTCATTAGTTCGGTTTTTTTTCTTTTTTTCTAACACTTTTTTTAATTTAATTTGTATACACTGACAATATAATGTTATTTTACATCACAACCAGTCATCAATTGGCAAATAGTAAAAGTATAGTATAGGGACGTAAGACTCGAACCAATAATTTGATGAATTTGAAAATCCGAACAAACCAATTAAATTGGTTCTTTTTTTTGTTCTGCTCCGACGTGTACCAACCTCAATGGTCATTAGTTCATTTCTTTATTTTTTTTGCTGATACTTTGTTTTTATTTTAATTTGAATGCTGCCGTGATGTAAAGTTTTTTTGAGTGTCAACCAATCATAAATTGGCAAGAAGTTAAAGTATAGTTGTCATGTTCTTGATTGTTTAATTTTTATTTACTTGTATTTTAATGTATATAATTTAATAGTTTAAAATTTAATACTTTATATATTTACAATTTATATGTTTTTTTTAATATTTTCCGGTTTGAACCGAATCAAACAAAACCAATTTTAATTGTTTCGAATATTGTTGTTGACTTTTTTAAGTTTATAATTTTTTTGTTTTTTAAATTTTTTAGCAGGAAAATTAGGAAAGCTATGGTGTTATTCGAAAAAGTTTAGGGTCATAAGACTCAAACCAATAATTCGATGAATTTGAAATTCCGAACCAACCAATTAAATTGGTTCTTTTTTTTTGTTCGACTCCAATGTGAACCAAACCCAATGGTCATTAGTTCGGTATTTTTTTCTGATACTTTTTTTAATTTAATTTGAATACGCTGACAAAGTGTAAAGTTTTTTAAATTATCAACCACTCTTAAATTGGCAAACAATAAAAGTATAGTTTAGGGTCGTAAGACTCGAACCAATAATTCGATGAATTTGAAAATCCGAACCAACCAATTAAATGGTTTCTTCTTGTTTTTTTTGTTAGGCTCTCAATTGAACCAAACCCAATTGTCATTAGTTCGGTTATTTTTTTGTTCTTTTTTTGCTAATACATTTTTTAATTTAATTTTTATATAATGGAAGTGTAAAGTTTTTTTACACTATCAACCAATCAAAAATTGGCGAACAGTAAAAGTATAGTTTAGGGACGTATGACTCGAACCAATAATTCGATGAATTTGAAAATGGAACCAACCAAGTAAATTGGTTATTTTTTTTTGTTCGGCTCCGATCTGAACCAAACCCAATGGTCATTAGTTCGGTTTGTTTTGTTTTCATTGCTGATACTTTTTTTCATTTAATTTGTATACCTGACAGTGTAAAGTTTTTTTACATTGTCAACCAATCATAAATTGGCAAACAGTAAAAGTATTGTTTCGGGTCGTAAGACTCGAACCAATTATTCGACGAATTTGAAAATCCGAACCAACCAATTAAATTGCTTCTTTTTTTTTGTTTGTCTATGAATTGAACCAAACCCAATTGTCATTAGTTCGGTTTTTTTCTTTTTTTCTAACACTTTTTTTTAATTTAATTTGTATACACTGACAATATAATGTTATTTTACACTGTCAACCAATCATCAATTGGCAAATAGTAAATGTATAGTATAGGGACGTAAGACTCGAACCAATAATTTGATGAATTTGAAAATCCGAACAAACCAATTAAATTGGTTCTTTTTTTTGTTCTGCTCCGACGTGTACCAACCTCAATGGTCATTAGTTCATTTCTTTATTTTTTTTGCTGATACTTTGTTTTTATTTTAATTTGAATGCGCTGCTGATGTAAAGTTTTTTTACGAGTGTAAACCAATCATAAATTGGCAAGAAGTTAAAGTATAGTTGTCATGTTCTTGATTGTTTAATTTTTATTTACTTGTATTTTAATGTATATAATTTAATAGTTTAAAATTTAATACTTTATATATTTACAATTTATATGTTTTTTTTAATATTTTCCGGTTTGAACCGAATCAAACAAAACCAATTTTAATTGTTTCGAATATTGTTGTTGACTTTTTTAAGTTTATAATTTTTTTTGTTTTTTAAATTTTTTTAGCAGGAAAATTAGGAAAGCTATGGTGTTATTCGAAAAAGTTTAGGGTCATAAGACTCAAACCAATAATTCGATGAATTTGAAATTCCGAACCAACCAATTAAATTGGTTCTTTTTTTGTTCGACTCAATGTGAACCAAACCCAATGGTCATTAGTTCGGTATTTTTGCTGATACTTTTTTTTAATTTAATTTGAATACGCTGACAGTGTAAAGTTTTTTTAAATTATCAACCACTCTTAAATTGGCAAACAATAAAAGTATAGTTTAGGGTCGTAAGACTCGAACCAATAATTCGATGAATTTGAAAATCCGAACCAACCAATTAAATGGTTTCTTCTTGTTTTTTTTGTTAGGCCCCAATTGTCATTAGTTCGGTTATTTTTTTGTTATTTTTTTGCTAATACATTTTTTAATTTAATTTGTATATACTGGCAGTGTAAAGTTTTTTTACACTATCAACCAATCAAAAATTGGCGAACAGTAAAAGTATAGTTTAGGGACGTATGACTCGAACCAATAATTCGATGAATTTGAAAATGGAACCAACCAAGTAAATTGGTTATTTTTTTTTGTTCGGCTCCGATCTGAACCAAACCCAATGGTCATTAGTTCGGTTTGTTTTGTTTTCATTGCTGATACTTTTTTTCATTTAATTTGTATACCTGACAGTGTAAAGTTTTTTTACATTGTCAACCAATCATAAATTGGCAAACAGTAAAAGTATTGTTTCGGGTCGTAAGACTCGAACCAATTATTCGACGAATTTGAAAATCCGAACCAACCAATTAAA
This sequence comes from Sophora flavescens, assembly GCA_030762895.1. Lineage (NCBI taxonomy): Eukaryota > Viridiplantae > Streptophyta > Magnoliopsida > Fabales > Fabaceae > Sophora > Sophora flavescens. Next base: position 205,733,807 of record CM061063.1, on the reverse strand, counting down.
TTGCTTCTTTTTTTTTGTTTGGCTCTGAATTGAACCAAACCCAATTGTCATTAGTTCGGTTTTTTTTCTTTTTTTCTAACACTTTTTTTTAATTTAATTTGTATACACTGACAATATAATGTTATTTTACTCACAACCAGTCATCAATTGGCAAATAGTAAAAGTATAGTATAGGGACGTAAGACTCGAACCAATAATTTGATGAATTTGAAAATCCGAACAAACCAATTAAATTGGTTCTTTTTTTTGTTCTGCTCCGACGTGTACAAACCTCAATGGTCATTAGTTCATTTCTTTATTTTTTTTGCTGATACTTTGTTTTTATTTTAATTTGAATGCGCTGACAGTGTAAAGTTTTTTTACAGTGTCAACCAATCATAAATTGGCAAGAAGTTAAAGTATAGTTGTCATGTTCTTGATTGTTTAATTTTTATTTACTTGTATTTTAATGTATATAATTTAATAGTTTAAAATTTAATACTTTATATATTTACAATTTATATGTCTTTTTTAATATTTTCCGGTTTGAACCGAATCAAACAAAACCAATTTTAATTGTTTGAATATTGTTGTTGACTTTTTAAGTTTATAATTTTTTTGTTTTTTAAATTTTTTTAGCAGGAAAATTAGGAAAGCTATGGTGTTATTCGAAAAAGTTTAGGGTCATAAGACTCAAACCAATAATTCGATGAATTTGAAATTCCGAACCAACCAATTAAATTGGTTCTTTTTTTTGTTCGACTCAATGTGAACCAAACCCAATGGTCATTAGTTCGGTATTTTTTGTGATACTTTTTTTAATTTAATTTGAATACTGACACAAGTGTAAAGTTTTTTTAAATTATCAACCACTCTTAAATTGGCAAACAATAAAAGAAGAGTTTAGGGTCGTAAGACTCGAACCAATAATTCGATGAATTTGAAAATCCGAACCAACCAATTAAATGGTTTCTTCTTGTTTTTTTGTTAGGCTCTCAATTGAACCAAACCCAATTGTCATTAGTTCGGTTATTTTTTTGTTCTTTTTTTGCTAATACATTTTTTAATTTAATTTGTATATACTGGCAGTGTAAAGTTTTTTTACACTATCAACCAATCAAAAATTGGCGAACAGTAAAAGTATAGTTTAGGGACGTATGACTCGAACCAATAATTCGATGAATTTGAAAATGGAACCAACCAAGTAAATTGGTTATTTTTTTTTGTTCGGCTCCGATCTGAACCAAACCCAATGGTCATTAGTTCGGTTTGTTTTGTTTTCATTGCTGATACTTTTTTTCATTTAATTTGTATACCTGACAGTGTAAAGTTTTTTTACATTGTCAACCAATCATAAATTGGCAAACAGTAAAAGTATTGTTTCGGGTCGTAAGACTCGAACCAATTATTCGACGAATTTGAAAATCCGAACCAACCAATTAAATTGCTTCTTTTTTTTTGTTTGTCTATGAATTGAACCAAACCCAATTGTCATTAGTTCGGTTTTTTTTTCTTTTTTTCTAACACTTTTTTTTTAATTTAATTTGTATACACTGACAATATAATGTTTTTTTACTCTGTCAACCAGTCATAAATTGGCAAACAGTAAATGTATAGTATAGGGACGTAAGACTCGAACCAATAATTTGATGAATTTGAAAATCCGAACAAACCAATTAAATTGGTTCTTTTTTTTTGTTCTGCTCCGATGTGTACCAACCTCAATGGTCATTAGTTCATTTTTTTTGTTTTTTTTGCTGATACTTTGTTTTTATTTTAATTTGTATGCGCTGACAGTGTAAAGTTTTTTTACAGTGTCAACCAATCATAAATTGGCAAGCAGTTAAAGTATAGTTGTCATGTTCTTGATTGTTTAATTTTTATTTACTTGTATTTTAATGTATATAATTTAATAGTTTAAAATTTAATACTTTATATATTTACAATTTATATGTTTTTTTTAATATTTTCCGGTTTCAACCGAATCAAACAAAACCAATTTTAATTGGTTCGAATATTGTTGTTGACTTTTTTAAGTTTATAATTTTTTTTAAATTTTTTTATCATGAAAATTAGCAAAGCTATGGTGTTATTCGAAAAAGTTTAGGGTCATAAGACTCAAACCAATAATTCGATGAATTTGAAATTCCGAACCAACCAATTAAATTGGTTCTTTGTTTTTGTTCGACTCCAATGTGAACCAAACCCAATGGTCATTAGTTCGGTATTTTTTTGCTGATACTTTTTTTAAATTTAATTTGTATACGCTGACAGTGTAAAGTTTTTTTAAATTATCAACCACTCTTAAATTGGCAAACAATAAAAGTATAGTTTAGGGTCGTAAAACTCGAACCAATAATTCGATGAATTTGAAAATCCGAACCAACCAATTAAATGGGTTCTTCTTTTTTTTTTGTTAGGCTCTCAATTGAACCAAACCCAATTGTCATTAGATCGGTTATTTTTTTGTTCTTTTTTTGCTAATACTTTTTTTAATTTAATTTGTATATACTGGCAGTGTAAAGTTTTTTTACACTATCAACCAATCAAAAATTGGCGAACAGTAAAAGTATAGTTTAGGGACGTATGACTCGAACCAATAATTCGATGAATTTGAAAATGGAACCAACCAAGTAAATTGGTTATTTTTTTTTTGTTCGGCTCCGATGTGAACCAAACCCAATGGTCATTAGTTCGGTTTTTTTTGTTTTCATTGCTGATACTTTTTTTCATTTAATTTGTATACCTGATGGTGTAAAGTTTTTTTACATTGTCAACCTATCATAAATTGGCAAACAGTAAAAGTATTGTTTCGGGTCGTAAGACTCGAACCAATTATTCGACGAATTTGAAAATCCGAACCAACCAATTAAATTGCTTCTTTTTTTTTTTTTTGTCTATGAATTGAACCAAACCCAATTGTCATTAGTTCGATTTTTTTTCTTTTTTTCTAACACTTTTTTTTAATTTAATTTGTATACACTGACAATATAATGTTTTTTTACACTGTCAACCAGTCATAAATTGGCAAACAGTAAATGTATAGTATAGGGACGTAAGACTCGAACCAATAATTTGATGAATTTGAAAATCCGAACAAACCAATTAAATTGGTACTTTTTTTTTGTTCTGCTCCGATGTGTACCAACCTCAATGGTCATTAGTTCATTTTTTTTGTTTTTTTTGCTGATACTTTGTTTTTATTTTAATTTGTATGCTGTGATGTAAAGTTTTTTACAGTGTCAACCAATCATAAATTGGCAAGCAGTTAAAGTATAGTTGTAATGTTCTTGATTGTTTAATTTTTATTTACTTGTATTTTAATGTATATAATTTAATAGTTTAAAATTTAATACTTTATATATTTACAATTTATATGTTTTTTTTAATATTTTCCGGTTTGAACCGAATCAAACAAAACCAATTTTAATTGTTTCGAATATTGTTGTTGACTTTTTTATGTTTATAATTTTTTTGTTTTTTAAATTTTTTAAGCAGGAAAATTAGCAAAGCTATGGTGTTATTCGAAAAAGTTTAGGGTCATAAGACTCAAACCAATAATTCGATGAATTTGAAATTCCGAACCAACCAATTAAATTGGTTCTTTTTTTTTTGTTCGACTCCAATGTGAACCAAACCCAATGGTCATTAGTTCAGTATTTTTTTGCTGATACTTTTTTTAAATTTAATTTGTATACCCTGACAGTGTAAAGTTTTTTTAAATTATCAACCACTCTTAAATTGGCAAACAATAAAAGTATAGTTTAGGGTCGTAAGACTCGAACCAATAATTCGATGAATTTGAAAATCCGAACCAACCAATTAAATGGGTTCTTCTTTTTTTTTTGTTAGGCTCTCAATTGAACCAAACCCAATTGTCATTAGTTCGGTTATTTTTTTGTTCTTTTTTTGCTAATACTTTTTTTAATTTAATTTGTATATACTGGCAGTGTAAAGTTTCTTTACACTATCAACCAATCAAAAATTGGCGAACAGTAAAAGTATAGTTTAGGGACGTATGACTCGAACCAATAATTCGATGAATTTGAAAATGGAACCAACCAAGTAAATTGGTTATTTTTTTTTTGTTCGGCTCCGATGTGAACCAAACACAATGGTCATTAGTTCGGTTTGTTTTGTTTTCATTGCTGATACTTTTTTTCATTTAATTTGTATACCTGACAGTGTAAAGTTTTTTTATATTGTCAACCAATCATAAATTGACAAACAGTAAAAGTATTGTTTCGGGTCGTAAGACTCGAACCAATTATTCGACGAATTTGAAAATCCCAACCAACCAATTAAATTGCTTCTTTTTTTTTTTGTTTGGCTCTGAATTGAACCAAACCAAATTGTCATTAGTTCGATTTTTTTTCTTTTTTTCTAACACTTTTTTTTTAATTTAATTTGTATACACTGACAATATAATGTTTTTTTACACTGTCAACCAGTCATAAATTGGCAAACAGTAAAAGTATAGTATAGGGACGTAAGATTCGAACCAATAATTTGATGAATTTGAAAATCCGAACAAACCAATTAAATTGGTTCTTTTTTTTGTTTTGCTCCGACGTGTACCAACCTCAATGGTCATTAGTTCATTTCTTTGTTTTTTTTGCTGATACTTTGTTTTTATTTTAATTTGTATGCGCTTACAGTGTAAAGTTTTTTTACAGTGTCAACCAATCATAAATTGGCAAGCAGTTAAAGTATAGTTGTCATGTTCTTGATTGTTTAATTTTTATTTACTTGTACTTTTATGTATATAATTTAATAGTTTAAAATTTAATACTTTATATATTTATAATTTATATGTTTTTTTTAATATTTTTCGGTTTGAACCGAATCAAACAAAACCAATTTTAATTGGTTCGAATATTGTTGTTGACTTTTTTAAGTTTATAATTTTTTTGTTTTTTAAATTTTTTTAGTTGGAAAATTAGCAAAGCTATGGTGTTATTCGAAAAAGTTTAGGGTCATAAGACTCAAACCAATAATTCGATGAATTTGAAATTCCGAACCAACCAATTAAATTAGTACTTTTTTGTGTTCGACTCTGAATTGATCGAAATCCAATGGCCATCAGTTCAATTTTTTTGTTTTTTTTTCTAATACTTTTTTTTAATTTAATTTGTATACACTGATAGTGTACAATTTTTTTTACACTGTCAACCAATCATGAATTGTCAAACAGTAAAAGTATAGTTTAGGGACGTAAGACTCGAACCAATAATTCGATTAATTTGAAAATCCGGACCAACCAATTAAATTGGTTCTCTTTTTTTTTTTGTTCAACTCCGATGTGAACAAAACCCAATGGTCATTAGTTCGGTTTTTTTTTCTGATACTCTTTTTTTAATTTAATTTGTATATGCTGATAGTGTAAAGTTTTTTTACACTGTCAACTAATATTAAATTGGTAAACTGTAAAAGTATAGTTTAGGGTCGTAAGACTCGAACCAATAATTCGATGAATTTGAAAATCCGAACCAACCAATAAAATTAGTTCTTCTTCTTTTTTTTGTTAGGCTCTCAATTGAACCAAACCCAATTGTCATTAGTTCGGTTATTTTTTTGTTCTTTTTTTGCTAATACTTTTTTTAATTTAATTTGAATATACTGGCAGTGTAAAGTCTTTTTACACTGTCAACCAATCAAAAATTGGCAAACAGTAAAAGTATAGTTTAGGGACGTATGACTCGAACCAATAATTCGATGAATTTGAAAATCGAACCAACCAAGTAATTTGGTTCTTTTTTTTCGGCTCCGATGTGAACCAAACCCAATGGTCATTAGTTTGGGTTTTTTTATTTTTTGTTTTTGCTGATACTTTTTTTAATTTAATTTGTATGCACTGGCAGTGTATAGTTTTTTTACATTGTCAACCAATCATAAATTGGCAAACAGTAAAAGTATTGTTTAGGGTAGGTAGACTCGAACCAATTATTCGACGAATTTGAAAATCCAAACCAACCAATTAAATTACTTCATTTTTTTGTTCGGCTCTGAATTGAACCAAACCCAATTGTCATTAGTTCGGTTTTTTTTTTCTTTTTTTCTAATACTTTTTTTTAATTTAATTTGTATACACTGACAGTGTAAAGGTTTTTTACCTGTCAACCAGTCATAAATTGGCAAACAGTAAAAGTATAGTTTTGGGACGTAAGACTCGAACCAATAATTCGATGAATTTGAAAATCCGAACAAACCAATTAAATTGGTTCTTTTTTTTGTTTTGCTCCGAAGTGAACCAAACTCAATGGTCATTAGTTCGTTTTTTTTTGTTTTTTTTGCTGATACTTTGTTTTTAATTTAATTTGTATATGCTAACAGTTTAAAGTTTTTTTGCAGTATCAACCAATCATAAATTGGCAAACAGTTAAAGTATAGTTGTCATGTTCTTGATTGTTTAATTTTTATATACTTGTATTTTAATGTATATATAATTTAATAGTTTAAAATTTAATAATTTTTATATTTTTAATTTATATGTTTTTTGAAACCCTAATTTCTGCTCTGCTAGGGTTTGTATGTATTCTTCGTGACTGCCGTTGCACCGTGGCATTCGCCACAAACTGCCCTTGGTCCTTTCTGTTTCCTGACTCAGTCTCCCGTCTTCATGACCCTCCTCCCTCTTCTCGTCCCCTCGTTATTACTGATAACATCGTGCTGCCCCAACCTCCTAACTTGCAACAGGAGAAAACTTTCGCCCAAGCGCTTCGAAATTCATGTGACATTCCTGTCAGTCAACTGCCTAAGCCACGCTTGTTAGGGGATGCATTATCTATTAAGATATCTGAAGATGAATATAGGGCGAGCGTTGCAGACTGCATGAATATCCTCCATGGTCGCTTGACTCTCTCTAAAGGCGACTCTCCAATTAGGGTTGATGACTTGCGCAAGAAGTTATCGAAGCTTTGGAATCTGACTGGCTCCTGGACCATGGTTTCTCTTGGTAGAGGTTTCTATGAATTTAGTTTTGGTTCTTTGGATGATCTACGCAGCCTTCGATCAGTAGGATCGTGGAATGTGAATCCAGGAGTTCTGAGAGTTTTTGCATGGACTCCAGACTTCAACCCGAAAACAATAAAGCAGAAAAATTTCCAAGGTTGGGTTCGTTTCCATGGCTTGTCGAGAGAATATTGGCGTCCAAAAATTCTCTTTGAAATTGGTGGGGCTATTGGAGTCCCAATTGCACGGGATGAGGCTACAAAAAAGAGAACCTTTGGCCATTATGCACGCGTGTTGATTGATCTGGACCTCTCGGGAACTCTCGGAGATAAGATAATGGTGTAAAGGGATGACTTTGCTTTCCCTGTTGAGGTTGAGTATGAGTGGCTTCCCCAGTTTTGTTCTAATTACCTTTCCATTGGTCATTCTTTGGAGGGCTGTCGCTTTAACCAGGATAGGGCTTATGATAAAGCCCTTGTGAGAAATCAGAAGCAGACAACTCTTAAATATATTCCTAAGCAGGCTGCCAATGTTGATGAGGTCAATGCTGTGAAGGCTCTAAACAACGGTAAGGCAATTATCATTGAGGACCCCCCCAAGCTACTTGTGTTGGCCATGGTTGAATCTCTGGTAGTCCAGGCCTACAGGTTGTAAGGGACCAACCAGGTGCTAATGTCTTATTTGGTTTTACAACCAATACTGAGGTTGAGCAACTTCAGCAGGAGCAGAATGCTGGATCTTTTGAATTCAATGGAGTAGTGGACTTACAGCCTGTTGCTGCTCAACCTTTGGTTGACCAGATCCCCCTGCAGGCGATTCAATTAGGCAAGATCACACCCCTCCCCAAGGCAATGTATCTTTGAGTCATGTTTCTGATAGCAAGGCTTCTGACTCTGTAGATGTTGGCAGTGATTTTGCCACTAATGCTCACACGTCAGGTAATGTGCTGGCTACACAGCTCCACTGCATGCCTCCTCAGGTAGATAAAGACATCAGAATAATCTCCAAGTTCTGGAGTGATGAGACTGATGATGCTCCTGAAGAGACTTTAGGTGAGAATTTCACTGTGGTATTGTCTAAGTCACAAAAGAAGCAGTTGAAAAAGAAAACAAAGGAAGCTGCCAAGGCTAAGTATGTTATGGCCCGAGCAAGGGCTGGTCCTCTCAATTTTGCATAATGAAGCTCCTCTATTGGAATGCTAGAGGTATTGGTAACCTTGATACTAGGTTAGTCTTGAAAAAACTTTGCCTTTTGAATAAACCTGATTTTTTTGTTCATATCAGAGCCTTGGATTGCTCATGATTCTGTGCCTGCTGGCTTTTGGGACAGCTTAAGTTTAAAGATCTTTGCTGTCAATGATAGAAATGGTTTAGTGCCAAACCTTTGGTGCTTATGTTTTGATTTTTACACTCCAAACGTAATTGCCAACTCAAATCAGTTTATTGCTTTCTCCCTTGAGAAGGATGGTCAGGAAATTTTTGTCTCAGCTGTTTATGTTGCTACCAGTGTGGTGGTCAGAAGACAGCTCTGGCTGGATCTCTCTAATTTGCAACAATCTCATCCGAGACCTTGGTGTCATATTGGAGACTTCAATTCTATCCTTGGTTCTCATGAGCATAGAGGTTCCAGACTTCCCTCTAGTGCTTCCTGTGAGGACTTTAGGAACTGGACCGATTCTTCCAATCTGCATCATGTACAAACCCATGGTGCTCAATACACATGGGCCAATGGTAGGAGAGGCAGCTCCTTTTCTGAAAGAAGATTGGATAGATCCATTTGTAATGGCCTATGGCTTGATTTCTGGTCGAGTGTTTCCTGTTGTACTCTTACCAGAAGTAAGTCAGATCACTTTCTTATCTTATTATCTTTGGAAAAAGATGGTTGTAAGCATGGTTCTTCCTTTAAGTTCTTAAAAATGTGGTCTTCACATCCAGATTGCATCAAAGTAGTTTCTGAGGTTTGGAAGGAAAAAATTTATGGATGCCCTATGTTTGTCTTGTCACAAAAGCTAAGGCTTCTCAAAAGGAGACTTGGAGAATGGAATAAACTGGTCTTTGGTAATGTTCATTCTAATGTTACAAATGCACTGACTGAAGTGGATAACATCCAACATCAAATGAATCAGTCTGGCTACTCTGACAGTCTCCATGCTCAGGGAAAAGAAAGGCAAATTCAATTACAAAATGCTATTTGCTGTGAGGAGCAGTTCTGGATGGAGAAGGCCCGAATTAACTGGTATGCCTTTGGTGACAGAAACACAGCATTCTTTCACAGAACAACCAAGATCAGGCAAGTCACAAAGCAGATTTTTGTTCTAATGCAGGGAGATCAAGTTCTGAACCAGCCTGCAGCAATAGAGGAGCATATCCTGGACCATTTTAAAGTTGTTTTTGCATCTGATAATCTATGCCATAATAATGATCTTGTTGACAAGGTAATCCCTAAACTTGTTTCTAGTGAGGACAATGACATGCTTACCATGCTGCCATCCATGGAAGAGGTTAAGAATGTAGTGTTTTCAATGAATGTAGTGTTGTTAGGGTAGACCAGTATAGGCCTATTGCATTGGCTAATTTCCAGTTCAAGATCATAACCAAGGTAATGGCTGATAGACTGGAAATAATAGCCCCTAAAATCATCTCTAGCAACCAAAGAGGTTTCATCAAAGGGAGGCAGATTGTGGACTGTGTTTGTTCTGCCTCTGAGACTATTAACTTGCTTCATAAAAGATCTTTTGGTGGCCAATTGGCTATAAAGATTGACATTCAGAAGGCTTTTGATACTTTAGACTGGGGCTTCTTGCTGAAAGTCCTTGATGCTTTTGGTTTTGATCAGGTTTTTTGTAATTGGGTGAGTGTTATTCTGAATTCTGCAAAGATCTCCATTGCTGTGAATGGGAAGGCAGCTGGCTTCTTCAGTTGCAAAAGGGGAGTCAGGCAAGGAGACCCTTTGTCTCCTCTACTCTTTTGCCTTGCTGAAGAGGTTCTTAGTAGGGGCATCTCCATGCTTGTGAATGAGGGTCTCCTCCAGTTGATGACTGGTCCTCGAGGTCATAGGATGCCTAGTCATATCCTTTATGCTGATGATGTGCTGATCTTCTACAAAGGTACTAAAAGAAGTCTGCAAAGTTTGGTTTCACTTTTTAGGGCCTATGAGTAAACTTTTGGTCAAGTGGTAAGTCCTGAAAAATCCAAATTTTATGCTGGCCCACTCTCTGCTGCAAGGAAACTCTCCATTTCTAATCTGCTTGGCTTCTCTTCTGGCTGCCTTCCCTTTAACTATCTTGGGGTTCCTTTATTCCAAGGGAAGCCAAGGAAAATTCACCTCCAGCCTATTGTTGACAGAATCAAGAGCAAACTAGTCTCTTGGAAAGGTTGCTTACTTTCTATCATGGGCAGGGTTCAGTTGGTGACCTCTATCATACATAGTATGTTGATTTACAGCTTCACTGTTTACTCCTGGCCAGCTTGCTTGTTAAAAACCATAGATAAATGGATTAGATGTTTTATCTGGGCTGGCAACATTAATGACAGGAAGGTGGTTACTGTCTCTTGGAGTAAGGTTTGTGCTCCAATTCAGGATGGTGGGTTAGGCCTTAGATCCATCAGAGATATAAACAGTGCAGCTATGCTTAAAGTTTGTTGGGAGTTGGTTTCGTCTAAAAATCAGTGGTGCAATATCCTTCGAGCAAGAGTTATCAGAAATGGAACATGTATAACTGATCATATCAGCTCTTCCATTTGGCTTGGCATCAAAAAATGGTTTCCTACTGTCATGCAGAATCTATGCTGGCAAGTTGGTAATGGATCCAGTATCAACTTCTGGACTGATGCATGGCTTTCCATGCCAATAGTTAACATGGCTAATATTCCTACCGAAGCTCATCCATTGCTGTATTCTAAGGTTGGTGATTTTATAAAGGATGGTAAATGGTGTCTCCCTACTGTGTTGTTGCAGAAGTTCCCTGCTCTCTTGGCTGAAGTGGAGAAGATTTCAATCCCTGTGAAAAATTGTGAGGATCAGCTCAGGTGGAATTTTGATTCTGGCACCCTATCCCTCAAGGAGGCTTTCCTTTTCGAGAATTCTTTGAGTCATCCTCTTCCTTGGGGTAAGTCCATCTGGTCCAGCAGCATACCCCCCTCGAAATCCTTTCTGGTATGGAGAATTCTTCATGGTCGAATGCCTGCTGATGAAAACCTAAGATGCAGGGGCTGCACTGTTGTGTCTATTTACAATCTGTGCTATGCCTCCGAGGAGACTACTGATCACTTATTCTTCGACTGTACTTTTGCTGCAGCTTTGTGGAATTGGTTGAGATGCATCCTTTCATGCTCTTTAGACTCCTCCTCTATGCTATCTTCTTTGGACTTGTGTAACAAGCAATGGAGTTCTCAGGCCAAGGATCTTGTGCTTGCTGCGATCACAAACATTATATGGGTCATTTGGCACTGTAGGAACAAACTAAGGTTTGATAATACAACAATTTCATTCCCTACTGCTGTCAATCTTGTTATTGCCAATTGTTCCATGTCGGCCAGACTTAGCAAGGGCTCAGTTTCACCCTACTCTGCTGACTTGTGGCTTTTGCATCAGTTTTCTGTGGATGCTCATTTATGCAAGGCTCCTACCATCAGATTGGTGCTTTGGCATACTCCTCTATTTAGTTGGGTGAAGTGTAATACAGATGGGGCTGTCATGGGGTGTCCTGGTCTAGCATCTTGTGGTGGCATCTTCAGGAATAAGGATGCGGATGTGCTTGGTTGTTTTTCAGCCCACATTGTTGAATCTAATGCTCTCCAGGCTGAACTGATTGGTGCCATGCTTGCAATTGAGCTGGCCGATGATAAAGGTTGGAACCATCTTTGGTTAGAATGTGATTCTCAATTGGTCATCTCGGCCTTCAAGAATATCAACATTGTTCCTTGGCGTCTTAGAAATAGATGGTCCAATTGTTTGTCTATAGCTAGGAATATGAATTTTGCTTATTCTCATATCTATCGTGAGGGCAACAGTTGTGCTGATAAACTTGCCTCACATGGTTTGTCTATCCAGGGTTTTTTTTGGTGGGACTCTTATCCTCCCTTCATTGGGGAAGACCTTTCTCGTAATAGGAATGGTCTTCCCAATTTTAGATTTAGTTGATTGTTTCATGGGTTTGGTTTATGCCCCCCCAAGCTTTTGTCTCCTTTGTTTATTATTAATAAATCGGGTGTGCTTCAGATGATTGATAGTGGTTGAGGTGCCAACCTAGTTGGGATGTCCTCCACTATTGTGATGCCTATGCATGCCTTTTTTTGCCTTAAAAAAATTTAATTTATATATGCTGACAGTGTAAAGTTTTTTTGCAGTATCAACCAATCATAAATTGGCAAACAGTTAAAGTATAGTTGTCATGTTCTTGATAGTTTAATTTTTATATACTTGTATTTTAATGTATATATAATTTAATAGTTTAAAATTTAATAATTTATATTTTTTTAATTTATATGTTTTTTTAATATTTTCTGGTTCAAACCGAATCAAACCAAACCAATTTTAACTGGTTCGAATATTGTTATTGACTTTTTTAAGTTTATAATTTTTTTTGTTTTTAAAATTTTTTTAGAAGGAAATTTAGCAAAGCTATGGTGTTATTCGAATAAGTTTTGGGTCATAAGACTAGAACCAATAATTCAATGAATTTGAAATTTCGAACCAACTAATTAAATTAGTACTTTTTTCTGTGTTCGACTCTGAATTGAATAGAATCCAATGGCCATTAGTTTAGTTTTTTTTTGCTAATACTTTTTTTTTAATTTAATTTGTATACACTGACTATGTAAAGTTTTTTTTACACTGTCAACCAGTCATGAGTTGTCAAATAGTAAAAGTATAGTTTAGGGATGTAAGACTCGAACCAAAAATTTGATTAATTTGAATATCCGGACCAACCAATTAAATTGGTTCTCTTTTTTTTTTATTCAGCTCCGATGTGAACCAAACCCAATGGTCATTAGTTCGTTTTTTTTTTGTTTTTTTTCTACTGATACTTTTTTTAATTTAATTTGTATACGCTGATAGTGTAAAGTTTTTTTACCCTGTCAACCAATCATAAATTGGCAAATAGTAAAAGTATAGTTTAGGGACGTTTGACTCAAACCAATAATTCGATGAATTTGAAAATCCGAACCAACAATAAAATTGGTTCTTTTTTTCTGTTCAGCTCTGAATTGAACCAAACCAAATTTTCATTAGTTCGGTTATTTTTTTGGTTTTTTTTTGCTGATACTATTTTAATTTAATTTGTATACGCTGATAGTGTAAAGTTTTTTTACACTGTCAACCAATCATAAATTGGCAAATAGTAAAAGTATAGTTTAGGGACGTATGACTCGAACCAATATTTCGATGAATTTGAAAATTCGAACCAGCCAATAAAATTGGTTCTTGTTTTTTGTTCGGCTCTGAATTGAACCAAACCCAATTGTCATAAGTTCGGTTATTTTTTTGGTTTTTTTTTTGCTGATACTTTTTTAATTTAATTTTTATACACTGATAGTGTAAAGTTTTTTTACACTGTCAATCAATCATAAATTGTCAAACAGTAAAAGTGTAGTTTAGGGACGTAAGACTCGAACCAATAATTCGATGAATTTGAAAATTCGAACCAACCAATTAAATTGGTTCTTTTTTTTTTGTTCGGCTCTGATGTGAACCAAACCAACTGGTCATTAGTTCAGTTATTTTTTTGTTTTTTTTTATAATAATTTTTTTAAATTTAATTTGTATACACTGGTAGTGTGATATTTTTTTACACTGTCAGTCAATCATTATTTGGAAAACAGTAAAAGTATAGTTTAGGGACGTAAGACTCGAACCAATAATTCGATGAATTTGAAAATAGAACCAATCAATTAAATTGGTTCTTTTTTTTTTGTTCGGCTCCGATGTGAACCAAACCCAATGGTTATTATTTCAGTTTTTTTTTGCTAATACTTTTTTAATTTAATTTGTATACGCTGACAGTATAAAGTTTTTTTAAATTGTCAACCAATCTTAAATTAGCAAACAGTAAAAGTATAGTTTAGGGTTGTAAGACTCAAACCAATAATTCAATGAATTTGAAAATCCGAACCAACCAATTAAATGGGTTCTTTTTTTTGTTAGGCTCTCAATTGAACCAAACACAATTGTCATTAGTTTGGTTATTTTTTTGTTTTTTTCTAATACCTTTTTTTAATTTAATTTGTATACACTGGAAGTGTAAAGTTTTTTTACACTGTCAACCAATCATAAATTGGCAATCAGTAAAAAACTGGTTCATTTTTTTTTTTGGCTCCGATGTGAATCAAACCCAATGGTCATTAGTTCGGGTTTTTTTGTTTTGTTTTTGTTGATACTTTTTTTAATTTAATTTGTATACACTGGCAGTGTAAGGTTTTTTTACATTGTCAACCAATCATAAATTGGCAAACAGTAAAAGTATTGTTTAGGGTAGTAAGACTCGAACCAATTATTCGACGAATTTGAAAATCCGAACCAACCAATTAAATTGCTTCTTTTTTTTTTGTTCGGCTCTGAATTGAACCAAACCCAATTGTCATTAGTTCGGTTTTTGTTCTGCTCCGAAGTGAACCAAACTCAATGGTCATTAGTTCGTTTTTTTTTTGTTTTTTTTTTGCTGATACTTTGTTTTTAATTTAATTTGTATATGCTGACAGTGTAAAGTTTTTTTGCAGTATCAACCAATCATAAATTGGCAAACAGTTAAAGTATAGTTGTCATGTTCTTGATTGTTTCATTTTTGTATACTTGTATTTTAATGTATATATAATTTAATAGTTTAAAATTTAATAATTTATATATTTAAATTTATATGTTTTTTTTAATATTTTCTGGTTCGAACCGAATCAAACCAAACCAATTTTAACTGGTTCGAATATTGTTATTGACTTTTTCAAGTTTGTAATTTTTTTGTTTTTAAAATTTTTTTAGCAGGAAATTTAGCAAAGCTATGGTGTTATTCGAATAAGTTTTGGGTCATAAGACTCGAACAAATAATTCGATGAATTTGAAATTCCGAACCAACCAATTAAATTAGTACTTTTTTTTTGTTCGACTCTAAATTGAACAAAATCCAATGGCCATTAGTTTAGTTTTTTTTGCTAATACTTTTTTTTAATTTAATTTGTATACACTGACTGCGTAAAGTTTTTTTTACACTGTCAACCAGTCATGAGTTGTCAAATAGTAAAAGTATAGTTTAGGGACGTAAGACTCGAAACAAAAATTTGATTAATTTAAATATCCGGACCAACCAATTAAATTGCTTCTCTTTTTTTTTGTTCAGCTCCGATGTGAACCAAACCCAATGGTCATTAGTTCGGTTTTTTTTTTGTTTTTTTCTGCTGATACTTTTTATAATTTAATTTGTATACGCTGATAGTGTAAAGTTTTTTTACCCTGTCAACCAATCATAAATTGGCAAATAGTAAAAGTATAGTTTAGGGTCGTATGACTCAAACCAATAATTCGATGAATTTGAAAATCCGAACCAACCACTAAAATTGGTTCTTTTTTTTTGTTCGGCGCTGAATTGAACCAAACCCAATTTTCATTAGTTCGGTTATTTTATTGGTTTTTTTTGCTGATACTTTTTTAATTTAATTTGTATACACTGGCAGTGTAAAGTTTTTTTACATTGTCAACCAATCATAAATTGGCAAACATTAAAAGTATAGTTTAGGGACGTATGACTCGAACCAATAATTCGATGAATTTGAAAATATGAACCAACCAATTAAATTAGTTCTTTTTTTGTTCGTCTCCGATGTGAACCAAACCCAATGGTCATTAGTTCAGTTTTTTTTTTGTTGCTACTTTTTTTAATTTAATTTCTATATGCTGACAGTGTAAGGTTTTTTTACACTGTCAACCAATCATAAATTAGCAAACTGTAAAAGTATAGTTTAGGGTTGTAAGACTCAAACCAATAATTCGGCGAATTTAAAATTCTGAACCAACCAATTAAATTAGTACTTTTTTTGTGTTAAACTCTGAATTGAACGAAATCCAATGGTCATTAGTTCAGTTTTTTTTTGCTAATACTTTTTTTTAATTTAATTTGTGTACACTGATAGCGAAAAGTTTTTTTACACTGTCAATCAATCATAAATTGTCAAACAGTAAAAGTGTAGTTTAGGGACGTAAGACTCGAACCAATAATTCGATGAATTTGAAAATTTGAATCAACCAATTAAATTGGTTCTTTTTTTTTTGTTCGGCTCCGATGTGAACTTAACCCACTGGTCATTAGTTCAGTTATTTTTTTGTTTTTTTTTTTGCTAATACTTTTTTTTAATTTAATTTGTATACACTAGCAGTGCAATGTTTTTTACACTGTCTGCCAATCATAAATTGGCAAACAGTAAAAGTATAGTTTAGGGAAGTAAGACTTGAACCAATAATTCGATGCACTTGAAAATCGAACCAATCAATTAAATTGGTTCTTTTTTTTGTTCGACTCCGATGTGAACCAAACCCAATGGTCATTAATTCGGTTTTTTTTGCGGATACTTTTTAAATTTAATTTGTATATGATGACAGTGTAAAGTTTCTTTAAATTGTCAACCAATCTTAAATTGACAAACAATAAAAGTATAGTTTAGGGTCGTAAGACTCGAACCAATAATTCAATGAATTTGAAAATCTGAACCAACCAATTAAATGGGTTCTTATTTTTTGTTAGGCTCTCAATTGAACCAAACCCAATTGTCAGTAGTTCGGTTATTTTTTTGTTTTTTTGCTAATACTTTTTTTTAATTTAATTTGTATACACTAGAAGTGTAAAGTTTTTTTACACTGTCAACCAATCATAAATTGGCAAACAGTAAAAGTATAGTTTAGGGACGTATGACTCAAACCAATAATTCGATGAATTTGAAAATCGAACCAACCAATTAAATTAGTACTTTTTTGTGTTAAACTATGAATTAAACGAAATCCAATGGTCATTAGTTCAGTTTTTTTTTGCTAATACTTTTTTTTTAATTTAATTTGTATACACAGACAGTGTAAAGTTTTTTTACACTGTCAATCAATCATAAATTGCCAAACAGTAAAAGTGTAGTTTAGGGATGTAAGACTCGAACCAATAATTCGATGAATTTGAAAATTCGAACCAACCAATTAAATTGGTTCTTTTTTTTTTTTGTTCGGCTCCGATGTGAACCAAACCAACTGGTCATTAGTTCAGTTATTTTTTTGTTTTTTTTATAATACTTTTTTTAATTTATTTTGTATACACTGGCAGTGTAATGTTTTTTTACACTGTCAGTCAATCATAAATTGGCAAGCAATAAAAGTATAGTTTAGGGACGTAAGACTCGAACCAATAATTAGATGAATTTGATAATCGAACCATTCAATTAAATTGGTTCTTTTTTTTTTTGTTCAACTCCGATGTGAACCAAACCCAACTGTTATTATTTCGGTTTTTTTTTTGCTGATACTTTTTTAATTTAATTTGTACACGCTGATAGTAAAAAGTTTTTTTAAATAGTCAACCAATCTTAAATTGGCAAACATTAAAATTATAGTTTAGGGTCGTAAGACTCGAACCAATAATTCGATGAATTTGAAAATCCGAACCAACCAATTAAATGGGTTCTTTTTTTTTGTTAGGCTCTACATTGAACCAAACCCAATTGTCATTAGTTCGGTTATTTTTTTGTTTTTTGCTAATATTTTTTTTTAATTTAATTTTGTATACACTGGAAGTGTAAAGTGTTTTTTACACTGTCAACCAATCATAAATTGGCAAACAGTAAAAGTATAGTTTAGGGAAGTAAGACTTGAACCAATAATTTGATGCAATTGAAAATCGAACCAATCAATTAAATTGGTTCTTTTTTTTTGTTCGGCTCTGATGTGAACCAAACCCAATGGTCATTAATTCGGTTTTTTTTAGGATACTTTTTAAATTTAATTTGTATATGCTGACAGTGTAAAGTTTCTTTAAATTGTCAACCAATCTTAAATTGGCAAACAATAAAAGTATAGTTTAGGGTCGTAAGACTCGAACCAATAATTCGATGAATTTGAAAATCCGAACCAACCAATTAAATGGGTTCTTATTTTTTGTTAGGCTCTCAATTGAACCAAACCCAATTGTCATTAGTTCGGTTATTTTTTTTGTTTTTTTGCTAATACTTTTTTTTAATTTAATTTGTATACACTGGAAGTGTAAAGTTTTTTTACATTGTCAACCAATCATAAATTGGCAAACAGTAAAAGTATAGTTTAGGGACCTATGACTCAAACCAATAATTCGATGAATTTGAAAATCGAACCAACCAATTAAATTAGTACTTTTTTGTGTTAAACTCTGAATTAAACGAAATCCAATGGTCATTAGTTCAGTTTTTTTTGCTAATACTTTTTTTTAATTTTAATTTGTATACACAGATAGTGTAAAGTTTTTTTACACTGTCAATCAATCATAAATTGTCAAACAATAAAAGTGTAGTTTAGGGATGTAAGACTCGAACCAATAATTCGATGAATTTGAAAATTCGAACCAACCAATTAAATTGGTTCTTTTTTTTTTTGTTCGGCTCCGATGTGAACCAAACCAACTGGTCATTAGTTCAGTTATTTTTTTGTTTTTTTTATAATACTTTTTTTAATTTAATTTGTATACACTGGCAGTGTAATGTTTTTTTACACTATCAGTCAATCATAAATTGGCAAACAGTAAAAGTATAGTTTAGGGACGTAAGACTCGAACCAATAATTCGATGAATTTGAAAATCGAACCAATCAATTAAATTGGTTCTTTTTTTGTTCGACTCCGATGTGAACCAAACCCAATGGTTATTATTTCGATTTTTTTTTGCTGATACTTTTTTAATTTAATTTGTACACGCTGACAGTAAAAAGTTTTTTTAAATTGTCAACCAATCTTAAATTGGCAAACATTAAAAGTATAGTTTACGGTTGTAAGACTCGAACCTATAATTCGATGAATTTGAAAATCCGAACCAACCAATTAAATGGGTTCTTTTTTTTTGTTAGGCTCTCAATTGAACCAAACCCAATTGTCATTAGTTCGGTTATTTTTTTGTTTTTTGCTAATACTTTTTTTTTTAATTTAATTTGTATACACTGGAAGTGTAAAGTTTTTTTTACACTGTCAACCAATCATAAATTGGCAAACAGTAAAAGTATAGTTTAGGGACGTATGACTCAAACCAATAATTCGATGAATTTGAAAATCGAACCAACCAAGTAAATTGGTTCTTTTTTTTCGGCTCCGATGTGAACCAAACCCAATGGTCATTAGTTCCGGTTTTTAATTTTTTGTTTTTGCTGATACTTTTTTTAATTTAATTTGTATACACTGGCAGTGTAAAGTTTTTTTACATTGTCAACCAATCATAAAATGGCAAACAGTAAAAGTATTGTTTAGGATAGTAAGACTCGAACCAATTAATCGACGAATTTGAAAATCCGAACCAACCAATTAAATTGCTTCTTTTTTTTGTTCGGCTCTGAATTGAACCAAACCCAATTGTCATTAGTTCGGTTTTTTTCTTTTTTTTTCTAATACTTTTTTTATTTTAATTTGTATACACTGACAGTGTAAAGTTTTTTTTACACTGTCAACCAGTCATAAATTGTCAAACAGTAAAAGTGTAGTTTAGGGACGTAAGACTCGAACCAATAATTCGATGAATTTGAAAATTCGAACCAACCAATTTAATTGGTTCTTTTTTTTTTGGTTCGGCTCCGATGTGAACCAAACCCACTGGTCATTAGTTCAGTTAATTTTTTGTTTTTTTTTTGCTAATACTTTTTTTTAATTTAATTTGTATACACTGGCAGTGCAATGTTTTTTACACTGTCAGCCAATCATAAATTGGCAAATAGTAAAAGTATAGTTTAGGGATGTAAGGCTTGAACCAATAATTCGATGAATTTAAAAATCGAACCATTCAATTAAATTGGTTCTTTTTTTTTTGTTCGGCTCCGATGTGAACCAAACCCAATGGTCATTAGTTCGGTTTTTTTTTTGCGGATACTTTTTTAATTTAATTTGTATACGCTGACAGTGTAAAGTTTTTTTAAATTGTCAACCAGTCTTAAATTGGCAAACAATAAAATTATAGTTTAAGGTCGTAAGACTCGAACCAATAATTCGATGAATTTGAAAATCCGAACCAACCAATTAAATGGGTTCTTTTTTTTTTGTTAGGCTCTCAATTGAACCAAACCCAATTGTCATTAGTTCGGTTATTTTTTTGTTTTTTTGCTAATACTTTTTTTTAATTTAGTTTGTATACACTGGAAGTATAAAGTTTTTTTACACTGTCAACCAATCATAAATTGGCAAACAGTAAAATTATAGTTTAGGGACGTATGAATCGAACCAATAATTCAATGAATTTGAAAATCGAACCAACCAAGTAAATTGGTTCTTTTTTTTTTTCCGGCTCCAATGTGAACCAAACCCAATAGTCATTAGTTCGGCTTTTTTTCTGTTTTTAATGCTGATACTTTTTTTTAATTTAATTTGTATACCTGACAGTGTAAAGTTTTTTACGTTGTCAACCAATCATAAATTGGCAAACAGTAAAAGTATTGTTTAGGGTAGTAAGACTCGAACCAATTATTCGACGAATTTGAAAATCCGAACCAACCAATTAAATTACTTCTTTTTTTTTGTTCTGCTCTGAATTGAACCAAACCCAATTGTCATTAGTTCGATTTTTTTTTCTAATACTTTTTTTTAAATTTAATTTGTATACACTGACAGTGTAAATTTTTTTTACACTGTCAACCAGTCATAAATTGGCAAACATTAAAAGTATAGTTTTGGGACGTAAGACTCGAACCAATAATTCGATGAATTTGAAAATACGAACAAACCAATTAAATTGGTTCTTTTTTTTGTTCTGCTCCGAAGTGAACCAAACTCAATGGCCATTAGTTCGTTTTTTTTGCTGATACTTTGTTTTTAATTTAATTTATATATGTTGATAGTGTAAAGTTTTTTTGCAGTATCAACCAATCATAAATTGGCAAACAGTTAAAGTATAGTTGTCATGTTCTTGATTGTTTAATTTTTATATACTTGTATTTTAATGTATATATAATTTAATAGTTTAAAATTTAATAATTTATATATTTTTAATTTATATGTTTTTTTTTAATATTTTCTGGTTCGAACCGAATCAAACAAAACCAATTTTAATTTGGAGGATCCTTCATAACCGTATGCCTACTGATGAGAATCTCTGGGCTAACGGCTGCATGGTGGTATCTAGATGTAATTTATGTGGTTGTAGTTATGAAACAACTGCTCATCTTTTCTTTCAATGCGCCTTTGCTAAGGATTTATGTTCTTGGCTGAGCAACACATGCAGCATGACAATTGATTCAGCCTCAATGCTTACTGTTCTATCAGTCTGTGATCATCGATGGAGCTCTCAGGTCAAGGATCTTCTGGTCGCTGCTATATCCAGCATCATCTGGGGAATTTGGCACTGCAGGAATAAATCCAGGTTTGAAGACAGGGTTATTCCCTTGCAAGTTGCCAAGAGCCTGATCATTGCTAATGTTAGCCTTGCGGGCAACCTGACTATTGGCACAGCTTCACCATCTTTGCATGAGTTTATATTATTAAAGGCGTTTGGAGTCAGCTGCCATCCCAACAGAGCTCCCCAAATTATAGAAGTTTTATGGCATCCTCCTCCCTGTTACTGGGTCAAGTGCAATACTGATGGGGCGGCTAGAGGTGCTTCGGGTCCTTCTGCCTGTGGTGGCATTTTTCACGATGATAGTGCTGCCACTCTTGGTTGCTTTGCAGCCAACCTTGGTGTCACTTCTGCTTTTTATGCTGAGTTAATGGGTGCAATCTTGGCAATTGAAATTGCTCATAAAAAAGGGTGGTCGTTATGGCTGGAATGTGACTCAAAGTTAGTACTCTCAGCAATCTCCTCTCCCTCTATGGTTCCTTGGAAACTTAGGAATAGATGGATTAACTGCATGACCATTATAAAAGATATGCGTTTTGGCTACTCTCATATTTTTCGTGAGGGCAATGTCTGTGCAGATAAGATTGCCAATCATGGACTGTCTATTCATGGATTCTTTTGGTGGGACTTAATCCCTAGTTTCATTAGGGATGATTTTTGTAATAATAGGGTAGGTATCCCTAATTTTCGCTTTAGGTGACTTCATGGGTTAGGTCCTTGCCCCCCCATGATCTTGTATTGTTTTGTTTTCTTATTTTTGAATAAATTGGGGTGTGCTGCATATGATGGATAGTGGCTAAGGTGCCAACCTAGTTGGGATGTTAGCCTCTATTGTGATGCCTTTGCACGCCTCCTTATCTAAAAAAAAACTGGTTCGAATATTGTTATTGACTTTTTTAAGTTTATAATTTTTTTTGGTTTTTAAATTTTTTTAGCAGGAAATTTAGCAAAGCTATGGTGTTATTCGAATAAGTTTTGGGTCATAAGACTCGAACCAATAATTCGATGAATTTGAAATTCCGAACCAACCAATTAAATTAGTACTTTTTTTTGTGTTCGACTCTGAATTGAACAAAATCCAATGGCCAATAGTTTAGTTTTTTTTTGCTAATACTTTTTTTAATTTAATTTGTATACATTGACTGTGTAAAGTTTTTTTTGCACTGTCAACCAGTCATGAGTTGTCAAATAGTAAAAGTATAGTTTAGGGACGTAAGAGTCGAACCAAAAAATTGATTAATTTGAATATCCGAACCAACCAATTAAATTGGTTCTCTTTCTTTTTGTTCAGCTCCGATGTGAAGCAAACCCAATAGTCATTAGTTCGGTTTTTTTTCGTTTTTTTTTATGCTGATACTTTTTTTAATTTAATTTGTATACGCTGATAGTGTAAAGTTTTTTCACCCTGTCAACCAATCATAAATTGGAAAATAGTAAAAGTATAGTTTAGGGACGTATGACTCAAACCAATAATTCGATGAATTTGAAAATCCGAACCAACCACTAAAATTGGTTCTTTTTTTTTTGTTCGGCTCTGAATTGAACCAAACCCAATTTTCATTAGTTCGGTTATTTTTTTGTTTTTTTTTTTTGCTGATACTTTTTGTACTGGCCGAAGATATAAGGCCGAGGATTGTCAACACGACCGAGCTCACTCTCGTAAGTGGGTCGTGACCCGAACTCCCATGGAGCCGAAGACCTGTTGATACACTCGACACCCGAGGATAACTACTCGGCCCTATTCCACACCCGACTACGAATGAAGATATCTCGACCCCGAGCTATCCAGCCGCAACTGACTGGGCCGAATATCTCGCTGGTCCAAATATCTCTCCGTATAACTCGGAGCCTTATCCCTATCAATGTCTAACTGCAATAACCATCCGATCCTAACAAATAGGATCTCAGTAACCGTCTTACTCGAACGGTTGCAATGAAAATATCTATAAATAGGGGCTCAACCCCCTCACTTAGAACTACGTTTGATTTGATTCCCATTTGGATACGTAGGAGCAGAATTCCCATTCTGTCAAGCAAATTCCAAAACAACTCCATTAGACTTTCTCCGGCCTAGTATCTCCCATTTGAGATATTTGGACGGAACATTTGGCGCCGTCTGTGGGAATCGAAGCAAAACTTTCCCATACCACAAACAATGGTGAGAACAAGGAGCGGGAACTACAGGAGAGAGGAGCCAGAGAATGCTAACAACAGAGATAATGGGGAATGGTCCATAAACCCGGCTATGACAACCGACAACCCCATTATCCAAGAACTTCTCGCGCAGATTGCCATACTGAGAAGGGAGAATGAGGAGATTCGGCTGCAGAACAGCCATCGCGAACAAGGACATAGCAGAGAAAGGTCCGCCTCTTCTCCTCCTGAGAGAGAGCGTCGGACAGCTGAGAATGAAGGATCCAGAAACACGCGCAGAGAAGGAGGCCCACAACTCCGGGTTTCTCATCATATGGACCGAGTAGACGAGGAGGAATTTCCTAGGCAGGCCCCTGAACTTTCACTTACAGCAAATAAGCCTAATGAAAGGGCCGGCGTACGGAGGCCTAGGCATCCCTTCACCGATGCCATCATGGAGGTTCCTCTTCCATCCAACTACAAACCCATAAACATTGACATGTATGATGGCACCTCGGATCCGGAGCGTCACTTAGACGCTTTCACTACTCAGATGTACCTCTTTACCGACGATGATGCTATCATGTGTAAAGTCTTTCCAACTACTCCGAAGGATGCTGTGTTGACCTGGTACACCCAGCTACCGCCAGCATCAGTTGACTCCTTTGACACATTCATGACTAAGTTCAATGCTCAGTTTGCCACGAGCCGGGCTCATCAAAAAACCTCGGCCTCGTTGGTAAACTTTAGGCAAGAAAAGAATGAGTCCCTGCATGAGTTCATGGCCAGATTCAGCAAGGAGACCGTCCTCATCCGGAATCTCAGTGCCGATGTTGCACTACACACCATCTTGACCGGGTTAAGGCCTGGCCCTTTCGCCAAACACTTAGCTCGAAAGCCACCAACCAGTATGGATGAGTTGAGGAGAAAAGCTGTGGGATTCATTAATATGGAGGAGGTTGAGGAGTCTAAGAAAAGGGAGAGAACTGATGATGCTGACAGACGAGAAGGGAGAGAGAAGATGAGGGTCGGAGGTGATAAACCGAAATTCAAAGGCCCATCCGAGCATTTGCATAGGGGACCGAAGTATGAGAACTATACTCCCCTCAACACAAACCGAGCTCGGGTGTTTGAGGAAGCCTACAACGCGGAACTTTTGCAGCTCCCCAACCGTCGCCACACGCCCCAGAATGTTGATCGACAGAAACATTGTCGGTACCATCGTAATTACGGGGATACCACCAAGGAGTGCTGGGTCCTGCGAGATAAGATTGAAGAGTTGGTGCAAGCTGGCCATCTCAATAATTTTGTTCGGAGAAACCACAACAATGGCGAGGGGCGTGGCAGAAGTAGAAGAAGAGGAGGTGACCAAAGCCCGAGAAGGGGTGGCGGTCGACAAAATAATGAAAGAACAGAGACCAGAGAAGGCCAGAATGAAAGGCGGGAGGAGGATAATATGGTCTGAGGTGTGATAAACACTATTTCAGGTGGATTTGCAGGGGGATGCACAACAAGTTCAGCTCGAGAAAGCACCTGCGGGCTATTCGGGCTGTCAACTCGGTATCCGGCAAACCCCCGAGGATTTCCCCACCTATTATCTTTTCTGACGAAGACTTCGTGGGGGTGGATACTAATCAAGATGACCCCATGGTAATCACAGTGCAGTTGGCTAATTTCTCGGTCAAAAGAACTCTTGTCGACCAGCGGAGCTCAGCGGATATCTTATATTATTCAACATTTCAGAAGCTCGGGATCCCAGAGAAATCTATTCAGCCATACGACAGTAAGCTCGTCGGCTTTGCAGGGGAACAAGTGGATACACGAGGATACATTGACCTCCTGACTACTTTTGGGGATGGCAAAGCATCCAAGACTATCATGGTCAGGTACGTGTTGATTAATACAGTAACATCGTACAATATCCTAGTCGGAAGACCATCTTTGAACGAGTTAGGAGCTGTGGTCTCTACTCCCCACCTCACAATGAAGTTCCCCTCCAAATCGGGAGACATAGTTGCTGTCCGGGCTGATCAGAAAATGGCCAGGCAGTGCTATGCTGATAGTTTGCGTGTAAGCAAACTTAAACCTACACCTGCAGAAACGCTAGACAGGGGAAAAGACAAGTTGGTGAATTCTGTTAACTCTGTTGAACTGGATCCAAGAATGGACATGCAGGAACAACGTCCACAACCCATTGAGGAGTTAGAAAAGTTCCGGATCGGATCACAACCCGATCAGTGCACCAAGCTCGGCAGGCAGCTTGAGCTGAATTTGAAAAAGAGGATAAAGGAAGTGCTCCGCAGCAACGCCGATTTGTTCGCCTGGACCACATCTGATATGCCGGGGATTGACCCCGACTTCTTATGCCATAAACTGGCAATCTGTCCTGAGGCCAAACCAGTAGCCCAAAGAAAATGGAGACTTGGTGAGGAGAGGAGGAAGGTGGTGGATGAAGAAACAGCAAAGTTGGTCAAAGCCAACTTCATTCGAGAAGTAAAATACGCTACTTGGTTGGCCAACGTTGTTCTGGTCAAAAAAGTAAATGACAAGTGGCGCATGTGCACCGATTACACAGATTTGAACAAAGCTTGCCCAAAGGATTCTTATCCTTTGCCGAGTATTGATAGACTGGTGGATGGAGCCTCCGGATACAGAATTTTGAGTTTTTTGGATGCATACTCGGGGTACAATCAGATCCGAATGTATCCCCCAGATGAGGAGAAAACAACTTTCATAACTGAAGGCTCGAATTACTGTTACAGGGTAATGCCATTTGGACTGAAAAACGCTGGAGCTACATACCAAAAGCTCATGGACAGGGTGTTCGAAAAACAAATTGGAAGGACTATGGAGGTTTATGTGGACGATATGGTCGTAAAATCTAATGACCACAACAACCATCCGAAAAATTTGGAAGAAATTTTTCAGCAGTTGAGAAAGTATAATATGAGGTTGAACCCGGAAAAGTGTGTTTTCGGTGTTCATGGTGGAAAATTCCTCGGTTTTATGTTGATACACCGGGGAATTGAAGCCAATCCTGATAAATGTCGGGCTGTGATTGAGATGCGAAGCCCACAGAATATTAAAGAGGTGCAACGACTTGCAGGGAGGCTGGCATCGTTATCTCGGTTTCTCCCCAGATCTGCGGAGAAAGCTCGGCCTTTCTTCAGATTATTGAAGAGGCCTCAAACCTTCACGTGGACCGAGGAATGAGAGAAGGCCTTCATCGATTTCAAGGGCTTTTTGTCTACATCACCGATATTAACTCGACCCATCCCTGGCAAAGAGTTGTACTTATACCTGTCAGCCACCGAACACGCCATCAGTGCGGTCATTGTACATGAAGTAGAGAAAGTTCAAATGCCGGTGTACTTCATCAGCAGGGTTCTTCATGATGCCGAAACCCGGTACCAAGTCATAGAAAAGCTGGTTTTGGCCCTGGTAACTGCAGCTCGGCGGTTGCGTCCATATTTCCAAAGTCACCAGGTGATTGTCAAAACCGATCACCCGATTAAGCAGATTCTCAAAAAGCCCGAGTTGGCAAGCCGCATGATTGCTTGGTCGGTAGAGTTATCCAAGTTTGGCCTGAAATACGAGTTGAGAGGACCTCTGAAAGCTCAATGTCTCTCCGACTTCGTAGCCGAGCTCAATCCGCAGCCGATAACCGAGGACATCTGGTGGAATTTGTATGTGGATGGATCCTCGAATGTCAGGGGCAGTGGAGCTGGGGTAATTCTGGAAGGTCCGGGAGATCTGGTCCTGGAGCAGTCACTAAAGTTTGAGTTCAAAACCTCAAACAACCAAGCCGAATATGAAGCTTTGATAGCAGGGTTAATGCTGGCAAAGGAAATGGGGGCAAAGGCTGTTAGATGCCGGAGTGATTCACAGCTAGTCACAGGGCAAATATCTGGAGGGTATCAAACGAAAGAGCCTCAGCTTACCAAGTATTTATGTAAGGTCAACCAATTAATTTCCAGCTTCGGGAAATTCTCTATTGAGCACATTCCCCGAGAAGAAAATACTCGGGCCGATCTGCTGTCTAAATTAGCCAGTACAAAAAAGCCGGGTCACCATAGAACAGTTATTCAAGAAACCCTGAATGAACCAAGTATCACGTTTGGGGAGGTGATGGCCAACGAGCCGGTTGACTGAGAATGGATGACGCCCATATGGGAGTATTTATCCTCAGAAATTCTCCCTCCAGATCACGCTAAGGCCAGGAAGATCAGGCTCAGAGCGAGTCACTTTGCCATCATTTCCGGAGAATTGTATAAACGGGGATTCTCGGTACCTTTGTTAAAATTTATAACCAAGGCACAATCAAGGTATGTTATGGAAGAGGTTCACAGAGGAATATGTGGTTTTCATTGCGGGGGCAGATCAATGGCCTCAAAGGTAGTCCGAGCAGGGTACTATTGGCCTACCATCCGGGCAGATTGCATTGAGTGGACGAAGCAATGTGATGAGTGCCAAAGATTTTCCAATGTAAGTCGTACCCCACCCGAAGGACTTCACACATTAAACTCGCCTTGGCCTTTTGCTATGTGGGGAATGGATATACTTGGACCATTCCCTGTAGCCAAAGGTCAAGTCAAATTTCTCCTGGTAGCAGTGGACTACTTCACAAAATGGATTGAAGCAAAGCCTTTGGCGAAGATTACCACCGAGAAGGTACAAAAGTTTGTGTGGAAAAGCCTCATCTGTAGGCACGGAATTCCCTTCGCAATCGTCATAGACAACGGAAGACAGTTTATAGATAAGACATTGCGAGAATTCTACGCCAACCTCAGTGTTAAACACCACGTCACATTGGTTGAACATCCCCAGACCAATGGGCAAGCCGAAGCGGCCAACAAGGTCATTCTCGGAGAACTGAAGAAGAGGGTGGGAAGATCCAAAGGAGCTTGGGCAGAAGAGTTGCCAAGTACCCTCTGGGCCTACCACTGCACGCCTCAATCCACTACGCAAGAAACACCCTTCAGGCTGACATATGGAACGGATGCCATGATCCCAGTTGAGGTTGGTGAGCCGTCTTTCCGGCGTATGCAACATGAGCAGAATGAGAATGAAAGCAACTTAAGGGTCGAACTTGATTGGTGGAGGAAATCAGGGAGGAGGCTAAGATCAGGGAGGAAGCTTGCAAACAGAGAGCAACTAGGAGGTATAATTCAAAATTGAAACCGAGGAGTTTCCTGCGTGGAGACCTGGTGATGAGAATAAAAGGGGAAGCAAGGAAGGATCACACAGAAGGCAAGCTGGCAGCAAACTGGGGAGGGCCATTCCGCGTGGTAGAAAACTTGGGAAACGGAGCATATAGGTTAGAAGAATTGTCCGGGAAGCCTATCCCCAAGACTTGGAATGCTTCGCATTTAAAATTTTATTATAGTTGATGTATATAGTCAGGTGATGTACTCTTTTTCCTACCTCGGTATTTTGTCCCAAAGAGGGTTTTGGCCGAGAAGGTTTTAACGAGGCACACCATAGACTTCCTTTTTATCCAATAAAGTAATTTATTATGAACATTGTTCTGTTTTCTTAATTTACCGATGTATGTAGTTCATGTTTAAGGCCAAGTTTGAGCCTGAAGGCCGAGTACGAGCCAATTAAATGTTTAGGGCCAAGTTTGAGCCCGAAGGCCGAGTACGAGCCAATTAAATTGCCGAAGGCCGAGTACGAGCCAATTAAATTGTCTGAGGCCAAGTTTGAGCCTGGAGGCCGAGTTCGAGCCGATTAAATATTTAGGGCCAAGTTTGAGCCCGAAGGCTGATGTGCGCTGCGGCGCGCGCGTGCGATTCCGGCAAGTGTACCGGATTGCCGTCAAGTAATAAAAGATATCGAACCCACAGAGACTGTGTTCCCGAATCGCAATTAATTTTGAAATGAGTGAATCTGGACTTTTTAGAGGGTTTTGAAAAAGGTTTGAATTGAGAGATAAACAAACAGAATCAATTAAAACAGAAAACAATTGTTTATGGGGTTTTAGATTTAAACGGATTCCTAGGGATTTGGGTTACCTTTGAGGCTGTTTATGTTGCTAATCTGATTTACCTTTGTTGATTACCGAAATTGCCTTGAAGGCGAGTTTATCCTCTAATAGCTTAAGCTCCCTCTCGGGTTACAAAAGCCGTGCCCAATTGACCCGACCCCTACTCTCGTGGTAGTCGATCCCAGATTGGACCCTTTGCATTCCGTGACAACTCGTTGCTCCTCGAGGGACGGCTTCTAACTCTCGTGATTTCAGTCCCAAGTCTGACTTCTATAGGTCCGACACCTAAGTTCACCGCTAGGTTCCTCCTTATAATGTCTAAGTCATGCAAATAACCTAAGTTCACCGCTAGGTTCCTCCTTAGATCATCCACATCTCACAAACCAGTGGCCGCCGGGCTTTACGAGTGAAACACCCTAGAAATCCTAAGTTCACCGCTAGGTTCCTCCTTAGAACGTCTACGTCACGCAAATAAGCGGTTGCCGAAATTTATGAGTGATTAACACACTAGAAATCAGATCTAAAACAATAATGAAATCAACAACGATTTTACGTCAAATCAACAACATTTACAAAACTCGGGCAGAGCCCCAATCCCTAGAAACAAACTACTACTCCAGTCTTGCCATGGAGATGACAAGCTGGGTTGACAACATAACAGAAAATACAAAAATCAGAGAAGAGAGGAGAAGAGGAGAAGAGAGATATATGCCTAAGTCCTTGTTGTTATGGATGTGATCCTCCTCATCCAATGTGTTCTGGATGTGATCTGCCTGGTCCTTATTTATAGATGTGGGAAGTTAGAGTCCCAATCTAACTCAAATTCTGATCCAAATTCGGTTTCTTCAGGTCCAAGTAATGCGCGTCACGGCCGTGATGGCCATCACGGCCAGGTCGTGACGGTCTCTGCTTCTGGCACTTTTGCAAAATTCCAGTCTCTCGCGAGGCGATACTATGCTCGCGTCGCGAGCCCTCTGTTATGGCCGTGTTCTGAATCACGGCTGGGCCGTGATGTGCTCTGACTTGTGGTGGTTTTGGGTCACGGCCGTGATGCCTATCACGGCTAGGCCATGACAGACTCTGACTTCAGCCTTTGTTCTCTTTCAGTTTTGCTCGATCATGGCCGTGATGGGCATCACGGCTAGGCCGTGATAGGCTCTGTTTGGCTCATTTTCTGCACTTTTAAAGCTCCATCTTCATCCAAACTCCATCATGGTTGATCTTGAGCATTTTACCCTTGATATCTGCAAAACAACACACGAAAACCGCCTTACCCGTTCCAAAGGAAAATTAACCTAAAATCTAATAAAAATATGCCTAAACTACATGAAAATGCATGCAAAATGATAGACAAAGATGAGGTGAAATCACACTCATCAAAGGCCGAGTACAAGCCAATTAAATTGTCTGAGGCCAAGTTTGAGCCTGGAGGCCGAGTTCGAGCCGATTAAATGTTTAGGGCCAAGTTTGAGCCCGAAGGCCGAGTTCGAGCCGTTTTAATTATTTAAAGTCAAGTCTGAGTTTGAAGGCCGAGTTCGAGCCTTTTTGAAATTATTTAAGTAAAAAAGAATGCGAGCAGTAAAAAGAATAACATTGTAATCTAAAGGCCGAGTCCGAGCCATTAAAATTTCTTAATGGAACCGAGTACAATGCCGAAAGTTAAAACAAAGTACGAGTCGAGTACTAGAAAGTACTACGACCTACATAAAGACCTGAAATTGAAAATAAGGCCCGCCCGGCTAGCCAGTCGTCCCCCCAATTAGGGCAGGGATAAGATCAGGTGGCCAGTAGTCCCCCCAATTGGACACCACGACTTTCCCTCAAGGGGGAAAGTAATCACTTCCCCCTGCGAAAGCTGGACGATGAGGTGCTCGGCCCGCTCCGGGAGTAGACGGCCTCTACCCTTTTCTCGACGCCCGAAGACTGCCATTCTCCCAGTTAACATCCTTCTTGGAGGATTGAATCATAAAAGGAATTCTGGATCCCGTCTCCCACTTACATCCTTTTTGGCGGCTGTGAAACCCAAAAAAGGATGTTAACTGGGAGAGAGGAGCATAAACCCCTAACACTATCATAGAACTACTCGGGTTGAAGAAAGACGAATTTGGCTGGTGGGAAAGAATGAAGAATGAATAAAAGGAGCAGTGAAACAGCCCTATTTATAAGGGGGAAAGGCGTTGGAAATGAAGAGATATGCACTGGGAAAAGGTTTGTTGGAAAAACAAATCTCGAAACTCAGCAAAAAGCAGTAATTGCATGAACCCACTGCGGTTTCCAAAGCATATAATGCGTGACTGCATGCGTAAGGTGTGAATCATATGTTTCACGTGTGACAACTACCGTCCATTTTTGATGCAGACGGTAGAATACCTCGGCCTTAACCGAGGATTTGTTTAAACAAGCAAAACACAACGTCGGAAGATAAAGAATACATCAACGGATATCTCGGCCAAATAAAAGCTACGAAGGATCTCCAAAATAATGCAAGAGTTTTCATTAAGACAAATCAAAATTACAAGGGCAAAAGCCCGTTACAAGGGATGAAAACGACAAAAAGCTAACACAGCTACT
Organism: Sophora flavescens; assembly: GCA_030762895.1. Lineage (NCBI taxonomy): Eukaryota > Viridiplantae > Streptophyta > Magnoliopsida > Fabales > Fabaceae > Sophora > Sophora flavescens. Next base: position 205,701,671 of record CM061063.1, on the reverse strand, counting down.
CGTCCCTATGACTCTCCTCGGCCTCGATATGATCCCCAGGAGAATATCCCGCCCCTTCCACCTCCTCCTCCTCCTCTTCGGGAATTATGGGAATAAGTTCCCCGTTCAGCACCTCTTTATTCACATCTACTCCCGAAAGATCAACCCCCGGGGCAAGAACCTCAACTTGAGCAATGGCCTTGTCAAAACCTTTCCGATGCTCGATGATAATGCAGTTAGTGGCCTCTTTTACATCCTCCTGGAGCTCCATCCTGGCCTTGGTCTCAGCCTCCAAGGCAGCTTTAAGTTGCTCAATTTCAGCTTGAGCCTTCTTGAGCTCCCCTTCAGCACGAGCTCTACCTTCTTCAGTCCGAGCTTTACTCTCCTCGGCAAATTTTGCTTTGGTGTTAAGCTCGGAGTTCTGTCCATTCAACTCGGTAATGGTGGCATTCAGTAGATTATTAGTCTTGGCTAGCTCGTCACGCTCCGTAGAGGTCCGGGTAAAATCTCCCTTCAGCTTCTCAATAGAAGCCAGTTCGGTTTCCAGTTGCCGAGACTTCCTCTCAGCATCCACTAAATCTCGGCTGCAAAAGCGGGCCAAGGCAGCAGCTCGGATGCAGTAGGTTGATAGAGCCTCCATGCTAGACTGAGCCCCTTGTTGCTTCATTAGCCGGAGATCAGCGGGCTTCAGGAAGTTCGAGTCGAAAGAAGGAAAAGGGTTGAAGTCTTCGCCCCAAAGGGACGAGGTCCCTGCTTTTAGGGAAGTGTTGTACCACTTCACCTCGGTAGAAGGAGGGTTTTGTTCTTCTCGCCCCGCGGTTCCTGTCTCCTGAGTAGCAGGGTGTGGGGGACTTGGGCGAGGAGGGGGAGAATCTTCAGTGTCAATACAACCTCTACCCTCTTTCTTTTTTGAGGGGCGGATGATGAAGCCCCCTTCGCAGAGGCCTTGGTGGGAGGAGGTCTTTTCTTCTTCTTCTCAGTTGAGGAGGGACCTTGACCCTCTTTTGTAGCAGCCTTTAAAAGCTTGGAGAAATCGAATTTCCCCATAATGACTGCCAAAAAGAAATAGTTGTTAGTACAACAACACATACAGAAAAGATTCAAAAGCTAAAAAGTCGAGCACTTACTTTTCAGGCCAGTTCTCGGAGTAGATGAGAAGGGGAGTTTCAGAAGACGTCCACAATGGAGGGGCCGAGGAAGTTTTTCTAGTATGTCTATATCCCGCCTATCCTCGGCCGGAAGGGATTGGTACTCAAAGCCAACGAATTTTGTGGGGGAGGATTGCCAGTATAAAGGAAACTTGGCGCATTTATTTTCATCAAAAAAGTGGGAGGAGTGAGAGCCTGAGGGGCTAACTCGGAAGATGCCGACTTTGAAATCTTTATACGACGATGTGTATAGACTAAGCAGTCCTCTCCGGTTCAGCCCGTTAAGGGAAATCCATCCCATTTGCTCACCAAACCTTGTTTGGTAAAAATACAAAAATTTTGGAGTGGTGGGCTCCATCCCGAGGTATTTACACAGGATTTGAAAGGCTTTCATAAAAGCCCAACTGTTGGGATGGAGCTGAGTAGGTGCGACGTTCACGGTTCTCAGAACGTCACACTCAAACTCGGTAAAAGGAAGAGACACGCGCAGCTTATCAAATAGTGTTTTGTACATGTATGTAAAGGGGGGCTCGAAAGGACGAGCCCTGAGAAAGACACACTCGGTACCCGAGCATGGAGAACAAATAAACTCGGACTCGTCTCCGGACGTCGAGATATTAATTTGGGATCGAAGTTGAGAAATTGAGTCTGAAGTCTGAAAGTCAGAAAAAAATGTCCCAACCTCGACTTTAACCCAGGTATACCCAGGAAGGGTAATATCGGGAACAGGGTCTTTTGGAACCCTTAGGCGCTGTTTGCGAGTGGCGGGTTTGGAAACTTGGGGAGAGGGAGAGCCGGACTTAGAGTCAGACCCAGAGGAATCAGACCCAGGGGAAGACGACCCGGAGGAGGACGCTTCCCCTTCTCCGATGTTCAATTCCTGTGAAGGAATCGAAGAGGTGGAGGGAGAACCCCCAATGGGGGAAACCTCGCGCTCAATTAGAGGCGAGGTATTTGACTCAGAGGACATGGATGAACTCATATCTGGTAAACAGAAATTAAACTTAGAAGAACGAGGGAAAGGAGGAGACTGGGCGTACCTGAAGAATGACAGGCAGAAGAGTGATGGCAGAAACTTGGAAGACGAAGGTGAAGGGCGAAGGAGGATAAGCAAGGTAGAAGGGAGTTGGAGTCGGAGGGGGTATTTGTAGCTACGGTTGATGACACGATCAACGGCCCACGTTCCATCAAAGCCCAAAAGGTGCGACTTTTGATTTTCCCCTCATTAAATGGGCGCGGAACTCTAGGGTTTCTTACCTAAAGTGTGCCGAAGTATTAGGGGGCATGATTGCTTTCTCTGATAAAGAGGAAAGATTTGATTGAAATGACAGCTGGGAATGCGGAAGTCTGGGTGGCCGAAGAATAAGCTCGGTTTCATACTTATCAGCTCTTTCGCTCATTTAAGCTCGGAGCTCGGGGGGCTTGTGTACTGGCCGAAGATATAAGGCCAAGGATTGTCAACACGACCGAGCTCACTCTCGTAAGTGGGCCGTGACCCGAACTCCCATGGAGCCGAAGACCTGTTGATACACTCGACACCCGAGGATAACTACTCAGCCCTATTCCACACCCGACCACGAATGAAGATATCTCGGCCCCAAGCTATCCAGTCGCAATTGACTGGGCCGAATATCTCGCTGGTCCAAATATCTCTCCGTATAACTCGGAGCCTTATCCATATCAATGTCTAACTGCAATAACCATCCGATCCTAACAAATAGGATCTCAGTAACCGTCTTACTCGAACGGTTGCACTGAAAATATCTATAAATAGGGGCTCAACCCCCTCACTTAGAACTACGTTTGCTTTGATTCCCATTTGGATACGTAGGAGCAGAATTCACATTCTGTCAAGCAAATTCCAAAACAACTCCATTAGACTTTCTCCGATCGAGTATCTCCCATTTGAGATATTTGGACGGAACACTTTTTTAATTTAATTTGTATACGCTGACAGTGTAAAGTTTTTTACACTATCAACCAAGCATAAATTGGCAAACAGTAAAAGTATAGTTTAGGGACGTATGACTCAAACCAATAATTCGATGAATTTGAAAATCCGAACCAGCCAATAAAATTGGTTCTTTTTTTTTGTTCGGCTCTGAATTGAACCAAACCCAATTGTCATTAGTTCGGTTTTTTTTTTGGTTTTTTTTGCTGATACTTTTTTAATTTAATTTGTATACGCTGACAGTGTAAAGTTTTTTTACACTGTCAACCAATCATAAATTGGCAAACAGTAAAAGTATAGTTTAGGGACGTATGACTCGAACCAATAATTCGATGAATTTGAAAATCGAACCAACCAAGTAAATTGGTTCTTTTTTTTTCGGCTCCGATGTGAACCAAACCCAATGGTCATTAGTTCGGGTTTTTTTATTTTTTGTTTTTGCTGATACTTTTTTTAATTTAATTTGTATACACTGGCAGTGTAAAGTTTGTTTACATTGTCAACCAATCATAAATTGGCAAACAGTAAAAGTATTGTTTAGGGTAGTAAGACTCGAACCAATTATTCGACGAATTTGAAAATCCGAACCAACCAATTAAATTGCTTCTTTTTTTTGTTCGGCTCTGAATTGAACCAAACCCAATTGTCATTAGTTCGGTTTTATTTTATTTTTTTTCTAATACTTTTTTTAATTTAATTTGTATACACTGACAGTCTAAAGTTTTTTTACACTGTCAACCAGTCATAAATTGTCAAACAGTAAAAGTGTAGTTTAGGGACGTAAGACTCGAACCAATAATTCAATGAATTTGAAAATTTGAACCAACCAATTAAATTGTTTCTTTTTTTTTGTTCGGCTCCGATGTGAACCAAACCCACTGGTCATTAGTTCAGTTTTTTTTTTTGCTAATACTTTTTTTTAATTTAATTTGTATACACTAGCAGTGCAATGTTTTTTACACTGTCAGCCAATCATAAATTGGCAAACAGTAAAAGTATAGTTTAGGGACGTAGGACTTGAACCAATAATTCGATGAATTTGAAAATCGAACCAATCAATTAAATTGGTTTTTTTTTTGTTCGGCTTCGATGTGAACCAAACCTAGTGGTCATTAGTTTGGTTTTTTTTTTGCGGATACTTTTTTAATTTAATTTGTATACGCTGACAGTGTAAAGTTTTTTAAAATTGTCAACCAATCTTAAATTGGCAAACAATAAAATTATAGTTTAGGGTCGTAAGACTCGAACCAATAATTCGATGAATTTGAAAATCCGAACCAACCAATTAAATGGGTTCTTTTTTTTTTTGTTAGGCTCTCAATTGAACCAAACCCAATTGTCATTAGTTCGGTTATTTTTTTGTTTTTTTTCTAATACTTTTTTCTTAATTTAATTTGTATACACTGGAAGTATAAAGTTTTTTTACACTGTCAACCAATCATAAATTGGCAAACAGTAAAAGTATAGTTTAGGGACGTATGACTCGAACCAATAATTCAATGAATTTGAAAATCGAACCAACCAAGTAAATTGGTTCTTTTTTTTTCGGCTCCGATGTGAACCAAACCCAATAGTCATTAGTTCGGTTTTGTTTTTGTTTTTTATGCTGATACTTTTTTTAATTTAATTTGTATACCTGACAGTGTAAAGTTTTTTACGTTGTCAACCAATCATAAATTGGCAAACAGTAAAAGTATTGTTTAGGGTAGTATGACTCGAACCAATTATTCGACGAATTTGAAAATCCGAACCAACCAATTAAATTACTTCTTTTTTTTTTTGTTCTGCTCTGAATTGAACCAAACCCAATTGTCATTAGTTCGGTTTTTTTTCTTTTTTTTTTCTTATACTTTTTTTTTAATTTAATTTGTATACACTGACAATGTAAAATTTTTTTACACTGTCAACCAGTCATAAATTGGCAAACAGTAAAAGTATAGTTTTGGGACGTAAGACTCGAACCAATAATTCGATGAATTTGAAAATCCGAACAAACCAATTAAATTGGTTCTTTTTTTTGTTCTGCTCCGAAGTGAACCAAACTCAATGGTCATTAGTTCGTTTTTTTTTTTTCTGATACTTTGTTTTAATTTAATTTATATATGTTGACAGTGTAAAGTTTTTTTGCAGTATCAACCAATCATAAATTGGCAAACAGTTAAAGTATAGTTGTCATGCTCTTGATTGTTTAATTTTTATATACTTGTATTTTAATGTATATATAATTTAATAGTTTAAAATTTAATAATTTATATATTTTTAAAGTATATGGTGTTATTCGAATAAGTTTTGGGTCATAAGACTCGAACCAATAATTCGATGAATTTGAAATTCCGAACTAACAAATTAAATTAGTACTTTTTTTGTGTTCGACTCTGAATTGAACAAAATCCAATGGACATTAGTTTAGTTTTTTTTTGCTACTACTTTTTTTAATTTAATTTGTATACACTGACTCTGTAAAGTTTTTTTTACACTGTCAACCAGTCATGAGTTGTCAAATAGTAAAAGTATAGTTTAGGGACGTAAGACTCGAACCAAAAATTTGATTAATCTGAATATCCGGACCAACCAATTAAATTGGTTCTCTTTTTTTTTTGTTCAGCTCAGATGTGAACGAAACCCAATGGTCATTAGTTCGGTTTATTTTGTTTTTTTTTTCTGCTGATACTTTTTTTAATTTAATTTGTATACGCTGATAGTGTAAAGTTTTTTTACCCTGTCAACCAATCATAAATTGGCAAATAGTAAATGTATAGTTTAGGGAAGTATGACTCGAACCAATAATTCGATGAATTTGAAAATCCGAACCAACCACTAAAATTGGTTCTTTTTTTTTGTTCGGCTCTGAATTGAACCAAACCCAATTTTCATTAGTTCGGTTATTTTTTGGTTTTTTTTTGCTGATACTTTTTTTAATTTAATTTGTATACGCTGACAGTGTAAAGTTTTTTTACACTGTCAACCAAACTTAAATTGGCAAACAGTAAAAGTATAGTTTAGGGACGTATGACTCGAACCAATAATTCGATGAATTTGAAAATCTGAACCAGCCAATAAAATTGTTTTTTTTTGTTCGGCTCTGAATTGAACCAAACCCAATTGTCATTAGTTCGGTTATTTTTTTGGGTTTTTTTTTTGCTGATACTTTTTTAATTCAATTTGTATACGCTGACAGTGTAAAGTTTTTTTACACTGTCAACCAATCATAAATTGGCAAACAGTAAAAGTATAGTTTAGGGACGTATGACACGAACCAATAATTCGATGAATTTGAAAATCTGAACCAACCATTTTTTTTTTAAAGCAAAAGGAGTGCAGAAGCATCACTGTAGTGGAAATCATCCCAACTATGTTGGCACCAAAACCACTACCAATCATCTGCAGCACCCCAGAGTATTATTTAAAAAAAGAAAGAAATACAAGAAAGCATGGGGGGCATAGGACCTTACCCATGAAAAGAGGGGGGGGGGGGGGGGGTTACATGAATCTAAAGTTAGGCATACCCCACCTATTACAAAAGAAATCATGTCTAATAAAACTTGGAATCAGGTTCCACCAAGTGAAGCATTTAGAACTGACTCCAAAATTGGCAAGCTTATCAGCACAATGATTAGCCTCTCTAAAAACATGAGAGATCAAGAAAGTAAAGTTGGAGGCCAAAGCAATACAGTTTCTCCATTTAGTTCTAATTTTCCAAGGAGCTATGTCTGGATTCGAGTAAGCAAGAACCACAAGAGAAGAGTCACATTCTAGCCAAAGTCTAGACCAGCCCCTCTCAAAAGCAATCTGAATTGCTGTCATGGCAGCATGCAATTCAACAGAGAAGGAGTCCTGAGTCCCATAGAACTCAGCAAAACAGCCAAGAGTAGCTCCACTACTGTCCCTAAAAATTGCACCACCACCAGCTTGACCCGAAGAGCCTTTAGAGGCACCATCTGTATTTACTTTAATCCAGCCTGGGAAAGGAGGGGTCCAAACAACATGGAGAATTTTAGGAGAGGTTCCCGGATGGCCTTTAATCCTCAGTAGCTCAAAGATTCTCAATTCCTCAGCAGAAGAGGACATTTTGTTTGCAGATACATTACCAGATAAAGAAATGGAGGCTTTGAGTATGCTAGTAGCTGCTCTCACTGTGATTGTTTTATCATCAAACTTCAGTTTATTTCTTGAGAACCATATGATCCAAAAGGAATTAACAATAGCTGCAGTTATAGTGTCTCTCATTTGCAGACTCCACTGCTTATGGCAAAGGGAGAGAATAGAGTATACAGAGGAAGTGTCCACCTGCATATCAAAAATTGATCCAATCCAATGCCAAATTTGCTTTGCAAAGGGACAAGCTAAGAAGAGGTGATCTGCACTTTCTGCTGCAGACAAGCAAAGACAAGCAGATCAAACAAAGGCAACCCCTCTTTTTGAAGTCGGTCTTGATGAGGCAACTTCTTATGAATAAGCCTCCAAGTGACAAAAGACTTAGAGGGAGGAATTGCCCTATTCCAAATCAGTTTAGACCAGTCACAAATGGAATGCCTGATGTCTAAGAAATGGAAAGCTTCTTTGAAAGATAAGCCACCCGAGGTTGAGTGCTGCCAAATGAGAGTGTCCACTGCAGGGAAAACAGGAATGTCCAAATGAGGCAGCTCCTGACCAAAAATTGAGAGGTTAGCCATTAGAGATGAAGGAATAATCCAGCTGCCATCCCTGATAAAGTCAGCAAGCTTGGCTTTCAGTTTATGCTGCAGGCTGTGAGGAACTTGCAGCAGATCTGCCAAAGGCTTTGAGAGCCATTTGTCAGTCCAGAAGTTAATTGATGAACCATCTCCAATCTGCCAAACTGAATTGTTAAGAACAGACTGCATGTGATTTTTAATGCCAGGCCATAAGGAAGACTTGACATAGGTGGGGACAGGCTTGCAGTGATGAGAAAATCTGCTCCTAAGAAATGTAGCCCATTCAGCACAAGAGGAAACCAACTCAAAAGATAGTTTCAGAAGAGCAGCATCATTAAGAGCTAACAAGGACTTAATGCCCAACCCACCTTCCAGAACAGGTCTGCAAAGTTTCTTCCAAGCAACTGTGCAGATTTTCTTGATATTAGGATCTCCAGACCAAATAAAATTCCTGATGGATTTGTCTAGGTCCTTAAGAACAGATGAGGGCTAACGGTAGACATGAAAGCTATGAAGCATCATACTGTTGATCACAGACTTGGCAAGCTCAACCCTTCCCATGATGGAAAGGAGGCTACCTTTCCATGAGGCAAGTTTGGATGTGATTCTATCTGCTAAAGGCTGCAAGTGAATCCTTCTTGGCTTGCCCTTGAAAATTGGAACACCAAGATAATTGAAAGGAAAGGATCCAGCAGAAAATCCAAGTATCTGAGCCACTTTGGATGACTTGTTAGGGGAGATACTACCCGAATAAAATTTACACTTGTTGAGGCTAAGCTTTTGACCTGAAGTAGCTCCAACCTCAGCAAAGAGGCTCATCAGGGCTTCAAGACCCCTCTTGCTACCCTTACAGAGTACAAGTACACCATCTGCATACAAGACATGGCTAGGAGAAGCAAGGCTCCGAGGACCAGAAATAGTTTGTAACACTCCAGAACTGACAAGGGCAGTTATTCCTCTACTCAAGACATCTTCAGCAAGACAGAAAAGCAGAGGTGAAAGAGGGTCGCCTTGTCTAACCCCTCTTTTACAAGTAAAAAAACCCTCTGGTTTACCATTGATCAGAAATGATAGCTTAGCAGAGTGAAGGATTGTTTTGATCCAATTGCAGAAAGTATGATTGAAACCAAAAGCTTTCAAAACAGAAATAATGAAGTTCCAGTCCAATGTGTCAAAAGCCTTCTTGATGTCAAGCTTTAGGGCCAGGTTCCCACCATAGGCCTTATAGTCCAACAAATTACAAGCCTCTGAAGCAATACAAATGCACTCCTTGATGTTTCTACCTTTGACAAAACCTCTTTGCTGAGGAGAAATTATTCTGGCTGCAATATTTGCTAGTCTGTCAGCTAGCACCTTTGTAATGATTTAGTTGAAAATTGGCTAAAGCAATAGGTCTATAGTCTTCAATTCTATCAGCATGTGGTATTTTTGGAATCAGAACTACCAGATTGGAATTCATGTTCGGCAAGAGCCAATTCTGAGCAAAGAATTGATTGACTGCCATACACACATAAGTGCCAATAATATCCCAATAGGATTGGTAGAAACAACCACCAAAGCCATCAGGTCCAGGTGCACCCTCACCATTCATTGCAAAGACATCATTCTTTATTTCCTCCTTAGATGGAAGCATTGTCAACAAACTGTTTTCTTCAGCTGTAACAGCATTGGGAATAACTTTGTTTATGAGATCATTAGGTTGGCAATCATTAGTGACTGCATACAGATTTGAAAAGAATTCAATGACGTGGTTAGCCAAGCCCCCTGCATCATCAATGATAACATCTCCACACTTAAGCATACTCAAAGACTTAGCAGCATATCTGGTCTTTGCAATTATATGGAAAAAAGCAGTGTTTCTGTCCCCTTGGCAGTGCCAATCTATCCTGGATTTTTCTCTCCAAAACTCCTCTTCAAACAGTAAAGCCTACTGCAATTCAGTTTGTGCTAGAACCTCTTGCTCCATGAGATCATCAGTCACACCTCTGGAATTAATGAGTTGCTGGACCGAATCCACAGCAGCCAAGGCAGACTCAACTCTATGATGCACATTCCCAAAAACCAGCTTGTTCCAATTTTTTAGTTCAATTTTTAATGATTTCAGCTTCTGTGAGAGAACATACATTGGACAACCATAGACAGGCTTGCTCCACACTTCTTTAATGAGCCTATAACAATCCGGATGATCAATCCACATTTTATGGAATTTAAAAGCAGAAGGGAAGGACTGAACCAATTTAGAACTGGTTACCATAATAGGAAAGTGGTCTGACTGAGACCTAATCAAGGTACAGCAATAAGTGGAGTTCCAGTTGTCTAGCCAAGCTTCATTACAAAGGGTCCTATCCAGCCGTTTTTCAGTGTGAGCAGACCCTCTTCTCCTATTACTCCAAGTAAAACTGGCTCCTCTAGTAGGGAGATGGATCAGGCTGGCTGCATCAGTGAAGTTCTTAAAATCTTCACAAGCAGCCTTGAGAGGTAAGGAAGAGCCTCTAACTTCATGGGATCCCATAACAAAATTAAAATCACCAAGCATGCACCAAGGCCCAGGATTGTTGACCTGCAGACTAATTAATTCTGACCAAAGAGATCTCCTAGATAGATGAGAGGTTCTAGCATAAATGGCTGCAACAAAAAGATCCATTCCATCTATGTTTATCTGAAATGAACACTGTTGAGTAGAGCAGGACAGAGAGGTAGGAGATAAATGGATATTACACAACCCCCATAGATTTGGCAGAAGACTACCCCTGTCATTTAGACAAAAAACCTTTAAGTTTAGCTGCCTCCAAAAGGAGTCTGAAACATCAGAAACCTTGATCCAAGGCTCAGAAATGAAGACAAAATCTGGTTTGTTAGCCATACAGAAATTCTTGAAAACTAACCTTAGGATTTCCAAATCCCCAACAATTCCAATAAATGATTTTCATTAGGCAAACTGTTGAGGGCCACCCCTTAATCGGGCAAAGGTTTTTTCCTGCTGTGCTGCCTTAGCAGCCTTTTGCCTTAATTTTTTCTTCTTAGACTTAGAAATGGCAGTTGAAAAATCATCTTCTTGAGAGGTCAAAAGATATTTACTAGGGTCAGCTGTTATAGTTGGAGGGGGCTGATTCACTCCAATGGCAACATCTAGATTATCCTCCTCATGACCCCAAAAACGGCTGACTATTTGTAAGTCAGAATTCACAACCTGATTCCTGATATCACTGTCTGCAGTGACACTGATAGTACTTCTACCTAGAGGATTTGGAACAAGAGGAATATTACCTTGAAGAGGCACAGAGATCTCATTGCCCTGATCATCATTGTGCTGCGTAGGAGAGCAGTCCACATGAGTATCTACCACAAAGGTCCCAGTACTGGAGACAGATTGTTGAATAGGAGAGAGGGGCTCAAATTCTGAAGGAGAGTGTTGCATGATCCCACAGATAGGTGAAAGCACCTCTGCCACATTCAAAGGACCAGAGGGCTAGACAAATCCTAGAAGAGGATTAGTGGAAACTTGAGCTTCAGGCTCACTGCGTGGGACATTATTAACTCTTAAAAAGTCATCCGGTGCAAAGACTGTCTCCACAGAGATTAAATTGGAGTTGCTGGTTCCTGCTACCTGAGCCAAATTTGGTTCAATACCATGATCTGCACAAGCAACACCTTTGCCTTTATCCCCAGTACTCCTCACTGTTTCCTTCAGAGTCTCAGTATTTCCTTGATTTGTTTTTGGCACATATTGCACTACCTTTTTTCGAGGATTTTTATGAACAATATTCAAGTCTTTTGGAGCTGAAGATTCTCCAGTTTTATGCTTTCTGCAATTAGCACTTGAGTTGCCAATTAATTTGCAAGATGAGCAAAAGGATGGAAGTCTCTCATATTCTATATCAACAAGAAAGCAAAGTATTCTCTCTCCACAAGGATCCTATCACGCAGATCCCCAGTAAGATCAATCTCAATGAGGATTCTAGCAAAGTGGCCAAAAGATCTTTTCATAGTAACTTCATCTAATGCAATTGTCACACCAATACCACCACCAATCTCGAACAAGATCTTTGGCCGCCAATATTCTCGGGGCAAACCATGTAGCCGGACCCAACATTGTGCATGGGTTTGACGTAAAGTATTAAGGTTAAAATCCGGGGTCCAAGATGATAATCTCAGCACACCTGGGCTCAAATTCCAAGCACCAACAGATCTGATCTGGCGTTGATCCTCTAAGGAGGAGAAACTGAACTCGTAAAAGCCTTTTCCCAGAGAAACCACAGACCACGTAGCGATAGGTTTCCAAACCTTGAGAAGCTTGGATCGCAAGTCACCCAGTTTTATTGGGGAGTCTCCCTTGGACAGAATGAGACGACCATGGATGAGATTTTGGCATTCTTGAACACCAGCCAGGTACTCCGATTCAGAAATATTTATCGCCCATTTGTCACCCTTCAAGCAAGGTTTTGGAAGTTGGTTAATAGGGATGTCAAAAGAAGTAGAAACCGCCTGTGCGAAGGATTTTTTTGGAGGCGGGGCAGGAGAATTCGATGGAGAGGAAAGAGGGGCAAGGAAACTCCATGGAACAATAGGATCATTAGCCATGAAGATCATGCAAAATCCCTGAACCAACCAATTAAATTAGTTCTTTTTTTGTTCATCTCCGATGTGAATCAAACCCAATGGTCATTAGTTCAGTTTTTTTGTTTTTTTTTTGTGCTGCTACTTTTTTTAATTTAATTTGTATACACTGACAGTGTAAGGTTTTTTTACACTGTCAACCAATCATAAATTAGCAAACAGTAAAAGTATAGTTTAGGGTCGTAAGACTCAAACCAATAATTCGTACCAACCAATTAAATTAGTACTTTTTTGTGTTAAACTCTGAATTGAACGAAATCCAATGGTCATTAGTTCAGTTTTTTTTTTGCTAATACTTTTTTTAATTTAATTTGTATACAATGACAACGTAAAGTTTTTTTACACTGTCAATCAATCATAAATTGTCAAACAGTAAAAGTGTAGTTTAGGGACGTAAGACTCGAACCAATAATTCGATGAATTTGAAAATTCGAACCAACCAATTAAATTGGTTAGTTTTTTTTGTTCGGCTCCGATGTGAACCAAACCCGCTGGTCATTAGTTCAGTTATTTTTTTCTTTTTTTTTTTGCTAATACTTTTTTTTAATTTAATTTGTATACACTGGCAGTGAAATGTTTTTTACACTGTCAGCCAATCATAAATTGGCAAACAATAAAAGTATAGTTTAGGGACGTAAGACTTGAACCAATAATTCGATGAATTTGAAAATCGAACCAATCAATTAAATTGGTTCCTTTTTTTTTTTGTTCGGCTCCGACGTGAACCAAACCCAATGGTCATTAGTTCGGTTTTTTTTTTGCGGATACTTTTTTAATTTAATTTGTATACGCTGACAGTGTAAAGTTTTTTAAAATTGTCAACCAATCTTAAATTGGAAAACAATAAAAGTATAGTTTAGGGTCGTAAGACTTGAACCAATAATTCGATGAATTTGAAAATCCAAACCAACCAATTAAATGGGTCCTTTTTTTTTGTTAGGATCTCAATTGAACCAAACCCAATTGTCACTAGTTCGGTTATTTTTTGTTTTTTTGCTAATACTTTTTTTTAAATTTAATTTGTATACACTGGAAGTGTAAAGTTTTTTTACACTGTCAACCAATCATAAATTGGCAAATAGTAAAAGTATAGTTTAGGGACGTATGACACGAACCAATAATTCAATGAATTTGAAAATCGAACCAACCAAGTAAATTGGTTCTTTTTTTTTTTTCGGCTCCGATGTGAACCAAACCCAATGGTCATTAGTTTGGTTTTTTTTATGCTGATACTTTTTTTTAAATTTAATTTGTATACCTGACAGTGTAAAGGTTTTTACGTTGTCAACCAATCATAAATTGGCAAACAGTAAAAGTATTGTTTAGGGTAGTAAGACTCGAACCAATTATTCGACGAATTTGAAAATCTGAACCAACCAATTAAATTACTTCTTTTTTTTTGTTCTACTCCGAAGTGAACCAAACTCAATGGTCATTAGTTCGTTTTTTTTTTTGTTTTTTTTTGCTGATACTTTGTTTTTAATTTAATTTATATATGCTGACAATGTAAAGTTTTTTTGCATTATCAACCAATTATAAATTGGCAAACAGTTAAAGTATAGTTGTCATGTTCTTGATTGTTTAATTTTTATATACTTGTATTTTAATGTATATATAATTTAATAGTTTAAAATTTAATAATTTATATATTTTTAATTTATATGTTTTTTTTAATATTTTCTGGTTCGAACCGAATCAAACCAAACCAATTTTAACTGGTTCGAATATTGTTATTGACTTTTTTAAGTTTATAATTTTTTTTTGTTTTTTAAATTTTTTTAGCAGGAAATTTATCAAAGCTATGGTGTTATTCAAATAAGTTTTGGGTCATAGGACTCGAACCAATAATTCGATGAATTTGAAATTCCGAACCAACCAATTAAATTAGTACTTTTTTTGTGTTCGACTCTGAATTGAACAAAATCCAATGGCCAATAGTTTAGTTTTTTTTATAATACTTTTTTTAATTTAATTTGTATACACTGATTGTGTAAAGTTTTTTTTACACTGTCAACCAGTCATGAGTTGTCAAATAGTAAAAGTATAGTTTAGGGACGTAAGACTCGAACCAAAAATTTGATTAATTTGAATATTAGGACCAACCAATTAAATTGGTTCTCTTTTTTTTTTGTTTAGCTCCGATGTGAACCAAACCCAATGGTCATTAGTTCGGTTTTTTTTGTTTTTTTCTGCTGATACTTTTTTTAATTTAATTTGTATACGCTGATAGTGTAAAGTTTTTTTACCCTATCAACCAATCATAAATTAGCAAATAGTAAAAGTATAGTTTAGGGACGTATGACTCGAACCAATAATTCGATGAATTTGAAAATCCGAACCAACCACTAAAATTGGTTCTTTTTTTTTTGTTCGATGCTGAATTGAACCAAACCCAATTTTCATTAGTTTGATTATTTTTTTGGTTTTTTTTATGATACTTTTTTAATTTAATTTGTATACGCTGACAGTGTAAAGTTTTTTTACACTGTCAACCAATCATAAATTGGCAAACAGTAAAAGTATAGTTTAGGGACGTATGACTCGAACCAATAATTCGATGAATTTGAAAATCCGAACCAACCAATTAACCTATATATAATTTAATAGTTTAAAATTTAATATTTTATATATGCTTTTATAAATATATTTTTTAATATTATCCGGTTCGAACTGAATCAAACCAAACCAATTTTAATTGGTTCGAATATTATTTTTGACTTTTTAAAAGCTTAAATACTTTTTTTATAATTTTTTTAGCTTGGAAAGGTAGCAAAGCAACCGTGTTCTTCGAAAAAGTTTAGGGTCGTAAGACTCGAATCAATAACTCGAAGAATTTTAAAATCCAAACCAACAAATTAAATTGGTTTGTATTTTTTTTTTCTTATTTGTGTACGACTCCGAATTGAACCAAACCCAATGATCATTAGGTCGGTTATTTTGGAACTGAACCATGTACTCTACTTTAATATTTGTATATATTTTAATATTCAATATGTATGTCACTTTATCAATTGATAACTTTTCTTCTACTGTTTCTGTAACAGTAGAAGGAGTTGTCAACCGGAGGATTATTTTGGCTTATTTAAATTTATTTATTTATTTTTTAAACTTACATTTTGTTGGATTTAGCTACCGTGTTCTTCGAAAAAGTTTAGAGTCGTAAGACTCGAACCAATAATTCGATGAATTTTAAAATCCGTACCAACCAATTAAATTTTTTTTTTGTGTTATGTTCTGAATGGAACCAACTCCACTAGTCATTAGTTTAGTTAATTTTGGTTTTTTTTTGCTAATACTTTTTTTAAATTTAATTTGTATACACTGGCAGTGTAAAGTTTTTTTACACTTTCAATCAATCATAAATTGGCAAACAGTAAAAGTATAGTTTAGGGAAGTCAGACTCGAACCAATTATTCGATGAATTTGAAAATCCGAACCAACCAATTAAATTAGTTCTTTTTTTGTTCGGATCCGATGTGAACCAAACCCAATGGTCATTAGTTCGGTTTTTTTTTTGCTGATACTTTTTTTGATTTAATTTGTATACATTGAGAGTGTAAAGTTTTTTTTTACTGTCAACCAATCATAAATTGGCAAACTGTTAAAGTATAGTTGTCATGTTCTTGATGGTTTAATTTTTATATACTAATATTTCAATGTATATATACTTTTATAATTTAAAATTTAATATTTTATATAATTTTTTATTTATATAAATATTTTTGTAATATTTTTCGGTTCAAAGTGAATCAAACCGAACCAATTTTAATTGGTTCGAATATTTTTATTGACTTTTATAAGTTTATAATTTTTTTTGTTTTTAAATTTTTTTAGACAGGAAATGTAGCTAAGCTATGGTGTTCTTCGAAAAAGTTTATGGTCGTAAGACTCGAACCAATAATTCGGTTAATTTGAAAATTCGAACCAACCAATTAAATTAGTTCTTTTTTTTTGTACGGCTCCTATGTGAACCGAACACAATGGTCATTAGTTCGGTTTTTTTTTGTTTTTTTAATACTTTTTTTTAATTTAATTTGTATACCCTGACATTTTAAAAATTTTTTACACTATCAACCAATCAGAAATTTGCAAACAGTAAAAGTATAGTTTAGGGAAGTAAGACTCGAACCAATTATTCGATGAATTTGAAAATCCAAACCAACCAATTAAATTAGTTCTTTTTTTTTTGTTCAGCTCTGATGTGAACCAAACCCAATGGTCATTAGTTCGATTTTCTTTGCTGATACTTTTTTTTAATTTAATTTGTATACACTACAGTGTAAAGTTTTTTTTACAGTCAACCAATCATAAATTTGCAAACAGTTAAAGTTTAGTTGTCATGTTTTTTATGGTTTAATTTTTATATACTTATATTTTAATGTATATATACTTTAATAGTTTAAAATTTAATATTTTATATATTTTATATATATATATATATTTAATATTTTCTGGTTCGATCCGACTCAAACCAAACCAATTTTAATTGGTTCAAATATTGTTATTGACTTTTTTAAGTTTATAATTTTTTTTTTGTTTTTAAATTTCTTTAGCTAGGAAATGTAGGAAAGCTATGGTGTTCTTCGAAAAAGTTTAGGGTCGTAAGACTTGAACCAATAATTCGATAAATTTGAAAATCCTAAACAACCAATTAAATTAGTTCTTTTTTTTGTTCGGCTCCGATGTGAACCAAACACAATGATCATTAGTTTGGTTATTTTTTTGTTTTTTTTTCGAATACATTTTTTTTAATTTAATTTCTATACCCTGACATTTTACAATTTTTTTACAGTATCAACCAATCAGAAATTGGCAAACAGTAAAAGTATTGTTGTCTTGTCCTTGATGGTTTAATTTTTATATACTTATATGTTAATGTATATATAATTTAATATTTTAAAATTGAATATTTTTTATATTTTTTATTTAGATATATATATTTTTAATATTATCCGGTTCGAACCGAATCAAACCAAACCAATTTTAATTGGTTTGAATATTGTTATTGATTTTTTTAAAAGTATAAATATTTTTTTTGGGTGTTTAAATTTTTTTAGTCAGGAAAGGTAGCAAAGCTACCGTGTTCTTCGAAAAAGTTTCGGTTCGTAAGACTCGAACCAATAATTCGATGAATTTTAAAATCCAAACCAACAAATTAAATTGGTTTGTATTTTTTTCCTTTTTTGTGTAGGGCTCCGAATTGAACCAAACCCAATGGTCATTAGGTCGGTTATTTTGGAACCGAACCAATTACTATACTTTAATATTTATATATATTTTAATATTCAATATGTATATCATTTTATCAATTGATAACTTTTCTTCTACTGTTCCTGTAAGAGTAGAAGGAGTTGTCAACCGGTGGATTATTTTGGATTATTTAAATTTATTTATTTATTAAACATATATTTTGTTGGATTTAGCTACCGTGTTCTTCGAAAAAGTTTAGGGTCGTAACACTGAAACCAATAATTCAATGAATTTTAAAATCCGTACCAACCAATTAAATTGGTTTTTTTTTTGTGTTCGGCTCTGAATGGAACGAAATCCAATGGTCATTAATTCGGTTATTTTTTGGTTTTTTTTGCTAATACTTTTTTTAATATAATTTGTATATACTAGCAGTGTAAAGTTTTTTTACAATATCAACCAATCATAAATTGGCAAACAGTAAAAGTATAGTTTACGGACGTAATACTCAAACCAATAATTCGATGAATTTGAAAATCTGTACCAACCAATTAAATTAGTTCTTTTTTTTGTTCGGCTCCGATGTGAACCAAACCCAATGGTCATTAGTTCGGTTTTTTTTTTTTATGAAACTTTTTTTAATTTAATTTGTATACACCGACATTGTAAAGTTTTTTTTATAGTCAACCAATCATAAATTGGCAAACAGTTAAAGTATATTTGTCATGATTTTGATGGTGTAATTTTTATATACTTATATTTTAATGTATATATACTTTAATAGTTAAAAATTTAAAATTTTATATATATTTTATTTATATATATATATATTTAATATTTTCTGGTTCGAACCGAATCAAACCGAACCAATTTTAATTGGTTTGAATATTGTTATTGACATTTTTAAGTTTATAATTTTTTTTTGTTTTAAAATTTCTTTAGCCAGGAAATGTAGGAAAGCTATGATGTTCTTTGAAAAAGTTTAGGGTCGTAAGACTCGAACCAATAATTCGATGAATTTGAAAATCCGAAACAACCAATTAAATTAGTTTTTTTTTGTTCGACTCCGATGTGAACCAAACCCAATAGTCATAAGTTCGGTTATTTTTTTGTTTTTTTTCGAATACATTTTTTTAATTTAATTTGTATACCCTGACATTTTACAATTTTTTTACAGTATCAACCAATCAGAAATTGGCAAACAGTAAAAGTATTGTTGTATTGTTCTTGATGGTTTAATTTTTATATACTTATATGTTAACCTATATATAATTTAATAGTTTAAAATTTAATATTTTATATATGTTTTTATATATTTTTTTTAATATTATCTGGTTCGAACTGAATCAAATCAAACCAATTTTAATTGGTTGAAATATTATTTTTGACTTTTTAAAAGTTTAAATATTTTTTTTATAATTTGTTTTAGCTTGGAAAGGTAGCAAAGCTACCGTGTTCTTCGAAAAAGTTTAGGGTCGTAAGACTCGAACCAATAATTCGACGAATTTTAAAATCCAAAACAACAATTTAAATTGGTTTGTATTTTTTTTCTTATTTGTGTACGGCTCCGAATTGAACCAAACCCAATGATCATTAGGTCGGTTATTTTGGAACTGAACCAAGTACTATACTTTAACATTTGTATATATTTTAATATTAAATATATGCGACACCCTAAACTAGGGTCATCACATGGTTACCCGTTTGCGGAAATAAAACTTAATTTGCTGGTTGCTTTCGGAAAACGTTTTTTTCAACGTTTATCTCTTCAAAATATGGTGATAATTTTTTTTTCCTTTTCTTTTAACCTCATAACCACCTTTTAACCTCATAATGTATATAAGTCCTCCAACTATACTACCTCATATGTTTTCTCACATAAATCATAATCAACTTATTTCTCAAAACATAACATTACCTAAGCTGGTCGTAACTAACGGACACTACAACCGACAAAAGCAGCAACAACATGCCTCGAACTAAACAACCTTCTTCTTCTTGTAGAGATCATACCCCTTGTACAACTCTGATATCACTACAACATTTTTCGCTTTAGGCAACACTAATCTTGCCAACAGTTGAAAAACTGTTCCCTAAACATGGAATAAGCAACAATTTTTTGATTGTAGCTGATATTATGTATATTTTAAATCTCTTTTAAAAATAAAATATAAAACTGTTGCCTATCTATATTAGCCAACGCTCTTAAAACCGTGGATGGATTATTGGGAGCATATTTTACTGTGTTGAGATTTTAGAGAATGGTTCTAATAATAATTACTTAATTAGATCATTCCCGCTGAACCTCTGTTTTGCCGGGTTTTTTGTTTTATCAAATTTTCTTTTGAAAATTTTGCTTTATGCACTGAGCGCGAAGTTGTTTCCAACACCTCAGAACACGTTTCCAAATCCCCAACTCCTTTATCTCCATCGTCTCCCTCTCTCAACTCTGCAAGCTACTTTTGGTTTCTCAAATATTTACTCATTCAGGTATGAGTTTCATTCCTTAATTCCTTAATTTTTGTCCCTTTATTCCTTCACAGAAACGAGAATTGTAACCCTACAATTATAAGAATCAAAGTTTTTCTTTTTCCTTTTTTGATTGCAATAATAAGAATCAAGGTTTTCCTTCTTTTTAGATTGCAATAGTAATAATCAAAGTTTTTCGTCACTTCTTTTTGAATCGTGTTGCAATGACACGTCAGACTCGTCACCTTGACGCAAACGGACTCACCGATGACGATGTCGTCATGTTGGATGGCATCGCCGTAGTAATTGGAGTGGCGGTTTCGGTGACGGCGGAGATGAGGTTGAATGTAAGGAAGAAACAAGGTTTCTCGAGCGGCAGCGACAGTGAATTATAGTGGTTTTCTTGTGCATTGATGGATTCTTGAGTTTTAAGGTCCAGCAGTAACATAGGTAGATTAACATTGAAATTCTGAATTTCTGTATTTAAGTGAGTGTTTCTGTATTTGATTGTGTCTAAGATTTTTTTTTCACTGAAATTCTTAACTATGTCCACCTTATAATCAAGTACTGCTAGAAATATCCTATGTAAATTTTGATGTCTATTGATCCGAGGATTAACTATTGTGAGCAATCTGAGGATCCTACAACAGCAAGTCTGCAAGAGGAATAAAAATAAGCTGGAATTCTTAGTCCAGTGGTGGGATTTCCAATTGTGTATCTCTGTAAACAAGTTCCTGTCCATTTTCGCTTATTCAAATTCGGATTTCATGTTTTCTTTCTTTGTTTCTTTTTAATTATTATATTCAAATAAACATAAAGTGGGATGTGTCATGATATTTGTAGTTGCAAATGACAGGCAAATAGGCTTTTCATTTCTGTTCTCTGAAGGAGAAAATCATGAGTTGAGTGCTTCACAAATAGTGGATTCTCATTCTTTTCCACAACATTTCTTTGGATTGGAAAAAGAAGTTAGCCTTGCTCCAGCTGCAATAGTAGAATCTCGAAAGGAATCTTTCTATGTAATTAAGACGACTGGACTACAATAGGAAGCCAAGGCCAATGTCTCCTGCACTTGGTTAATGCATGATTATTGATAATTAAACCAAGTTTTAATTAGTTAGCAATTTAATTCTCTTGCTTTGAATATAGAGATATTTTTTAACATCTGACCTGCTTCTGCTTGCAAACCTTTGATATTTTTTGCAGTAGCTAAAAGTAAAAGCAAGGCCAATCTTCCGAAAGAAAATCAAGATCCAAATTTTGATAAAAACCCTTCTAAGCCATTGTGATGGCTAGAGATTCCCTAAAGAAAAGACAAGAAAATGCTAGAGTGCAGGCAGAAATACAGAAGCTAGACAATGAAGTGAATGAAGTGAAGCTCATAAATGAAGAAGAAAAACTGATTATTCAGGACCTAGAATTGACACTGACAAAAAGCAGGAGAAAAATAGAAAAGTGCAGGAGGTTAGCGGAGGCTCAATGTTCTTACAGGACGATGCTAGAGAAGATGATTAGAGATGCTATGCACCACTAAGAAGAGCAGTCACCAGAACTGAAATGATGTCTTTCTTCAGGTTTTTTTTGGACCTTGACATATAGTTTATAAATTATTATTTTTTTGTGTAGGAGTGTCATTTATATGGAACAAATAAGATTGAACCAGGATGCAACTAATGCACTGATCGCTAGACTTGAAGCACATAGGTGCGTTATCCAGTCTATCCTTTTAATCAACGTTTTGGCAATTGAAGTTGTTCTTAATTTCTTTGGATTCAATATTCATTAGATTTATGGACATTGTGACCCATCTTTTTTATCTTTTTGTTTTTTTAATTTATATTTGTTTCAGAACCAAAAGTTTGTAGATGATCTTCTCAATTTGGGAAGTGTGAGTGACCGAATCTAGATCATTCGGTGAATGACTGAACCGTCCATATTATTTGGGTGATTGCAGCTAATCTTTTCATTGAAAAAATCTCATTCATTCCCTGGATGTCTGCAGTTATTTAATGCACACATTATTACCATGGATGTTGGAAGGACTGTCCTGTGTCTCTGTGTGCCACTGATGGATTGAGGAATAAATGAAAGGTGGAAGGGAGTGAGCCGATAGATAATACATTAGTGAGCTAATATATAGGTTTTTAAATGCTAGTCATGTTGAATTGGGGCTAACATTAATGTTGCTAAGTGGGCACTGCCACTTGATTGAGCGGTTGTTTTTTGAGTCTTCTAAAAACAGGTAAGTTATTTTTTCTGGCTCTCAGCTATATTTTTGTCTAAGTCCCTTTATATCCCTGCTTATGTTGTTTTAATTTATCAGGTAGAGACGACAGTTTGAAAATGCAAACCTGTGAGGAGCTAGTAAACAATTGTCCTCAGCTAACTTCTTTATATCTTAGAGGTTGTAAGCTACATGATTATCAAGTTTGTGTAATGGTTAAGGTATATTCTTTAGAGGTTCTTAACTATTACAGTCTCTTGTTAATCCTGGGTAAATTTTCTTATGTTAAATTTATTTATTAGAGAATGTTTCCCTCGATATATAGTGTTTAATTTATGCATTTTTCTTAGTAACTTGTTTATGACAGCAGACTTATGTTATTGGTATTTTGTTGACGTGTGCTTTGAAGCCACCATTCTCATTTGAAGTTTGAATTAATTTTAGATTAGATGGAATTCTCCAATTCTCACTTTTATCACTGAATAAAAAACTCATTTTAAGGACTATTATTAAGTTCAACTGTTCATGCAGGGATTTCAGAAACTGCAATATGTTGATTTTTCTACATCCTATTCAATCACTGTAAGCTTCTTAAGGTAAATTTTTAATCTTCAAATCCACCCTGGTTATAAATATGAGCTTAACTTTGGATTGTTATATTTCCATTGCACTTTTTACTCCCAAAAATCAGCTTGAGTTGAGGTTAAAGGAAGTTGGTGAACTTTTTCACCCTGCAAGTCTTGATGGAGTATGATAGTCCATATGATGGCTTTATAATGATATAATAATAATTATTATTAATAATAATAGTAATACAATGATATATGACTTTAAATCTATTGGGTTCTTGTTAAATGCCAATTCACTTATTACTTTTTAATATTTAAACTTCATGGACTTCTTGCTCATAAAACTTCTTGAAAAATTCTTGTTACTGAACTGAAAATATGTCTCTCTATCTGAATTTTTTGTTTATTTCATTTCTTTGCTTTTTCTTACATTTTAAGCATAGAATAAATATTTCACGTATCATTGAAATTAATTTGCATAGACCTAACTTTCTGATGTTAAGTCTAATTTTTTTCAACTTCTAGCCACTTAATTAGTGGTTTACATATTATGGCATATAACGGAATTTTGAAGTTTTCTTTCAGGAACTACTAAAATATATTTATACCAGTTAATGAATCGTAAAACTGAAAAGTTCTTTGAGGTTTCATGTGTCACATTTTTCAAATATCCTTCCATTTCTTATGTGATTTTGAAATTTATGCTTTACTGAAATTAAAAATAGTTTGATTTATGTTTTTAACAGCAGTCATGGTGTTTCTGATACATGGAAATTGCTTGCACCTGCTTCATCGCTGCTAACATATAGGCTTAGAAATATAATAAGATAAGAAGCAAAACTTATACATTAAGAAAGCAAAAACTTGTGAAAGAAGAAAGCTTGAAAGCTTTAGGCGGTGGATAATTAATTTGAAGCTGGAAGAATGGAAAATCAAAGGAGCAATGCGACTGGTGCAGAGATTTTTGACCATATGTAGCTGTATAGTACAGCTATACAAAGAGCAACCTTGATGGGGACAATTTGGTGTTGATTAGAATCTCATCCTAAAAGAGAGTTTTGTTTGTTTTACTGGAATATAATTTTAGTTAACATAACTTTACTTTTATGAACTTTTAGTAAAAGAATCCTTCATATAGTTGCTAATGTAGTACTGCTGACTTGATGATCTACATGGTCTAGGAGAATCGTCAATCCAGTACTGCTGCCTTTCCAAACTCGTTTTCCCTTCTTTCTTTTTTTTACTTGTATCTTATTCGTATTTAGAACACACTTCATATTTCCTTGCTTTTGTCTTTGTATTCGTAGCTTTAGATATGTGATTTGTGTAGAAAAAAATACTGATACTACAGTCTGCAACTCTGAATCCTCATTGCAGGGGATGATGTTGTTCCATATTTAACAGAATGTATGAGACTTTGATTAAATCCTTGGTTGGTTGAGTATCTGGGTTGTTCTGTACATTTTGTTGCTGTTTCTACATTAGAACTATCATTAACATCATTACTTAAAATTATGCATTCATGACTTATCCACTTCTGTTCACCACCATCTCCATTTCATTGATGGGGATTATTCTGACACAAGACCACCATTGCCGTTATCCTTAATTTCTTAAGTAGAATGCAAAGAAGGTGTGGATAATGATGCACTTGTGACATTTTACTTTGTTATGCTTGTGTAATACTCCCTTCGGTCCACAATATAAGAAACAAATGAGTCCTTTTTTTGGTCAAGAATATAAGAAACATGCATAAATTTTCACATATATTAAATGCTAATTTCCAACATTGCCCTTATTAATTATTGTCATTAATTATAGGCTATCAAATATTAATTAAAATTAGAAGGGGTGTTTTTGGAAATTTATATGAGTATCAATTACAATTAACTCATTCTAATACATTTCATTTGTCTTTGTGTTTTAGGGTTTTATTTCTTATATTGTGAACCGGAGGAAGTATTAGTGACACGTTTACTAGAGTAAGGTAGACCATTGCCAAAATTGTCACTAAGTAATTAACATGCATGCATGCCTATAATCTTTGTGGATGTTTTTCTTTTGGATTTTCGAAGAAAACTATTATGTGCCACTTAAGGAAATTAATTTAGTCATCTATATTTTGGAGTTATATATGTTAGACTCAAGACAAATTGATATGATTATATATACTAGTGTTTTTTGCACACATGTTGAATCGTTGCCTATTTATTCTACAACAATTACAAGAATGTCCTTTAAAGTTGTTTTAACCATTTTCTATTTAATTTGCCCACGATTAAATAAATATCGCCAATATTATATGACAATTGGATGAAATGTCTAACAACATTAAAAAAAATCGTTGCCTATACCATTTATCAATAGTTAAATAAATGTTACCTATAATATTTGCCAACACTTAAATAACTGTGGCTGAAACATCTAACAACAGTTAAGAAACCGTTGCCTCAACCATAAGAATGAAAATTGTTGCCAATGGACGATCTAAAAAACCGTTGCCTATTCCCCCAATTTAGGCAACGGTTATTGATATACCGTGGCCTTAAGCAAAAAACCGTTGACTATGGGAATAGGCAACGGCCACCTAGAGAACACTTTTTTAACCGTTCCCAAACTGTTGCCTAAGGTTTAGGCAATGGTTTTCATTCTTTTAGGAACGGTTTTTCGTTGTTGCCTAAACTAGAAAATGTTGTAGTATGGTTGTAAGGGTGAGACGCCAATATATGGATTTATCACCATAACTAAATGCACAACACAAAAGAAGGCACATACACATATACATGTCTATAACAACGTACTCATTCATATTAGATCACATCTTTTATCAATGGGTTTCACACCCCAAACATCAACGTTGGAAAACTATGCATGAACACTTCAATATATCATCTAAACATTCATACTTAATCTCATGAGATATCTCCAACCTCTTGATGAGTTGATCAGACTCGATTGCCACAGGCACACCGCCACAGGCACTCCCATCGCACACTATCCAACATCGTGGCACAGTGATAACAATCTGAGATAAGGCCTCATTGTCCAAACCCTGGGCACAATGAGAACATCTTTATATGATCTACCCTGACGCTGCAAGGTAATCCCTCTTTTGATTATGGCACGTCTGCCAAATGCATGCAAGAAAACATTTTATTCTCAACACTTTTCTTTGTGCTATATCTTTGTTTGTCAAAGCTCTCAAAAACTTACGACTTAACATCTTATGAAACATCTTTACATCTTTTATTAACAACACAGGACCTCAAAGTCCGAGTGCTCAATCACGAAGCCCCTAGACCTTGCAATCAGTCTTAGGTTCGTGGTAGTAGAAAACAACTTAAAACGTTTTAACTTCTTTAAATATATGCCTAGTTTACAACCTAACGAACCTCAATACCCCGACGTCTCGGTTATTGAGTTCCATATCTTTTACATCTTTTTACATCGTTTTACATCTTTTACATCTTTTTACATCTTTTACATCTTTTTACATCTTTTCTGTCTGTGAAAAACAAATCCAAAATAGGATAACGTCATAAGAATACTAGTACCCCGACATCTCGGTTACTAAGTTCTATATCACCCTTTACGTCATTAAATAAAACTCATTTACCGAAAATTCTATCTACTTGAAATTCGTTTATAAAACGTCAATTCATAAAAAATCCACTTTTCCTTTGGAAACACATTTTTTCTAAAATAACATCAAATCATCAACACTTCTTTTTATTGAAACTTCAACTCTAATAAATCAATTCAAATTAAATCTCTTTTCAACATAAGTACTGCTGTTTTTAAACTCTCACCGTAAATAATTTTGAAACTTGCCGCCGTTTAGCATTTTCAAACGTCTTTAAGTCAAACTTTGACATTTCTTCTAAAATAATTTTCTTATATAATAAATAAAGTCTTTTCGAATATTAATATCACAAAATCAATTTTTATAATATTTCGGAATTTCTTGTGTAAAAATTAGCAGTACTAAAAAAATTTCAAGGTTACGCTCTCACCGTGACTAATAAACTTCTTTTACACTAATAAATCATTAAAATAATAATATTTCTCAAAACTCATTAGTTTTCCAAAATCATATTTTCCTCTACTATTATATTCCAACATTCCCCATAAAATGTTGAATATAACTTTCACAGCTTATTAAATCTTTTATTTACTTAATCGGTTGTGCACTGACCACTGTCAGGCCTCTCAAACAACACTCACAAACAACATTCAACAACATCATCATAATTATATCCCCAGGCAGATCATGCATCATAACAGCATAATATACTACTGCAGATAATTAAAAGCAGATCGATCACCGATACACAGATAAACAACACATCGTAAACAACATAAACAATTAATCACAAACCACATATAAATCATATAAGTCACACTAAAAGTAAATAGTTATAGAGAAAATCCCTCAGGTAAGCTCCCCTTACCTCTTGAATACTCAACTAACGTTTTCAAACAACCTCCCGATTTAATCCGGTTTCCTCTGTCGGCTTTAGGTCAAACCAACCCTATTGATTCCTTCAAACGAATTGCAACCAAAATAAATCAAATCAAACAACAACATACTTAGCTCATGAGGGTTAGGTTTCGTCCAAGGGCTGACTTTTAGGGTTCAAAATCCTTAAAGTTTCTAATCATGATTAAGTCATAGATTAATGGTCCTTAATTAACCTAAATCATAGGTTAGTGACTAAACAACTAAGTTTCAAACTCAAAACTTCCTAACTCTTCTATACCAAGATTCGGCCTCAACATGTTTATAGGGCTAGGGTTCTTAGTTTAATAAACCAACTTGGATTTATAAGGCATACATACTAAGAGTTTGATTTATAAGATCATTAAGGAAAACTATGAACAAAAACTCATTAAATCTCACCCACTTAGGGTTCGGCCAACATAGAGATTTTTGAGTAAAGATTTTCATTTTAATAATCCATCATGGATTAGAGTGTGAAGACATACATGCCATATAGAATACATGATCATACATGACAACACATGAACAAAACTCTACCAAACCTATTCTAATAGATTCGGCCAAGGCTAGGTTTTTAAGAAATAAATTTTTGATTACATCATGCTCTTGGATTTAGATATTAATATTCATGATATCAAGAAGATTGAAAGTGGTTTCATCATCATGTGATTTTTCTAGAATTTATTATGACTTTTCAAAGTTCTAGGGTTAGAAACTTTAAAGTGGTGAACAACTATGATATAAGCCTTGAATCAAGAAACTTGATAAAAAACATAGGCATGATTAAGAAAGAAGATTAGGATTTACCTCTTGAATATAAATGACAAAGGAAATCCAAGAAACTTGCTTCACAAATCTATCACTAAAGAACTCATGAACTTAGGGTTTTGAACAAAAAGGCATTAGAAACTAAGTGAAAGGTGAGGAAGGGTATTTATAGAGCTTGCTTGCACCATCTTAGTAAGGATCTAGAAGTGATGAGTTGTCTTGCTAAAAGGATTAAAATGCAAATACTTCCTAGGGACCATTTTGCAAAGATTCCATAAGTTTAAGGACTAGTTTGCAATTTGCAAATAAATTGTCATGATGACTTTTTACCACATTTAATGCAAACTTATCTTGAATATTTTGGGCTGAATTTGTGTCATAGATATTTTTAAGACAAATCATGAAAGTTGAAGAAAAATCAAGAATGATGTAGAATAATCAAGAATGATGTAGAAAATTGTGGAACACTCTAGAAAAGCTTGGTTCATCCAACAACAAATGAGGGAAGCCTTCAATACCTCATGGGCTTGCGCATGGGATTGGCAAATTTGGGCTTGGATTCATTTTTGTGGGGCCCACTTGAAGATTTAAGCATTAAGCTTGACATTAAGCATTAAGCTTGACATAGGAAACTTGTATGGTTCCAAATGGGCTTCATGAAATTTAAGTCATGGGTAAGGAATTTGGGCTTCATGGCCACGTCCACTAATGGTCTTGGAACAAATATTTTGGCCCAATTCACTTAGAAAAACATAGAAACTAAATTAGGGACAAAAGGATAATTAACAGAAAGTTCAGGGACTTAAGCGTAAAATTTAGGAATTGTCACTATAACCCTATAGAACCTTCTAGACTTAAAAGTATGATTCATCCTCATGAATCATCTCAAAATCCTAAGATAAATCCTCTATCGGCTCTTAGAAACTCTGAAATCCACTCCGTCGTCTACCCAATTACATATTCCGCCCGTAAAACGTACATTATTTTATTTTTTTACCAAAATTTTCAAAACATCCAGTATCATAGCAAATACGATAAAAACATTTTTCATCTCTTTCACGAATTAAAATTAGGTTTTCTGAGCAGTAAACTTTTATTGTCAGTGAAAACACAGAAAACGGCAGACCGGCTTCCGTCTGAATTTTCAACCAAAAACTTCCCCGTAACCTTATGAAAATAAGTATAAAAAGGAAATGACCTTGGTTTATCCAAAATCATTTTCCAAGTCTCGGATAAAAATATATTTGTTTATATATTTATTACCGATATCACGAAGCAGCGAAAATCGGGGTGTTACAATATGTATGTCACTTTATCAATTGATAACTTTTATTCTACTGTTTCTGTAACAGTAGAAGGAGTTGTCAACCGGTGGATTATTTTGGCTTATTTAATTTTTTTTTTAAACTTACATTTTGTTGGATTTAGCTACCGTGTTCTTCGAAAAAGTTTAGAGTCATAAGACTCGAACCAATAATTCGATGAATTTTAAAATCCGTACCAAACAATTAAATTTGTTTTTTTTGTGTTATGCTCTGAATGGAACCAACTCCAATGGTCATTAGTTCAGTTAATTTTGGTTTTTTTTGCTAATACTTTTTTTAAATTTAATTTGTATACACCGGCAGTGTAAAGTTTTTTTACACTGTCAATCAATCATAAATTGGCAAACAGTAAAAGTATAGTTTAGGGAAGTCAGACTCGAACCAATTATTCGATGAATTTGAAAATCCAAACCAACCAATTAAATTAGTTCTTTTTTTGTTCGGCTCCGATGTGAACCAAACCCAATGATCATTAGTTCGGTTTTTTTTTGTTTTTTTATTGCTGATACTTTTTTTTGATTTAATTTGTATACATTGAGAGTGTAAAGTTTTTTTTACTGTCAACCAATCATAAATTGGCAAATGGTTAAAGTATATACTTATATGTTAACCTATATATAATTTAATAGTTTAAAATTTAATATTTTATATATGTTTTTATACATATATTTTTTAATATTATCCGGTTCAACTAAATCAAACCAAACCAATTTTAATTGGTTCGAATATTGGTTTTGACTTTTTAAAAGTTTAAATATTTTTTTTTATAATTTTTTTAGATTGGAAAGGTAGCAAAGCTACCGTGTTCTTCGAAAAAGTTTAGGGTCGTAAGACTCGAACCAATAATTCGATGAATTTTAAAATCCAAACCAACAAATTAAATTGGTTTGTATTTTTTTCTTTTTTTGTGTACTGCTCCGAATTGAACCAAACCCAATGGTCATTAGGTCGGTTATTTTGGAACCGAACCAATTACTATACTTTAAAATTTATATATATTTTAATATTCAATATGTATGTCATTTTATCAATTGATAACTTTTCTTCTACTGTTCCTGTAACAGTAGAAGGAGTTGTCAACCGGTGGATTATTTTGTATTATTTAAACTTATTTATTTATTTATTTATTAAACATATATTTTGTTGGATTTAGCTACTGTGTTCTTCGAAAAAGTTTAGGGTCGTAAGACTTAAACTAATAATTCAATGAATTTTAAAATCCATACCAACCAATTAAAATGGTTTTTTTTGGTGTTCGGCTCTGAATGGAACGAAATCCAATGGTCAATAGTTCGGTTTTTTTTTGGTTTTTTTTTTGCTAATACTTTTTTTAATATAATTTGTATATACTAGCAGTGTAAAGTTTTCTTACACTGTCAACCAATCATAAATTGGCAAACAGTAAAAGTATAGTTTAGGGACGTAATACTCGAACCAATAATTCGATGAATTTGAAAATCCGAACCAACCAATTAAATTAGTTCTTTTGTTATTCGGCTCCGATGTGAACCAATCCCAATGGTCATTAGTTCGGTTTTTTTTTCCTGATACTTTTTTTTAAATTTAATTTGTATACACTGATAGTGTAAAGTTTTTTTTTTTTTTTATAGTCAACCAATCATAAATTGGCAAACAGTTAAGGTATAGTTGTCATGTTTTTGATGGTTTAATTTTTATATACTTATATTTTAATGTATATATACTTTAATAGTTTAAAATTTAAAATTTTATATATTTTTTATCTACATATATATATTTAATATTTTTTGGTTCTAGCCGAATCAAACCGAACCAATTTTAATTGGTTCGAATATTGTTAATGACTTTTTGAAGTTTATAATTTTTTTTGTTTTTAATTTCATTAGCCAGGAAATGTAGGAAAGCTACGATGTTCTTCGAAAAAGTTTAGCGTCGTAAGACTTGAACCAATAATTCGATGAATTTTAAAATCCGAAACAACCAATTAAATTATTTTTTTTGTTCGGCTTCGATGTGAACCAAACCCAATGGTCATTAGTTCGGTTATTTTTTTGTTTTTTTTCTGATACATTTTTTTAATTTAATTTGTATACCCTGACATTTTTAAATTTTTTTACACTATCAACCAATCAGAAATTGGCAAACAGTAAAAGTATTGTTGTCTTGTTCTTGATGGTTTAATTTTTATATACTTATATGTTAACCTATATATAATTTAATAGTTTAAAATTTAAAATTTTATATATTATATATATATATATTTAATATTATCCGGTTCGAATCCAATCCAACCAAACCAATTTTAATTGGTTTGAATATTGTTATTGACTTTTTAAAAGTTTAAACATTTTTTTTAAAAAAATTTTTAGCTAGGAAAGGTAGCAAAGCTACCGTGTTCTTCGAAAATTTTTAGGGTCGTAAGACTCGAACCAATAATTCGATGAATTTTAAAATCCAAACCAATAAATTAAATTGGTTTGTATTTTTTTCTCTTTTTTGTGTACGACTCCGAATTGAACAAAACCCAATGGTCATTAGGTCGGTTATTTTTGCTATACTTTAATATTTATATATATTTTAATATTCAATATGTATATGACTTTATCAATTGATAACTTTTCTTCTACTATTCCTGTAATAGTAGAAGGAGTTGTCAACCGGTGTATTATTTTGGATTGTTTAAATTTATTTATTTATCTATTTATTAAACATATATTTTGTTGGATTTAGCTACCGTGTTCTTCGAAAAAGTTTAGGGCCATAAGACTCGAACTAATAATTCGTTGAATTTTAAAATCCGTACCAACCAATTAAATTAGTTCTTTTTTTTATTCGGCTCCGATGTGAACCAAACCCAATGATCATTAGTTCGGGTTTTTTTTTGTTTTTTTACTAATACATTTTTTAATACAATTTGTATACACTAGCAGTGTAAAGTTTTTTTACACAGTCAACCAATCATAAATTGGCAAATAGTAAAAGTATAGTTTAGGGACGTAATACTCGAACCAATAATTCGATGAATTTGAAAATCCGAACCAACCAATTAAATTAGTTCTTTTTTTGTTCGGCTCCGATGTGAACCAAACCCAATGGTCATTAGTTCGGTTTTTTTTTTTTTGCTTTTTTTACTGATACTTTTTTTTTATTTTAATTTGTATACACTGACAGTGTAAAGGTTTTTTTACAGTCAACCAATCATAAATTGGCAAACAGTTAAAGTATAGTTGTCATGTTTTTGACTGTTTAATTTTTATATACTTATATTTTAATGTATATATACTTTAATAGTTTAAAATTTAATATTGAATATATATTTTTATTTATATATACGTATATATATATATATATATATATATAAATTTAATATTTTCCGGTTCTAGCCGAATCAAACCGAACCAATTTTAATTGGTTCGAATATTGTTAATGACTTTTTTAAGTTTATAATTTTTTTTTGTTTTTAAATTTCCTTAGCCAGGAAATGTAAGAAAGCTACGATGTTCTTCGAAAAACTTTAGGGTCGTAAGACTCGAACCAATAATTCGATGAATTTGAAAATCCGAAACAACCAATTAAATTAGTTTTTTTTTTGTTCGGTTTCGATGTGAACCAAACCCAATGGTCATTAGTTCGGTTATTTTTTTGTTTTTTTTCTAATACATTTTTTTAATTTAATTTGTATACCCTGACATTTTTAAATTTTTTTACACAATCAACAAATCAGAAATTGGCAAACAGTAAAAGTATTGTTGTCTTGTTCTTGATGGTTTAATTTTTATATACTTATATGTTAACCTATATATTATTTAATAGTTTAAAATTTAAAATTTTATATATTTTATCTATATATATTTAATATTATCCGGTTCGAACCCAATCAAACCAAACCAATTTCAATTGGTTCGAATATTGTTATTGACTTTGTAAAAGTTTAAATATTTTTTTTGTAAATTTTTTTAGCTAGGAAAGGTAGCAAAGCTACCGTGTTCTTCGAAAATGTTTAGGGTCGTAAGACTCGAACCAATAATTCGATGAATTTTAAAATCCAAACCAGCAATTTAAATTGGTTTGTATTTTTTCTCTTTTTTGTGTACGACTCCGAATTGAACCAAACCCAATGGTCATTAGGTCGGTTATTTTGGAACCGAACCAATTACTATACTTTAATATTTATATATATTTTAATATTCAATATATATATCACTTTATCAATTGATAACTTTTCTTCTACTATTCCTGTAATAGTAGAAGGAGTTGTCAACCGATGTATTATTTTGGTTTATTAAATTTATTTATTTATTTATTTATTAAACATATATTTTGTTGGATTTAGCTACCGTGTTCTTGAAAAAGTTTAGGGTCGTAATACTCGAACCAATAATTCAATGAATTTTAAAATCCGTACCAACCAATTAAATTAGTTATTTTTTTATTCGGCTCGATGTGAACCAAACCCAATGATCATTAGTTCGGTTTTTTTCCGATACTTTTTTTTAATTTAATTTGTATACACTTGAGAGTGTTAAGTTTTTTTTATAGTCAACCAATCATAAATTGGCAAACAGTTAATGTATAGTTGTCATGTTTTCGATGGTTTAATTTTTATATACTTATATTTTAATGTATATATATTTTAATAGTTAAAAAATTAAAATTTAATATATTTTTTATTTGTATATATATATTTAATATTTTTTGGTTCGAACAGAATAAAATCGAACCAATTTTAATTGGTTCGAATATTGTTATTGACTTTTTTAAGTTTATAATTTTTTTAAAAAATTTCCTTATCCAGGAAATGTAGGAAAGCTACGATGTTCTTCGAAAAAGTTTAGGGTCGTAAGACTTGAACCAATAATTCGATGAATTGGAAAATCTGAAACAACCAATTAAATTAGTTTTTTTTTTTGTTCGGCTTCGATGTGAACCAAACCCAATGGTCATTAGTTCGGTTATTTTTTTGTTTTTTTTCTAATACATTTTTTAAATTTAATTTGTACACCCTGACATTTTTAAATTTTTTTACACTATCAACCAATCAGAAATTGGCAAACAGTAAAAGTATTGTTGTCTTGTTCTTGATGGTTTAATTTTTATATACTTATATGTTAACATATATATAATTTAATATTTTATATATTTTTTTATATATATATTTTTAATATTATCCGGTTCGAACCGAATCAAACCAAACCGATTTTAATTGGTTCAAATATTGTTATTGAATTTTTAAAAGATTAAATGTCTTTTTTAAAAAAAAAATTTAGGAAGGAAAGGTAGCAAAGCTACCGTGTTCTTCGAAAAAGTTTAGGGTCGTAAGACTCGAAACAATAATTCGATGAATTTTAAAATCCAAACCATAAAATTAAATTGGTTTGTATTTTTTCTCTTTTTTGTGTACGACTCCGAATTGAATAAAACCCAATGGTCATTAGGTCGGTTATTTTGGAACCGAACCAATTGCTATACTTATATATATATATATATATATATATATATATATATATATATATATTAATATTCAATATGTATATGACTTTATCAATTGATAACTTTTCTTCTACTATTCCTGTAATAGTAGAAGGAGTTGTCAACCGGTGTATTATTTTGGATTATTTAAATTTATTTATTTATTTATTTATTAAACATATATTTTGTTGGATTTAGCTACCGTGTTCTTCGAAAAAGTTTAGGGTCGTAAGACTCGAACTAATAATTCGTTGAATTTTAAAATCCGTACCAACCAATTAAATTAGTTCTTTTTTTTATTCGGCTCCGATGTGAACCAAACCCAATGATCATTAGTTCGGTTTTTTTTTGTTTTTTTTACTAATACATTTTTTAATACAATTTGTATACACTAGCAGTGTAAAGTTTTTTTACACAGTCAACCAATCATAAATTGGCAAATAGTAAAAGTATAGTTTAGGGACGTAATACTCGAACCAATAATTCGATGAATTTGAAAATCCGAACCAACCAATTAAATTAGTTCATTTTTTGTTCGGCTCCGATGTGAACCAAACCCAATGGTCATTAGTTCGGTTTTTTTTTTTTGCTTTTTTTACTGATACTTTTTTTTTATTTTAATTTGTATACACTGACAGTGTAAAGGTTTTTTTACAGTCAACCAATCATAAATTGGCAAACAGTTAAAGTATAGTTGTCATGTTTTTGACTGTTTAATTTTTATATACTTATATTTTAATGTATATATACTTTAATAGTTTAAAATTTAATATTGAATATATATTTTTATTTATATATACGTATATATATATATATATATATATATATATATATATATATATATATATATATAAATTTAATATTTTCCGGTTCTAGCCGAATCAAACCGAACCAATTTTAATTGGTTCGAATATTGTTAATGACTTTTTTAAGTTTATAATTTTTTTTTGTTTTTAAATTTCCTTAGCCAGGAAATGTAAGAAAGCTACGATGTTCTTCGAAAAACTTTAGGGTCGTAAGACTCGAACCAATAATTCGATGAATTTGAAAATCCGAAACAACCAATTAAATTAGTTTTTTTTTTGTTCGGTTTCGATGTGAACCAAACCCAATGGTCATTAGTTCGGTTATTTTTTTGTTTTTTTTCTAATACATTTTTTTAATTTAATTTGTATACCCTGACATTTTTAAATTTTTTTACACAATCAACAAATCAGAAATTGGCAAACAGTAAAAGTATTGTTGTCTTGTTCTTGATGGTTTAATTTTTATATACTTATATGTTAACCTATATATTATTTAATAGTTTAAAATTTAAAATTTTATATATTTTATCTATATATATTTAATATTATCCGGTTCGAACCCAATCAAACCAAACCAATTTCAATTGGTTCGAATATTGTTATTGACTTTGTAAAAGTTTAAATATTTTTTTTGTAAATTTTTTTAGCTAGGAAAGGTAGCAAAGCTACCGTGTTCTTCGAAAATGTTTAGGGTCGTAAGACTCGAACCAATAATTCGATGAATTTTAAAATCCAAACCAGCAATTTAAATTGGTTTGTATTTTTTCTCTTTTTTGTGTACGACTCCGAATTGAACCAAACCCAATGGTCATTAGGTCGGTTATTTTGGAACCGAACCAATTACTATACTTTAATATTTATATATATTTTAATATTCAATATATATATCACTTTATCAATTGATAACTTTTCTTCTACTATTCCTGTAATAGTAGAAGGAGTTGTCAACCGATGTATTATTTTGGTTTATTAAATTTATTTATTTATTTATTTATTAAACATATATTTTGTTGGATTTAGCTACCGTGTTCTTCGAAAAAGTTTAGGGTCGTAATACTCGAACCAATAATTCAATGAATTTTAAAATCCGTACCAACCAATTAAATTAGTTATTTTTTTATTCGGCTCCGATGTGAACCAAACCCAATGATCATTAGTTCGGTTTTTTTCCTGATACTTTTTTTTAATTTAATTTGTATACACTGACAGTGTTAAGTTTTTTTTATAGTCAACCAATCATAAATTGGCAAACAGTTAATGTATAGTTGTCATGTTTTCGATGGTTTAATTTTTATATACTTATATTTTAATGTATATATATTTTAATAGTTAAAAAATTAAAATTTAATATATTTTTTATTTGTATATATATATTTAATATTTTTTGGTTCGAACAGAATAAAATCGAACCAATTTTAATTGGTTCGAATATTGTTATTGACTTTTTTAAGTTTATAATTTTTTTAAAAAATTTCCTTATCCAGGAAATGTAGGAAAGCTACGATGTTCTTCGAAAAAGTTTAGGGTCGTAAGACTTGAACCAATAATTCGATGAATTGGAAAATCCGAAACAACCAATTAAATTAGTTTTTTTTTGTTCGGCTTCGATGTGAACCAAACCCAATGGTCATTAGTTCGGTTATTTTTTTGTTTTTTTTCTAATACATTTTTTAAATTTAATTTGTACACCCTGACATTTTTAAATTTTTTTACACTATCAACCAATCAGAAATTGGCAAACAGTAAAAGTATTGTTGTCTTGTTCTTGATGGTTTAATTTTTATATACTTATATGTTAACATATATATAATTTAATATTTTATATATTTTTTTATATATATATTTTTAATATTATCCGGTTCGAACCGAATCAAACCAAACCGATTTTAATTGGTTCAAATATTGTTATTGAATTTTTAAAAGATTAAATGTCTTTTTTAAAAAAAAAATTTAGGAAGGAAAGGTAGCAAAGCTACCGTGTTCTTCGAAAAAGTTTAGGGTCGTAAGACTCGAAACAATAATTCGATGAATTTTAAAATCCAAACCATAAAATTAAATTGGTTTGTATTTTTTCTCTTTTTTGTGTACGACTCCGAATTGAATAAAACCCAATGGTCATTAGGTCGGTTATTTTGGAACCGAACCAATTGCTATACTTTTATATATATATATATATATTAATATTCAATATGTATATGACTTTATCAATTGATAACTTTTCTTCTACTATTCCTGTAATAGTAGAAGGAGTTGTCAACCGGTGTATTATTTTGGATTATTTAAATTTATTTATTTATTTATTTATTAAACATATATTTTGTTGGATTTAGCTACCGTGTTCTTCGAAAAAGTTTAGGGTCGTAAGACTCGAACTAATAATTCGTTGAATTTTAAAATCCGTACCAACCAATTAAATTAGTTCTTTTTTTTATTCGGCTCCGATGTGAACCAAACCCAATGATCATTAGTTCGGTTTTTTTTTGTTTTTTTTACTAATACATTTTTTAATACAATTTGTATACACTAGCAGTGTAAAGTTTTTTTACACAGTCAACCAATCATAAATTGGCAAATAGTAAAAGTATAGTTTAGGGACGTAATACTCGAACCAATAATTCGATGAATTTGAAAATCCGAACCAACCAATTAAATTAGTTCTTTTTTTGTTCGGCTCCGATGTGAACCAAACCCAATGGTCCTTAGTTCGGTTTTTTTTTTTTTGCTTTTTTTACTGATACTTTTTTTTTATTTTAATTTGTATACACTGACAGTGTAAAGGTTTTTTTACAATCAACCAATCATACATTGGCAAACAGTTAAAGTATAGTTGTCTTGTTTTTGACTGTTTAATTTTTATATACTTATATTTTAATGTATATATACTTTAATAGTTTAAAATTTAATATTGAATATATATTTTTATTTATATATATATGTATATATATATATATATATTTAATATTTTCCGGTTCGAGGTTGCCATTTGCAATGAAATTGCTGCTAATGTCTCCTTTGCCGGGAGGTTTTGTAAGGGTTCCTTTCCCTCTAATGTTCATCAGTTGATGATCCTTAAGAAATTTAACATCAAGGTTAACCTTTCGAAGGCCCCATCCATTAAAGTAGTTACGTGGCTGCCCCCTAGCTTCAACTGGATTAAAGTAAATACTGATGGCGCTGCTAAGGGAGCTCCAGGTGTGGCAGGTTGTGGTGGTATTTTCAGAGGGGGAAACACTTCTTTTTTGGCTGTTTTGCTCTCAATGTTGGTGTCTCGTTTGCTTTCCATGCTGAATTACTTGGAGCTATTATTGCCATTGAACTGGCTCACAAGAATGGTTGGAAGAAGCTTTGGTTAGAATGTGACTCCTCTTTAGTAGTTAATGCCTTCAACTCTAATGGTATGGTCCCTTGGCATCTAAGGAATAGGTGGCTAAACTGTATTGCTCTTACTAGGGATATGTCCTTCTTTTGCTCTCATCTGTATAGGGAGGGTAATGCTTGTGCTGACAAGCTGGCCAATTTTGGTTTGCGTCTTGATGGTTTTTGTTGGTGGAGCTCATTGCCCTCCTTCTTATCAGAGGATTTTGGCAGAAATAGGATGAGTCTTCCTACTTTTAGATTTGATTAACTTTGTGGGTCAGGTTAATGCCCCCCCACGTTTCTGTTTTTCTTGTTTCTTCTTTTTTATCAATAAATTGGGTGTGCTGCAGATGATTGGCTTTGCTTGAGGTGCAAGCCTAGCTGGGATGTCTTGCTTGGCAGTGATGCTTTTGCACACATCTTTTGATTAAAAAAAAAAACCGAACCAATTTTAATTGGTTCGAATATTGTTAATGACTTTTTAAAGTTTATAATTTTTTTTGTTTTTAAATTTCCTTAGCCAGGAAATGTAAGAAAGCTACGATGTTATTCGAAAAACTTTAGGGTCGTAAGACTCGAACCAACAATTAGATGAATTTGAAAATCCGAAACAACCAATTAAATTAGTTTTTTTTTGTTCGGCTTCGATGTGAACCAAACCCAATGGTCATTAGTTCGGTTATTTTTTTGTTTTTTTCCTAATACATTTTTTAATTTAATTTGTATACCCTGACATTTTTAAATTTTTTTACACAATCAACCAATCAGAAATTGGCAAACAGTAAAAGTATTGTTGTCTTTTTCTTGATGGTTTAATTTTTATATACTTATATGTTAACCTATATATTATTTAATAGTTTAAAATTTAAAATTTTATATATTTTATATATATATATATATATAATATTATCCGGTTCGAACCAAATCAAACCAAACCAATTTTAATTGGTTCGAATACTGTTATTGACTTTGTAAAAGTTTAAATATTTTTTTAAAAATTTTTTTAGCTAGGAAAGGTAGCAAAGCTACCGTGCTCTTCGAAAATGTTTAGGGTCGTAAGACTCGAACTAATAATTCGATGAATTTTAAAATCCAAACCAGCAAATTAAATTGGTTTGTATTTTTTCTCTTTTTTGTGTACGACTCCGAGTTGAACCAAACCCAATGGTCATTAGGTCGGTTATTTTGGAACCGAACCA
Source organism: Sophora flavescens (assembly GCA_030762895.1). NCBI lineage: Eukaryota > Viridiplantae > Streptophyta > Magnoliopsida > Fabales > Fabaceae > Sophora > Sophora flavescens. Next base: position 205,661,447 of record CM061063.1, on the reverse strand, counting down.
GTTACTATACTTTAATATTTATATATATTTTAATATTCAATATGTATATCACTTTATCAATTGATAACTTTTCTTCTACTGTTCGTGTAACAGTAAAAGGAGTTGTCAACCGGTGGATTATTTTGGATTATTTAAATTCATTTATTTATTTATTTATTAAACATATATTTTGTTGGATTTAGCTACTATGTTCTTCGAAAAAGTTTAGGGTCGTAAGACTCGAACCAATAATTCGATGAATTTTAAAATTCGTACCAACCAATTAAATTGGTTTTTTTTTGTGTTCGGCTCCGATGTGAACCAAACCCAATGGTCATTAGTTCGGATATTTTTTTTTGCTAATACTTTTTCTTAATATAATTTGTATACACTAGCAGTGTAAAGTTTTTTTACACTGTCAACCAATCATAAATTGCCAAACAGTAAAAGTATAGTTTAGGGACGTAATACTCGAACCAATAATTCAATGAATTTGAAAATCCGAACCAACCAATTAAATTAGTTCTTTTTTTGTTCGGCTCCGATGTGAACCAAACCCAATGGTCATTAGTTCGGTTTTTTTTCCTGATACTTTTTTTTAATTTAATTTGTATACACTGACAGTGTAAAGTTTTTTTTATAGTCAACCAATCATAAATTGGCAAACAGTTAATGTTTAGTTGTCATGTTTTTGATGGTTTAATTTTTATATACTTATATTTTAATGTATATATATTTTAATAGTTTAAAATTTAAAATTTAATATATATTTTTATTTATATATATATTTAATATTTTTTGGTTCGAACCGAATAAAACCGAACCAATTTTAATTGGTTCGAATATTGTTATTGACTTTTTTAAGTTTATAATTTTTTTTAAATTTCCTTAGTCAGAAAATGTAGGAAAGCTACGATGTTCTTCGAAAAAGTTTAGGGTCGTAAGGCTTGAACCAATAATTCGATGAATTTGAAAATCTGAAACAACTAATTAAATTATTTTTTTTTGTTCGGCTTCGATGTGAACCAAACCCAATGGTCATTAGTTTGGTTATTTTTTTGTTTTTTTTAATACATTTTTTTAATTTAATTTGTATACCCTGACATTTTTAAATTTTTTACACTATCAACCAACAGAAATTGGCAAACAGTAAAAGTATTGTTGTCTTGTTCTTGATGGTTTAATTTTTATATACTTATATGTTAACATATATATATATATATATATATATATATATATTAAGCAAAAAGGAGTGCAGAAGCATCACTGCAGTGGAAATCATCCCAACTATGTTGGCACCAAAACCACTACCAATCATCTGCAGCACCCCAAAGTATTATTAAAAACAAAAGAAAGAAATACAAGAAAACATGGGGGGACATAGGACCTTACCCATGAGAAGAGGGGGGATTACAAGAATCTATAATGTTAACATATATATAATTTAATAGTTTAAAATTAAATATTTTATATATTTTTTTATATATATATTTTTTAATATTATCTGGTTCGAATCGAATCAAACCAAACCAATTTTAATTGGTTCAAATATTGTTATTGACTTTTTAAAAGTTTAAATGTTTTTTTTAAAATTTTTTTAGAAAGGAAAGGTAGCAAAGCTATCGTGTTCTTCGAAAAAGTTTAGGGTCGTAAGACTCGAGCAATTAATTCGATGAATTTTAAAATCCAAACCAGCAAATTAAATTGGTTTGTATTTTTTCTCTTTTTTGTGTACGACTCCGAATTGAACCAAACCCAATGGTCATTAGGTCGGTTATTTTGGAACCGAACCAATTACTATACTTTAATATTTATATATATATTTTAATATTCAATATGTATATCACTTTATCAATTGATAACTTTTCTTCTACTATTCCTGTAATAGTAGAAGGAGTTGTCAACCGATGTATTATTTTGGATTATTTAAATTTATTTATTTATTTATTAAACATATATTTTGTTGGATTTAGCTACCGTGTTCTTCGAAAAAGTTTAGGGTCGTAAGAATCGAACTAATAATTCGATGAATTTTAAAATCCGTACCAACCAATTAAATTGGTTTTTTTTTTGTGTTCGGCTCCGATGTGAACCAAACCCAATGGTCATTATTTCAGTTATTTTTTTGTTTTTTTTTGCTAATACTTTTTCTTAATATAATTTGTATACACTAGCAGTGTAAAGTTTTTTTACACTGTCAACCAATCATAAATTGGCAAACAGTAAAAGTATAGTTTAGGGACGTAATTCTCGAACCAATAATTCAATGAATTTGAAAATCCGAACCAACCAATTAAATTAGTTCTTTTTTTGTTCAACTCTGAAGTGAACCAAACCCAATGGTCATTAGTTCGGTTTTTTTCCTGATACTCTTTTTTAATTTAATTTCTATACACTGACAGTGTAAAGTTTTTTTTATAGTCAACCAATAATAAATTGGCAAACAGTTAATGTATAGTTGTCATGTTTTTGATGGTTTAATTTTTATATACTTATATTTTAATGTATATATACTTTAATAGTTTAAAATTTAAAATTTAAAATTTTATATATTTTTTATTTATATATATATATTTAATATTTCTTGGTTCGAACCGAATAAAACCGAACCAATTTTAATTGGTTCAATATTGTTATTGACTTTTTTAAGTTTATATATATTTTTTTTAAATTTCCTTAGCCAGGTAATGTAGGAAAGCTACGATGTTTTTCGAAAAAGTTTAGGGTCATAAGACTTGAACCAATAAGTCGATAAATTTGAAAATCCGAAACAACCAATTAAATTAGTTTTTTTTGTTCGGCTCCGATGTGAACCAAACCCAATGGTCATTAGTTCGGATATTTTTTTTTTGCTAATACTTTTTCTTAATATAATTTGTATACACTAGCAGTGTAAAGTTTTTTTACACTGTCAACCAATCATAAATTTTTCAAACAGTAAAAGTATAGTTTAGGGACGTAATACTCGAACCAATAATTCAATGAATTTGAAAATCCAAACCAACCAATTAAATTAGTTCTTTTTTTGTTCGGCTCCGATGTGAACCAAACCCAATGGTCATTAGTTCGGTTTTTTTTCCTGATACTTTTTTTAATTTAATTTGTATACACTGACAGTGTAAAGTTTTTTTTATAGTCAACCAATCATAAATTGGCAAACAGTTAATGTTTAGTTGTCATGTTTTTGATGGTTTAATTTTTATATACTTATATTTTAATGTATATATATTTTAATAGTTTAAAATTTAAAATTTAATATATATTTTTATTTATATATATATTTAATATTTTTTGGTTCGAACCGAATAAAACCGAACTAATTTTAATTGGTTCGAATATTGTTATTGACTTTTTTAAGTTTATAAATTTTTTTTAAATTTCCTTAGTCAGGAAATGTAGGAAAGCTACGATGTTCTTCGAAAAAGTTTAGGGTCGTAAGGCTTGAACCAATAATTCGATGAATTTGAAAATCCGAAACAACCAATTAAATTAGTTTTTTTTTGTTCGGCTTCGATGTGAACCAAACCCAATGGTCATTAGTTTGCTTATTTTTTTGTTTTTTTTCTAATACATTTTTTTAATTTACTTTGTATACCCTGACATTTTTAAATTTTTTTACACAATTAACCAATCAGAAATTGGCAAACAGTAAAAGTATTGTTGTCTTGTTCTTGATGGTTTAATGTTTATATACTTATATGTTAACCTATATATTATTTAATAGTTTCAAATTTAAAATTTTCTATATTTTAAATATATATATATATATATATTTAATATTATCCGGTTCGAACCCAATCAAACCAAACCAATTTTAATTGGTTCGAATATTGTTATTGACTTTGTAACAGTTTAAATATTTTTTTAAAAAAAATTTTTTAGCTAGGAAAGGTAGCAAAGCTACCGTGTTCTTCGAAAATGTTTAGGGTCGTAAGACTCGAACCAATAATTCGATGAATTTTAAAACCCAAACCAGCAAATTAAATTGGTTTGTATTTTTTCTCTTTTTTGTGTACGACTCCAATTGATAACTTTTGTTCTACTGTTCGTGTAACAGTAAAAGGAGTTGTCAACCAGTGGATTATTTTGGATTATTTAAATTTATTTATTTATTTATTTATTAAACATATATTTTGTTGGATTTAGCTACCGTGTTCTTCGAAAAAGTTTAGGGTCGTAAGACTCGAACCAATAATTCGATGAATTTTAAAATCCGTACCAACCAATTAAATTAGTTCTTTTTTTTTATTCGGCTCCGATGTGAACCAAACCCAATGATCATTAGTTCGGTTTTTTTTTACTAATACATTTTTTAATACAATTTGTATACACTAGTAGGGTAAAGTTTTTTTACACTGTCAATCAATCATAATTTGGCAAATAGTAAAAGTATAGTTTAGGGACGTAATACTCGAACACATAATTCGATGAATTTGAAAATCCAAACCAACCAGTTAAATTAGTTCTTTTTTTGTTCGCCTCCGATGTGAACCAAACCCAATGGTCATTAGTTCGGTTTTTTTTTTTTTTTGCTTTTTTTACTGATACTTTTTTTTATTTTAATTTGTATGCACTGACAGTGTAAAGTTTTTTTTACAGTCAACCAATCATAAATTGGCAAACAGTTAAAGTATAGTTGTCATGTTTTTTATGGTTTAATTTTTATATACTTATATTTTAATGTATATATACTTTAATAGTTTAAAATTTAATATTTAATATATATTTTTATTTATATATATTTATATCTATATTTAATATTTTCTAGTTCGAACCGAATCAAACCGAACCAATTTTAATTGGTTCGAATATTGTTATTGACTTTTTTAAGTTTATAATTTTTTTTTAAAATTTCTTTAGCCAGGAAATGTAGGAAAGCTATGATGTTCTTCGAAAAAGTTTACGGTCGTAAGACTCGAACCAATAATTCGATGAATTTGAAAATCCGAAACAACCAATTAAATTAGTTTTTTTTTCTTTGGTTCCGATGTGAACCAAACCCAATGGTCATTAGTTCGGTTATTTTTTTGTTTTTTTTTTCTAATACATTTTTTTTAATTTAATTTGTATAACCTAACATTTTAAAGTTTTTTTACATTACCAACCAATCAGAAATTGGCAAACAGTAAAAGTATAGTTGTCTTGTTCTTGATGGTTTAAATTTTATATACTTATATGTTAATGTATATACAATTTAATAGTTTAAAATTTAATATTTAATATATTTTATATATATATAAATTTTAATATTATCCGGTTCGAACCGAATCAAACCAAACCAATTTTAATTGGTTCGAATATTGTTATTGACTTTTTAAAAGTTTAATTTTTTTTTTGTTTTTTAATTTTTTTATCCAGGAAAGGTAGCAAAGCTACCTTGTTCTTCAAAAAAGTTTAGGGTCGTAAGACTCGAAATAATAATTTGATGAATTTTAAAATCCAAACCTACATATTAAATTGGTTTGTATTTTTTTTTTATGTACGGCTCCGAATTGAACCAAACTCAATGGTCATTAGGTCAGTTATTTTGGAACCGAACCAATTACTATACTTTAATATTTATATATATATTTTAATATTCAATATGTTTATCACTTTATCAATTGATAACTTTTCTTCTACTGTTCCTGTAATAGTAGAAGATTTTTGGATTTTTTACAAATTAGGTGGCTCTGCTGGGGTTTTCTTCCTAGGGTTTTGCATGCTTCTCCATGGCTCCTGACCCAATTGTGCCGTGGAGCTTTCTTGACAATCTTTCCTCCTCTCCACCGCTTGCGCAAGCTCCCCCCAAGAAGTCTTTTGCTCAAGAGGTTTCAAACTCTTTTGCCCCTAAACCTAAGCCAGTCTTCAAAGGCAATGAGCTTACGGTCAAGATCAGTGAATCTGAGTACCAGGCAGGGGTTCTGGAGTGCCAAAGCACCCTTCATGGCAAACTCATCCTCTCCAAGGGCGACACCCCGCTAAAGCTGGGTGACTTGCGATCCAAGTTAATCAAGATTTGGAACCCTACTAGCCCTTGGTCTTTGGTATCCTTAGGGAAATGTTTCTACGAGTTTAACTTTTCGTCCTCAGATGACCTTACAAGAATTCGATCACCTGGTTTCTGGAATGTCAATCCCGGTATCCTTCGAATCTCCTCCTGGACACCAGATTTCAACCCTAACAGAATTAGACAAACCCATGCACAATGCTGGGTTCGCTTCCATGGCCTTTCTAGGGAGTACTGGAGACCAAAAATTCTGTTTGAGATTGGCAGAGGAATAGGTGTCCCTATTGCTCTTGATGAAGCAACAATGAAGAGATAATTTGGTCACTTTGCAAGAATTCTCATCGAGATTGATCTTACCTCGGATTTGCGTGATAAGATTCTAGTTGAGAGAGAAGACTTTGCTTTTTTTGTGTTTTTAGAATATGAAAAGTGTCTGACTTCTGTTCTATTTGTAAAATTATTGGCCACTCCAAATCCAATTGTAGAAAGAACCAACCCGTGGTGGAAAACAATATTGCCAGGGGGAGGTTCATAAAGATACCAGGAGGAAGACTTTGCATTATGCTCCAAAAACCAAAACCCCTGTTGAGTATGCCAGAAAAGTGTCTAACATTGACAAAGATCCAAAAAGCAGTGTTGGTGATGATAAGACCATGGCTTATGAAGGAAACAATGACAGAGAGCAGGTTATAGTTTTGGAGCAGCCGCAAGATTTACCTGTCAACAATGAGGTCGAAAACAACTCCCTTTTGGAGAAGGGCAGACTTGCAAAAGGCAAAGAAATAATAATTGATGATTCCCCTCCCCAAGGGGCTGAGGATAATTTCCTTCATGCAGCGTGCCCTTCCACTCTGATCTCTGTTGAAACAGTCTTCAACCCTAGAGACTTCATGGGAATTAATAATGTTCCTGTGAATGATCCAGCAGCCCTCAATTCTGTTGGCCCTCTCCTAGGATTTTCCAGTGATCTTGGTAATGCCGATCTTGATTTGTAATTGGTGGTGCCTAATTCACCTATCCAGGGCGTGGTAGAGAATAGGAATTTGGAAGAGGAGGAGTCCCCAGATCAGACTGCTCATTTTGGCACAGTTGTGGCTGACTCTCCTCAAATGTCCAACACTCCCTCAAGTAACCCTTCATTGGTTCCTAATGGTCCTGCTGACACTGTCACTATTGTTTTCAATGCAGCTGCAAATTTAGTTCCTACTAATGCTACCCGAAACCAGACTGTTTCTACTGATTTGCAGCTCATTAGCTCCTTTTGGAGTCAAGAGGAGGATAATGAATCTATGGATGAGGACAAATATCCCTCTACACCTGCCTCCATTGTTACCAACCCGAGTAAATATTTGGTCAATTCCACTGATGCTAATAAGGCTGATTTTACTCCAGCGATGTCCAAGTCTAAAAAGAAAAAACTTAGACAGAAAGCTGCCAAGGCTGCCCATCTGGACAGGATTAAGGCCCCTAAGAGGGGTGGACCACACCAATTTGCCTAATGAAAGCAATCTATTGGAATTGTAGAGAGTTTGGAAACCCCAAAACTAGGTTGGTGTTAAAAAATCTGTGTGTTTCTAATAAACCAGATTTTGTCTTCCTGTCAGAGCCGTGGATTAACATCTCTGATGTCCCACCTTCATTCTGGAGGTAGCTTGGTCTTAAATAATGATAGAGGGCATCTTCTTCCCAACTTATGGGGCCTGTGGAATAGCCAGTGGAACCCTACTATAATGTCAGTCTCTAGCCGGCATTGCTCCTTTTCGGCCACTGTGGAGGGCTGTCTTTTTTTATCTCTGCAATCTATTCAAGCACATCATACCTCTTAAGAAGGTCCCTTTGGAATAATTTAATTAATCTTCAACTAAACTCCCCAGGCCCCTGGTGCATGATTGGTGACTTCAACTCAGTATTGGGGTCTCACGAAGTCAGAAGCTCCTCCTTGCCTTCGAGAGTTGCTTATGATGATTTTAGGAACTTCACAAACATTGGAAATCTAATTCATCTACCTACCAGAGGTGCCAGTTTCACTTGGAGCAATGGTAGGAGGGGTGCCTCCCTTACTGAGAAGGGGCTGGACAGAAGCATCTGTAATGAAGCCTGGTTGGATTTCTGGAACACTTCCTCTTGTTGCACATTGGTAAGAAGCCAATCAGATCACTTCCCCCTTATGCTCAGTTGTTTAAAATCGGTGCAAACTTATCCCTCTTCCTTTAAGTTCCACAAAATGTGGATTGATCACCCAGACTGCCTCAGGCTTGTTGAAGAAGTGTGGAAAAGGCCTGCTTCTGGATGTCCTATGCAAGTGCTTTCCAGTAAATTAAAAGCTCTGAAGTTGGAGTTGAAAAGATGGAACAAGGCAGTTTTTTGGAACATTAATGTCAGGGTAAAACAAGCTTTGGAAGCTGTTGACAATGTCCAACATCAAATCAACCTCTATGGAGCAATTGATGATCTGTTGGAGCAGGAAGTCCTGGCCCAAACTAAATTACACCAAGCCTTGCATTTCGAGGAGGAATTCTAGAGGGAAAAATCCATAATCAAGTGGCACTGCCAAGGAGATAGAAACACTGCTTTTTTCCACAAGACCACTAAAATAAGGCATGCTGCCAAGTCCATGGCCTTGCTCAAAAAAGGAACTGAGGTCCTCAATACTCAAGAGAGTATTGTACAGCATGTCCTATCCTACTTCTTAAGGCTTTATGCAGTTCCTAATGATTGTCAACCATCTGATCTTATCAAAAAGGTGGTGTCTGTTTTAGTTTCGGATGAGGATAATCGTTTTATGACCAGGATTCCATCTGAGGAAGAAGTTAGACAAGCCGTATTTGGCATGAATAGTGAAGGAGCTCCTGGACCTGATGGTTTTGGTGGCTGCTTCTATCATGCTTTCTGGGACATCATTGGTAAAGATGTGTATCAATCAGTTACACAATTCTTTGTGCATAATTGGCTTCTTCCAAACTTGAACTCTAACTTAGTTGTGCTTATTCCTAAAGTTCATCATGCCGACAAAATAGAAGACTATAGACCTATTGCTCTAGCAAACTTCCAGTTCAAGATTATTACCAAAGTGCTAGCTGAGAGGCTCTTTCTTTTAGCTCCAAAAATTGTCTCTCCTCAGCAAAGAGGCTTCATTAAGGGAAGAAACATCAAGGAATGCATCTGCATAGCCTCTGAGAATGCGAATCTCCTAGACTACAAGGCTTTTGGTGGCAACTTGGCACTCAAATTGGACATTAGAAAGGCATTTGACACTCTAGATTAGAACTTCCTCATCTCAGTGTTGGAGGCCTTTGGCTTCAATAATACTTTCTGTAATTGGATCAAAACTATCCTCCATTCTGCCAGGCTTTCCTTTTTGGTAAATGGCAAGACTGAAGGTTATTTTGCTTGCAAGAGGGGAGTTAGGAAGGGGGATCCTCTATCCCCTTTGCTGTTTTGTTTAGCAGAAGATGTTCTTAGTAGAGGAATATCTCTCCTTGTTGACTCTGGCTTGCTGCACACCATCTCAGGGCCAAAAAATTTGAAGTCTCCCAACCATGTGTTGTATGCAGATGATGTGCTTGTTTTCTACAAAGGGAATAAAAAAGAGCTTGAAGCTTTAATGAATCTACTTGTGGAGTATGGTCTTGGTTCTGGTCAGCACCTAAGCCCGGATAAGTACAAGTTTTACTCAAGCTGCATCACACCTACAAAGTCAACTAGAATTGCTAACATCCTTGGTTTCTCGGCCGGCACTTTCCCTTTTAACTACTTGGGAGTCCCAATTTTCAAGGGTAGGCCAAAAAGGTTTCATTTGCAGCCTATAGCAGACAAGATCCTATCTAAATTGGCTTGCTGGAAGGGCAACATTCTGTCTCTAATGGGTAGGGTAGAGCTTGTAAAATCTGTCATCCAGAGCATGATCCTCTACAGCTTCCACATCTATTTGTGGCCTGCTTCCCTCCTTCAGGCTTTGGAAAAGAAAATCATAAATTTCATCTGGTCGGGTGACCAGAATGTAAAGAAGATCTGCACAGTTGCTTGGCATAAGGTCTGCATGCCCATTCTGGAAGGCGGTCTTGGTATCAAGTCCCTCAAGGCCTTCAATGATGCTGCTCTCCTAAAATTAACTTTTGATATGCTTGCCTCAGACAAGGAATGGGCAAGCTTCCTCAGGAACAGATTTCTGCATCGCAAGCAGAATGTTACTTATCTAAAATCCTCTATCTGGCCAGGTATAAGGGTCAATCTGCAATCTGTTTATTCTAATTCCCTTTGGCAAATTGGAGATGGTAGAACAACTAACTTCTGGTCGGATAAATGGTTATCTCAGCCTTTAGTTGACTTAATGCAGTTGCCTACTTCCCTGCACAAGCACCTTAAAGCTTCAGTGACTGATTTCATTTAAGGTAATTGCTGGCTCATCCCTTCTGCTCTACTTGAGAAACTGCCCGCTTTAGGCCTGGATCTATCTCAGCTGCCTATCCCCATGTTCCCTTCATCAAATCATCTCACTTGGCAACATTCATCATCTGGTGAGCTGTCTCTTAAGGATGCCTTGTCTTTCTTCCAAGCTGTGCAAGCTCCTTGTCCTTGGTCCAGGTTTATTTGGAGTAATGTTGTTCCACCCTCTAAGTCCTTTGTTGTGTGGAGATTAATCAACAACAAGCTGCCTACGGATGATCATCTTCGAAAGAGAGGATGTACTATTGTATTAGTCTGCAGTCTTTGCTATGAAAATGCAGAAACTCAAGACCATTTGTTCTTCCAGTGCTCTTATGCCAAACAGCTTTGGGATTGGTTCAACTACATTGCTGGAGTGCAGCTCGATCTCTCCTTTATCCAGTCTGCACTTTCAATTTGCAATAGGCCCTAGGGGCTTCAACTCAAAGATGTGATGTTGGCAGCCATAACCAACATCATTTGGATCATCTGGTTTGCTAGAAACAGGCTGAAATTTGATGCCAGAAAAGTTTCAGTCAGAGTTGCGATTAGTATGGCTAAGGCTTCCATCGCCCTCACAAGAAATTTAACAAAGCACTCTATGCATTATGTTGTTGAGGAAGCTAGAATTCTCATGCTGGTCGGTATCTCCATTCACCCGAGAAAAGCTCCTTCCATAATAAAGGTGGACTGGATTCCTCCTTGCAGTGGCTGGATCAAGGTTAATACTGATGGTGCAGCTAAAGGGTTCCCGGGTCATGCTGGTGGGGGAGCGATTATTAGAGACAAAAGTGGAGCTGTCTTAGGTTGCTTTGCTGAATACTATGGCATCACTGATTCTTTTTCTGCCGAATTGCAAGCTGCTACGACTGCTATTCAAACAGCTAAGTCAAAGGGTTGGACAAAGCTCTGGATGGAGTGTGACTCTGCAATGGTGGTTCATGCTTTCTCCAACCTTGATGCCGTTCCTTGGAAGCTCATAGTTTTATGGAGAAATTGCATGGTTTTGACTTCTAATTTCAGTTTTAGAATTTCCTATATTTTTAGAGAAGCTAACCACTGTGCTGACAAGTTGGCTAACTTTGGAGTTTCTTCTAAATGCTATACTTGGTGGAATTTGATACCTAGCTTTATTAGGTTTGACTTCTTCTGTAATAGATGGGGTCTGCCCAACTATAGGTTTAAATAGTTCTTTTGTTTCCTTGCATGGGTTTCGGTCTTGGTCCCCCCGTGCTATTTGTACTCCATTTTTCTTTCTTAATATTATCTTGGTGTGTTGTAGATGATTGGTAGTGGTCTTGGTGCCAACCTAGTTGGGATGATCGCCACTACTGTGATGCTTTTGCATGCCATTTTGCTTAAAAAAAGGAGTTGTCAACCGGTGGATTATTTTGGATTATTTAAATTTATTTATTTATTAAACATATATTTTGTTGGATTTAGCTACCGTGTTCTTCGAAAAAGTTTAGGGTCGTAAGACTCGAACCAATAATTCGATGAATTTTAAAATCCATACCAACCAATTAAATTGTTTTTTTTTGTGTTCAGCTCTGAATGGAACCAAATCCAATGGTCATTAGTTCGGTTATTTTTTGGTTTTTTATTTGCTAATACTTTTTCTTAATATAATTTGTATACACTAGCAGTGTAAAGTTTTTTTACACTGTCAACCAATCATAAATGGGCAAACAGTAAAAGTATAGTTTAGGAACGTAATACTCGAACCAATAATTCGATGAATTTGAAAATCCGAACCAACCAATTAAATTAGTTCTTTTTTTTGTTCGGCTCCGATGTGAACCAAACCCAATGGTCATTAGTTCGGTTTTTTTTTTGCTGATACTGTTTTTTAATTTAGTTTGTATACACTGACAGTGTAAAGTTTTTTTTACAGTCAACCAATCATAAATTTGCAAACAGTTAAAGTATAGTTGTGATGTTTTTTATGGTTTAATTTTTATATACTTATATTTTAATGTATATATACTTTAAAAGTTTAAAATTTAAAATTTATATATTTTTTATTTATATATATATATATTTTTTTTAATATTTTCTGGTACGAACCAAATCAAACCGAACCAATTTTAATTGGTTCGAATATTGTTATTGACTTTTTTAAGTTTATAATTTTTTTTTTTTGTTTTTAAATTTCTTTAGCCAGGAAATGTAGGAAAGCTATGGTGCTCTTCGAAAAAGTTTAGGGTCGTAAGACTTGAACCAATAATTCGATGAATTTGAAAATCCGAAACAACCAATTAAATTAGTTCTTGTTTTTTTTGTTCGGCTCCGATGTGAAACAAACCCAATGGTCATTAGTTCGGTTATTTTTTTTTCTAATACATTTTTTAATTTAATTTGTATACCTTGACATTTTAAATTTTTTTACACTATCAACCAATCAGAAATTGGTAAACAATAAAAGTATTGTTGTCTTGTTCTTGATGGTTTAATTTTTATATACTTATATGTTAATGTATATATAATTTAATAGTTTAAAATTTAATATTTTATATTATATATATATATATATATTTAATACTATCCGGTTCAAACAGAATCAAACCAAACCAATTTTAATTGGTTCGAATATTGTTATTGACATTTTAAAAGTTTAAATAATTTTTTTGTTTTTTAATTTTTTTAGCCAGGAAAAGTAGCAAAGCTACCGTGTTCTTCGAAAAAGTTTAGGGTTGTAAAACTCGAACCAATAATTCGATGATTTTTAAAATCCAAACCAACAAATTAAATTGCATTGTATTTTTTTTCTTTTTTGTGTACGGCTCCGAATTGAACCAAACCCAATGGTCATTAGGTTGGTTATTTTGGAACCCAACCAATTACTGTACTTTAATATTTATATATATTTTAATATTCAATATGTATATCACTTTATCAATAGATAACTTTTCTTCTACTGTTCCTGTAACAGTAGATGGAGTTGTCAACAGATGGATTATTTTGGATTATTTAAATTTATTTATTTATTAAACATATATTTTGTTGGATTTAGCTACCGTGTTCTTCGAAAAAGTTTAGGATCGTAAGACTCGAACCAATAATTCGATGAATTTTAAAATCCATACCAACCAATTAAATTGTTTTTTTTTTGTGTTCAGCTCTGAATGGAACCAAATCCAATGGTCATTAGTTCGGTTATTTTTTGGTTTTTTATTTGCTAATACTTTTTCTTAATATAATTTGTATACACTAGCAGTGTAAAGTTTTTTTACACTGTCAACCAATCATAAATGGGCAAACAGTAAAAGTATAGTTTAGGAACGTAATACTCGAACCAATAATTCGATGAATTTGAAAATCCGAACCAGCCAATTAAATTAGTTCTTTTTTTTGTTCGGCTCCGATGTGAACCAAACCCAATGGTCATTAGTTCGGTTTTTTTTTTTGCTGATACTGTTTTTTAATTTAGTTTGTATACACTGACAGTGTAAAGTTTTTTTTACAGTCAACCAATCATAAATTTGCAAACAGTTAAAGTATAGTTGTGATGTTTTTTATGGTTTAATTTTTATATACTTATATTTTAATGTATATATACTTTAAAAGTTTAAAATTTAAAATTTATATATTTTTTATTTTTATATATATATATATATTTTTTAATATTTTCTGGTTCGAACCAAATCAAACCGAACCAATTTTAATTGGTTCGAATATTGTTATTGACTTTTTTAAGTTTATAATTTTTTTTGTTTTTAAATTTCTTTAGCCAGGAAATGTAGGAAAGCTATGGTGCTCTTCGAAAGAGTTTAGGGTCGTAAGACTTGAACCAATAATTCGATGAATTTGAAAATCCGAAACAACCAATTAAATTAGTTCTTGTTTTTTTTGTTCGGCTCCGATGTGAAACAAACCCAATTGTCATTAGTTCGGTTATTTTTTTTTCAATACATTTTTTAATTTAATTTGTATACCCTGACATTTTAAATTTTTTTACACTATCAACCAATCAGAAATTGGTAAACAATAAAAGTATTGTTGTCTTGTTCTTGATGGTTTAATTTTTATATACTTATATGTTAATGTATATATAATTTAATAGTTTAAAATTTAATATTTTATATTATATATATATATATATTTAATACTATCCGGTTCAAACAGAATCAAACCAAACCAATTTTAATTGGTTCGAATATTGTTATTGACATTTTAAATGTTTAAATAATTTTTTTGTTTTTTAATTTTTTTAGCCAGGAAAAGTAGCAAAGCTACCGTGTTCTTCGAAAAAGTTTAGGGTTGTAAAACTCGAACCAATAATTCGATGATTTTTAAAATCCAAACCAACAAATTAAATTGCATTGTATTTTTTTTCTTTTTTGTGTACGGCTCCGAATTGAACCAAACCCAATGGTCATTAGGTTGGTTATTTTGGAACCCAACCAATTACTGTACTTTAATATTTATATATATATTTTAATATTCAATATGTATATCACTTTATCAATAGATAACTTTTCTTCTACTGTTCCTGTAACAGTAGATGGAGTTGCCAACAGATGGATTATTTTGGATTATTTAAATTTATTTATTTATTAAACATATATTTTGTTGGATTTAGCTACCGTGTTCTTCGAAAAAGTTTAGGGTCGTAAGACTCGAACCAATAATTCGATGAATTTTAAAATATGTACCGACCAATAAAATTGTCTTTTTTTTTGTGTTCGGTTCTGAATGGAACCAAATCCAATGGTCATTAGTTCGCTTATTTTTTTGTTTTTTTATAATACTTTTTTTTAATATAATTTGTCAACACTAGCAGTGTAAAGCTTTTTTTACACTGTCAACCATTCATAAATTGGTAAACATTAAAAGTATAGTTTAGGGACGTAATACTCGAACCAATAATTCAATGAATTTGAAAATCCGAACCAACCGATTAAATTAGTTCTTTTTTTTGTTCAGTTCCGATGTGAACCAAACCCAATGGTTATTAGTTCGGTTTTTTTTTTTTTGCTTTTTTTTTGCTGATACTTTTTTTTAATTTAATTTGTATACACAAGCAGTGTAAAGTTTTTTTGACTGTCAACCAATCATAAATTTGCAAACAGTTAAAGTATAGTTGCCATGTTTTTGATGGTTTAATTTTTATATACTTATATTTTAATGTATATATACTTTAATAGTTTTAAATTTAATATTTTTTATATTATTTATTTATATATATAGATATTTTTAATATTTTCTGGTTCGAACCAAATCAAACGGAACCAATTTCAATTGGTTCGAATATTGTTATTGACTTTTTAAAGTTGATAATTTTTTTATTTTAAAATTTTTTTAGCTAGGAAAGGTAGCAAAGCTACCGTGTTCTTCGAAAAAATTTAGGGTCGTAAGACTCAAACCAATTATTCATTGAATTTTAAAATCCAAACCAACCAATTAAATTGATTCGTTTTTTTTCTTTTTTGTGTGCGACTCCGAATTGAACCAAACACAATGGTCATTTGGTCGGTTATTTTGGAACCGAACCAATTACTACACTTTAATATTTATATATATTTTAATAATCAATATGTATATAACTTTATCATATGATAACTTTTCTTCTACTGTTCCTGTAATAGTAGAAGGAGTTATCAACAGGTGGATTATTTTAGATTATTTAAATTTATTTATTCATTTATTAAACATATATTTTGTTGGTTTTAGCTACCGTGTTCTTCGAAAAAGTTTAGAGTCGTAAGACTCGAACCAATAATTCGATGAATTTGAAAGTCCGAACCAACCAATTAAATTTGTTTTATTGTGTTCGGCTCTGAATTGAACCAAATACAATGGTCTATAGTTGGTTTATTTTTTTTTCTAATACTTTTTTTAATTTTCTTTGTATACACTAGCAGTGTAAAGTTTTTTTACACTGTCAACCAATCATTAATTGGCAAACAGTAAAAGTATAATTTAGGGACGTAAGACTCGAACCAATAATTCGAACCAACCAATTAAAATAGTTCTTTTTTTTGTTCGGCTCCAATGTGAACCAAACCCAATGGTCATTAGTTCGGTTTTTTTTTTGTTTTTTTTCTGATACTTTTTTTTTAATTTAATTTGTATACACTGAGAGTGTAAAGTTTTTTTTTACTGTCAACCAATCATAAATTGGCAAACAGTTAAAGTATAGTTGTCTTGTTCTTGATGTTTTAATTTTTTTATACTTATATTTTAATGTATATATACTTTAATAGTTTAAAATGTAATATTTTTTATTTATATAAATATTTTTTTATTATGTTCTGGTTCGAATCGAGTCAAACCTAACCAATTTAAATTGGTTCGAATATTGTTATAGACATTTTTTAGTTTATAATTTTTTTTGTTTTTAATTTTTTTTATCCATGAAATGTAGCAAAGCAATGGTGTTCTTTGAAAAAGTTTATGGTCGTAAGACTCGAACCAATAATTAGATAAATTTGAAAATCCAAACCAACCAATTAAATTAGTTCTTTTTTTTGTTCGGCTCCGATGTGAACCAAACCCAATGGTCATTAGTTCGGTTATTGTTTAGTTTTTTTTTCTAATACATTTTTTTAATTTAATTTGTATACCATGACATTTTAAAGTTCTTTTAACACTATCAACCAATATGAAATTGGCAAACAGTAAAAGTATTGTTGTCATGTTCTTGATTGTTTAATTTTTATATACTTATATTTTAATGTATATATACTTTAATAGTTTAAAATTTAATATATTTTTTTATTTATATATATGTATATATATATATATTTAATATTTTCTGGTTCAAACCGAATCAAACCGAACCAATTTTAATTGGTTCGAATATTGTTATTGACTTTTTCAAGTTTATAATTTTTTTTTGTTTTTAAATTTCTTTATCCAGGAAATGTAGGAAAGCTATGATGTTCTTCGAAAAAGTTTAGGGTCGTAAGACTCGAACCAATAATTCGATGAATTTGAAAATCCGAAACAACCAATTAAATTAGTTTTTTTTTGTTGGGCTCCGATGTGAACCAAACCCAAAGGTCATTAGTTCGGTTATTTTTTTGGTTTTTTTTTCTAACACATTTTTTAATTTACTTTGTATACCCTGACATTTTAAAGTTTTTTTTACACTATCAACTAATCAGAAATTGTTAAACAGTAAAAGTATTGTTGTATTGTTCTTGATGGTTTCATTTTTATATACTTATATGTTAATGTATATATAATTTAATAGTTTAAAAATTAATATTTTATATTATATATATAAATATTTTTTAATATTATCCGGTTCGAACCGAATCAAACCAAACCAATTTTTATTGGTTCGAATATTGTTATTGACTTTTTAAAAGTTTAAATATTTTTTTTTTGTTTTTAAATTTTTTTAGCCAGGAAAGGTAGCAAAGCTACTGTGTTCTTCGAAAAAGTTTAGGGTCGTAAGACTAGAACCAATAATTCGATGGATTTTAGAATCCAAACCAATGTATTAAATTGGTTTGTATTTTTTTTTCTTTTTTGTGTACGGCTCCGAATTGAACCAAACCCAATGGTCATTAGGTCAGTTATTTTGGAACCGAACCAATTACTATACTTTAATATTTATATATGTTTTAATATTCAATATGTATATCACTTTATCAATTGATAACTTTTCTTCTACTGTTCCTGTAATAGTAGTAGGAGTTGTCAACCGGTGGACTTTTTAGATTATTTAAATTTATTTATTTATTTATTTATTAAACATATATTTTGTTGGTTTTAGCTACCGTGTTTTTCGAAAAAGTTTAGAGTCGTAAGACTCGAACCAATAATTCGATGAATTTTAAAATCCGTACCAACCAATTAAATTGGTTTTTTTTGTGTTCGACTCTGAATGGAACCAAATCCAATGGTCATTAGTTCGGTTTCTTTTTGGTTTTTTTTTGCTAATACTTTTTCTTAATATAATTTGTATACACTAGCAGTGTAAAGTTTTTTTTACACTGTCAACCAATCATAAATTGGCAAACATTAAAAGTATATTTTAGGGACGTAATACTTGAACCATCAATTCGATGAATTTGAAAATCCGAACCAACCAATTAAATTAGTTCTTTTTTTTGTTCGGCTCCGATGTGAACCAAACCTAATGGTCATTAGTTCGGTTTTTTTTTTGTTTTTTTTTTGCTGGTACTTTTTTTTAATTTAATTTGTATACATTGACATTGTAAAGTTTTTTTATAGTCAACCAATCGTAAATTTGCAAACAGTTAATGTATAACCTGACATTTTAAATTTTTGTACATTATCAACCAATCAGAAATTGGCAAACAGTAAAAGTATTGTTGTCTTGTTCTTGATGGTTTAATTTTTCTATACTTATATGTTATTGTATATATAATTTAATAGTTTAAAATTTAAAATTTTATATTATAGATATATATATATATATATATATATATATATTTAATACTATCCAGTTCGAACCGAATCAAACCAAACCAATTTTAATTGGTTCGAATATTGTTATTGACTTTTTAAAATATTAAATATTTTTTTGTTTTTAAATTATTTTACCCAGGAAAGGTAGCAAAGCTACCGTGTTCTTCGAAAAAGTTTAGGGTTGTAAGACTCGAACCAATAATTCGATGAATTTTAAAATCCAAACAAACAAATTAAATTGGTTTGAATTTTTTCCTTTTTTTTGTACGGCTCCGAATTGAACCAAACCCAATGGTCATTTGGTCGGTTATTTTGGAACCGAATCAATTACTATACTTTAATATTTATATATATTTTAATATTCAATATGTATATCACTTTATCAATAGATAACTTTTCTTCTACTGTTCCTGTAACAGTAGATGGAGTTGTCAACCGATGGATTATTTTGGATTATTTAAATTTATTTATTAAACATATATTTTGTTTGATTTAGCTACCGTGTTCTTCGAAAAAGTATAGGGGCGTAAGACTCGAACCAATAACTCGATGAATTTTAAAATCCGTACCAACCAATTAAATTGGTTTTTTTTTGTGTTCGGCTCTGAATGGAACCAAATCCGATGGTCATTAGTTCGGTTATTTTTTTGTTTTTTGTTTTTGCTAATACTTTTTTAAATATAATTTGTATACACTAGTAGTGTAAAGCTTTTTTTACACTGTCAACCAATCATAAATTGGCAAACAGTAAAAGTATAGTTTAGGGACGTAATACTCGAACCAATAATTCTATGAATTTGAAAATCCGAATCAACCAATTAAATTAGTTATTTTTTTGTTCGGCTCCGATGTGAACCAAACCCAATGGTCATTAGTTTGGTTTTTTTTTTTGTTTTTTTTTTGCTGATACTTTTTTTTTAATTTAATTTGTATACACTGAGAGTGTAAAGTTTTTTTTACTGTCAACCAATCATAAATTTGCAAACAGTTAAAGTATAGTTGTCATGTTTTTTATGGTTTAATTTTTATATACTTATATTTTAATGTATATATACTTTAATAGTTTAAAATATAATATTTTATATATTTTTTATTTATATATATATATTTAATATTTTCTGGTTCGAACCGAATCAAACCGAACCAATTTTAATTGGTTCGAATATTGTTATTGACTTTTTAAAGTTTATAATTTTTGTTGTTTTTGAATTTTTTTAGTTGGGAAAGGTAGCAAAGCTACCGTGTTCATCGAAAAAATTTAGGGTCGTAAGACTCGAACCAATAATTCATTGAATTTTAAAATCCAAACCAACCAATTAAATTGGTTCATTTTTTTTCTTTTTTGTGTGCGGTGCCGAATTGAACCAAACACAATGGTCATTTGGTCGGTTATTTTGGAACCGAACCAATTACTATACTTTATTATTTATATATATTTTAATATTCAATATGTATATCACTTTATCAATTGATAACTTTTTTTCTATTGTTCCTATAATAGTAAAAGGAGTTATCAATAGGTGGATTATTTTAGATTATTTAAATTTCCTTTAATTCTCTTTAGACTCCTCCTCTATGCTATCTGCTTTGGACTTGTGTAACAAGCAATGGAGTTCTCAGGCCAAGGATCTCGTGCTTGCTGCGATCATAAACATTATATGGGTCATTTGGCACTGTAGGAACAAACTAAGGTTTGATAATACAACAATTTCATTCCCTACTGCTGTCAATCTTGTTATTGCCAATTGTTTCATGTCGGGCAGACTTTGCAAGGGCTCAGTTTCACCCTACTCTGCTGACTTGTGGCTTTTGCATCAGTTCTCTGTGGATGCTCATTTATGCAAGGCTCCTACCATCAGATTGGTGCTTTGGCATACTCCTCTATTTAGCTGGGTGAAGTGTAATACAGATGGGGCTACCATGGGGTGTCCTAGTCTAGCATCTTGTGGTGGCATCTTCAAGAATAAGGATGCGGATGTGCTTGGTTGTTTTTCAGCCCACATTGGTGAATCTAATGCTCTCCAGGCTGAACTGATTGGTGCCATGCTTGCAATTGAGCTGGCTGATGATAAAGGTTGGAACCATCTTTGGTTAGAATATGATTCTCAATTGGTCATCCCGGCCTTCAAGAATATCAACATTGTTCCTTGGCGTCTTAGAAATAGATGGTCCAATTGTTTGTCTATAGCTAGGAATATGAATTTTGCTTATTCTCGTATCTATCATGAGGGCAATAGTTGTGCTGATAAACTTGCCTCACATGGTTTGTCTATTCAGGGTTTTTTTTGGTGGGACTCTTATCCTCCCTTCATTGGGGAAGACCTTTCTCGTAATAGGAATGGTCTTCCCAATTTTAGATTTAGTTGATTGTTTCATGGGTTTGGTTTATGCCCCCCCATGCTTTTCTGTCTCCTTTGTTTATTATTAATAAATCGGGTGTACTGCAGATGATTGATAGTGGTTGAGGTGCCAACCTAGTTGGGATGTCCTCCACTATTGTGATGCCTATGCATGCCTTTTTTTGCCTTAAAAAAATTATTTATTTTTTAAACATATATTTTGTTGGTTTTAGCTACCGTGTTCTTCGAAAAAGTTTAGATTCGTAAGACTCGAACTAATAATTCGATGAATTTGAAAGTCCGAACCAACCAATTAAATTGGTTTTTTTGTGTTCAGCTCTGAATTGAACCAAATCCAATGGTCTTTAGTTGGTTTTTTTTTTGCTAATACTTTTTTTAATTTAATTTGTATACACTACAGTGTAAATTTTTACACTGTCAACCAATCATAAATTGACAAATAGTAAAAGTATAGTTTCGGGTCGTAAGACTCGAACCAATAATTCGATGAATTTGAAAATTCGAACCAACCAATTAAAATAGTTCTTTTTTTTGTTCGGCTCCAATGTGAACCAAACCCAATGGTCATTAATTCGATTTTTTTTGTTTTTTTTCTGATACTTTTTTTTTATTTAATTTGTATACACTGAGAGTGTAAAGTTTTTTTTTTTACTGTCAACCAATCATAAATTGGCAAACAGTTAAAGTATAGTTGTCTTGTTCTTGATGTTTTTGCAATCCAAAGTAGAGGATTTCATTGCTCATGGCAAATGGAATGTCCCCCAAACCATTTTGGAGCGCAACCAGATTCTGGCCTCTGAACTCAGCCGTATCAGCATCTCTATCTCTCCTATGAAAGACTCGATGTACTGGATTGCTTCTAATTCTGGTGAGTTATCCTCGAAAGATGCCTATAATTTTATGTTTCCTTCTAAGTCAGCTCTGTCCTGGTGTAAGCTAATTTGGTCCAAGTCAATTCCTCCATCCAAATCCTTCCTCATCTAGCGCATCTTTCGTAACAAGGTCCCAACTGAGGATAAGCTCTAGTCTAGAGGTTGTCATGTGGTATCCGTTTGCAGCTTGTGTGGTCAGACTTATGAAACATCAGAACATCTTTTTTTTGTCTGCAACTTTGCTCAACGGTTCTGGCGCTGGCTTAGTTCTGTTCTGAACATGGCAATTGATACCACCTCAATCCAATCGGTCCTTTCAATTTGCAACAGAAATTGGAGCTCTCAAGTCAGAGACATCATTGCCTCAGCCATCGCAAACGTTATTAGGGGTATTTGGTTCTGTCGAAACCAACTTAAATTTGAAGGGAAGGTTATTCCTTTCGAGGCCTCTCTGAATTTGATCCGGGCTAACGTAGTTTTGTCTGGAAATTCCTCTACCGGTTCCATGTCATCTGCCATTGAGGAATTCAATATCCTTAAGCACTTCCAGGTTACTGGAAAGGCCAATTCAGCTCCTCTGGTTAAAGAGGTCTTTTGGTTTCCTCCTAAAACGGGCTGGTTTAAGGCTAATAGTGACGGAGCAGCCAGAGGTTCCTCAGGAAGAGCTGCTTGTGGTGGTCTCTTCAGGGACAATAGTTCAGCTATTCTGGGATGTTTCTCCTATCATATTGGTATCTCTGATGCATTTTCTGCTGAAATCATGGGCGTTATTCTCTCCATTGAGCTAGCGCATAAGAAGGATTGGCGCAAGCTTTGGCTGGAGTGTGACTCAAAGTTGGTTGTTGAAGCATTCTCCAACCCCAAGTTGGTCCCCTAGCAACTTAGAAATAGATGGATGAATTGCTTAAGTTTAACTAAGGAAATGCACTTTGGTTGTTCCCACATTCTTAGAGAGGGCAATTCATGCGCTGACAAATTAGTCAAGTTTGGTATTTTCTACCAAGGGTTAGTTTGGTGGGATTTAGCTCCAGGTTTTATATTGTAAGATTTCTTCCGTGATAGGAATGGTCTACCTAGCTATAGGTTCATATAACTAATTTTCTTTCATGGGTTTTGGTCCAGTCCCCCCATGCTCTGTATTGGTTTCTTCTTTTAATAAATTCATGGTATGCTGCAAGTGATTGGTGGTTCTTGGGGTGCCAACCAAGTTGGGATGCCTTGATTCCACAGTGATGCCATTGCATACCATTTTGTTTAAAAAAAATGTATATATACTTTAATAGTTAAAAATGTAATATTTTTTATTTATATAAATATTTTTTTTTTATTTTCCGATTCGAACCGAATCAAACCAAACCAATTTAAATTGGTTCGAATATTGTTATTGACATTTTTAAGTTTATAATTTTTTTTTGTTTTTAAATTTTTTTAGCCAGGAAATGTAGCAAAGCAATGGTGTTCTTCAAAAAAGTTTACAATCGTAAGACTCGAACCAATAATTCGATGAATTTGAAAATCCAAACCAACCAATTAAATTAGTTCTTTTTTTTGTTCGGCTCTGATGTGAACCAAACCCAATGGTCATTAGTTCGGTTATTTTTTCGTTTTTTTTCTAATACATTTTTTTAATTTAATTTGTATACCCTGACATTTTAAAGTTTTTTTAACACTATCAACCAATCAGAAATTGGCAAACAGTAAAAGTATTGTTGTCATGTTCTTGATGGTTTAATTTTTATATACTTATATTTTAATGTATATATACTTTAATAGTTTAAAATTTAATATATTTTTTTATTTATATATATGTATATATATATATATATATATATTTAATATTTTCTGGTTCGAACCGAATCAAATCGAACCAATTTTAATTGGTTCGAATATTGTTATTGACTTTTTTAAGTTT